>CM053621.1:18499933-18617044 GCA_028646535.1 Procyon lotor
GGAGGGAGGTAAGGAGGAAGGGAGGGAGGGGGGAACCGGGAGGGGGCGGGGAGCAGGGGGCATGCGCAGCGCCCGGGGCTGGGGGCGCCTGGGGGTTGTAGTCCGGGGGAGGGGGGGGACCCAGGGGGAGGGGGAGTGGAGAGGCCTAGAGGCGGGTGGGGAAGGGCAGAGCCAGAGAAGGAGGGAGAGATTTCGCAGGGAGACAGAGGAGATGCGGCGGGAGGCAGCGAGCTGCTTGCGGGGTTGGGGGTGGGGGGGGCACGGCAGAAAGGGGGTAAGGGAGTGAATTCAGGGAATAACCCGGGGAGGGGTGCTGTGGATCCCTTTACGCCAGGAGAAATAGGTAGACTTTATGTTTGGAGTACCAGTGTGAGCTATCAGTGTGAGCCGGCACGACCACCTCTGTGTCTTATCCCTGCAGGGGGTTCTTTAGACACTAGAAATAGCAAAAGTGACCCTCTAGGTGGCTTTTGTGATGCAAGGAATCAGCCAAGCCTGAGAAGGACTTGTTTGTTTTGGGGTTTATTTTGCACAACCTTCCCCACTCTGTGCCGATCTCTGGGCAGCAGTGGGTCTCAGAGCTCTGCTTGTCTACCACCGGGGACAGGGGGCTCACTACCTTTTCCTGGCCTCTTGGCTTATCTTTACATGGCTCTGACTGTTGAAAAGGAAATTCGTCCTTATTGGGAGGGGAGTACTGGTACCCCGGAGGGTCCAAGTACCCTCCGCCCTTCTCCTTGATGCCCACCTCTCCTCTCCCCATGGCCATATTTTAACACCACATCAATGACTCCGCCCCTGCAGTGGGGCTTTGGCCCCTTGACAGGTCTTGAACCTGCTTCTGCCAGTTTACCCAATGACCTCCTTGATGCCAAATCCATTGACTGGTCAGGCCTTACCCTTCAAGATCTTTCGGTGACATATGACCCTGATGACCTCTCTCTTTTTTAAAGCCTCCAGCCTCCCTTCCCCCACCACCCAATCCCCAGTTTCTGAATGTTGTTTTCCAGCCTCCTTCCAGATCCATCCTTTCTCCCACAACCCCTCTATATCAGGGTTCCCTGGGCCCCACCCTGGGCTCTCTCTTCTTTCTTTTCCCTCTCGCTTCCCAGGGTCGACGGCACCTACTTGCCCACAGTACCCACATCTGTGCCTGCAAGTCAGACCCTTCTCAAAGGCAGCACCTGCTCTGAGCACTGAGCACCGAGCTGGGCACTGAGAACACAGAGGTGAAAGATTCATTAGGGACACGAAGAAATCCTACAGTGAGTGAGGCCAGGGCTTTGATGGAACTTCCAAGAACGCGGTGACCTTGCCTTCTCCTCCCACAGCTCTCCTTCCTGTGTTCTCCATCAGAGATGGCATCTCTATCACGAGTCACTGAGAGCAGACGGAAAACTGACCTTGACTCCCTCCCCCATCCCCATAACGCTGCTGTGTTCTGAGCATCCCCCGTGACCTAGGTGCCATGCTGCATAGCTCCTAGAATCTTCCCAACCCCGTAGCTGCTACTGCCATTATCCTAAGTGCGCAGATCAGGAAACTGAGGCTTGGGATGCTGAACTAATGGCCCTAAGTTCACAAGGTTAGTAAAGGATGGGGCTGGGGCTCTCGCAGGCATCCTTTGATTACAAAGCCTATTCTTGTAAAACCACAGTGTTGTAGCTCCTCCCTCAGCTGCCAAGCCCCGAGCTGTCTTCTGGGTCCTCTCCCTTCTCACCACCTCGGGTCAGCCTAGGCCCTCGTTGGGTTTCACCTGGAGCATCGCAACAGCCCCCCTCTCTGGTCCTCCTATCTGCAGCCCCTTCCCTGCGTGTCTGGTTTTCTCCCCGGGTGTTAGTGTGATTGCAGCCTAAACAAATGGAGTCCTATCAGTCCCCTGCACCAGCGACTCCACCCCCCACCTCCCCGTGGCCCCCCGGGTTACACTCAGTAGCTGCTCTGGCCTTTGAATCCCACATCTCTCCTACCACCTCCTCCCCCAGCCCGCAGACCCCCAGCCTTAACCACAGCATGGGATCCCGGATCCCGGACACCCAAGACCCTTTCACGGTGCCATCTCCTCTGCCTGGTACTCTTGTTTTGCTCCTTCGTGGATAGTCAGACTTCCCATCCTTCAAGCCTTTCCCAGCAGTCTAGGCAAACAGCCTCCTGAGGTGTGGGCTGAGTCAGCTTCTTCTCCACTAGACCAGACTAGGCCTGACTCATGTCTGCTTCCCTCCAGCAACCAAGGTCAGGCGCAAAGCAGATGTTCACTAAAAATCTCAATGAATAAATGAATGAATGCATGGCCTATTCCTTCCCACCGGAACCCAGGCATAAGGACAAAAGAAATAATGTCCACGAAGGCAAGGCTACTTTTGTGTGTTTCATTCGTGACTGTTTCCCCAGTGGTACCTGGCACATAGAAGGTGCCCAGATGTTTGTGAAATAAAGGAATGAGTGAAAGGCGTGCGTCTCAAATCCGGCTGCGACTCTAAAGGAGGACACGGGAACACACAATGGGATAAAAATTGTAATTCTGCTCATTGCTCAAGGATTCTTCTTATTATTTTTTAAAAGATTTTATATATCTGATAGAGAAAGAGCACAAGCAGGGGGAGCAGAAGGAGTAGGAGAAGCAGGCTCCCCGCTAAGGAGAGAGCCTGATGTGGGGCTCGATCCCACAACCCTGGGATCAGGACCTGAACCAAAGGCAGATGCCCAACCAACTGAGCCACCCAGGCACCTCTGTTCAGGGGTTCTTAAAGTTCACCCAATAACCCAGTGAGATGGGTCACCTAGACCGTGCCCCAGCCTCCCATGCTGCCTCTCCTCCCAACTGGCCGGTCTTTCTTTTCCTTCCTCCCTCCCCTCCTCCCTCCCTCCCTCCCTCCCTCCCTCCCTCCCTCCCTTCCTTCCTTCCCTTCCTTCCTTCCTTCCTTCCTTCCTTCCTTTTTAAAGATTTCATCTATCTATTTGACAGACAGATATCACAAGCAGGCAGAGAGAGAGAGGAGGAAGCAGGTGCCCTGCTGAGCAGAGAGCCTGCCTCGGGGCTCCATCACAGGACCCTGAGACCATGACCTGAGCTGAAGGCAGAGGCTTTAATCCACTGAGCCACCCGGGCGCCCCCCGACTGGCCTTTCTAAAGCATCAGTACAACCAGGCCAGCCCCTGCTGAGAAGGTCTCCCCACGTCCCCACTATTCGTGAGATACAGCCCAGACCTCCTACCCTGACTTCCCACTTCAGCACACACCACCATCACTCATGTACTCCAATTCCATTCCAAACGCTGTTCCCTGCATTTCCCCACCCCGTGCTTTTCCTCCGTGTTCCTCCCAACCCCTGGAACACCCTCCTCTCTCACATCCCCAAGCCCCATTCCTACCCTTCCTTCAAGTTTAGCTGCTGGGGCTTTCTTGACCCTTCTGAACATGGAGGGGAAAGCCTGTTAAATATACAGATTTCCCAGCGCTTCCCTGGAAATTCTGATGCAGATCTGTGTTGCAGCCTGGATATCTGGGTTTTGAGCAACTACCTCTAGAAAGTCTTATGTTTAGTCAAGTTTGGGAACAACAATGTATCTGGGCGGTGCTGAGGCTAGGTTATGCTACATAACAAACATCCCCCAAATCTCAGTCATTTAATGCGACCAAGGCTTACTTTCGCAGTGTGCTTGGGTTACTTCCTGTCCTTCAAGGAAGATTCAGTACTTCTCATGGAGAAATTTTTTTTTAAAGATTTTATTTATTTGACAGAGAGAGAGACATAGTGAGATAGGGAACACAAGCAGGGGGAGCGGGAGAGGGAGAAGCAGGCTTCCCGGGGAGCAGGAAGCCCGACGAGGGGCTTGATCCCAGGACCCTGAGATCATGACCCGAGCTGAAGGCAGACGCTTAACAACTGAGCCACCCAGGTGCCCCGAAAATCTCAATTCCAACACATGTGAAAGAATGCTGTTGTCTTGTTCTTCCATCCCTCACATCTGGCTTCCATGTTTTATTCATCATGGCCCTGGAAAGTGGCCTCACAGCCTCCTCCCTACTTCCACTGCCCATTCAAACCATTGTGAACCTGTGACCCGAACATAATGTCAATAACGTGGGTAACAGTAGTGATGGTCATAGTTAAATCTTACATAGTGCTGATCATGTGCCAAGCCTTGTTTTATGTGTTTTGTTTGTATTATTTAATCTTCACAACAACCATCTGAGGTTATCACCGACAAGGGAACAGAAACACAAAGAGTTTAAGTAATTTATTCAAGGCGGGAGCGGGGATCTAATCCTGGCAGAAATCCTGGACTATTGAAACCTTCTCTTAGTTGGTTGGTATCTGGCTGCCAGGGGCCTCATTTAAGTCCTTCTCTCCATCAAAACCAGAGTCCACGTCCTGCTGCAGAGACTGGATCGTGGCTCTGACTTTGGAGATTTATTTTGGAAGAACTGATGTCATTACAATATTGACATCTTCCTGTTCATTTACATGTTATATCTACCCATTAGTAGGGCACCTGAGTGGCTCAGTGGGTTAAGCCTCTGCCTTCTGCTCAGGTCATGATCTCAGGGTCCTGGGATTGAGCCCCACATTGGGCTCTCTGCTCAACAGGGAACCTGCTTCCCCTTCTCTCTGCCTGCCTCTCTGCCTACTTGTGATCTCTCTCTCTGTCAAATAAATAAAAAAATAAAATCTTTAAAAATAAATAAATAAATAAATAAAATAAAAATAAAGATTTTATTTATTTAAGGCCACCTGAGTGGCTCAGTCGTTAAGCATGTGCCTTTGGCTCAGATCATGATCCCGGGGTCCTGGGATTGAGCCCCGCACTGGGCTCCCTGCTTGGCAGGAAGTCTGCTTCTCCCTCTCTAACTCCTCCTACTTATGGTTGGGGGCTCTCTTGTGTGATCGCTCCCATCTTGCCCACGGGCACAGCCATCTGTGATCTCCCTGCACATGGCCACCAGCAGCATTCTTGAAAAGTGAAGGTTTGATCATAGTGTTCTGTTAGGGGCTGAAGGTCTGTGTCTCTCCCCCCCCCCAAATTCATATGCTGAGGCCCTAGTCCCCGCTGTAACGGTATCTGGGGGTGGAGCCTTTGGGAGGCAATTAGGTTGAGAAGCAATCACAAGAGACCCTGACGGGATGGGCGACCTCATAAGAAAAGGAAGAGACACCAGAGCTTCCTCCTTTTGCCCTGAGGGGATGCAGCAATCCATCCGCTATCCAGGAAGAGGGCCCTCACCAAGAACCAAATCTGCAGGTGCCACGATCTTCTTTTTCCTGCTTCCAGAACTGTGAGGAATAAATGTCTGCTGGTTAAGCCGGCAATCTGGTATTTTGTAACAGCGGCCCAAGCTGCCTAAGACATATTTCTTTTGTTTTTTTTTTTTAAAGATTTTATTTATTTGACAGCGAGAAACACAGCGAGAGAGGGGACATAAGCAGAGGGAATGGTAGCGGGAGAAGCAGGCTTCCTGCGGAGCAGAGAGCCCGATGCAGGGCTCGATCCCAGGACCCTGGGATCATGACCTGGGCCGAAGGCAGACGCTTAATGACTGAGCCACCCAGGCGCCCCATGCCTAAGACATATTTCTTTGTTCGAAATTATTCAAAGGTACCGTCTTCCTTTGATACAGTTATTTAAAATAGGTAATACTTTCAGATGGTTCAAAAATCTAAATAACATTAAAGGTTGACAGTGAAGATTCTTACCCTTTTTTTTTTTTTTTTAAGATTTTATTTATTTATTTGACAGAGAGAGACACAGCAAGAGAGGGAACACAAGCAGGGGGAGGGGAGAGGGAGAAGCAGGCTTCCTGCTGAGCAGGGAGCCCAATGCAGGGCTCAATCCCAGACCCTGGGATCATGACCTGAGCCGAAGGCAGACCCTCAACGAATGAACCACCCAGGCGCCCCAAGATTCTTACTCTTGACAACTGTGCTTACCACCTTGTTCTCAGGAAACGTCTGTAGGGAACCACTTTTATTAGTTTCTTCTGTAACTTTCCAGGATTTCTTTGAGGATACAAGCACACACACACACACACACACACACACACACGCACACACATGCACGCACACGCACATACATACACTTTTTTCCTTATACCACAGTAGCATGATATACTCATTTTACACCTTGATATTTAACTAACAAGATATTTTACTTTATTTTTATTTATTGTTTTTTTAAGGTTTTATTTATGTATTTGACAGAGAGAGAGAGATCACAAGCAGGCAGAGAGGCAGACAGAGAGAGAGGGGGAAGCAGGCTCCCCGCTGACCAGAGAGCCCAATGTGGGGCTCGATCCCAGGACCCTGAGATCATGACCTGAGCCGAAGGCAGAGGCTTTAACCCACTGAGCCACCCAGACGCCCCTAACTAACAAGATATTTTAAAGCATATCCTTTTTGACAGCTGCTTACCTGCTAATGGACAAATCTGCAAACAAAATCCAATGAGTAACATTGACGTATATGTCATTTCATTCATGGGCAGATATAGTGCATTAAAATTCTGTTTTTCACCGCCCCCCCCCCCTTGCAGCTGGTATGGACTTGTGAGTTGCTTAGAGACTAATTGAGTGTGGCAGAAGTAATGTCACACAACTTCTGAGCAGGGCCTCAAGAGACCTTGCAGCTTCTACTGTCACCCCTTTGGAACCAAGAGGACGCTATGCTAATGAAGAAACTCAGACTGGCGACACCTGGCTGGCTCTGTCAGTACAGCATGCAACCCTTGATCTCGGGGCTTTGAGTTCAAGCCCCACACTGGGCAGGGAGCTTACTTAAACAAACTTACTTACTTATACAAACAATTAAACAAATTCAGGATGACGTACCACACAGAGAGCAGCTCAGCCCTCCTCTAGCTGACTGAGTCATCAGAGCTAAGGTCTCAGACGAGTGAGTGTGACAGCCCCAGCTCCGGTGTCAGCTGACTGCCATCACTTGAGTAATCTAAGATCAGATCAGCAGAAAAACCACCTGGCCACCCTTCAAATCTGGAGAAACAATAAATCGTTGTTGTTTTATGCCAGTAAGTGTTAAGGTGGTTTCTTGGGAAGGAATAGCTAACTGACGGAGGTAGGTTTTCAGACAGATTTTCACAAGTGAGAATGTTGACTCGAAGTGTGTGTACCTTTATAATTTTGATAAATATGGTCTGGGTTGCATCAGTTTGCATTCCTACCAACAATGGATGAAAGTTCCCGTTTTCCCCACGGTCTTGCCGAAAGAGTGTTTTGTCAGACATACGGGTTATTGCTAATGCAATAAAGGGAAAAAACGTATTTCAGGATTGTCTTTTCATTTCTCTCATTATGTGTGATGTTGAACATCTGCATATGTGTTTAAGGCTTTACGTATTTTCTCTTTTGTGATCTGTCATGTTCTTTGCCCATTTTTTATTTGGACTGTTGGTCTTATCATTATGAGGAAGCCCTTTAAATAGTAGAGAGATTACCCTTTGTATGTGATAAGAATTGCAAATATTTTTTTCCTAGTTTATTGTTTGTCTTTTGATTTTGCTTTTTTTCTTTTGCCATGCTGAACTTTTTTCCATGTCGACAAATGTATTAATCTTTTATAGCTTCTGAATTTTGAGTTGGAGTTGGAAAGGCTTCCTCGTTCCAGGAGTTATAAAAGATTTTGCCCATATTTTCTTCAAATATTTTTAGGGGGACTTATCCTTACAAATTGTGTGATCCATCACTTTTAAAATGAAGTTCAAGGCCAGGGTTATGGCACATGTGATCAGGAATATCCCACGAGGAGAGGCAACAGGAGAAATTGAAGCTAGCTTAGGAGATTCTCGGGGAGACAATGCATCCTGTTGGAAACATAGTGAATTTAATTCCCTCCAGGAAGGGATGTCCAGGAGACAAGTGGATTCAGGGATCTGGAGCTCAGGAGAAAACTTGGGCCTGGAGATATGCATTTGGGGGACAGCCTATGCATGCCAGTTAAAGCCACAAGAATTTGCGTAGTGTCTGAAGAGGAGAGGTTCTCAGATGGAACTCTAGGAAGTGGTCAAGGTCAGGCCCAGACACAATCATGAAGAGAGAGCTGTGGGGGCTTCTGTGTGGGCCTCGGGGCTTGGCACAAAAACTGCCTCAGAGACTTGTAGGATAAACAGGCCCTTTATGCGAAACAAGCATGGATATCTTTGGCTCCTGGGGAGTGGGAAGAAGACAACCTCCCAGCAGTCAGCCCCACTCAGCAGGTTTGGAAGAGAGACCCTGCGAGGGATGCCAGAGTGGTTTAGTCGGTTAAGTGTCTGCCTTTGGCTCAGGTCATGATCCCAGGGTCCTGGGATCGAGTCCCACATTGGGCTCCTTGCTCAGAAGGGAGCCTGCTTCTCCCTCTGCCTGCCATTCCCCCGGCTTGTGGGCTCTCTCTCTCTGACAAGTAAAAAAATATTAAAAAAAAAAAAAAAAAAAAAAGGAAGAGAGACCCTATGACAGAGGAGGGGGAGGGGAGGAGGCTCAGTCTGGCAGGCAAAGTCCTCCCCCCTCCTCCCCACAGATGATCTAAAGCAGGGCCTCAATAGGTGGCAGCAAGTTCCCAAAGGTAAATGGACACAGGGAGCCTCCCCTAGTCCATGTCTGCCTTGGATCATAGTGGAGTGGACAAGAGGCCAAAACCTAGAGCTCCACTTTCTGGGTTCAAATCCCGACTCTCCCCTTTGCTAGTGTGTAACCCCGGGCAAGTTACTTATACTTCTGTGGCTCAGTTTCCTCCTCTGTAAAATGAGGACAACAGTAACCGCCTCACAGAACTGCTATGACAACTAAATGAGCTGATATTTACAAGGTGCTTATATTGGTGACTGGTCAATTCTATATAAATATTAAACTTAAAAATAATAATTCCGTTCGTTCACGAATTACTTATTGACTAACTACCATTTGCCAGGCACTGTTGGAGGTCCTGGGGACACAGCAGTGACAAGGGCGGGTGAAAATCCCCATCCTCATGGAGCTTCCATTCTGGTAGGTGGAGAGGAGGGGTGAAGACAGACAGTACAGAAAAGAAATATAAATAATATAAGAAAATACGTGGTGTGTCAAATCCAGGTGGAGACATGAGAGCGCTGAGAAGCTGGCAAGGCCTCTAGCCTTGTGCCTGACGCACAGCGGGGTTCAGGAGATGGAAAGCAGGAGGAGACCCTGGACAGGCAGCAGGTGGAATCCCTGCAGAGACACTGGGCTGCTCACCCCCTCGGGGTAACAATCGTCATCATCATCACTGCCATATAACAGCAGCAAACACTTATACAGCATTTATTCCGTCTTAGGCCCTGTTCTATTCACTTTACATATATCATATCTCATTTAATCCTTCCAGCAATCCTATGAGGTTGGTACTGTCATTGTTCCCATTTCTCAAATGAGGGAACTGAGGCATAGCAAAGTTATGTAACTTGCCTTCAAGAGTTGTATGATGAGGTGAATGAGCTAGGATTCCAGCCCAGGTCATTTGGTTCCAGTATAGGTAGGATGTTGGTAGGACGGACCTACAGGTTGTGGGGGGGGAACCAGACAGGCTGCCATGCCCCAGGACTGAGTAGGGCCTGACCTTCCCACAGACTAGAAATAACACACACACACACACACACACACACACACACACACACACAGAGCCCTAACACCTACATATCCAAGACCCAATATACTTAATGCACACTTCAAGGTTGTCCAGAGGGCCCAAAAGGAATAACCCCAAAACCATAACATAGAGATAAGGACTCAGCTCTGGAAAACTCCATCCCCAGGGCCATTCTGCTTATGTGGCCCCTGCTCCCCACCCTCTCCACATACCATTCCATGAGGCTTTAAGCCCAGCCTCCTGTGACCTTAAGTCACCGTTCCAGAGCCCTGTGATCCCACTCAGAGACCACAAATACAATAATGAATATCATAATTCTGGGAAATTTAACAAAGGCACCAACAACTCCAGATCACAGCTGGGAACCAAGAGGGTGAACCATCAAGAAGTTAACAGAGAGGCAGGTGGGATTGGTGATCCTAGAGAGAGCTGGCACCCACAGTCGTAAAATCCCACAGAGGGGGCAACCCTTGACAGTTCCATAGCTTTCCATAGCCTTTCTCACTTCACTTGAATTCCTACCTTAGGCAGGGCAGAAATTACCAGACCAAGTTGTCAAAATGGAGGAATTAAGTCCCAGAGAAGAGCAATGAGTTATTCAAGGCCACATGAAGGACTGGGAGTCAGATGTCCAAAAGCCCTTCCACTGTCCCACTGAAAGAGACAGAGTATGAGAGAGAGAGAGAGAGAGAGAGAGAGAGAGAGAGAGAGAGAGGAAGAAGGGGAGGGACACAGGAAGGCAGAGGCTCATAGAGAAGACCCAAAAGTGGAGAAATCCTTCTTCGTGATCTGAAGGAGAGCCCAAGGGGCAGGGCTAGGCCTCCTGAAAAACCCTCCAACCCTCCTGGACGTTGATCAGAGCGGCACATCATCTTCACTCCTTCGTTCCCAACCCCAGGTCAGCTGGTTCTGAAGGGAAGAGAAAGATCAAAGCCCTTTGAGTAGAATCAGATGGCATTTTACAGTTTCTAACCTCATAATCAATGACCTTCAGAGCAGGGAATAGCCATAAAGATGATCTCCCCATCCCTCTATGCCACCCATTGGATATAGATGGGAGATGGAGGCCCGGAGACAAAGAAGTCATTTTCCAGAAATCCACACTAACTCAGTCACAGGAATCTAGATTTCCTTACCAGGGCATACCAGGGAGGGGTCATTCTTTCCTTTGGTTGAACCTTCATGTAAGTTCCCTAGAAAGAGCCCTGGAATCCAGGAGACCCAATTTTTACTCTGGCTATGCTGAGACTCACTGAGTGGCCTTGGGGACTCCTCTTACATAATATAAGTTTCATAAGTGAAAGGTGTTTTGTCTATTGGGTTGATTTATCTCTGGCCCATAGTAAGTGCCCAATAAATATCTATTGAATGAATGGCTATCTAGAGGGCTAGGGCAGTGTCACCATGAGAGGCTGAAGCCTGAAAGACAAAACTAGGGAACCACAAGCTTTATTTTCAGATACACGAAGGGCTCAAGTTCTGTCCACAGATATTTATTGAGGACCCATATGTGCTGGGTATTGGGGGTTCAGGTAAGAACAAGACTGCCATGCCCTGACCTCAAGAGCTCACAGTCCACTATAATGTGGAATGTGTGCAGATTTTTTTGTGGGCTTCAGGGGGTAGACCCAGATGCTAGGCGGGGAGTTAAGATGTAAGTGGCAGACTGCTCAATAGAATACAGACACTTTTCTCAGCTTTAATTGCCCTGAAATGGTCTCACGCTCAGAAGGTGGTGAGTGCGGCGGAACTGCAGTGTTCAAGCAGGGCGCCAGCCGCCCACCTGTCAGAGGCTGCGCCAGGAGTATGCGGGAGAAGAGATTTCTGCCTTGGGTGAGGTCACTTTCCACCCCCAGATTCTCTGCCTACAAAACCCTGCAATTCTCTGACGCTGGATCTTATTATTTTCTGAATTTCAAGGTTCCATGACCGTGACAGCCGCGAATTCTAAGTTCTCTGTCTGCCCACACCCCCGGACCCAAAAGAAACGAAGCCGAATTCAGTAAGGGTCCTACCACCCACTGCCTCAAAAGGTCTCTGAGGACAGTCAGCAGCCCCCTCCCCGCTTCGTGGGGGTGGAGGGGCGGTAGCTTGGGCGCCAGGGTGCCGGAGACGTCGTGGGGAGAAGGGTGTTCCAGAGACAGAGTTGACAGCGCCGAGACACGTGACATTCAAAGCGTCACGTTCTGTGGTCCGCGAAGGTGGGACCGGGCCGGTCATGTGACGTGGGGGGGGTGCACCATGGGGTGATGTGAGATGCAGGGCCTGTCAGATTACGCACGGATGACGCACTCCCACTGGGTTTGGCAACTAGCTTTCCGTTGGAAGATGGGACAGTTCCGGCGAAGGGGGCGGGTTCTCACGTCCTGGCAGCTTTGCTTCCGTTCGGGGCGCTACGGCTTCCGACCTCAGCCTCTCCCTCGGGCGAGGGAGAGACGCGACCCCGTGCGCATGCCCCGATCATCCCAGAGGGGCGGGGCCGAGGCTACAGGAGCGGGAGGGGGGGTAAAGAAAAGGGAATTCCAACCTGTGGAATCTTGGGGGGGTCCCCGAGGTCGGCTTCTTCCCATTGACTGTGGATGGTGCCTGGGACAGAGCCTCTGGTGGCTCGTGGGGGACTTGGGGGTCTGCAGGGTGAGGGCGGAGGGGAGTGTCAGTGTCAGAGTGTGAGTGGGATACGGGAGTTCCAAACTTAGTCTTGAGGCCCTCGGGGCTCCGGCGCCTGGGAGAGGGAGCTCGCGCCGCCATGCGCGACAGGACCCACGAACTGAGGCAGGTGAGAAGTGGGGGCTGCAGGGTTGGGGACGGGCGGACTGGACAGGGTCTGGCTGGAATACAGGACTCCTGCTCTTCGGGGCAGGGAGGGGTGGCAGAGGGCTAGGAAGGAAAGACCCGGAAGTCTGTGAGCCCTGCGGGGAGAGAGCAACAGCAAGGAAGTGATGCCAGTGACCCCGGCCCTGGTAGGGGGATGACAGTTCGGACGATGAGGACAAGGAACGGGTCGCGCTGGTGGTACACCCGGGCACGGCACGGCTGGGGAGCCCGGACGAGGAGTTCTTCCAAAAGGTAAGAGGCTGGGATCTCTGCCTGTCTTTGCGAGGGGGCTGGATGACCCGAGTTGCAGCGCGGTCCGGAGTGCCCCATATCTCCTTCAGCCCTCTCGGTCACCTTCCCCAGGTCCGGACAATTCGACAGACTATTGTCAAGCTGGAGAATAAAGTCCGAGAGTTGGAGAAGCAGCAGGTCACCATCCTGGCCACGCCTCTTCCCGAGGAAAGTGAGTGAAACCCCAAGTGCAAACGCATGCTCAGTCGAAGGGATTGTGGGGATTGTAGTTCCATGCAGGTGGCGGCCAGGGAGGTTCAGGGAGGTTCGTTGAGGTAGGGGCTGCTGTTTGGGAGTCACGGCTTTCTCTTGTTCAGGTATGAAGCAGGACCTGCAGAACCTACGTGAGGAGATCAAACAGCTGGGGAGGGAGATCCGATCACAGCTGAAGGGTGAGCTCCTAGGACCTCACACAGATCCTTCCCTGTGGTCCTCCTGCCCAGCTCCCGGTGTATCTGGGGAGTGTGTGGCCCGGAAAGGCCAGTGCTATATCCAGATCACATAGCAGGCCTGGGCCTAGAAGCTCTTCCTCCTGGCTTCCAGTCCATAGTATTTTCCATAGCACATGCCTGCCCCTTAAGTTCCTTTATTTGTAAGGAAACCATTTACTGCTACAATTCTTGTTGCCCAGTGTGCATTATTTGGATGGGCAGATGAGGGTTTCTCAAGAGTCCTCTGTATTCCTGTGGGAATGCTCTGATGTATTGCAAAGAAAAGTACACTTCCTCCCGTCAGAGGCTCAGAATTAGTAATTTATGATAAATTATAATTCCCAAAAGAATCCCATGGAGATAAGCACCTCTCAGTTGTATGGATGGGGTATGGCTCTGGGCCTGTGTCCTGGTCTCCCATGTGATTTTTCGAAATCACAGATCAAATCCCCTTCTCCACCAATACCCTTGTGTCTTCCCACAGCCATAGAGCCCCAGAATGAGGAAGCTGATGAGAATTATAACTCAGTCAACACAAGAATGAGGAAAACGCAGGTGGGTTATTAGTCCCAGAACTAAGACATTTCACAAGGGTTTCATGGATCATTAGATGGTTTTCAGATGGGGAAACTGAGGTTGAGAGAGAGAAAGCACTCACCCAAGGTCAAAACTCCCAACTCCCAGTCCACTTAACACCCTGTCACCTTCTCCATTCAATAAGTTGCTGGGTCCCCAGGTGTGATCCGGGCGTGGCTGTGGAAGGCATGCTTTCTAGAAACCAAGATGGGGAGTTTGAATAGGTGACAAAGACATTACTCAGATAGGGTTTGGTAGCTAATATCCCTGCCCAGGGAAGAAGGGGGAAGAGTCATAAATAACTGGGAGGTTTCCTGCCCATGTGACAGGGACATCCTCTGCCCCATGGGCAGAATTCAAGAAGTCAGGAAGAGGAACTTCCCTGGAGGAGGAAGGTCACTGAATCAACATCTTATTAAGGAGATTTGAGGCAATCTAAGGGCCCCACTCTGGGTGCCCAGTGAGGAGTAATTTGGACTTCCGGAAGGTTAGAGTTGAGTAGGAGGGCCCAGAGTTTGGTAAGTCCGCCGGATTGAAGAGAGAGCAGTTTGGGCATCTTGCGAGGGTGCAGCTGAAGGCAGGAGGGCAGATAGGTCTCTGAGGAAGGCGCTCCAAGGAGTGAGCACATTGAAGGCAACAGGGGAAAGGACAAGATGAGAGAACATGGGGTGCCTGTGTGGCTCAGTGGGTTAAAGCCTCTGCCTTCGGCTCAGGTCGTGATCTCAGGGTCCACGGATCAAGCCCTGCATCAGGCTCTCTGCTCAGCGGGGAGCCTGCTTCCCCCTCTCTGGCTGCCTCTCTGCCTACTTGTGATCTCTCTGTCAAATAAATAAATAAAATCTTAAAAAAAAAAATGATGACGATTCACAGACATGTACCCTGGGGCAAATAATACATTATATGTTAATAAAAATTTTAAAAATAAATAAATAAAAATTAAAATTAAAAAAAAAAAATGAGAGGACATTTCAGGGGGAGCCCACGGTGGTCCCTGGCGTGAGAGGCCGAGGGCCCAGCTGGACCTGTAAAATTCAGGCAGTGACTGCCCTCCAGGTACACCAGCCCACCTTTCGTCTAAGCAGTGAGGCTGGTGCTCAGCAAGCATCCACAGGTGTTTATTGAGCGCCTACTGTGTGCTAGACCCTTTTCTAGCCATTTGGGATACAGTGGTGAACCCAAGAGCCCTATCCTTATGGAGCTCACCTTCTGGTGGGAAGAGACAAACACCATAATAAATATCTACATTATTTTAGAACATAGTTAAGCATTCAGGGAAAAAACCGAGGAGAAGAGGGCTGGAGAGTGCCAGGAGAAGGCAGGTTGCAGTGTTAGTAAGGTCAAGAAGGCTTCATTCGGTAGGTGACCTCTGCGGGGAACAAGCATTCTAGGCCCAGGGAGCAGCCAATGCAAAAGTCTGAGGCAGGGGTGGCTGTGGTGGGAGAGGCGGGAGGAGTCCACCATGTTTGGAGGGAGGAAGGGAGTGAGGCAACAGCTGGAAGAGGTAGGTCAGAGGGGACATAGGGGAAGGGAGGGTCGTGTAGGGCCTTAGAAGGCCCGGTTAGGGCTTTGGCTTTTAACTTGGAGAGAATGGTGGCCACAGGCGGCAGGCACCTAGGATAGCCTGTGCTGTTTGCTCATTGTCCTCGTGGGGGTGTTGAGGCCAAATCCCTTTGGGGTGCCCAGCCTATATTCTCTACCGTTAGCATGGGGTCCTGTCCCAGCAATTCGTGGAGCTCATCAACAAGTGCAACCTGATGCAGTCCGAGTACCGGGAGAAGAACGTGGAGCGGATTCGGAGGCAGCTGAAGATCAGTGAGTTGGGGCGTGTGGCCCACAGGGCCAGGTAACCTGACGCAGCACTGAGCCTGGCCTTTTCCTTCACAGCAAATGCTGGAATGGTGTCTGATGAGGAGCTGGAGCAGATGCTGGACAGTGGGCAAAGTGAGGTGTTTGTGTCCAATGTGAGTGGCCACAGCTTAGCCTCCCTCCTCTGGGACTCTCATCTTCTCTGAGGCCTGGCCCCTTCTGGTTGAGGGAACACGGAGGCCCAGAGGGGAATGAGTTAGTTAGCGTGCCTAGAGTCACTCGTCAGGGCCCCGGCCCCGGTTCTAAGCCCGAGGGCTCCCCGAGAGCTCAGCGGGAACCTCTGACCTGCTGCCGGGTTCCCTGTGACCTGTCTGTCCATTGCCGTCCTCTCCCCAGATACTGAAGGACACACAGGTGACCCGACAGGCCCTAAATGAGATCTCGGCCCGGCACAGTGAGATACAGCAGCTTGAACGCAGTATCCGTGAACTTCATGAGATCTTCACTTTTCTGGCTACCGAGGTGGAGATGCAGGTGGGCCCCCGAGACAGCCGATCGGCTTGACCTGAGACCTTGTTCAGTCAGAACCCCTGCTGTGACTGTCAGCCCATCTCCACCCTCAAGCCTCTCTCCTTGGGGCTTTCGTCCCCCCACTCCCCACCAGGCCCTCACTCCTGAGAGGGCCCGCCTCTGCAAATCTGGATGAGGCTGGGGTGGGAGGGAGTGTTCTCTCGCTGCCCTTGGCTGGGTGAGGTAAGCTTCCAGCCCTGTCCTGGGAGGCTGATTCATTAGAGCCGCCGCCAATGGCCTTGTGCAGTTGGGAGTCATGGGGAAGGGATTTCATTAGTAGGAGTACCAGGACCTGAAGGCTGGCGGTGCCATGAGGAGGCAGGGATGGGGAGGGCTTCCCAGCTGTTGAGAGGCAGGCCTAGAAGAATGGGCGAATTCAGACAGATTTACAAAGGGACAAAAGTCCACGCTCTGTGACAAGGTATGAGCCTCTTAAAGTACTTGGTTCGAAGCCACCACTGCAAAGGAAGGTTGTAGGGGGTAAGGGAGCAGGGCAGAAGGGACCACATGATAAAAGGGATGCTGGAAGCCACTCTTAGGCATGTGAACTTTTGTGGTCCTGCCCCACACCTTGTTAGTGCTGTTTGCTGCCAGGAAACATCCTTCAGGCGGCTCGGGTGAGCAGGCAGAGGAGCTGCTGGGCCCTCCGCCCCCAGTCATCCCTACCTGCCTGAAGCAGCCCCTCCTCCGAGCAGGGGGAGATGATCAACCGGATTGAGAAGAACATCCTGAGCTCAGCAGACTATGTGGAACGTGGGCAGGAACACGTCAAGATTGCCCTGGAGAACCAGAAGAAGGCTCGGAAGGTGAGCCTCTCCTCCCCTCCCCTTCCCCCCGCTCCCCGGCCCTGGTGGGCTTCCCTCCCCTTCTGAGTGAGTTTCCCTGAACTCCTCTCCCACAGAAAAAAGTCTTGATCGCCATCTGTGTGTCTGTCATTATCGTCATTTTGGCAGTCATCATTGGTGTGGCCACATTGGTTTGAGAGCATCGCACATTCTTGGTGAGATCCTGTGGGCCTGCCCCCCGGCCTGCCTCATCCCAGGCCCCAGCCTTGCCTCTTCCCCTCAGACCCTCTTCTCTGTCCTTCCCTTGCAGGCACTAAGAGCACCAGAGACCCAGGTCTGCCCTCTGCCCCAGCAGCTGAGGGGAGAGGGCAGGACAGAGGCTCCAGCTGGACCCCCTTCCTCCCACTGGCCCTGTGCAGAGGGGCCGATGGTTCTCCTGGGGTTGGCAGCCACTCGTTCTTGGGGGCTTCCCACTCAGGCCACAATGCCTGGGGGAAGGCCTGTGGCATCCTGTTTGGCTGGGACACACGGTTTTGTAAGAAATTAAAAAAAAAAGGTGCTTGGAGACAGCCCGATGCTTGTGTGTTCATGGAAGGGCTGGCCCAGGGCCTTCAGGTATCTAGCCTCGCCTTTTCCTGGCCATCCGTGGGGCCAGGCCCAGCCCAGGAAGACTCAGATCAGACCGTTCTAGGTGTTGTGACCACAGCAAGCTGGCACTGCCCTCTACTCTCCGGTAGGAACCAGTGGGACAGGGAGAGGCAAATACCCCCAACTAGCTCAGTACTGTCCTTGGGGAAAGATTACTGAGAGCACCTAACCCCAGAACAGTGAAGCTGGATCAGGCCAGGCTGGGATGGAGGTGAGATGTGTGTGGGCATCGGTGGGCATCCGAGGTCAGGAAGAGGCACCATGAGTAATGGAAGCTGTTACCTCAGATAGGGTGAACAGGGAAAGGCCTGTCTCGGAAGGGACGACCTTTGAGTGGAACATTAAACAAGGAGAAGCCAGTTATGGGAGGAAGCAGGGGGAGAGTTGCCAGGCAGAGGGGAGCAGCCCTGTGCCCAGAAAAAGGCATAGCCTTTGACATAAGAGTTTGGTCTAGAGAGCCAGGGACTCTGGATCAACACAGCTGGTCACTAAGGGGTTATGTGGCTGAAGCGGTAGAGGAGGCTGAGGAGCCTGACCCCTGGTTTCTATGAGGCACCTAAGCTCCAGGACCCAACTCTCAATTTCTAAGAGTTCCTGGCTTCCAGAGCTGGGTCTGGAACCTGTCCCCAGACATCTGATTTCAGGAGTAAACTAGCTCCCAGCTCCGAAGCCTGGTTGGAGTGGGGCGACGCCTGACCCTAAACCACCGTCTGGGGGCCGGGTTCCAGCCACCCCGGCCCATCCCGCTTTCGATCCCACAGGTCCCAGCTGCTGCTGTCGTCGCTGTTCCAAGCTGCCCTTGCCCAGCCCATCTGGCCGCAGTGCCGCTTGCTTCGGGTGCTGGGGTGACGCGAGTCCTGGAAGGGCTGGACGAGCTGTCCTCGGCGTGGTCTCGGACCCCGCCCCTGGACCTGGCCTGGGGAGGAGCCAGAGGGCGGGATTAGGCGCCCATGACCCCTGCCTGCTTTGCCTCGATCCACCTGGGTACCCGCCTGCAGCGCCTCCAGTGGCCCTAGAGCGACTCTGGCTTGGCAGTTGCGAGGCGCCTGCGCCAGGTCCCAGCACTTTCTTGGCCTCGAGCGTAGGGGGCGTGGCCTGGCCGCAAGTAGAAAACGATTGGCTCGCGGAACTAAATGTTGCTCCTAAGGAGCATTAGGATTGGTCTGTAGGACGTCTAGGGAATTGGGGAGTGATTAAACCCTTACCCGCCGTCTGCGGGTATGGGCGAGGCCTCAGTGAGTCCTCAGTCGCACCCAAAATTGATTGGATCACAGGGCGGGGCAAGGCCAAACCTCTGAATGAGGCCAGGAGGCCCCCAGGCTTAGAGAGTCCGACCAGGGTAGGTGAGTCAGAGACGTCAGCCGAGACAGCGTGGCTGGGTCCCTCTCCCAAGCCGCTGAACTTGGGAGCTGCTCGAGTCTGGGAGGGTACCAACGCCTTCGTCCTGCCTGAGATCATGTGTCCTGCATACAGATGAAGCCCTAGATACCTCAGGAAAGAGCTCCTCATTCGCCAGTGTGCAAACACAACCTGGAAGTACACTCAGTGGGAAAACCGCGGGGTCAGACGGATCCTGCCCCAGTAGAAGACTGATTTGGATTTGGGGGGCCTTCAGGCTTCCCGAATTCTCCATCTCTTTCCTTGCGGCCTGCATCTTCAGCGGAATACTGTCCTCTCGGTCGCCTTTGTCCACCCCCTCATCTTTCTGCCTTCAGAGGAAAACTGCACTACCCGTTGGCACCTACTGGGATCTGATAGAGACTATCAGATCTATGACGAGACAGCGTCACATCTACGCACCTGGGTGTCAGTGTGCTGTAAGTGACTTCGGATTGGCTTTGCTGGACGGCGCCACCCCTGAAAGCCTGGTTACATGTCTGTCTCCCCCAGGAAGTGGTCCACAAAACCTCCTGACCCATGTAACTAGATGGCCGAGTGAGGCCTTGGATGCCAGGCCCAGTAGTTTGAACTTTTCCTGTGGGCTAGCGGACACATGGAAGGTTTTTGAACAGGTGAGTGGCAAGTTTGGGGCAGACCTAGCAGTCAGGTGGACCCACGCACTGGACATTTCACAGGCTCCCCTGCCTATACCCTTTCCCTGGGGGAAACTGACCTGAGTGAGGAGTTAAGGGCAGGTTTTGCATTGAAATCTCTTGGCTGCTGTCAGCCCAACTTTCAGGGAACAGGGTTTTAGTAGGATGTGGCTTTTCCAATCCATCTTGCATCACAACTTTTCAGTTGTAGCTCTCCCTGCTTATTGCCTCATTCACTCAATATTTTATGGCTCAAATTACCAGGAAAAAGAACCTGACTGGTCTGCTCAGGCTACTTTGACCAGCCTATAAACTGTCTAGCTCTCATCAAGACTTTACCCTTGACCACAATGTACGTGAATTGTTTATATGGTACAAAACACTGCGGCAGAGTATGTATAAAGGAGGAGTGGACGGGCTCAATGATCGACATTTCTTGTGCAGCCTTGTGATAGACTGTATTTTTGTTCCAAATATACACTGTCCTTCCTATTGGACAATAGTTCACTATAGGATTGTATCCATTCGTGCCCCACTTATAGTAGGCTTGACTCTATGTCTTGCTTTGGCTGATGGATTGTGAGTAGAAATGTAAAGTATCATTTTCAGATAGAAGCTTTAAGTATCAGTGAGTAGGCTGGTAGTTTGCCTTTTCTTCTCCTACTCGCTGCAAACCACTGATATTTTGGAGACTTGTTGTTGCCACATCAGAATAAGTCTAAACCAACTGTCACAGAGCTAGTACCTAGAAGTGGGGCGCTACCACATTAAAAAATGAACCTGAATTATGTGCCATTGGCTTTGGAGCTGGACAGCGGCTGATGAGGAAACCATCAGTGGAAGTTGGAAAGATGGTGACGTGTGTTAGGCAGTGGTGAGGCATTTGGTTAAACTGTAAGCTGGAAATAAGTAAGAATATAAATAATGTCCAAATGAGCTTGGGGCTTTAGGGAAAAAAGAATTTGAGAAAGAATATTAGTAGCATGACTTGATTGCTTTGGGGGTGCATTTGACAAATTACTGTAAGAAAGAGATAACTCTGAAAATAATTGGCCAGTTTTTAAGCAGAAATAGAAGAGATTATAGAAACTCCAGGCAGGTGATCTACATTTTCAACCAGTGAAAGATAGAGTTGACCAGGCCCTTAAGCTGAAAAGTTTGAGTGAAATTCATCTTTGTGGCAAAGGGTCTTATCAAGTGTATGGCTCTCATACCTTTTGTAGAAACCTGTGAATTGGTCAAAGTAGTTCCCAATAAAGCCTTTCAGTTAGCCAAGGTGATTCAGAAAAGAGAGATTATGAGTACAACTCTCCCAAAGGAGTTAGTAGGCTCCACTTGTTTACAATTAAGTCTAAAGAGAGAGGCAGGTCTGAAAAGAACTGTGGGTTTGGCAGTTAGCCTGCAGAACTGACTAGTTCAAATAGAGAAGAAGCTTCTTTCTCTCCTCACAAAAAGCCACTAGCTTGGATTTTCAAAAGACTATGAGTGTTCAAGATCTCGAGGCTCCCAAATTTCTATGGGCATGAAGGAGACAGAAAGCTACTTTGCCTCAGAAGGGCATAACCTCCAATGTTTTCTCCAGTGTGGCCAAGGAGAATAAATGGGAAAGGATCAGCTACTCTACGGGAACGAGGGAACTAGTCCCAGGAAGCAATCCCACTCCCAGGTAAAGGTGGGGGTCTTTTGCAACATCTGCCCAGCAGGATGCTGCAATGACCATGGATCAGTAAATTGCTATGAGTCTCCCATTCTTCCTTCTAAATGGGAGTGTTTACTGCTATTATCCTGTCCCTGTTCCACTTCAGATGTTGGATGTGCATGAGGAGGTGGGGGCAGAGATAACTGGTGATGATGATGGTGGTGGTGGTGGTGGTGGCGGTGGCGATTTTGGTTCATAGGTCTCTGGATCAAGAGAAGCCACCTCTGGACCTGATACAGAGACTATTAGTGGTCCTGAACTTGAGCCTGATGCCATGATTAGATGGATCATTTGGATAGTCTCCCTGGAGAAGTATATGCATTTATCTTGCAGGTAGAAGCAAACCAAAGGCCGTATCTGTGACAAAGAAGGCAGACTAGGAAGATTTCACAATTGTTCAAAACCCACCATTCGTTAACCCTCACTATGGGGCCCCGCCATGTGAGATTATATTTCCCGACTCGATGGACATCAGCTTTGGGTATGTGGCTTGCTTCAGGCCAGGGAACTCGAGTAGGAATGACATGTACCACTTCCAAGAGGAAGCTTTAAGAGCCATCATGGGGCCTGATGCCTTTCTTCTCTTCTTTGTCCTGAGATCGAAGAATTCCAGATCGAGGCTGTTCATTCGGACTAGATTCTGATTCTGGACTGAAGATGAGGTAGAACAGAGCCACGGCTGTCCCACGGAGGACGTTGATTCACAACATCCTCAGGAGCTTCCCAAGTGAAATCTGAAACCAGCCCCTGTACACAGAGTGCAGGGAGAGATTGAACAGAGAGGGCAGGCCCGCAGATCAGTACGTGGTGGGGTTAAGAAGCAAGGGGACTTACATGCCACCAGACACGTAGATTTCTGCAGCTCTCACCAAATCTTAAAAATTTATATAGGGGCCTTGGGATGCCTGGCTGGCTCAGTCAGTAGAGCATGTGACTTTTGATCTCAGGGTTGTGAGTTCAAGCCCCACGTTCAGCATGGAGCCTACTTCCAAAAAAATGGCCTTATATAGAGGCCATCGCTGGGTTCCGTCATGTCTACCATCCAGATGGTCTCAACAACACAGCGCTCTCTCAAGGCTGCATCCTTGGGGCAGCCTCTGGGGCAGGGAAATCAAGGCAAATGGACATTCCAAGGAGAAGGGACAGGTATGAGCATCCTTTGATTACAGGGGGGTGGGGGTGGGATGCCACTCACAGGTCAACTGGCAATCATATCCTCTCGATTACCTCCCCCAACAGAGGACATGGAATATGAGTAAGAAAAACACATTTGTTGTGAGCCACTGTAATTTGGGGATGGTTGTTACTGCAGCATAATTTGATCCTAGTTGACAGATAAAAGCTCCCTCCATGTTGCAGAGACTCTCTATTCAGTTCTCTTTTCCTTTTTTTTTTTTTTTAATATTTTATTTATTTGAGAGAGAGAGAGCGAGCGCACACAGGGGAGAGTGTGAGGGAGAAGCAGACTTGCCACTGAGCAGAGAGCCTGATGCAGGGCTTGATCCCAAGACCTTGACATCATGACCTGAGCCGAAGGCAGATGCTTAACCAGCTGGGCCGCCTGAGTGTCCCGTAGTTCTTCTTTCCTATCATCAAGACAGTCAGCCTACCAAATTGAGCTGTGATGGTGCTCTAAGGTCTGAGGCTTGCCCCTTGTTTAGAGATATTTACCCTCAGATCCAGTGAGCCTTCTTGGTTCTTATTGGCTCTTGCCAACTTGTGGTAGTTGCTCATGTGAACTAGACATTTGTCTGGGGGGATGGGGCCCAGACCTTATACCATCAACTTGGTGCCTAGTAAATACCAATCTCACATACATCCTAAGACCACAATGGTGCTATTACAAAGGACTTGTCCAAAAGGAAAAAAAAGTAAAACCCAAACTTGCCTTAATTACAAGGATGTTTGCCCTTCCAAGAAGCCCCAACATAATGGATAGTAAGTGGAAATTCTGTACTTTTGCCTATGGGTACATCTGATTGAAACAGACCCAAACTAACCATGGCTTATGCAAGGTAGGAGTTTATTTCTCTCTTGTATAAAAGTCCAAATGAGTATGGTGGGTCTTTGCATGAAGTCATTAGGACCAATGCGTAATAATTAAAAAATAATAATTCTTTTTTTAAGATTTTATTTATTTATTTGAAAGAGAGAGCACAAGCAGGGGGAGTGGCAGTCAGAGGGAGAGGGAGAAGCAGGCTCCCTGCTCAGCAGGGAGCCCGGTGTGGGGCTTGATCCCAGGACTCTGGGATTGTGACCCCAGCCGAAGGCAGATGCTTAACTGACTAACCACCCAGGCACCCCAATAATAAATTCTTTTATTTATCTTGTTGCTGTTCCATCCTGGGGATGTTGCCCTCACCCACATGGTCTAAGATGGTCCACCACCACTTCCACAATTTAGCCCTTGTGAAGCAGAAAAGTGAAGGAGATGGCTTGCCCTTTACCCTAAATTACAGAAGTTGTACCCAGAATTTCTGCTCTAATCCTATTGGCCAGAATGTAGTCACATGGCCAAGAAATAGAATCTTCACCCTGGGCAAGCTTTTTGTCTGGCCAAAAGGTCTAGGGGACCTGGGGAACTATTCCCAGGAAACAAGCTAACTTGGGAAGGATGAATATTGGGGGACCATCTTCAGTTACAGTCGCACACTACCAGTGCTCACCCATCCCAATTGTATTAGCTTCCTGTTACTCCTGTTACAAAGTACCACAAACGTAGTGGTAAGACAACATGCATTTTTTTCTTTTACAGCTCCGGAGATCAGAAATCCAAATTTAGTTTCACTGGGCTAATGTCAAGGATTACATCTGGAGGAACCATTTGCTTGCCTTTTCTAGCTTCTATTGGATGCCTGCATTCCTTGACCAGTGGGCTCATCCCCCACTTCAAAGAACATTATTCCATTCTCAGCTTCCATTGTCATATCACCTGCTCTGATTCTGACCTTCCTGTCTCCCTCTTATAAGGATTCTTATGTTACTTTGAGCCCACCCAGATACTCCCAGATAATCTCCCATCTTACAATTCCTGATGTCATCTGCAAAGTCCCTTTTGTCATATAAGGCAACACTTTCAGGTTCCAGTGATTAGGAAGTGGACACGGTTAGGGGGTCATTGTTTAGCCTCATTCTGCATTTAAGTGGAATTTTTAAAAATTCGTTTATTCATAAAGTATTTATTGAGCAGGAGTTACATACCTGGTATTTTGGAAAGTGCTGGAGAAATAGAAGTAAAAATACAGACAAGGTTTCTGCCTTTCATGGAGTTTATATTTTAGTGGAAAGGACAAGTAAAGAAATAACCAAGATATTCATTCCAAAACCATGACGCGTATTATTAAAAATTAAGTAGGGGCGGGGCACCTGGGTGGCTCAGTGGGTTAAAGCCTCTGCCTTCAGCTCAGGTCATGATCTCAGGGTCCTGGGATCGAGCCCCGCATCTGGCTCTCTGCTCAGTGGGGAGCCTGCTTTCCCCTCTCTCTGCCTGCCTCTGTGCCTACTTGTGATCTCTCTCTGTCAAATAAACAAATAAAATCTTTAAAAAAAAAAAAAATTAAGTAGGGGCTCCTGGGTGGCTCAGTCGTTAAGCGTCTGCCTTCGGCTCAGGTCATGATCCCAGCGTCCTGGGATCGAGCCCCGCATCGGGCTCTCTGCTCAGCGGGAAGCCTGCTTCTCCCACTACCATTCCCTCTGCTTGTGTTCCCTCTCTCACTGTTTCTCTCTGTCAAATAAATAAAATCTTTAAAACAAAAAAATTAAGTAGGACACTATGACAAAAAAATGACAAGGGATTGGAGATGGCCATGTTAATAGGTAGTCAGGAATGGCTTCTTAGAGAAGGGGACTAATCCAAAGGATGGACCTGAGGGCAGAACAGAGCCGTGGAGGCTTCCTTCTAGGCTGGAAACCTAAGGGAATTTGTTCAGCCGGGTTTTGGAATTGCTTTGGATCCATGACTCCTTTTTACCTTCCATTTCTCCCCATTTGAACCAGAATGTCTATAAACTATTACCCTACGCATGTTCCACCATTGCACGTTGGGAGTACATGACTTGTTTCTTTAGTTGCATAGGTCCACAGATGGCAGGAATTGTGTCCTAGGAAGAATTATAACCAGAGCCTCATCTGCTCTTTTGGATAATGAGATTTAGGACTTTGGACTTGATAAGATTTGTATGAGATTTTTTGGACTCTGACTTGATGCTGTAAATGGGATGAGACTTTTAGGGACCTTGGGAGGAAGTGAATGTATTCTGCATGTGGAAAAGACTTATCTTCAAGGGCTAGAGGGTGAACTATAGTAAGGAGAATAATGGCCCCCAAAGATTCCAACCATTAATCTCGACGAATATGTTACCTTCCATGACAAAAGGGACTTTGCACATGTAATTAAGTTTACTTAATTAACAATTTAATTGGTTGACCTTAAGATAGGGAGAGTATCCTGAGTTATTCAGGAGAACCCAATGTAATTACATGAACTCTGAAAAGCAGAGAAGCTTCCCCAGCTAGCAATGGAAAATACAGAAGTCAGAGAATTTTGAAACAGGAGGATTTGATGGGCCATGACCAGTTTTGAAGGGCCCCCAGCCAAGGAGTGTAGATGGCCTTTAGAAGCTGAGATCAACCTCTGACTGACAGCCAGCGAAGAAAACGGGGACCTGAGTTCTATAGCAAAATGGAAACGAATTCTGTTAATAACCCGGATAAGTCTGGAAGTGGACTTTATGTGAGAGCCTTCAGATAAGAGCCCAGACTGGCCAAGACCTTGACTTCAGTTTTGTGAAACCCTAAGTAGAAGACCCAGCTGAGTCAGCCTGGACTTCCAACCTATGGAACTATGAAATAAGAAATGGGTCGGGAGCCTGGGTGACTCAGTCAGTTAAGCATTCGACTCTTGATTTCAGCTTAGGTCATGATCTAGGGTCCTGGGATTGTGCTCAGTGGGGAGATTATTTCTCCCTCTGTGGCCCACCCTCAGCTGGTGCTCTCTCTCTCAAGTAAATAAATAAATCTTTTTAAAAAGTGGGTGTTGTTTTTAAGATGCTAAGTTTATGGTTTTTTAATATGCAGGAATAGGGGGACACCTGGGTGGCTCAGTGGGTTAAAGCCTCTGCCTTTGGCTCAGGTTATGATCTCAGGGTACTGGGATCGAGCCCCTCATTGGGCTCCCTGCTCAGCGGAGAGCCTGCATCCCCTTCTCTCTGCCTGTCTCTTTGCCAACTTGTGATCTCTCTCTCTGTCAAATAAATAAAATCTTTTAAAAAAATATGCAGGGGGGGCGCCTGGGTGGCTCAGTGGGTTAAAGCCTCTGCCTTCGGCTCGGGTCATGATCTCAGGGTCCTGGGATCGAGCCCCGCATCAGGCTCTCTGCTCAGCAGGGAGCCTGCTTCCCCCCCCCCCCTCGCCTGCCTCTCTGCCTGCTTGTGATCTTTCTCTCTCTGTCAAATAAATAAATAAAATCTTTAAAAAATATATGCAGGAACAGAAACCTAATACAGTATGACTGGAACTGAGACTTGAATGAAGACATCACGGATGGGCAAACCCTGGGCAGTGTGTCCCATCCCCAGGGAAGAGCAAGTGTAAAGGGCCCAAGCCTGGGAAGAAACAAACAAATTTATTTGTCTGCTGGGGCCTGCTGAGTAGGTAGATGAGGTCAGAGCAGTGATAGGGACTGAAAGTGAAGGCAGGTTCCAGGTGGAGGGAGTTCTGTTGAGAGGGGACTATGTGTAGGTCATTGAGAACTGGCCTCCAAATCTTGTTTAAATCCAAAATGACTGCCCCACATACAAAGCTTGCTGCCTTTCCCTATCTCCTCCTCAGCCCTGGCCCTGGAGCATTCTCCTGGGAGAAGCCCATAATTCATCCAGCCATTTGGCTGGGAAGGGGGTGATGACTGTTGTCCATAGTAAAGACTGACCAGTGATACCAGCTGCTGCTCAGCAGCAGGGCATGTGATTTGGCAATCCCAAGATGTCCTCACTACCTGGGACAGTCTTGGTAGAGTCAGGGGGGCAAAGGAAGCAAGGGTAGAAGAAAAGTGAAGGCCAGAAGTTAGACTGGACATTATCCAGATAAAACTGGACACAGACATCACAAAAAAAGAAAACTACAAACCAAATCTATTAATATATAAAAATTATTATACAGCATTACCAAGTGGGATTTTTTTCAGGAATGCAAGGTTGGTTTAACATCCAAAAATCAATTCGTGTAATTTTTTTTTTTTAAGTTTATTTAAGTAATCTCTAAACCCAATGTGGGGCTTGAACTCATGACCCTGAGATCAAGAGTTGAATGCTCTTTCAACTGGAGCCAGCCAGGCACCCTTTAATTAATGTAATTCTGAATATTTTAAAAATATTTTATTTATTTATTTGAGCGAGAGAGAGAAGAGAGCATGAGTGTGGTGAGATGTAGGGACAGAGGGAGCAGAAGAAGCACACTTGGCACTGAGCAGGGAGCCAGACCCAGGGCTTGATCCCAGGACCTTGAGATCATGACCTGAGCTGAAGAAGAGAGATGCTTAAGTGACTGAGCCACCCAGGTGCCCCTAATTCTGAATACTAATAAAGAACAAGAACCATATAATCATCTCAATAGAAAGTACATTTGACAGACTCCAACACTTTTTCATTATAACAATAAAAAAGCATAGGGGCGCCTGGGTGGCTCAGTCGTTAGGCGTCTGCCTTCGGCTCAGGTCATGATCCCAGGGTCCTGGGATCGAGCCCCACATCGGGCTCCCTGCTCGGCAGGAGGCCTGGTTTTCCCACTACCATTCCCTCTGCTTGTGTTCCCTCTCTCGCTGTGTTTCTCTCTGTCAAATAAATAAAATCTTAAAAATAAATAAATAAAAAATCTTAAGAAACTATGAATAAAATGAAACTTCCTTAACTTGTTAAGTATCAAAGGGCATCTATAAAAAATTCATAGTTAATATCATACTTAAATGGTGAAAGACTGGATGTTTTTCCCCTGAGATCAGGATATCTGTTCCCTTTAACATTGTACTGAAAGTTCTGGCTGGGGCAATTAGGCAAGAAAAATAACTAAAAGGCATCCAGATTGCGAAAGAAGTAAACTATCCAGATGACATGATCTTGTATATAGAAAACCCTTAGGAATACACACACAAAAACTATTAGAGCTAATAAACTAGTTTAGCATGGTTGCAGAATGTAAGAATAATGCACAAAAATCTATTATATTCCTCATTGTGAGCGATGAAACAATCCAAAAATGAAATAAGAACAATGCTATTTATAATAGAAACAAAGGGAATAAAGTACTTAGATATAAATTTAACAAAAGAAGAGTAAGATTTATATGCTGAAAATGACAAAAACACTGGAAAGAAACGTAAAATCTGAATAGATGTTTAAAAAAGATTTTATTTATTTATTTGTCAAATAGAGAAAGAGCACAAGGCAGAGGTAGAAGCAGGCTCCCCGCCGAGCAAGGAGCCTGATGAGGGACTGGATTCCAGGACTCTGGGATCATGACCTGAGCCAAAAGCAGACCTTTAACTGACTGAGCCACCCAGGTGTCCCGAAGTAGATTTTTTAAAATCCCAAGTTCATGGATCAGAAGATTTAATAGTGTTAAGATGGCAATATTTCGGGGTGCCTGGGTGGCTCAGTCGGTTAAACCCTCTACCTTCAGCTCAGGCATGATCTCAAGGTCCTGGGATCGAGCCACGCATCAGACTCTCTGCTCGGCAAGGAGCCTGCTTCCCCCCTCTCTCTGCCTGCCTCTCTGCCTACTTGTGAGCTCTCTCTCTGTGTCAAATAAATAAATAAAATCTTTTTTTAATGGCAATATTTCTCAAATTGATCTACAGATTCAATGCAATCCCCATCAAAATCCCAGCTGCTTCTTACTTTTCACAAGAATTGTAAAGCAGATCCTAAAATTGATACAGAAATGCAGGGAATCCAGAAAAACTTGAAATAGAAGAATAAATTAGAGGAATTATAGGTCTTGATAAAACTTACTACAAAGCTTCAATAAGCAAAAAAAAAAAAAAGCTTCAATAAGCAAAATAGTGTGGTAGCATAAAGAAAGTAAAGAGATAGATGACAGATAGATAGATAGATGGATAGATAGATATGTATATCGTCATGGAATACAATTGAGATTCTAGAAATAAACTATGTGTACAGTTAGTTTATTTTCAACAAGGGTATCAAGAATTCAATGGAGAAAGCATTCTTTTTAACTAATAGTGTTGGGATAATGGGATGTGCAGGGGCAAAACAATGAAATCGCATACAAAGATTAGCCCAAAATGGATCAAGATTCCAAATGTAAGAGCTTTTAGCTATAAAACGTTTATAGTTTACAAAAAAAATTATAAATTTAAAAAGGATTTATTTTTAGAGAAAGAGAGTGCACATGGGGGGAGGGGCAGAGCGAGAGGGAGAGAATCCTCAAGCAGACTCCCTGCTGAGCGTGCAGTGGTTGCAGAGCTTCATCCTAGGATGCTGAGATCATGACCTAAGCCAAAATTGAGTCGGATGCTTAACCAACTCAGCTACCCAGGTGCCCACAACTTCTATAAATTTAAGCCTTATAAGTTTATAGCTAAGCTGGAAACTTTGTAAATGTTTCTAACACTCTTAGATTAAAAACATGGGCATAGACACGCCTGAGTGACTCAGTGGGTTAAGCTTCTGCCTTTGGCTCAGGTGATGACTTCAGGGTCCTGGGATGGAGCCCCGAATCGGGCTTTCTGCTCAGCGGGGAGCCTGCTTCCCCCTCTCTCTCTGCCTGCCTCTCTGCCTGCTTGTGATCTCTCTGTCAAATACATAAAATCTAAAAAACAAAAAACAAAACAAAAAAACCCCATAGGCATAAATCTTCAGGACCTTGGATTAGGAAATGGTTTCTTATGTATGGCTCACAAAGCACAAGCAACTAAAAAAAAAAAAAAAAAGATAAATGAGATATCCTTGAAATCAATTTTTTTCTTTTGTGCTTCAAAGGGCACCCAGAAAGTAAAAGGACAATCCACACAGTGGGAGAGAATTTTTGTAAATCATAAGAAACTTCTTTCTGGAATACAGAAACGACTTTTGCCACTTAACAGCAAAAAATCAAATAGCCCAATTAAAAAATGGGTAAAGAACTTGAATAGACATTTATCCAAAGATGAGGTACAAATGACCAACAAGCAAACAAAAAGATGTTCAATACCAGTTTCTATTCGGGGAATCCAAATCACAACCACAAATTCACACCCACCAGGATGGCTATAATAAAAAGATAATAGCAGGGGCGCCTGGGTTGCTCAGTGGGTTAAAGCCTCTGCCTTTGGCTCAGGTCATGATCCCAGGGTCTTGAGATTGAGTCCTATATCGGGCTCACTGCTCAGCAAGGACCCTGCTTCCCCCCTCTCTGCCTGCCTCTCTGCCTACTTGTGATCTCTCTCTGTCAAATAAATAAATAAAATCTTAAAAAAAAAAAAAAAGAAAGAAAGAAAGAAAAAGAGGCAACTCCAGAAGGATACAAAGTAGATTAGTGGATGACCAGGGCTAAGGGAAAGGAGTCGGGGTTGGGGGCAATACAGAATGACTGCTAATGGGTGTGGAGTTTCTTTCAAGTGGATGAAAATTAGATTTCAGTAACCCTGTGAATGTACTAAAATCCACTGAATTGGAATCCAATTGGAATCCAATTCAGTGATACTTTAAACAGGTTAATTGAACGGCATATAAGTTATATCTTAATAAAGCCGTTAAAATAATTTTTTTTTAAAAGACCATCTTGGGGCGCCTGGGTGGCTCAGTGGGTTAAAGCCTCTGCCTTCGGCTCAGGTCATGATCTCAGAGTCCTGGGATCAAGCCCTAAATAAATAAAAAAACTAAATAAAATCTTTAAAAAAAAAAAAGTCAGACCATCTCAATCCTATTTTTAGTATATGTGCTGCCGAAGCGAGCACGGACCATCTCAATCCTTAGGGAGCAGGAACTAGGTGGGGTATGGGGTGCCTGGGGTATCAGAGAAGGGGGACCAAGAGTTGGGTGCACTGCCTGGTCTCGGAAAGGGAGCAGAGGCTGTGGATTCCTTCTAAACATCCAGGGGACCCCCTTCATCCTTCACTGTAGATAGATACCCATGGTCAATTAGGGTATATGGTATCTTTGTACCAATTTATTTTTTTTTAAAGATTTTATTTATTTATTTGACAGAGAGAGAGACCACAAGCAGGCAGAGAGGCAGGCAGAGAGAGAGAGGGGGAAGCAGGCTCCCCGCCGAGCAGAGAGCCCAATGTGGGGCTCAATCCCAGGACCCTGAGATCATGACCTGAGCCAAAGGCACCCACTGAACCACCTAGGCGCCCTTTGTACCAATTTTAAAAAGGTGCCTAGTCATTCCCAACATAAATCTTCTTGTGCAGAGTCACAAAGCAAGTTGGTAGTAACCCAAACCCCCTGTTTCCAATACCCCAGTCTAAGTCTGTTTCTTTCCTGGACCCTATCAGTTTTTGGTTCCAGCCTCGACAGGCAGAAAGCCTGGGGTCCGTGCTTGTCCTGCTTTGGGCAGTGAGTGTCCTTGGTCAAACTGGTGTCTCCTCCCTCAGCCATGACACCCTGGTCCCTGCTGATGCTGTGTGGCCCCCTCGTCCTGTGATGGAGAGCAGGAATGAGAAACCTTTCTAAAGCTAATTTTTGAGGACTGGGCATGATGATTGTGAGTGAAGTCCCTGACATCAGGGGGATACTTGATACTTCCGTTCCTGAAGCTACCTGATGTTAACAGTCTTGACCTTGCCAGCGGCAAAGTCCCCTATGACTGGGCATGTGGGCTTGGAGAGGGGCTCCACACTGGTCACTTCCTGAGGCTGCCAGCTTGGTCTAGAGCTGGTAAGAGCATGGAAAGGAGGATCTGGTTCTCTGACTTTTGGCTTCATTTTGGCTTACAAATTGGGAAAGCCCTAGTGGCTGGACTTTATAATTCAAAATCAGTTCTCGAGTGTCCTTTTAAGACTGTTCTATAGGAATTTGAGTACAAATGTATAATTAGGCCCAGATGGGAGTATACTAATTACACTGCTTTGCATCTTTTTTTTTTCACTTGTCATAGTTTTGGGAGATCTTTCAACAACATGGGTTAAAAAGCCTCATTTAAAAAAAATAGCTGCATAATATATTTTACAGTGGCTAGCCTTATTTAATTAGTCCTTTGATAATGGACATTTAGGGTACTCCTGGTTATCACAAATTTTGCTGCACTAAACATTCTTATCTTCAATTTTGCCCTGGAAGTGGAAAAAGAACTCTCTGGTGTAAATTCTTTGGTCATAGGGTATATGCATTTAACTTTTTAATAAACATGATCAAATCACCTTCCCAAAAGGTTCTACCAATTCACACTAAACATGGGACTTCATTTCTTTTCTCTGAAAAGTTATGTAGCCTTCCAGAATATGGATATGGCTATAATTTAACAGTCTATCTTTCCCCACTGATTTGAGTAATCACATTTATTGTAAACTAAATTCCCAGAAATAGGGCTGTTCCTAAACCTTTGCCCCAACTTCATTGGCTAATTTATCCTTGTGCCAATAATAACCTGTTTTAACATCAGTGCATTGCTGTTTATCTAATATGTCAAATACATTACCTCCCTTGTTTTTAAAAATGTATTATGTAGAATTTTGAGTTTCCAAAATTTGGGTTTCCAGGCACCTTTTTGGGGGTGCCTAGGTGCCTTATTCTGTTAAGCCTTCAACTCTTGATTTAGCCTCGGGTCACAATCTCAGGGTGGTGGGATCGAGCCCCAAGTTGGGCTTCACACTCAGTGTGGAGTCAGCTGAAGATTCCCTCCTTTCTGCTGCTCTGCCCCCTCCCCAGTCATGCACGCCCTCTCTAAAATAAATAAATAAATAAATAATCAATCAATCAATCAATCTTCACCTTCAGGACGGTGATACCATTTTTTTCATACATGTTTTGCATGTTTCTTGTGAGATTTATTCCTTCATAGTTTATGGGTGTTTGTTTTTTTTTTTTTTAAGATTTTATTTATTTATTTGACAGAGAGAAAGAGATTACAAGCAGACAGAGAGAGAGGGGGAAGCAGGCTCCTCGCCGAGCAGAGAGCCCAATGTGGGGCTCAATCCCAGGACCCTGAGATCATGACCTGAGCCCAAGGCAGAGGCTTAACCACTGAGCCACCCAGGTGCCTCTTATGGGTTTTGTTGTTACCATGAACGGAACTCCTTAATCCCCCAAGTGGGTTTTCTAGTTTGTTATTGCAGTATACGGAAATATACTAATTTTGGACCTAAGTGGATTATATAGAAAAGGATAGAACTACTCGGGAAAAGGTTTCCATGATGAAATAACAATGCGTTAAACAAAGATAGATTTGTTCCCTGTTGGACTTCTCAATTGGACTTTAATACACTTTTGATCACCAAAAATCCCCAAGAAGGGCACAGGGAATTTCTTACACTTCCTTGACCAGGGAACCCCTTGTCAAGACATTCTGAAAATATACATTGGGAAACAAGGCAGCCAAAGACACTTCTAGTTTCTTTTTTTTTTTTTTTTGACACTTCTAGTTTCTAATCTGTCAATCCACTGAACCTTATCGGATGCCCAAACTCCCAAACCCGTTTTCCCCAACCAAAACACAGAAGACAACCCAGTGTCAAAGTGAATGCTTTAATGACTGTTACTCAGAGGACACTTGTCTCTCAACAGCTGCTGGCCGCCTCCATTGTCCCCAGCTCTTTGTTGGCAAGGAGAGCTAGCTGCCTGGGGGGACAGGGATCTGTAGACTAAAGTGTGAGCCTTGGCAGAAATGTTCAGGAGGCACCCTATGAGGTCTGGGCTCCTGGGAGTGAGGTGGAGAGGGCATAAGCCTCAAGCTGGTCCCTCTTCAGGCATTCCTAGCAAAGCCACAAGGGGCTCCAGGGGCGTGGGGGTCCCCATGGGCACGGGGGTCCCAATGGGCACAGGGTGGGTGCGCTCGTGCTTGCGCAGGTCACTGGCACTCAAGAAGGCCTTGGGGCAGTGGGGGCAGGTGTAGGGGCGCACAGAGCTGTGGGTGCGGCTGTGTTTGCGCAGCCCTGCCCGGTCAGAGAAGCTCTTGCCGCACTGGGTGCAGGGAAAGGGCCGGAGCTCCGGGTGTGAGCGCTCATGCCGTCGCAGCAACGTCAGCGTGGAGAATGTCTCCTTGCACTCCCGGCACACAAACTGCGGTGGCTTCTCGTCCACCTCCTCGCCCCCGACCTCGCCTGCTCCCCCCAAGGGACCAGGAGCCTCCCCAACCCCAGCATCTTGGCACTCCACATGTTCCACCGTCATGCCCACCACTTGCCACTGGGTGGCCATCACACCACCTGATTCCGGGGGCAGCCCTAGCAGCCCTGCTGGGGGGTCCCCTAGCCCTGCACCTGCGGGGGGCGCCGTGGAGCCCTCGCCTGCCATGCTGACTGGCAGCGCCAGTCCCACCACCAGCTCCTGCGGTGGGGGCGCCCCTGTGGCTTCGCTACTTCGGTGGGTCCGCTCATGCTTCCTCAAGCTTGACGATACCACGAAGGACTTCCCGCAGGCATTACAGTGGAAGGGGCGCTCGCCTGAGTGCACCCGGCTGTGCTTAGTGAGACTGGCTCGCTCTGCGAACGCTCGCCCACACTCCTCACAGCGGAAGGGCCGCTGGCCCGAGTGCACCAACGCGTGGCGCTTGAGGTCCCAAGACGCCACAAACGTCTTGTCGCACTGCAGGCACTTGAACGGCCGGTCCCCTGTGTGCACCCGCCGGTGCATGGCCAGGTCTGCGGGCTGCCGAAAGTCTTTGCCGCATTTCTCGCAGCGATAAGGCTTCACGCCCTCGTGTGCCCGCTGGTGGCGGCGGAAGCTCGAGGGGTCGGAGAACATGCGGCCGCATCGCGGGCACAGGAAGGGCTTCTCACCAGAGTGAGTGCGCTCGTGGCTCTGGTAGGAGCTGAGCTGCGTGAAACCCTTGCCACAGGCCGGACAGCGATAGGGCTTCTGCGCGGCGTGGATGCGCTGGTGGCACGTGAGCGAGGATGAGCGAGAGAAGCTCTTCCCACACTCTGAGCAGAGGAAGGGGCGCTCACCAGTGTGGGACCTGTGCAGGAAGGAGGACCCGACATGAATGTGGCAGGCCTAACCACCAGACCCCTGCTGCCTGTCTGCACTGTACAGTAGGGGGTCCTGACGTCCCTGGGGACCACAAGGCTGCACCCCTGATGGGAAACCTTTTGGTTGGGTGTTTAGAGCCCAGATAAGACGGTGCTCTACACACCAAAGGCCAGGCTCCCCTCCCACCTACCGGCCTCTACCAGAGATTCTCTGGGTGGCACAACTTCCAGCCCTGCCCCCTTTCCAGTTGTCCAGGGACCCAGGCCAATTAGATCGCAGCGGAATCCTCCAAGGCTCCCTCCCAACGGGGTCTGCCCTGCCCCCACCGGAGCTGGGGTACCCACTTCACCCGAGTGCTCAGCTCTCCCCACATCCCCGCCCCCCTCACGTTCCCATTGGCTCCCTGCACTCTTTGAGACTCTATCCCTGTTCCCATTGGTCACAGGGAAGCTTTGCCCCACCTCCACTCTATTGGCCTGCCCGCCCCAGCTCGTCCCCAGCTCGTCCCCAGCGGGATCACCCCCAGCACAGTGCCCTCACCGCTCGTGGTTGCGCAGGTCCTTGAGCTCCGCGTAGGCCTTGCCGCAGCGCTCACAGCCGTACGGCCGCAGGCCTGCGTGTGTGCGCCGGTGCTTGCGGAACACCGAAGGGTCGGCGAAGCTCTTGCCGCAGTCGGCGCAAGCGTAGGGCCGCTCGCCCGTGTGACCACGCTGGTGAATCTTGAGCTTGGAGAGCGCGCCATAGGCCTTGGGGCAGTGAGCGCAGCGGAAGGGCAGCTCGCCGGCGTGCGAGGCCAGGTGCACACGCAAGCACACGGGCTGCATGAAGCGGCGGCCACACTCGGGGCAAGGGAAGGGCTTTTCGCCAGTGTGGCTGCGCCCGTGACTGCGCAGCTCGGGTGCCGTTTTGTAGGCCTTGGGGCACAGCGGGCATGCATAAGGCCGAGGCTTGGCCGATGCACCGGACACCTTGTCCCCGCCAGCATCCTCGGCCTTGGGTTCTGTCTCCGGCTTCAGCTTCGCTTCCGCCACCTCCTCTGTGCAGTCTACAAGACCATGTGTGGCAGCGTGACGCGCGGCCCTAGGCGCATTTGGAAATGTCTTAGTACAGGACAGGCACTTGTAGCGGCGGCCGGAGCGCTTGTAGCCGGGGGCCGGGACGGGGGTCCGGGCCTCCGAAGACTCCACCTCCATGGCTTCAATGGGCGGAGCTTCTCTAGGAAAGAAGCAAAGTTAGACAAGAGCCGCATCCCTTTGGTGGTCTCTAAGCCTCTCCTTGCTAAGGCCCCAAAGGGGAATTCTGTCTTATCCGCATTTCTCTCACCAGAGAAGGCCACATCTTTCCTTCCAAACATTCCTGGCTCTTACACTCTGAACTTGAGGTTCCTCTCTGTTTATTGATTAAAGAAGTTGGGACCAGGTAACCTCTGAGGGGCCAAGAGAGAAGGCTGGCGTCATCAAAATGTCCACCTGTGCTTCTTCCCCCAGCCGCTGGGCTTCTCCAAAGGATGTAGCCTTCCCAGAAGGCCCAGGTTCCATCCATCTCCCCATCTTCCTTCTTCAGCTCAGCGGCTAAGGCCTGTGCCAGGGCTCAGGATCCCCTGCAGGGCTGCAGACACAGAGGATGTGGGCCCGGCCTGAAGGTTGCCAAGTGCCAAGGGAAGACAGAGGTAGGTCCAGAAGAAGGCAGAACTAGTGCACTAACTGGTGATTGGTGCCATCTGTCTTAAGCGATCCCCAGCGTATGGATTTTGTCTTTCCCCTCTGGTTAGTCATCGGCAGCAACTGTTCGCACAGAATTCTGGCCTTGCACAGCTGTGAGGGACTCCACCCCAGACAGGAATCCTGGTCCGCCCTCTGCTCTGGAATCGCCATTGGGCTTCTGTTCCCATAGCTTTGGTAACGGGGAACTCATTACCTTCAGGGCAGCTTGAGCTGCTAGCAGTTAGAAGTGTCTCAGTCATAATCAATATATCTGATTTAGCCTGGCCTCCTGGGGCACCCGCTCTACTTAAGGCCCCTTCTTTCTCATTCAGTGCCCAGACACCCTCCACCCAGCTGCTCCTGGGGATCATGGCTGGGAGGAAATAGGATTAATGGCTGCATTAGTCTTAACACCAGCTCATCCTCCCAAGGGGATGAAAAGAAGAGGATTATGGGCAGATCCACTTAGGGAGTACTCAACAGCAGCTGCTGGGGGCAGCCAGTGGGAGGGGGTGAGGATACGGCTATGGGCAGGGGAGGGAGCCAGGTGTGGCCAGAAGCTAGTCTGGGAGGAAGGAGGCCTGAGTCTAGTGCTCCTTTCTAGGCCTGCTTCCTCGTCTATATACCTCAGGGGTTGGTGGCTTCCAAGTTATGACCCACATGAGCCCTTGGGGTAAGTGGCAAGGGCTGCTGCATCTTTAGAGACAGCACCTTTCTGCCTAGTGGCCCTGCCCCAGTCCCCCGCCCCTAGACACAAATTATGCTACGTATACAGGCAGCCAGAATCTTCTTCATTAGGTATCATGTCATACTTCGTCCCCTGCTCAGTAACTTTCCATGACTTCCATCACACCATGCAAGCTCCCAGGTCCTTCCTCGCTGTTACAAAGCCCACCAAACCTTCCTTTGAGCCCCACTTCCCCCAGGAAGCTCTTCCTGCATCTCCTCTATGGTTTTTGGCCCCAATCCCACACAACTCTGTTCCAATCTCAGCTTGTTTCCCCCCCCCTCACTTTTCCCACTAAGTGCTGGGGCTGGAAGGTGAGTTAAAGGGCATGAGGCCTAACCTTCCCTGTGGCTTGAATTCCCCCTAGAATTTCCAGGGGATCCTTCCCTATCTCTGGACAAGGCAGTCACTACCTCCTTTCCAGACCATCTGTGGACAGTCTGACTGATAAAATTTCCCTTTAATAAAAATGATAGCTCCTATTTACTGAGCACTTGCTAAATAAAAGGCAGTATCCTAAGCTCTTTACATGTAGTAACTCAAACTTCAAGTGAACATTGCAAGAAGAGTTCTATTACACAGATTCCTTTTTTACAGAGAAGGAAACTGAGGCCCAGAGAAACAGTGTAGCATTGTGGTTAAGTGTCCTATCTCTGAAGCCAAACTGCCTGGCTTCCAATCTTGCCTCACTCACTTCTTAGCTGTAACCTTGTGCCATTTACTTCATGCCACGGTACCTCGATTTTCTCATCTGAAAAATGGATGTAATAATAGTACTTACTTCCCAGTGTTGGTTGAGTTATATCAGTAACTGCCCTCCATTATCGAGTCTTCTTAGAGCCACTTTGCTGAGCGTGCTACCTTATTTCATTCTCTCCTAGCTTCCTGAGAGAGAGAAGCTTGTCCTCATTTTACAAACAAATGAACTGAGGTTCCAAGAGGTTTAGTGACTACCCCATGGTCACAAAGCTAGACTCACAGCTGGGACTTGAATCGAGCTGAGTTGCTGGGCTCTTGATCACTTGTCTGGGCCCTCCCAGACTTGCCTGCTGCCTGGGCCGGCCCTACACTGACCAGAACCCAGAGTTCAGGTCACATCTTCATGTTCTCTCGTGCCTGTGGAACCGCCTTGAGACCGGAACCAGCACCCTTTATGTATCTGTTTCCCTCTCCAAGGGCTCAACCCCTGGGTTCCAAGCTCTGGGCTTCAGTATTCCTATGGTGAATCAGAAGTCAGAGAGCTGGAGATGTACATCTCTCCTCCTAAAGCACTTCCCGGGGGAAAAGGTAGGGAAGCATCAGGTTTGTTGCAGCAGGAGCCCAGCTCCACGAAGAGGAGGGGACCATGTAGGCTAGGCCCCTATCTAAAATCCCACCATTAGGGGCGCCTGGGTGGCTCAGTGGGTAAAGCCTCTGCCTTCAGCTCAGGTCATGATCTCAGGGTCCTGGGATCAAGCCCCGCAGCGGGCTCTCTGCTCGGTGGGGAGCCTGCTTCCCCCTCTCTGTCTGCCTGCCTCCTGCCTACTTGTGATCTCTTTCTCTTGTCAAATAAATAAAATCTTAAAAGAAAAAAATCCCACCATTAGGGGCACCTGGGGTGGCTCAGTCGGTTAAGCCTCTGCCTTCAGCTCAGGTCATGACCTCGGGGTCCTGAGATCCAGCCCTGCTTCTGGCTCCCTGCTCAGTGGGCAGCCTGCTTCTCCCTTTCCCACTGCCCCTCCGACCACTCATGCTGTCTCTCAAACACTCTCTCTCTCAAATGAATAAAATCTTAAAAACAAAACACAAAACAAAATAAAATCCCACTACTAAGCTCCTCACTTCATTGTTTACCGAGGACTCTTCCACCCACCACTCCCTAGACTGATGCTTCTCCAAGTCAGGTCTGTGAACCCCCTGCACGAGAATAATCATCCAGGGAGTATGAGGCTGGACTCAGAAATGTGTACTTGAAACACGCTCTTGGGGTCATGACAGCCGACCCTTAACACTTAAGAACCAAAGACGCATCCTTAGGTCTTTGCAAAGCTTCTATGAGAGAGGCATTTTTTCTAGGCCTCTCTTTCAGAGATGGAGATTAAGCCCCCCCCACCCCCACCCGGTAAGCACTTGTTAAGAGGCTAGTTAAGAGGCCCGGACTCAAATCCAAGTTTTCAGGCCCCTGGGCTGGGTTCTTTCTCTACCAGTCTGTATTTACTTCAGGTTTATGAGCCAAATGAGACTTTCCACTGCTCCTAGGACAAAGACCATGTGGAAGGTGACCTCACCTCCCACTCCTCTTGGCGTTTCGGGAGGCTCCACCCACCCACTCCTCCCTTTCTTTTCCAAAAAGAGCTAAACTGCTTCTCACCTCAGGGCCTTTGTACTGGTAGTTCCCTCTGCCAGAACCACTGTTCCCCAAGGATCAGTGTGTAGCTATCTCTTTTATTTCATCTGGGCCTTGATCCCCAGTCACCTCCTCAAAGAAGGCTTTCCTGACCACCTTTCTTAATGCCGTTTGTATTCTTGCTAATCATCATCCCTATGGTGTCATCTGGGTAACATTCCTTGCAAGCTTATCACGGGCCAGGTATCATTCGATGCACTTTGTGGGCACTACTCAGGCTAAGCCTCACAACTGCCTAGAAATGTCTTATGGGCTGAATGAGCACATGCATGGAGAAGGACCTGTGAGGATATAACCAAGAGAGGACATCTACGGGCCAGGAAAAGAGTCCTCACCAGGAACTGAATTGGCCAGCATCTTGATCTTGGACTTCCCAGACTCCAGAACTGTGGGAAATAAATTTCTGTGTATGGGGTTTTTGTTGTTGTTGTTGTGCTTAGGTTGAACAGACTAAGTTAAACAGTATTATTTCCCCCATTTTACAGACAAGGATACTGAGGGACACAGATGTGAAGTCGTGGCCACAGCTAATATTCAGAGCCAGGTGGTCTGGCTCAAACTTCTGCTTTCTGGGGCTCCTGGGAGGCTCAGTTGGTTGAGCACTTGCCTTCGGCTCAGGTCATGATCCCAGGATCCTGGGAGCCTGCATCAGGCTCCCTGCTCAGTGGGAAGCCTGCTTCTTCCTCTCTCTGCCCCTCCCCAGCTTGTGCTCTGTCTCTCTCTCTCAAATAAATAAATACAATCCTTAAAAACAAAAACAAAAACAAAAAACTTCTGCTTTCTGTCCTGATTGTTGCTTTGGTGCACTTACAAATCTTATGGCTGGATTATTAATTCTCTGTCTCCAGCACCAGAGTCTAGGCTGGCAAAGAGCCAGAAACCTTTATTTTTTTTATATCCTGTACACCTAGAACTCTGGCTGATGCCCCAAAACAAAGTGAATGAATCAACCCCTGAGACAGAATTCAAACCCAGGTCTATTGCCTCCCCCATAGTAGGGGTTTGTGAGAATATCTGTCAACAATTATTAACTGAATTTCTCTGCCTTCCCAAGTTCACAAGATCCAAATATCACCCAGTATCCCACAGTGGGTTCATTGCTCTGGCGAGGGAGGCTTGTCTTTGCTTTACTACTGGCTTAAGAGGGAGATGCAGGCCTGCTGCCTGAACAGGCTATAAATGCTAGAGAGGCATTGATTTAATTCTCAGACAGTTTAGGCTAGGACCCTGTCAGCAGGGATGAGGTAAAAAGGAATCACTTTTTATCCCCTCTGCACGTTGGTCTCCCCAAGTGTAAATAAGCAGACATCAGTAAGGCCACACAGGCCATGGGACCTGATAAGATGGTGAATGGGGAACTATAAACTGCAGAAGTGAGGGCTAATCATCTCCTAGGCCTCCAAGCTGGTCAGTTCACAACCTAATCCTAACCTACTTTTTCAGCCTCAGCTCCAGCGGCAGTGTCCCCCTCCCAAGAGCAAACTAAGCCCCAGCCTCAATTCTCCAACTTTCTCACCTAAATGCATCTCCACGTGCAGTTCTCTGCCTCGGTAGCCCTTGCTTGCCTTCTCCCATGGGAAAAACTCTTGCATCCTTCAAATACCCCCTTCCTCGGTCCCTCAAGAATAATGAATAGGCAGTAGAGATAAGGGCGCCACGGCGCTCTGGGCCTCAGTTTTCTCATCAGTAAAATGGGGTCTCTGAGGTACGTGGGAGTTTGAAGCGCTTTTTGGGCCTAGGAGACGCTCTGAGAAGGGGCCTAGAGCTGCAGAAACCCTGTGCCTCCGGCTCCCAGCAACTATCTACACGTCGGCGCCCCAACCAGACAACCCCGCAGGGCAGAGCCCTGGGCTGACTAGTCTCGGAAGGCCGGGAAAACATGGCCTCGGAAGAACGGGTCAAGAAGGAGTGAACGAAGAATGAGTGAACGAACAAATGAATGGGCCAAGGGCCGGACGCTGGACAAAGGCCTGCAAGATGGCGTTCTCTAGGACCGCGGGAGGGGCGACCAGGACCTCGGCCGGGGAGGGGTGCCGCAGGCGCCGGGGACCTTGTTAGGCGGGCCGCGCGCCTGGGACAAAAGCCCGCAACATGGCGGGCTCTAGGACCCCCAAGGCCCGCACCGTGCGAGGCGGGCAGACGCGCCGGCCGAGCCCAGGAGTCCGCTGCAGCCGGCCCGCGGGGACAGCCGGCGGGTTCTAGGACCCGCTGGGCCGGAGCCCGCCGGCGCCCTCCCGGGGCCGCACTCCTCCCGCCCCGCCCGCGCTGCTCGCGCCAGGCCAACCCCATCCGCCCTCTGCACCCGCGGGAAACTGAGGCCTCTCGGACTGCGTCCGCGCTAGGGAGGCCCGGAGGTCCCCGCGGCTCCCCGCCGGCATTTCCTACCTCAGCGAACTTGGGTTGGCTCCGTGGCGTCAGCGGCAGCTGCTCTTGCCGACGGAGTCCGGGACACTGCCAGGGAGGGGCAGGCGCTAGGACCCTGCGGGGGGGGGGGGAGGCGGGGCCGGCAAGCGGAAGTGGGCGGGAGCTTTTCCCGCCCGGGAGGAAGGCAAAGTTTACCCGAGCACTGCAGGCGAAGGTGGCGGAGAAACATCTTTCAAGGGTTCTCTGTGGGTGCTAATGACAGGGGACGCCAGACAGGTTTACGGTATATACCGGGCTACTGCTAGCTTGGGGCCAGATCACCAAGAACTAGAAGGCGGGAGGACAGAAGGGTCATGGCAAGCTTTGTAGTACCCAAATCCGCTTCTATTCCACCACATTTCCCTCAGTAGCAAGGAGTGAATGGAACTCCCTCCATCCATTTGCCTTGGGAAGTTTTTCAGGGAACCCCACGAAAAGTGTCGCTGAAATACCGAGGCCAGAACAACAGAACGTTTTTTTTTCCTCTTCTGCTTTCGGCCAATGTGCACCGGAACAATTTTCGCAGCTCTTGCCGGAAGTGTGGCTAAGGCTAGTGCAAACCAACCTAGGGCTTCGACCCTCTTGGGCGGGGTCAGAGTCGCTTTTCGGCGACCTCTCCCTTAGCCCCGGAAGTGTGTCTGTGTAGAACTGCTGCTTGGTGGCGGCGCAGGAAGTGTTCTCCAGGCAGAGGTTTCGAGGGGAACCTTTTGCGGCTAGGACACTTCCTGTTTCCTAGTAACAATAGGAAGTGTCCGCGGAGCTCGGGGTAGACTCTGGCTCCGGCCAGCTGCGCCCTCTTTTCTCTACCTCTTTCCTTCTCCCTTTTCTCCTTTCCTTCTTTCCCTCCTTTCCCGCCTCCCCGGAGTCCTGTCGAAGTGTGCGTGTGTGGGAGCGCGAGAGCCCCCCACAGCCACCCCTTGGGGCGCGCGGCTGCAGTTAGGGTGAGGGTCCCAGTGCGCAGGCGCGCTCCCGTTCGCGGTCCCCAACGGACTCACCCGCGGCGGGAACGAAAAGGGGCCACCCGAGCGAGGTAGGGGTCCTGAGAGGAAATTGGCCGAGGAGATGAGTGAGGCGAGAGGACCTGGTTGGTGGTTGATCAGGAGAAGGGGCTCGAGCGAAGGGGCTTTGTGAGATGAGAAGTCGGGGAGCAGGTTCAGCGAGGGGGTTTAGGTCCGGAGATACGAGTTGTGTGTATAGGGGTCCCCTGAGAGTGAAGAATCAGAGTCAGCGCAGGCCAAGGTGATGGAGGAGGCATAGGGGCCTGCTGTGGACAGAGTAAGGGCTTTGGAAAGAAGATTGCTGGAGTCACTGGGTTTGCACTTGGGATAATAGGCACTGCAGTGTGTATCGAGGATTCAGTGGCACAACGAATATTCTTTACTTAGCACAGTGCCCCGCACGTGGTAATGCCCGTTTAGCATGCGTTGATGTCATAAATATTTCAAGAGGAGATAGGAGAAAAAAATGAGAAGGATGTAGTGACGAGTTATAAGAAAAAAAAAAGGTAGGGAGTGAAAACCAGCCAAAATTGAGTTGGAATTTCCAAGATACGCAATAATTTGGGCTCAGGGGAAGTAGGTGAAGGAAGTGGCCAAAAAAGTCTTTTAGAAAAGAGACTTTGTGACCCTGAAAGGAATAGGGGAGCTGGGGGAACAAGCCAGCACTTCCTCTGAAGAGGGTTCTGACCCTACCTCTCAGGTACTTGGCGATCAACCAGAGAAAAAGGCTGCTTTTCAGTGTCTCTAGGCCACTCTGCTTAGCTAAGGGGTCAAGGAAAGAGGATTGGACTTCTTGCACTGAAGGTCCTAGAAAAGTTTCAGGTTTCCTTTTCAGAGGTCACAGGAGATAGGTTGGTTGGTTGGTTCGGGATTCTACAGTGGAGAGGGTTAGGGACAGTAGATTTTTTGGATTTGGTCTGATGAATAGAGGTAAGTAGGTCTGTGATCAGAGATAGGTTGCATCCCACTAGACTTTCGTTTCCTTATCTATATCTCTAGGGATGAGTTAGGCCTAGGAGAGCGTCCATATCTGGGGAACTTGTGCGCAGGGAGGCCTTAAATGACGAGTGCTTTCAGATTAGATCTAGCAGAAAGCAAGTCCCTGGGCATTATTGCTTAGGGAACATTTCTGTGACCTCTGATGAGCTTGTTGCTTATAGAGCCAAGAGGCAAAGTTAACTCAGGCCTTCCTTCTGACCACCGCCCCGCTCTTCCTAGGCCTCGGTCCTATCACTAGAGGAAGATGCTGCTGCCACCTGCCTGGTCTTCCTGAACCTCCAGGTTTTTGCCACACTGCCCCATGGAGGACACGCCCACCTCACTCAGCTGCTCTGACTGTCAGCGCCACTTCCCTAGTCTCCCGGAACTGTCGCGGCACCGCGAGCTGCTCCATGCATCTTCCAAGCAGGACAGTGAGGAGCCAGACAGCATCCCTCGGCCCTACCGCTGTCAGCAGTGTGGGCGGGGCTACCGTCACCCAGGGAGCTTGGTCAACCACCGTCGGACCCATGAGACTGGCCTTTTCCCCTGTACCACCTGTGGCAAGGACTTTACCAATCCCGTGGCCCTCAAGAGCCACATGAGGACTCATGCTCCCGAGGGCCGCCGTAGGCGCAGGCCCCCCCGCTCCAAGGAAGTCGTTCCACACCTGCAGGGGGAAACAACATCCTCTGACTCTAGGGACCAGAGGCTCAGCCCTGGGGAAAGCTGGATGAGCCAGAAAAAACAGGCCGAAGAGACATCTGGCTGTGAGTCCGGGCCTGACCCCGGGGCAGCTCTGAGCACTTGGGAAGATCTACCCACCAGACAAAGAGAAGGTGGGCAAAGCCAGCCAGATTCTGAGGGGGGTGCAGAGGGCTGGGGGCCTACTACCAATTCTGCCAGAGCCACCCCGCTCCCCACCCCAGCCAGTAGTCTCCTTAGTAATTTGGAACAGTATTTGGCTGAATCAGTAGTGAACTTCACAGGGGGCCCGGAGCCCACTCAGTTACCTCCTGCTGAGGAGGAACGGCGGTACAAATGTAGTCAGTGTGGCAAGACTTACAAGCACGCCGGGAGCCTCACCAACCACCGCCAGAGCCACACCCTGGGCATCTACCCTTGTGCCATCTGCTTCAAGGAGTTCTCTAACCTCATGGCTCTGAAGAACCACTCCCGACTCCATGCCCAATATCAGCCTTACCACTGTCCCCACTGTCCCCGTGCCTTCCGGCTCCCCCGAGAGCTGCTGGACCACCAGCAGACCCATGAGGGTGAAAGGCAGGAGCAGTTATGGGAAGAGAAAGGGATGCCCACCGCCAACGGGCACACAGATGAGAGCAGCCAGGACCAGCTCCCGACTACACAGATGCTGAACTGCTCTGGGGAGCTCAGCACCTCTGGGGAGCTGGAGGACAGTGGCCTAGAGGAGTACCGGCCTTTCCGCTGTGGGGACTGTGGCCGTACTTACCGCCACGCTGGCAGCCTCATCAACCATCGTAAGAGCCACCAGACAGGGGTCTACCCCTGCTCCATCTGTTCCAAACAGCTGTTCAACGCAGCTGCCCTCAAAAACCATGTGCGGGCTCATCACAGACCCCGGCAAGGAGCTGGTGAGGATGGGCAGCCATCAGTACCAGCAGCTCCCCTGCCTGTGGCTGATACCCACCACAAAGAGGAAGAGGTCCCCACCAACCCCCTGGACCACCGCCCCTATAAGTGTGATGAGTGTGGTCGGGCTTACCGCCACCGGGGGAGCCTGGTGAACCACCGCCACAGCCATCGGACAGGAGAGTACCAGTGCTCACTCTGTCCCCGCAAGTACCCCAACCTCATGGCCCTGCGTAACCACGTGCGGGTACATTGCAAAGCTGCTCGCCGCAGTGCAGGCCCAGGGGCCGAGGGGCCCCCCAGCCACCTCAAGGGAGAGCTCCCTCATGACCAAGTGGAAGCAGAGGCAGCCCCACGTACAGATCAGGGGCATGGGTGCAAACATGAAGAGGGGACTGCTGATGTCCCCCCAGCAGCAAACAGGACAGCACCCCAGATCTGTAGCATGTGTGGGATGCTCTTTGAAGACCCCGAGAGCCTTGAACGTCACGGCCGGACCCACGGGGAAGGGGAAGACAGCAGGACAGAGACCAGGGTGTCCCCTCCTCGAGCATTTGCCTGCCAAGATTGTGGAAAGAGCTATCGCCACTCAGGCAGCCTCATCAACCACAGGCAGACCCACCAGACGGGGGACTTCAGCTGTGGGGCCTGCGCCAAGCACTTCCACACCATGGCCGCCATGAAGAACCATTTGCGACGCCACAGTGGGCGGTGGAGCAGGCAGCACCGGAGGTGGGCTAACAGTGCTGGCAGCGGGGGAGAAGCCAGACTCCCGTCGGGCGGGAACTGGGCCCAGAAATTGGAAAACAGTGAGCCCCTAGACCGCCCACAAGACCCTTCAGGGGGAGGCCCCAATGGAACCGAAGGCAACTTGGAAAGTGATGGGGGCCATTTGCAGTCAGAAGCTGAAAGGGCCAGATGTGGGCTCCAGCGGGCTGAGGCCCATATCCGGGGTGCTAAAGGGAGCAGGGGTACTGAGGAAGGGCTGGAAAGGAAGGAGGCCTGTTTCCTAGACAACTTGGACATCCCAGGCAATGAGGAAGGCAGTGGGACTCACTTCTGCGATGGTCTCACCGGGCTGGATGGAGACCCGAAACCAGCCACTGGCCAGCCCAGCTCCCCTCCCCACTCTCCAGAAGCTGGCCCCGGCTGGCAGGCTGAGGTCTCCCACACGTGTTCGGACTGTGGGCATTCTTTCCCTCATGCCACCGGCCTGCTGAGCCACCGGCCCTGCCACCCGCCGGGCATCTATCAGTGCTCCCTCTGCCCGAAGGAGTTTGACTCGCTGCCTGCCCTGCGCAGCCACTTCCGGAACCACGGGCCCGGGGAGGCAGCCCCTGCACAGCCCTTCCTCTGCTGCCTCTGCGGCATGATCTTCCCGGGCCGGGCTGGCTACAGGCTTCACCGGCGCCAGGCTCATGACTCCTCTGGCCTGACCGAGGGCGAGGAGGAGGAGGAGGAGGAGGAGGCGGCGGAAGAGGAAGGAGCCGCGGGGGCAGCCTCCACCCAGAACCCTCCACTGCAGCTCTCGGAAGCAGAGCTGTTGAATCAGCTGCAGCGGGAGGTAGAGGCACTGGACGGAGCCGGTTACGGGCACATCTGTGGCTGCTGCGGTCACACCTATGATGATCTAGGGAGCCTGGAGCGCCACCACCAAAGTCGGAATTCTGGGAACACCACAGACGAAGCTCCCAGCCACTTAGGAGAGCCCAGTGATGCCGTGGGAGGGGCTGCAGGTGGTGACCGTGTCTTTGAGGACGCGGTGACCTCTCTGTCTGGGGAGGGTGGGGACACGAAATCTGGAGAGGGAGCAGGTGCTGTGGTTGTGGACAGCCTTTGCGGGCAGGGTGAGGCGAGTTCGCCAGAGGCCCAGCCCCGCCCCTTCCGCTGCAACCAGTGCGGCAAGACCTATCGCCACGGGGGCAGCCTGGTGAACCACCGCAAGATCCATCAGACCGGCGACTTCACCTGTCCGGTCTGCTCCCGCTGCTACCCCAACCTCGCCGCCTACAGGAACCACCTGCGGAACCACCCGCGCTGCAAGGGCTCTGAGCCCCACGTGGGGCCCGTCCCGGAGGCCGGGGGCAGCGGCGAGCCTCAGGACGTGGCCCAAGAAGGGCTGGGGCAGGCAGACGTGGTAAGGTTCCAGGAAGAGCTGAAAGTGGAGCCCCTGGAGGCGGCGTCAAGGGTGAAAGAGGAGGCGTGGGAGGAAGCCCCCGGGAAGGGGGAGGAGGCCGAGCCGAGGTTGGAGACCGCGGAGAAGAGCTGCCAGACGGAGGCCAGCGCCGCGCGGCCCTTCAGCTGCGAGGTGTGTGGCCGGTCGTACAAGCACGCCGGCAGCCTCATCAATCACCGCCAGAGCCACCAGACCGGCCACTTTGGCTGCCAGGCCTGCTCCAAAGGCTTCTCAAACCTCATGTCCCTCAAGAACCACCGGCGCATCCACGCCGACCCCCGGCGTTTCCGCTGCGGCGAGTGCGGGAAGGCCTTCCGCCTGCGGAAGCAGCTGACCAGCCACCAGCGGGTCCACGCGGAGCGGGCTGGGGGTGCGGGTGCCCGGAAGCTGCCGCGGGAGGATCGGCCCTTCAGGTGCGGGCAGTGCGGCCGCACCTACCGCCATGCCGGCAGCCTCCTGAACCACCGGCGCAGCCACGACACGGGCCAGTACAGCTGCCCCACGTGCCCCAAGACCTACTCCAACAGCATGGCCCTGAAAGACCACCAGCGGCTGCACTCAGAGAGCCGGCGGCGGCGAGCGGGGCTGTCCCGGCGGGCAGCCGTGCGCTGTGCCCTGTGTGGCCGGGGCTTCCCTGGCCGGGGATCTCTGGAGCAGCACCTGCGGGAGCACGAAGAGGAGACCGGCCGCGGCCCGGGAGGCACAGAGGGCTCTGAGGGGAACCTGGCCGGGGACCAGGGACCAGAGGACAGATCAGGTGGTCCTGAGTCAGTTCTCCAGCTGGAGGATGGAGCCAAGAGGCTCGGGGAGCAGAGTCCGAGCCCCATCAGGGTAGCAGAGCTGGGATCCGCGGACTCGGGGAAGGCAGAAGGGAGGCAAGGAGAGGGGGGACCAGTGAATCATGGCGGAGATTGGGTTCCTCTGGGTCATGTACTGACCAAGCCGGCAGATGAGTCAGAGGACGGTATCCCCAAGAGTCCTTGCCATCGTGGCAACACCCAGCCCAATGGACCCAATCTGAGTCCTGTGGATAGCTGGGACAGTGGAGACAGCCGACCTCAGCTCCAGCCAGAGAGTCACCCCTTTTCCTGCAGCCGTTGTGGCGAGACGTACTGCCCGTCGGAAGGCCCTCTGAACCACCACAGCACCCCTCAGACAGAACGCCGCCATTGCCTGCTCTGCTCCGAGGAGTTCGCGAATCCTGTGGCCACTAAAAGCCACAGCCACAACCACATAGCTGCCCAGACCTTTGCCTGCCCTGACTGTGGTAAGGCCTTTCAGTCCCATCACGAACTAGCCAGCCACCTGCACACGCATGCCAGCGGCCTCAGTCCGATGCCACCCCAGACACAGGAGGCCACAGGTCCTGAAGGTGGGACTGTGGAGGATGAGGTAGATAGCCCTGGCCAAGGGGAAATCCAGAAGTCCCCATCAGACCTCCCCAGGGCTCCAGGAGAGGAGGCTGGGAGAGCTAATGGGGGGCAAGGAGTAAAGTCCACAGTGGCCGAAGATGAGGAACGGCCCTTCCGCTGTGCCCAGTGTGGGCGGTCCTACCGCCATGCAGGGAGTCTGCTGAACCATCAGAAGGCCCACACCACTGGGCTCTACCCCTGCTCCCTCTGCCCCAAACTTCTACCCAACTTGCTGTCCCTTAAGAACCACGGCAGGACCCATACAGACCCCAAGCGCCACCGCTGCAGCATCTGTGGCAAGGCCTTCCGGACAGCTGCCCGGCTGGAGGGTCACGGGCGGGTCCACGCACCTCGGGAGGGGCCCTTCACCTGCCCTCATTGTCCCCGCCACTTCCGCCGCCGAATCAGCTTCCAGCAGCACCAGCAGCAGCACCAGGAGGAATGGACGGTGGCCAGCTCTGGTACGGGGGCATGAGTGGCTTGGGCAGAGGACAGAAAGGTCCCAGAGGAGGTGGGCACAGAGTCGGGGGAGCAGGGGGCGAAAGTCACATGACTTCCAAGAGGTGTCAGGCAGGAGGGGGGAGCTTGGATATGGAGAAAACTAGTGTGAGGATGCCGCCCTGTGGGGGCTGAGATTGGAACCCTGGGTCAGGTCGACGGCATGGTGGGTTAGACGGTGGGGTGGGGTAGGGTGTGGGCAGCTGCTGTGCCAAAGAGGAAGGGGCTTTTTGTTTGAGGAGGGAGGCAGCTATCTGGCTACTACATCTGGAAACTCCCCTGACCCAGCCAGTAAAGGAATGATTGCCAGAGAAAAAAATGGTCTAAGTGGTGCTCCTTCCTTGAGGCAGGGAGCAGAAGGGTGAGGAACGGGGCCTGGGAGGCACCCCCAGACTAGACTGCTCCGTGGCTTTTGTGCTGACTTGGCCAGGGAAACCAGGCCACTGGTTGGCCCCCAGCTCCCTATCCCTCTTTCCTGCATTTTGTCTCTGGTCCATCTTGGAATCTAGACCTTTGGTCCTTTGCTACTGATACTGCCCCATGCCTCATCTTCCCCTCACGGAATCCCTCCTCCTCTCTGTTCTACACCTCCTTTTCAGGAGCCAACCAAACCGCTCTTTCTACCTACATACCCCCGTTCCCGCCAACATACCTTTAACCGGAGGACTGAGTCACGGATAATTGTTTCTTTGAAGCCAGGCCCAGCTGTAGCAACAACAGTCATTAGCCCCTATCTCTCATCCTCTATCGGGGGAATCTTCATGGAGAGTCACTCCACCTAGCCCAGCTGGAGGATGAAGCTGAGGGGAGTGAGGCAGCCTGTTTCCTCAGCCTGTGCCTGAGCCCTGGGCTCACGCCTTCGGCCTCCCCTCAAGATCTGTAGGCCTTCTCCCAGGACCCATTCCATTTAGTGGCCACCGAGGGTGGGTGTCCCTGAGATGGCAGGTCCTTGACCAGAGACTGTCAGGGAAGGGGAGGGGACGGTAGGTGAGAGTCCCCTGGGAGAGCTGACGAGAGGGCTTTCAGGATAAAAGATTTCTTGTGACCCCAAGGGAACGAGCGAGAAGCCAGTTAGTCAGGCCTGGAAAAATAATTGGGAGTTCTCATGCAGTGGGGCCACCTCTACGGGGTGGCGGCAGGATGGCCTGCAGGGCTCAGGAATGGGGTGCAAGCTGTGTGGGGTTTGCCACCCTCTGTGACCTCCTCTCTTTCTCCCCAGGAGCCCCAAAGGCACCAGCGGCGGGGAGAGGGGACGTGTCCTTGCCCCCTCCTCCTACCCCCACGACCTCACTTCTGGATCCTTCACCCCAGTGGCCTGCAGACCTCAGCTTCTCCCTCTAAACTTCCAAGTCTCCAAAGATCAGAATACGGGCGGGGTGGGGGGGGGGGGAAGTTGCAGGGAAAGGCTTGATCTCCATGTTCTGCTCAGGAGTAGTTAGGTGTCCCCGTCTCTCACTCTCCTCTCCCACTGTGCAGAGGACCCAGATCTGGCTTCTTACTCAAGGAGGGGGTAAGGTATTCCTCGTGTCCCTGTCCTTGAAGGCTCTCCTCTCCCCAGCCTTGGTCACTGTGCTCTTCTCTATGACCAGCCCTGCAAGAAACCCGGTGCCAGGCTCTGCCACTAATTGGGGCCACCGTCACCAGCCAGACTCCAACACCAGGGAGAGGCGGATTCAGAGAGCCACAGGTGGGAATGTTGCCTGTGAAAGGGGAGCCTTTTGCTACAATTTGTAACTTATTTTCTAAAGTCTATTTTGTAACAATTTATTTAAGTTTTAAAAAAAGGAACATTGCTCCCCCGCCAAAAAAAACAAAAACAAAAAAACCCACGAATTTTCAAAGTAAGCGGCTGGTGTGGTCCTATCTGAGGGGCTGAAGAATAGAGATGCAGAATAGGACGCCTGCGTCACAGCAGAGCTGGGTGTGTTGGGGACCATCCCACAGACGACAGACATCTCCCTGTCCGGCAGGGTGGGGAGTGAGGGTAGCTGCCAGTCCGGGCGGGCCCCTGGCCAGAGCCCACTGGGCTGGTGGGCCTGCCCCAGTGCCTGGAATCACATCGGGAAGGGGGGGCGGTAACGGGAGAGGGACAGGGGCAGCGACGCAGGAATCGTCTCGCTGTGTCTGCAGCACCCCAGAGCCACCGGTCAACAGCCAGCCGGTTTGCCTGTCAGGAAGAGGAATGAGGGTAGGGTTGGCTTCACCCTCAGAACTTTCCTCCCTCCCTGGAAGGAAGAGGGAGAAGGTACTACTCAAGCCCCATGACAGATGAGAAAACTGAGGCGTGAAGAAGTGGGGAGGCCCGCTCCGAGTCACAGAGACGAAGAAGCAGGGCAGCTGCGGGAGCTTGCGTCTGGAGAGGGAAGGGTCAGCAGGGAGGCCACATACTCGTGGGGGCCGAGCAGCCTCCAGTGTCGGCATCGGGCTCCGGTTCCTCCGCGAAGTAGACCTGCCAGTCCAAGCTGCTGACCCAGTTCTCATAGGCGGGAAGTGCCACGAAGACTGCAGGCCTTGCGGGGCCCTGGCAGGCATCGCCGAAGCTGTGTAGCCCAGCAAGGAACCACGTGCCCCTCACCTCGTGCACCAGTGGTGCCCCCGACAGGCCCTGTCAGGGGTCAGGGGACAGCGGGTGACTTCCCCTTCTCCCTGGGCACCTGTGGGGGCCGAAGGGGCTCGAGGCCAGGCTGAGGCTCTGGCCGTTTGGGAGCCAGTCGGCAGAGAGGCCCAATTTCGAGGGAGAGGCAGGTCTGGAGGCGCAGCCTGGCCGGGTTTCGTTCGTGAGCTGGGAGGATAAAGATGTCCGGGGTCTGTGGGGTAAGGTTTGGGGGACCGAGGCTCACCTCGCAGCGGGGTGGCTCACCCACGACACTGGAACACACCATGCCCGGCAGAATGGGGACGCTGTCGCTCCCAAGAGTTGCACGCAGCCGGCTGCAGGCCCTGGGTCCCAAGAGGGTCACAGGCACTGTCTGAGGGGAGCTGGTGCCTGGAGGGCAGGGGACAAGACCCAGCTGCCCAGCAGCCTCTAGGCTGCGCGGACAGCTGCTGATGGGCCTGTCCTACGTACCTGCTCCTGGGCGGGGCAGCCCCAGGACCCAGCCACGTTCCCCATCAGGCAGACGGTGGTCAGAATAGGGCAGGCAGAGCGGCCGAAGGCTGGGGCCTAGTGTCACGGGTTGGGCCAGCAACAGGAGGGCCATGTCGTGGCCGCCCTCTGGGTGGGTGTAGGCCCCATGCAGGATGAGTTGCTTCAGGCCCCGCTCCTCTGGTCCGGCCCCCAGCCCGATGCTCCATTCCTCTGGGGTCTGGCGCCTATGCAGGGGCAGCATTGATGGCGGCAGCGGCGGCTGGCAGGGCCGCCGGCAAGGGCAGGGGGCACGAAGGCAGGAGAGACACGACTCACCCGATGAAGCAGTGGGCAGCAGTCAGCACGACCTCCTCCGACACCAGGGCCCCGCCACAGGCCAGCTTCCCCTGGTGTTTCAGCCTGGCATCCCAGGGCCATGGGGAGGGGGCTCCCGCCTGGGGACTTTCTCTCCTCAAGGATCCACAGGCTGGAACAGATGGGATGACCTCACCTGCCTTCTTGCTGAGTGCTCACTGCAGGCCTGGCCCCGTGCAAAGCCCTTCCCACGAACTATCAGATCCTCACAGTATCCTTTTAAGTGGATTTTGTTACCCTCGTTACCACGGTAACCAAAGGCCCAGGGAGGCTAAGTGACTTTCTAGCTCAGTAACCACAGGCAGGTAGCCAACCTGAGACTCAAAAGCCAGGGCCTAAGCTTTTAAACCCTGATGGTCTAGCCTCATGGGAGTGGCCCAGCTCATCATACTCCCACCTCATCTGTCTGCACCCCTCAGGGCTTGGACTGGCCCCAGAATTCCTGGCTCACTTCTTTTACCATCAGGACCCAGCTTCCGTCCTAGGAACTCCTTTGCATGCAATCTGCCTCTTAGTCAGCCTGGCATTCCAGGACCATGGCTAGAATTTTGAGTGGGAGCCCTGCCCTGCCCCGTCTCCCTGGGTCCTTGCTTGGAAACTTGCAGCTTACAACCACAACCTTCAATTAGACCTCAGATCCCTCTTTTTACCTAAACTCTAAATGCGCAGAGTTCTAAAGTATGTATGCCTCTCAGCCCTCAATGGGGCTGTTCCTCTCAAGAGCTGAAAGGAGCCCTAAAAGCCCCCTAATTAGCCCCTAACAGTGTGAATGCCTTGTCCCAATTCTCTGTTCTGAGCTGAAATTGGCTTCACTGTGCTTCTATCTGCTGCCCGGAGGCCCTTATGCAGGCCTGGGTGTCCCCACCTGTCCCACTCCTAACGCCCCCTGCTCATACCTACGCAGCTGTCCTCATCGCTGATCTCCGGGATCCCCGGATCCTGGGACAGGAAGGCCGCCCCCTGAGCTCGAGCGTGCAGCCAGGAGCTGTGAGCAGCTGTGCTGGTCAGCAGGACAGGGGTGTCTTCTTGGGCACAGCTTGATGCAAAGCTGATGATCCCAGCCTGAACCCAGCGTCCATCAGGCTCACGGCATAGCACGGGGCCCCCAGAATCTCCCTGGAGCAAAGGAGTTAAGGATAGACACTTGAGCCCCAGCCATGAGCAGACACCCTCTAACCGTGGCACATCCACCCATCCCTGGGGACTGAGCACCGAGCCCGAAGCTGGGCCCCCTCTCCTTCTGTTCCCTTCCCTAGTCTTCCCTATCAGACCTGACAGGGCCCCTGCACCCCAGGCTGGGCACCCCCACACAGCATCCCAGGCCGAGCTGGGCTGGCCAGCAGTCTCTGGTGCAGCCGGTTGTAGAGACAGTTACAGGTAGGGCGGCTGATTAGACGCAGGCGCAGATTCCGCAGGGTCCTGGGAGCTGGCGAAAGAAAGGGGCTTGGTGGGGAGGGAGGGAGATGGAGCAGAGGGACAGTTGGCAGCTGAAGCTGTGTGACCTTGGGCAAGCACAGTGCCTCTCTGGGCTTCAGGCAGGGCCAGCACTTACCACCATTGGTGTCCTGATCCCAGCCCGTGGCCCAGCAGGAGGTCCCGAAAGGAAAGCGATGGGCAGGCTGGGGCAGGCAGAGTGGTATGCGGGCCGTGGGCTGGGCAAGCTGCAGCAGGGCCAGGTCTGAGCCCTGGCTGTAGTGGTTATAGGCCCTTGGCAGCTGCAGAGCTGTGACCCCCACCTCCTCAGCCCCTGGGCTCAGCCCGTCACGTTGCAGAGAACCCAGAACAACTGACCAGGAGTTCAGTTCTGTCATTGCTGCCCTGGAAGGGGAGGGACAAGGCCGAGGCATCGAACACAAAGGCGGACAGTGACACCATGCGAGACACCACCGGGTAGGTGAAGGATGGACAGAAAACAGCCCGGAGCTTTAAACCGGGTCCTTCCCTCTCCCAACCTCCGTTTGCTCGCTCGTAAGGCTTCTAGCACGAAAGGTTTGGATTAACCGGATAACGTGTGCCCTAGCACACGGCCCGTTCTCCGTACATGGTACCGTGTCATTCTAGGGGCAGGGGCAGTTTTATGGAATTCGGGGACATAGCACCCATGCCCCCTAAAAGCCAGAAACTCTGCTTGACCCCAGCCAGGACTCACCTTTCAAAGCAGTGAGCAGCAGTGAGGACCCAGGTGTCCGCCACCAGGGACCCGCTGCACAGGTGGACCCCCCGCCGCCTCACGCTCACTTGCCACGGCCACTCGCCAGGTGCTGTGACGCCCTCCTGAGGCTCGGGGGGCCCGGGGCCACGCTGCCCACATACTGTAAAGGGGGGTGGGTCAGACTGACAGAAGGCCCCTGTCCTGCCCTCACCACAGGCCTGAGCCCATGTCCCAGGAGCTTACCAGGCTGAGCGGCTTGAAGACCTGGGAAGAGAGAGACACAGGTGACACCTCAGGGGCCTTACCTGCCTGGCCCAGCCTTGGAGGACGGGCCCTGGGTCCTTGCCTATGACTGTGTAGCTACCTCACCAGCCCCTCCCGGAATGAAAATATATGAGGTCAAGAAACAGCTTTTATTGGAACCTATTCAGAGCGTACACTCAGTAATTAATTCTCCTCCTTCAGCTGCACTCAGCACTCCTAGGCCTGAGAAGCAGGGCCAGGGTTTAGCTTGGGACCGGTCCAGCCCCTCTCCAGGCTTCAGAACCCCCAACTCCAGCCCCCGCCACTGAGTCAGAGAGGCGGCCTGCGTATGTGGAGAGCATTAGCTTAATTGTGCCCTCAGCCGGGACGCCTAAGAGGAAGGATTAGAGGCCGAAGTCATGTCCAAGTGGGGGAGGGCTCCAGGAGATGGAGTGGAGACTCACCCCACCCCTGTCCTGACGACTCAGTCTCCCCCACCTTTCCAGAATGCGCCAGAAACTACCGAAGGATCCCTTGCCCTGCCTCTTGCCCATCACAGGCACATCAGCATCTGGGCCAGGAGAGGCCAGGAGAGGTGGGACGGAGGGACGGGAGACAAAGCCAAAGGACTCCCAGAACCTGCCGAAGGTCATTCTGGAAGTAGAGACGCAGAGAGGGGACACAGGCACAGCGACAGCAGACACAGCCTGTCATCTGGCGCAGGAAAATCCCACCTGTTCTAACACATGTGGCCTGCTCCACAGGCAGACACGGTTACATCAGCACCCGGCCAACTGTCGCCCCGCAGGCTCGCACCCTCACACACCCCGAGCTGCAAGGCTGCTGGGACAGTGGGCGGCCCCTGTCACCCACCACACCACTCCCCTCCCCGCTCACCCACAGGAGGCTCACCCTCAACGAGGACCACTGCTCCCAGGATGAGCAGCGCTGGCCCCCAGCTCCGCTGCATGGTGCTCCAGGCCACTCTGCCGCCTGGGCTCCGGTTTTCCGAGAGGCCACCTGGGTCTCCCTAGCTCCACCTCTGCTCCGCCCCCGGCTGGGCCAAGAGTCATGTGTCATTGCTTCTCCTCAGGCCTGGGAAGGGAGCCTGCAGCTCCTAGCTCTGGGGCTGCGACTGCATTACCCTGGGCTCTTCACCACCCCTCTGTGGGGCTCCAGCATGGCCAGACTGCGTGGGTTCAAATCCCCCTTCCCCAAGGTCTCACTTTATTTCAGCTTCCCCACATCTCTCCCAGGCCCGCGTGCAGGTGGGTCTCACATAACCTCCTCCGATCTTGCTTTGGAGGCCGCGTGTGCAGGGCTGGGGACTGAGGGCTGGGGCTCTCTGCTACTCGCCAGCAGCCAAGAACAACAAATCCCAGCACCTCTCTGCTGCCTTCCCAGGGGCCAAGGTTACAGCGGTGCCCACCTTTCTGGCAGGTGGTGGAAGACTCAGTTGGGAGGGAAGAACACTCAAGGTGCACCCTTTTTCTCTTCCCCATTTCTAACTCAGGCCAGCCGAAACTGCTCAGGAACCCTGACCCCCAATACAGAGGCAGCTGTGGTAAGGGCACGGACATGAGCCAGATGGCCCTGGTGGATCTGAATCCCTAGGAATCCTTAACCCACTCCCTAACCCACTCCCTGGCACCAGCTGTGTGGTCTTAGGTAAATTACATACCCTCTCTGTACCACAGTTTCCTCATCATCAAGATAGGGATAAGAGCATCTACCTCATACAATTGGATATATAAGGGTTACATGAATTAACATACATCATGTTCTTACGCAGTGCTTAGTGTGTGGGTAGGTGCTTAGTACATATTAGGAAAAATAAGACAGAAATACTCAAAACGTGTCCCTGGTCCTCAGGGTTGCCAAGACTGGCTTGGGGGTGGTAGATAAGGAAGCTAGAGGGGTGAAGGTTAGACCATAGGAAGAACTTCCTGGTTAGCATGCACAGAACTAGAAGGGTAGTTTGCCCTTGCAAGTGAGTGCTTGCCCTCTCCCCCCCAGAAGAGAAAGCCTGGCTCTCGTTGGGCAGCAAGGACAAGCTGCCAGCCTGTTTCTTGGGGGTGGCGCTGATGGCACCCCAAGTCCTGACTCCACATGCTGGAGAAGGGACTAACCATCCTTTCCAGGCAGGCCCTCCACTCTCCCTCTGACTCATATGCTTCCAATCCAGAGGAGGCAAGACGGGGGAGGCCCAACACTAGGGTCCCTCGCAGACAGATGGTTCAGACTTAGCCAGATTATTTAAGAAATTTTATTGCTCAGAACCCTCTCTTCTTGGGCAATGGCAAGAGCTTTGGAAACCAGCCCTTGGGGAACAGAGCCAGAGGCACTAGTGTGGAGGAAAGAATGTGGCACATTTGGTCCATTGTCCTGTGTGGGAGTATGGTGGGGTCAGGTTGCAGACTCTTCTAAGGGCCCAGACATGGGCCCGCTGGGCAAGGCTCCCATGCCAAAGCAGAGCGTGAGGTCAGCTGGCTTGGGTGAGGGCTCAGTGCCCCTTGACCTTGCCCTGGGGTTCCTGGACCTTCCGGAAGCTGAGCACCACCAGACCCACATTGATGGCATAGGTGGTGATGCAAACGATGCAGAAATCATAGAGTACGAAGAATAGGATCCAGGCCAGGTAGACAGAACCGACAAGAGACACCAGGGAACTCAGCACCAGCAGGATAGATGCCCAGCGGGCCCGGAGGCAACCTGCAAGGCAGACACAGCTCAGGCACGGGCTTCGGGCTTAGGGCTTCAGGGATGGGCCATCTCTAGAACACTGCCTTGACTTCAGGGTACCACCCAGACCTCAGGGGCTGCTCGGGAAGAGTCTCTAAAATGAGAGGCTCTGATGGGCCTCACCAAGGCCTTGGTTCTCCTATCTGTTCAATGATCCCCAGAACCCAAATAGTGAATTTCCCTGCTAAGCTCTGCATGTGATGAAAGAGAAGCCTTCCTTGGAGTCCCCTCAGAGAGTAACTTCTGAGTCTTTCCCACAAAAGTGAGTGAGTCCTAGGAGGTCTTTAAGGGCCCTTCTGGCTCTGACAGGATCTAAACCAAGTGAAAGACTTGTTAGTTCTCGCCCCCCAGGGGGCTCAGTGATGGAGCAGTGGGCTCTAGGCAGTCTGGGTCACCAAGATTGCAAGGGATGGGGCTGGGCTGACCGAGGGGGAGGGAGCCGGTCAGGAAGAGGTGGGGCTGCAGGGAAGGGGCGGGGCCACTCACCTAACAACAGCTGTAAAGAGTAGAAGATGCAACCGAATATGCTATTAGATTGATTGAGGATGCTGTCCTGGCCCAGCACATGTTCCACCAGCCCGAAGCCCCGGCCCCACCTGGTGGAGGGCAGGACCCCGGTTAGGAGTGGCAACCCAGTGCCTTGACCCTGTCCTGGGGGAGGGATTTCCAAAAAAGCCACCTAGGCTGTACCTCCCCTTCCCTCCCCCACGCCCTCCTGAGTCCAAGGGTCGATGAACTCCTGGCTACCCTCCCTTTGGCCACGTCAGGATTCCATGTCACCGTCCCCGTGCTCCCCTATCCCAGGCCAGGCCTGGCCATGGCTCCACCCTATGCCCCTCTCTTCATCCTAGGCCCTCAATAATTCTTTAGATGGCAAGGTAGGTAGAACGGTTGACTTTGCTTTCCTGGGAATCAGGTTTAGAATCTCTCTGCCCTGGACCTCTAAATCTCCAGCTCCCTGGCTGCCCACTCCCCTCTTCTGTATGCAGTCAACCCCAAGCCCTCAAGCATAGTCGGAGCTGGCCACCTTATCCCCAGTCACCGCGATCCTCAAGATCTCAAGCCCATCATCAGTCCCTATACGCTATCTCATTCCCCCTTCTACCAGGTTACCGTTATTCCTTGGCGTCAGGATCTACGTGCTACTCCCCAGAACAACCACAGTGCCCACAACTACCTGCACCACCCGGCCCCCGCCCGAGGCCCCACACTCCTCGCCAACGCCCCCTCGAGCAGCCCCGCCCACAAGCATCCGAGCCCAAGCTCCAGAATCCTCCCGCAACCTGGCCGCCAAGACGAGCAGCGCAGCCCCGCAAGCCTTCCACTCCTGCGCGCACCTGGAGGAGAAAACGCGCGAACAGCTGATGGCGGTGCCCACGTCGCAGAGCGCGCGGTAATCCCGGTCCCGGGCGCGCGCCGCCTTCACGTGCAGCGCGTAGAGAGAGAGCACCAAACCTGCGAGGCACAGCGCGAGCCGCACCCATCCGGGATTGCCCCAGGTAGCGCCCATTTCTTCTGGTCCCGCCGGAGGCACTAGTCCGTAGGGAACGAGCCACGGAGCAGGGGCAGAGCAGGATGTGGCCACGCCTTCTCCCGCCCCTCTGACTGGGCGATTGGCCTTCCTGGCCTCGCTCTCCCTGACCCGATTGGTTGTTCCTACGACTTTGATGGGTGTGCCGCGGCAAGGTGGGAAAACAGAGAGGAACGCTGGGATTGGAAAACCAGATTAGGGGACTGGGGACAGAGCGCACGGCCTGCCAGGCATCACGGGAGTTGTAGTCGGAGCGGCTGCGATGCCTCAAGGGAAATGGAGTCTCCGAGTTTTTAAAAATTATATTAATGTGGCCAACAGCGTAGCGTTTACACTATGCCAAGCTCTGTTCTAAACTTGGGAACATCCAGGGACTAGGGACCGGCGGACTAGGGACTCCAGACAATACTGCGATCAGATCAAGAACCAGCATTTTCACTGAAATTATTATTTCAGATACTATTAGGACTAATCTCCAATCGTCCTATCTTGGTCAGCTATTCCCTCTTATCTCATCAGCGCCGCCTGCAGGCCAGTCTCTCCGCCTCTGTCTCTCTCTCTCCCTCTTGCCCTTAAATTCCCAGCTTCATTAGCACCGCCACACCCTTGATATTATCCCAACCTCTGTTCTGTCTTGGCGCTAGCCTGGCAAAACCTGTCTGAATCAATCCAACGATTCCTCTTTTCCAAGCCTTTCGTGGGCTAGCTGCGCTGTTTCCTCGCTGACATCGCGTCTGTTGAGGATCCATCTGTCCTATGCCTCTCCTGCCTTCTCATCTGCATTGAAACTCGCTTCTCTTTCCCCATTTTAGAAACAACAGATCTGGGGCGCCTGGGTGGCACAGTCGTTGGGCGTCTGCCTTCGGCTCAGGTCATGAACCCAGGGTCCTGGGATCGAGCCCCGCATCGAGCCCCGCATCGGGCTCCCTGCTCCGCGGGACTACCATTCCCTCTGCTTCTGTTCCCTCTCTCGCTGTGTTTCTCTCTGTCAAATAAATAAAATCTTAAAAAAACAAAAACAAACAAACAAACAAAAAACAGATCTCCCTTCACAATCAAGTTTTCGGGAAGATTTTACACTTCCAGTCTGTACTTCCTCACTTCTTCCTTGCTGCCCAGCACACCATAAACTAGCTCCTGCTCCCAAACACTCCCCTGACAACTAATGGCTGAATCCATTCATTCATGAGTCCATGAATCCAATGCCAATCCAATGGGTGTGTGTGTGTGTGTTTATGGCTCAAACTCAGGATGTTGATGTTAAGAGTCACATGCTTCTCCTACTGAGCCATCTAGGTACCCCTCCAATGGATATCTTTGAGTTCTTATCATGCTTGACTTCTGACAGTATTTGTCACTCCTACCCAGGAACTCTCTTTCTCTGGATTCTGTGATATTTCACTCTCCTTCTGGCTCCTCTCTCTCTGGCTGCCCTTTCTCAAACCCACTCTTCTTCCAGGCAGCAGGGTCCGCACAATAATGGCTCCCAAAGATGCCCATGTTTAATCCCAGCGACCTGTGCATATGTGAGTTTCCATGGCAAACAGGAATTAAGATTGCAGATGGAATTAAGGTTACTAATCTGCTGGCTTTAAAGCAGATTATCGGGGCACCTGGGTGGCTCAGTCGCTAGGCGTCTGCCTTCGGCTCAGGTCATGATCCCAGGGTCCTGGGATCGAGCCCCGCGTCGGGCTCCCTGCTCGGCGGGAAGCGGGAAGCCTGGTTCTCCTGCTACCATTCCCTCTGCTTGTGTTTCCTCTCTCGCTGTGTTTCTCTCTGTCAAATAAATAAAATAAAATAAAATAAAATAAAATAAAATAAAATAAAATAGCAGATTATGCTGTGCAACCAATATAATCACTTAAAAGCGAAAAAGGGCAGAGATGGGAAATGAGAAAGGGCAGCAGAGGAGAGTCAGGGGGAGGTGTGACTATGGAAGGAAGGCACAGAGAGGATGCAGTGTTGCTGGCTTTGAAGATGGAGGAAGGAGGTCATGAACTGAGGAATGTCGGGTGGCCTCTAAAAGAAAGAAAAGGCGAGGAAATGGATTCTGCCCAAAAGTGTCTGGAAAGGAACTGTTGATATCTTGATTTTAGCCCAGTGAGAACGTTGTCAGACTTCTGAACTGCAGAACTATAAGAGAATAGATTTATGTTGTTTTAAGCCACTAAATTTGTGGTAATTTGTTATAGTAGCCTTAGTCCTATGTCTCGTCTCCAGTATCCTATGCAGTCACATCAGCCCTAGGCAGTGCTAGAAGAGACTACAGAGTGGTGTGAATACCAGAAGGTGGGAATCATTGAGGACATACTGCTGTTCAACAAATCATCACAAGAAAGAATGGTGTGAAACAAAAGCGGTCATTTTATTTTCCCTTACAGATTTTATAGGTTGGGAATTTGGGCAGAGAATTTTGGCTGAGAATCCTAGGTCCCAGAGTTGCAGTCTGATGATGGCTAATACTGGAACAATGGAAGATTGAAGGAACTGAGGGCTAATCTAGTGATTCTTTCTCTTTCTCTTGTAGTCTCAGGATCCATATAGTGTCTCTGGAGGGACTAGTCTGGGCTTCCTCCAGTCTCCAGGCTACCATAGCTTTCAAAATTGTCCTAAACAATCCATTTTCTAGTATTCGTATCATTGTGTAGTCTCTTTCCACACTAGATAGGGGCCGACCTGAGCCCATAGGATAATTCAAAAATTATGGTGTGTCGCTTTCATGGCTCAGTCATAAAGACTATTGTGGCTTCCATCTTGCTCCCTCTTAGATCACTGGCTCTGTGTGAAGCCCGTGGCCATGCGATGAGGACACTCAGGCAGTCCTAGGGAAGGGACCACTTAGTAAGGCACTGAGGCCTTTTGCCAATAACCAGCATGACCTTGTCAGGCATGTGGAAGAGCCACCCAGGAATTGGATTCTCCAGCACCAGTCAAGCCTTTAGATGCCTGTAGTTTTAGTGAACATCTTGAACTTCGTGAGAGAGCCTGAGCCAGAACCGCCTAGCTTAGCGGCTTCCAGGTCCCTGACCCAAAGAAACTGTGAGATACCAAAATGTTTATTGTTTTGGGGCGCCTGGGTGGCTCAGTCGTTGGGCGTCTGCCTTCGGCTCAGGTCTTGATCCTAGTGTCCCGGGATCGAGCCCCTCATGGGGCTCCCTGCTCAGCGGGAAGCCTGCTTCTCCCGCTACCATTCCCTCTGCTTCTGTTCCCTCTCTCGCTGTGTTTCTCTCTGTCAAATAAATAAAAATCTTTTAAAAAATGTTTATTGTTTTGAGCACCGTGATGCTGTGGGGGGTAATTTGTTACACAGCCATAGATGACGAACACAGGGCCATCAGACTGCTCGCTTAGCAGCTCTGGATTCTAGGACAAGTGCTCCAGGGAGTGAGGGGGAAGCTGTATCATCTCTTATGATTTAGCTTTAAAAGTCACATGGTAGGGCCGCTGGCTCAGTTGGTAGAGCATGTGACTCTTGATTTTGGGGTTGTATGCTTGAGCCCCACATTGGGCGTAGAGATCACTTAATAAAAATTTTGTTTGAAGTCACATAGTATCCCTTCCACTATAACACAGCCTCCTCAGTTCCAAGAGGAGGAACATAGAACTCTGTCTCTTGATTTGAAAAGTGTCAAAGTCATATTCTAAGAAGTTCATGTGGGGTGGGCCACTTTTAGAAATACAAACTACCACATGGGACAGCCTTGTTTTCTCCCGTCTTCTCTTACTCCCTCCAGGTCAGAGCCTCCAACCTCTGCTGTGAGCCTAGATCTTTTCCTGGGCTCCAAACCCGATTGCAGGATCACCTCTTGGATGTTACCACCTGGATGCCTCCTAGGCCATTCAGATGCAATGCAATGCATCCCAACATGAACCCCTTAAACTTCCCCAAACCTGTTCCTCGTCGGAGGAACATCTACCCTCTTCCCAGATGGGAACATCTTCCCATCTACCCAAGCCACTCCTCCTGCATTACTCTCTCAATCCCTGTAATCTATGCAGACCACACTACCCTGGTCCAAGCTACCTTCACCTCCTGCCCAGATAAAGGCAGTAGTCTCCTCACTGGTCTCCCAGATATCCTTGCCCCTCATCCACAGACTAACTCTCCATACCATAATTGAAGTGATCCTTTCAGGGGCACGTGGGTGGCTCAGTTGGTAGAGCATGCGACTCTTGATCTTGGGGTCATGAGTTCAAGCCCCATTTTTGGCCTAGAGCTTATTTTAAAAAAAATCACGATATAGTTCTGTCATTTTCTGCCTTTCAGTAGCATCCCATTTCAATAGCTCAGAAAATAAAGCCCCAGATTTCCTTCATTTATTTAACGAATGTTTATGGAGCCCATGTTATGTGCCAGAGATTGTGTTAGGAGCTTAGGATAAATCAGGAAAGCAGACAAATATTCATGCTCTGGTGTTACATTTCATTTCATTTCATTTCATTTTATTTAAAGATTTTATTTATTTGAGAGAGAGAGAGCAAGCATGAGCGGGAGAGGGACAGAGAGAAGCAGGCTCCCTACTGGGTAGGGAGCCCCATATGGGGCTCCATCCCAGGGCCTTGGGATCATGACCTGAGCCGAAGGCAGACGCTTAACTGGCTAAAACACTCAGGTGCCCCTGTTCTTACATTTCAGAAGAGAAGAGAAAAGGGGCGCTTGGGTGGCTCAGCTGATTGAGCATCTGACTTTAGATTTGGGCTCAGGTCATGATCTCAGGATCATGGGATGGAGCCCCACGGCGGGGCTCAGGGCTCCATGCTCAGCGGGGAGTCTGCCTGAGATTCGCTCTCTCCTTCTCCTTCTGTCCCTCCTCCTACTCTCTCTCTCTCAAATAAATAAGTAAATCCTTTAAAAAAGATGAAAAAGTGCACAATCAACACCTAAAGTATATAGTATATCGTTGGTGACAAATGCTACAAATAAAATAAAAAGTAGAGTAGAGTGAGGGAAATGGAGGTGACTGCAAGTTTAAAAAGGATGGGCTAGGGGCGCCTGGGTGGCTCGGTGGATTAATGCCTCTGCCTTTGGCTCAGGTCATGGTCTCAGGGTCCTAGGATCGAGTCCCGCATCGGGCTCTCTGCTTGGCGGGGAGCCTGCTTCCCCCTCTCCCTCTCTCTGCCTCTCTGCCTACTCGTGATATCTCTCTCTGTCAAAGAAAGAAAGAAAGGAAGGAAGAAAAAGAAAGAAAGAGAGAAAGAAAGAGAGAAAGAAAGGGCTTTTTTCGGGGTGGGCTTCATCTGCTTCCCCCTCTCCCTCTGTTTGCCTCTCTGCCTACTCGTGATATCTCTCTCTGTTAAATAAATAAATAAATAAATAAATAAATAAATAAATAAATAAAGGGCTTTTTTCGGGGTGGGCTTCATTCAGTTGACATTTGGGGAAAAGCTTGAAGGATGTGAGTGGTAAGCTATGTGGTTCCTAGGGGAAGGGTGTCCCAGGCAGAGGGAACAGCCAGTGAGAGGCTCTGAGGCGGAATGTACTTGCTTTGCCTAGGGGTGGGTAAGGACGGAGAGAAAAAAGGAGAACAAGCCTTTTAATCTTTTTGTAAAATGATAATAATAATAGCTCCTGCCTCAGAGAGTTGCTATGAAGATGAAAGTAATACAAGACACGGCTCTCCGAAGAGTGCCGGAGCATTGGTGAACTGTGCACGAGTGATACGAAACCCCTGGGTGCATGTCCACGCTCCGCCGCCAGGTGTCAGCAACGAGTTCAGGCCGAGGTGGGGCCGAGAGAGCCGGGTCAAATCGGGTGAAGTCCTGCCCAGACGCCTCCCGCCTCTGGGCCACTCCAGCTACCCTCTCTCGGACACGCCGCGGCCACGTGAACGCCGAGCTCTGGCACACTGCAAGCACTCCGAGTCCTTTGCTTTTCTGCGTATGCTGCCCTCCCCACCGGAACCACCTTCCTTCTCCCCTTCTTCCACCGGCTGGAGCCGTGCCTGCCTCCATGGCCTCTCTCCAGGATATTGCCAGGAAGCTGGAAAAGGAAGGGTGGGAAGGGGATGAGGGGCGCAGAGGAAATCCAGAGACTCAGGGAGCCCTATCCTCATGGTCTACACAGACCTTCCCCCAATTCCTCAGGCAAGCTGGCCATGGTAAAGGGCCCCACCTCTGCTGAAGTTTAAACACAGCCTTTAGGGGTGCCTGGGTGGCTCAGGGGGTTAAAGCCTCTGCCTTGGACTCGGTCCTGATCTCAGGGTCCTGATATCAGGGTCCTGGGATCGAGCCCCACATCCGGCTCTCTGCTCAGAAGGGAGTCGGCTCCCCCCGCCTGCCTCTCTGCCTGCTTGTGATCTCTCGCTCTCTGTCAAATAAATAAATAAATAGATAAAATCTTTATTTAAAAAAGGAAATAAAGGGGCGCCTGGGTGGCTCAGTCGTTAAGCGTCTGCCCAGGGAGCCTGCTTCTCCCCCTACCATTCCCTCTGCTTGTGTCCCCTCTCCAGCTGTTTCTCTCTGTCAAATAAATAAAATCTTTAAAAAAAAAAAAAAAAGGAAATAAAGACAGACTTTGGGCTCCAAAGATGTTGCCTGCTTCATTTAATCCTTTTTTAATTTAAAAATTTAAAAAATAGGGGTGCCTGAGTGGCTCAGTGGGTTAAAGCCTCTGCCTTTGGCTCAGGTCATGATCTCAGGGTCCTGGGATCAAGCCCCGCATCAAGCTCTCTGTTCAGCAGGGAGTCTGCTTCCCCCTCTCTCTGCCTGTCTCTCTGCCTACTTGTGATCTCTCTCTCTGTCAAATAAATAAATAAAATATTTAAAGAATAAATAAATAATAAATATTTATTATTATTTATTATTATATTATATATTAATATAATTATTATATTATATAATTATATATTATAATATATATTATATAATTATCTTTATATATAAATTATATATTATATTATATATAAAAATTATATATATTATATAATTATATAATATATATTATATAATTATCAATTATATATTATATATAATTAATATAATTATATAATATATATTAATATAATTATTATATATTAATATAATATATAATTATAGTAAATTATATATTAATAATAATATTATCATTATTATTTATTAAAAATAAATAATAAATAGGGATGCCTGGATGGCTCAGTCAGTTAAGTGTCTGCTTTCTGCTCAGGTCATAATCCTGGGGTCCTGAGATGGAGTGGCACATCAGGCTCCTTGCTCCCTGAGGAGTCTGCTTCCCCCTGCCTGCCGTTCCCCCTGCTTGTGTTCTTGCTCTCTGACAAATAAATAGATAAAATCTTTTTTTAAAAAAACCTTATATTAAAACATAATTTAAAAATTAAAATTAAAAAATATTTAGGAAATACATAACCACAGTAAAGAAAAATCAGTACAAATACAAGTACATACACACACACGCGCGCACACACATGTAAAGTCACTCCATCATCTGCTGCCTGGAAAAAGTAAATTGTTTTTTCACTGGTCTCTGCATTTGGTCTCACCAACACCCAGTCTTCCAAATATTACAGCACAGGGTTCTAAGGAGCAGATCAAATTAAAACCCTTCGGTGACTTCTTACTATCTCAGGACAAATGCAGACTCCTTGCCCTTCATGATCCGGTTCTGGTCACCCCCTTCAGCCCAGCTTCTTCCTAGACTCCACATGGGTGCAGGTATATCCTCAGATTATCCAGGCTATTCTCTGTCTTGTCATGCCCTTCCCACTACGGCTTGGGCGCCTGGCCACGTCCTGCTCATGATGCATCTGTACCAATGTCCCAGACCCTATTTGGTGCTTCCTTCTCATGCAGCCCTCATCAGGATTTATGATTTGACTTATGACCTGAGACTGTCATCCTCTGTGGGTCAGGGAAGGGTCTGCTTATTTGATTCAATACCCAAGCTCCTCTTCTGGCACAGAAAAGTCACCCAATCAGCGTAACAGGCATGAATGAATAATAATAACATACTCACATTGTGCTAATTCCATCCCTGGCACTGTTCTAGGCACTTTACGTATATAAACTCATAGACCCACACAACCCCAAGTTTGGTAATTATACCAACACAGAAATTAAAGCACCGAGCAGTTTAAGTAAGTTGTTCCAGATGGTAAAAGTGGCTGAACTAGGGTTTGAACACAAATGAGTCAAGAAATGGAAGGAGAAGGATGGGACCTCAGGGAAGGGAAGCAGGTAGGGTTTGGTCTGTGTGCTTCACATCTAGGGGTCTTCTCGCCCTCTCCGATTTCGCTCCCAGGAAGCCTATTTTATAAAACAGGAGACAGAGACCCAGGGACACCACAGATAACTCTGAGAAAACTGTAGAGGAAGCCGTGGAATTTATTTGGGGGTCCAGGAGCAGGGGCATAGCTGGGATGGTCTGGCTGCAAACTACAACTCCCAGGAGGCACCGGGCCCCCAAAGCCTACACGACGTCACGGCGGCAGAGGGCGCAGGCGGCTCGGCTCTCCTGGCCCGTCGACTGTTGGGCCATTCCGCTCGGACCTCGGCCCTGGCCCTGGCCCTGGCCCCGCGGTAAGTGGGGCAACCGGCGCGGACCTTGCCTGCGGAGGTTTGGTGGCGCGTGCTCGTAGCCTCCGCAAAGTGCGCGCGGACCGGGGTGGCATCTGCCGTATAGGAGGGGTTCCGGGCCGAACCAAGTGACCCTGCGGAGGGGGAACCCAGACGGCGACTCGAGGGCCGCTACTTCCATGCAGCCGGCCCCCGGGGGCACAGAGCTGTGTGCCACAGACAGTCAGGCCACGCTCGTGAGGACCTGGGTCTGAAGGCGCCGGGTAGGGGACAGCCCCGCCCCCTGAACGAGGGTACCCAGGACCACTGGGAGGGGTGTTGTTTTCGGGCTGGACGCGCCTGAGGATCCCCTCCCCTCCAGGCACCAGATAGAGCCTCAAGTTGAGGAATAGCCGGTGGAAACAAGGTTGTACGGGCTTGGCCTGTATGTGTTTGGGGAGGTGGTTGAATGGGTGGGTAGAGATTGCCCAGGTCTGATGATACCAGTGTCCACGTGGAGAGATGGTGCGAATTGTCTGGATTCGGATCCTTACAACTCCCCCTTCCCTTTCCCCGGCAGATGGGAGCTGCTCCCTGGGGACTGAGCTTGTCAGCATCCTTGACCTGCCCTCACTCCTGAAGTCAGAGAAGAGCTCCTGCCCACCCACACACCCCCTGCCCCGCTTTGGGGTCGCTTCGGTGTATCCGGTCCTCTACCCTAGCGGCCGCCTAGTCCAAAAAGAAACAAAGAAGCCGAGCAGGACAATGATACTGGCGTCCGTGCTGGGGAGTGGTCCCCGGCGCGGACCTCCACTCCGCCCCTTACTGGGGCCTGCCCTCTCGCTCCGGGCCCGCTCCACATCAGCCACCGATACGCACCATGTGGAGATGGCGCGGGAGCGCTCCAAGACTGTCACCTCCTTTTACAACCAGTCTGCCATTGATGTGGCGGCGGAGAAGGTGCGCAGCTGGGCAAGAGGTCGGGTCTGGAGCTGGAGAGGGTGTCCAGGGAAGGGGTGGAGCTAATGTGGAGGGGGCGGGTGTTGCAGATCCCGTGCTCAAAGCCCCCTCTGCCCCTCCAGCCCTCAGTCCGCCTCACTCCAACCATGATGCTTTATTCAGGCCGCTCTCAGGATGGCAGTCACCTTCTGGTAAGATTCCATCCCCCTATTTCTGTCTTGGTTCCTGGAGCCCTGGCACAGCCTCTCAGGCCCAGGCCCTGACTTCCCTCTTTTTTCCTAGAAAAGTGCCAGGTACTTGCAGCAAGAGCTGCCAGTGAGGATCGCTCACCGCATCAAGGGCTTCCGGAGCCTTCCTTTTATCATTGGCTGCAACCCTACCATACTGCACGTGGTAAGGTGGCCTAGGGGTGTGGGCATATTGGGAGATGGGACCAGTGTGGCAGAACCTTGTCTGCCAAAAGGTTTCAGGGCCAGAAGGCTCAGACCCAAGCCCTCTGAGGCCAAAGCTGCATATTCATTGAGGCTTAAAAGGCCACTATGGGGGTTTGAACCAATGCATTGGGGTGGATGGCAATCCCCATGGGTAAGCATGGGTGGCTGTTCTCAACCCAGTGCTCACAGCATCCCTGTGAACTCCCACACCTCTTCCTTGCAGCACGAGTTGTACATCCGTGCCTTCCAGAAGCTGACAGACTTCCCTCCGGTGAGGGCTGGGCCAGGGCAGGGTGAGGGGCTGAGAGGTCAGGGCTGCAACATCCAAGCTCATGACTCTGTGGCCTGTAGATCAAGGACCAGGCGGACGAGGCCCAGTACTGCCAGCTGGTGCGACAGCTGCTGGACGACCACAAGGATGTGGTGACCCTCTTAGCGGAGGGCCTGCGCGAGAGCCGGAAGCACATAGAGGTCAGGGGCAGCACAGTGGGCACTCGGGCCTATTGGGGGGCCTGGGAAATGCATGGGGTTTCTGAGGCCCCACTCTTCACAGGATGAGAAGCTCGTCCGCTACTTCTTGGACAAGACACTGACCTCGAGGCTTGGGATCCGCATGTTGGCCACACATCACCTGGCGCTGCATGAGGACAAGGTGGGGTGCTGGTATCTGAGACCTACCAGGTGGGGCAGATGGGACCAAGCCAGGTCCCCCTGGGGCTGGGGGCTGAACCAAGGGCCTGGGAGAGGCTTGGGGCTGCTTCAGGAGTCCAGAGATGGCAAGATGTGGGTCAAGGTACTGCTTAGTCCTGACTTTCTTTCTCCTGCCAGCCCGACTTTGTTGGCATCATCTGCACTCGCTTGTCGCCAAAGAAGATTATTGAAAAGTGGGTGGACTTTGCCAGGTGAGGCTAGAACAGTTAAGGGAGTGGATGGCTTCTGGCTAGAAAGGCTTGGGTCTGAACCCTTGCCTGGGGCAGGGTTTCTCAAATGTGGCACTATTAACATTTTGGGTCAGATAATTCTTAGGGGCTGTCCTGTGCTTGTTATGATCTTTAGAAGGAATCCTGATTTCTATTCAATGCAACTCCTAGTTGTAGCAAGAAAAAATATCTCTAGAAATTGCGGAATTCCTCTGGGGTGGTGGGGGCAGAATCACCTCCATCTGAGAATCACTGGTCTAGGTTTGAACTTTGCTCCTATCCACAGACGCCTGTGTGAACACAAGTATGGCAATGCCCCCCGCGTCCGCATCAATGGACATGTGGCCGCCCGTTTCCCCTTTATCCCTATGCCACTGGACTACATCCTGCCTGAGCTCCTCAAGAATGCCATGAGGTGGGCTGGCTGGATATGTTGGAAGGGGGCAGACAGGAACTGGGGTGAGGCTGGGGTACCACCACCTACTGGTCTTTCCTCCCCGCATAGAGCCACGATGGAGAGTCACCTAGACACTCCCTACAATGTCCCAGACGTGGTCATCACCATCGCCAACAATGATATCGATCTCGTCATCAGGTTTGCCCTAAGTGGGAGTTAGGCTGGGATACGTTGGGAGGGGTCACCGTTTCTGCCTCGCTGCATGACCTTGAGCCAGGAGCTGCCCATTCTGATACTCGGTCCCTGGTCAGGCAGGATACTCTCTGGTTCTAAATGCCATGAGCTGGATATGAACAGATCTGGGGCTGGCTGCAGGGGCCAAGTCCTATCCTTGTCAGCAACTGAGGGGCCTGGAGTGGGGAGTTCAGAGTAACTAGTCCACGATGTTGGGTTGGCAGTAAGTGTAAAATCTCAGGAGAAGGTGTAAGCAGCCAGTGGCCCAGGCAGAAGTGAGATGGAAGGATGTCGCTTAAAAAATCAAGGCCACATGGTCTAGGTGGATCCCATCCCATCCTTGGGTGGAAGGGGCAGGAAGGCAGACTTGGCACTGTTTGTTTGTGAGGTAGTGAGGCTCCCACCAAAGCGGGGCCGAGCCCATGTTATCAACATGTTGCCAGGATTTCAGACCGGGGCGGGGGCATCGCTCACAAGGACCTGGACCGGGTTATGGACTACCACTTCACTACAGCTGAGGCCAGCACCCAGGACCCCCGGATCAGCCCCCTTTTTGGCCATCTGGACATGCACAGTGGCGGCCAGTCAGGGCCCATGCATGGGTGAGGCCCCACCTGGCCAGGATGGAGGGGTGGGGGCCCCCAGGAGACCCGGGCCTCTGAAGCCTCTATCCTGTCCCTGCCCATCCCAGCTTTGGCTTCGGGCTGCCCACGTCACGGGCCTACGCAGAGTACCTCGGCGGTTCCCTCCGGCTGCAGTCCCTGCAGGGCATTGGCACAGATGTCTATTTGCGGCTCCGGCACATCGATGGTCGAGAGGAAAGCTTCCGCATCTGACCCCAGAGCCCTTGGCCTACTGGCCTGCCTCGCCTGGGCCCCACACCCTGCCAGGACCTTCTGGGCGAGGCAGGGTGCCACCTGTTCCACATGCTGCTGCATCTTGGGTCTTAGAGCCCCAAACAGATGGAATTCCATGGAGCCCAGTGCCACCCCTCCTCTACAGAGGTCCACTGCTTCCCTGCCTCCAGGCCCTGGAGGAGAGGAAGTGGGGACCCTTGAGGCCTCCAGCACCAGCTCCGTTATTCTCGTTCCTGGGGAACCCCGACCTTGACCTGCTGTTTGTTATTAAAGTTCACATTTTGAATGCCCTCCTGGGCCGCGTATGTGGGGAGGGCAGGTGGGCTTTTGTTTACACCCTGTTTTGGTTCCCTGGGCCCTTGGGTTTAAGTAGCTCATGTCCCAGTCTCTAACTACCCAGACAGCCTGGCAGGCCAGATATAGAATTGCCCCCAAATCTTTTCTCATTTAACAAATGTTAAGTTTGTTAACATTTAACAGATGTTTCTGGGTCCTGGGTGATATCAAAGGCCCAAGTTGGCCCAGTCTCAGGCCTCAGTTCTGACACTTCCTTTACTGGCAGTCACAGGTTCTGGAGGTAAAGGTTACCAGACTGGGCAACTTCCTGAGCCACCTGATTCCTGAGCCTGAGTAAGGTTAAAAATACTGCCTGCTAGTTGTGCCTGCTTCTGCCAAGAAAAAGGAACACACAAGATTATATGCTGGCAGGCCCCAGGGGACAGTGGGGCCCTGGTAGGGAGGGCAAAAGGAAAGGGCTTCAGACAGCAGATGGGGACCCAAGGGAGGGGAAGAAAGGCAGGAAAGCCTGCTTGGTGGGACTGGTGGTGGAAGGGGAGACAGGAATTTTATCTGGAGGTCAAATGCCAAGTGGTGGAAACCACAGTGACTTACCAGGCTGAAAATCCTGCTGGCTGTGGCACAGAGAGTGAGGCTGGAGTCTGGTCAGGAAATACGGGCTTTATCCTATAGGCAGCAGGAATCAGCTAGGCAGGGATGTTTCTGGTTGGATTTCCTAGAAGCAGACGCTAAAAGGAGGGTTTATGTCCATGTGATTTGTTGAGAAAGTGCTCCGGTTAGGCAGTAGGGGGAAGCAGGAAAGGGAAGGGCAGGAGGCCAGACAAGGATGTCGTCTCAGGCAAAAGGTCAGAGCTAGCTAGTAAATTCTGCCTTAGAATTGGGAGACAAGAGAGCTAAGTTCCATAGTCATTGATGAACTCTTGCTTGACAATCATTGGTTAATATCTGTGTTGGGAAGTAGGGGTGGGTAGGTACTTAAACTTCCAAGCTGAAAACTTCCCTTTGCAGCTTTTTTTTTTTTTTTTAAGATTTTATTTATTTGAGAGAAAGGAGGAGGAGGAGAGAGAGAAAATCCTAAGCAGAATCTGCACTGAGCCTGGAGCCCTACAAAGGGCTTGATCTCACAACCCTGAGATCATGACCTAAGCCAAAAATCAGAGTTGGACTTATCACTGAGATCATGATCTGAGCCAAAAGTAAGAGTCAGATGGATATGAAACCAACTGAGCCACTAGGCGTGTCCCCACCCACCGGTCTGTCCCACTGCCGCACCCCCCCCCCACCCGCCAGCCCCAGCCTTTTCAGCTTTGTTTTAGGTAAAATAGTTCTATTAGCCCAAGGGATAGTTTGACAAAGCCTCTGGCTTTTGAAAGCACATCAGAGGTAATCTGGATCTGAAGAAGCAACAAAAAGAGATTCCAGAGGGTCTACATAGTTCTAGAAGTAACAGATTTGCACATTAGAAGGAGTATTAGAGGGAGACTAGTGAGGTTGGTGTAGTAACCTGGATCAGGGATTTATAAAGCCTGGGCTAATCCTCAACTAGAAAGGACAGCAGCCCTGTAACAAGATGTTGGGTGAAGTCAAAAGTGAGGCACTAGGACCCTGGGTGGAGAAAGTAACAGTCTTGAAGATGGGGTGGGTGGGATGGGGAGTGGGAGAAGGCATTGTGATTTTTTCTTTTTTAAGATTTATTTTATTTTAGAGGGTGGGGCGGGGCAGAGGGAGAGAGAAACCATCTTAGGCAAATTCCGTGCTGAGCACGGAGCCTCACGTGGGGCTCCATCTCCTGACCTGAGCAGAAACCAAGAGTCCAATGGTTAACAGACTGCACTACGCAGGTGCCTCAAGGCATTACATTTTTTTTTTCTTGCCTGACTTGTTTATTTCTTTGGCTTCTTTTTTTTTTTTAAAGATTTTATTTATTTATTTATTTGACACAGAGAGAGAGAGAGAGAGAGAGAGATCACAAGTAGGCAGAGAGAGAGAGGAAGAAGCAGGCTCCCCGCTGAGCAGAGAGCCCAATGCGGGGCTCGATCCCAAGACCCTGAGATCATGACCTGAGCCGAAAGCAGAGGCTTTAACCCACTCAGCCACCCAGGCGCCCCTATTTCTTTGGCTTCTTATGCAGCCCAACACTTGGCATTCATTCCCCACTCTCCCACCAATTCTTTAATTTCCTCAAAGCCAAGTTACCAGTGCTTCCCACTGCCTGTCGCCTCACCCCAGTGAACTCTAGCTCTGGATTTGCCATCCTCAGGCCTTGAGCATTCCACCCCGTTAGAATTGCTTTTAATCCCAATAACCAATTTGTAAGTCAAAGAAGATTCAGAGAATAGCCAAAAAGAATGTTTATTGAGCAGCCACCCTGTTTGACACTGTGCAACACATTTTATATACAGAAGAGACAGGTAAATATATGGCTTACCCTTTATATAGTTGTATGGATTGTACACAAGTATAATTTAACCTTTACCAGCACTCTGAGGTTGGACACCCTTGTACAATTTACCCAGAGTAAGGTCAGAACCCAAGATTCCTCACTCACTAAGCCCAAGACGCTCTCCAGTATGTCCACTGCCTTTGACTAGTTTGTTTACAGGATGTCTGTTGTGCGGCGCCTGGTCCCTTCCTTAGAAAGGTTTCATTCTATGAGTCCAGGCTACCTCTGGACACAGCTGTCCAGTTTCCCTCACCCTGAACAAGGAAGGCGGCTCCTTAAATCTTTGTAAAAGGGGTGATCTGGCTTAGTCTGGCAGAAATGGGCGACGCAGAGGTGGGTGTTAATTTGGGGCTCAAAGCCCTAATGCCAGGCGGCCAGGGAGGCCGCTCTGGTTCGCCCCGGTACCGGGTAAAGTGCGGGTAGCGCCTCTGCGAAGTGGCACATCCTCGCCTCCTCGGGTACCAGGCCCTTTAAAAAGACTGGGCTGAGTCATCACACCAGGAAAGTCTCCTCTTTCAACTCGGGGTTCAGCCATATTTCCAGACGGAAAAAAATTCCAGGGCAATGGGCACTGAGAGGTCAAACTTGAGCCGGGGCCGCTGGAAAGCCGCACTAACCAATGAGCTCTTGCCACATCACAGACCCCACCCTCAAGCCGGCAGCGGCCGCGGCCACGCGTCGCTGACCCGGAACTAAAGGGCTGCGCGGCGCCGGATTCTGGCGTCATCTCCACTACAGCGATGGCGGCCCAGGGAGCAGCTGCGGCGGTTGCGGCGGCGACTTCAGGGGTCGCGGGGGAGGGCGATCCCGGGCCCGGGGAGAATGCGGCGGTCGAGGGGACCGCCCCGTCCCCGGGCCGCGTTTCTCCCCCTACCCCGGCGCGCGGCGAGCCGGAAGTCACCGTGGAGATCGGGGAAACGTACCTGTGCCGACGCCCGGACAGCACCTGGCGTGAGGGCGGGGCCCACGAACAGGGGGCGGGGTCTCAGGGCGGGTTCTCTGAGGGACTGGGAGTCATAAGGGCGGGGCTTTGCGGAAAGAACGCGGAGTTTCGGGCTTTCTCGGGCGCCGCCTCCAAACCCCAGTAGTCAGGACAGCTCCCGAGTTCTAATGCTGGGTAGAGCTCCCATTCCACTTGCTTGTCCAGTCTCAGGCTTCATTGCCTTTTCGAGCAAAATCGTGGTTCCTTGCTGGAGTCTCTTGTCTCTGCGACTTCCTCCTCCAGTCCTCTTCCACAACTGCCTGCGGAGAGGACCTACGGAAACACAGAAACGAGCTTCCCTTCCCCTTCCTTCCCCTCATATTCAGAATAAACTCCAAATTCCTTAGAATGGCGTGCATCTTTGTGACCTTTCTGGTTCCTAGCCACCCCTAGCAAAGGCCTTTGACAGAGCAGACGGCATTGTACCCGCTGAAGACCATATGCCTTTTATCGCCTGTGCCCGCTCTTTTGAATGCCCTTTCTTTTCTTTCTCCTGGTTCACCTGGCTAGCTCTTATTCAACCTTTTAACATACCATAACTCCTGCGATCCCATTACCGACTCCCTGCAGGCAGAGTGAGTCATTCCCTTCTGTATGTGCCTGCAACATTTTCTTCATACCTCAGCCACGGTATATGTAACATATGTTGTCATTGTCTGTGTCTTCTCCTATCAAAGTGGGAATTTCTGGAGGGCAGGACCTCTTGTGATTCATTGCTATGTCCTCTCTACCCAGCAATAACACAGCATAGGACCAGACACTCAGTGGTTGCCTTACTCATTTGTTGAATGGTCTGGAAGTTGTCAGGCACTGTGCTAAAAGCTTTAGAGGCATTAGCTCACCCTCTGAGGTGGGCACTATTATCCCTGTTTTGTAGATGAAGAAACTGAGGCTCAACCAAAATAATTTGCAGTTAAGTAAAGGAAATGGGGAGCTAGGATTATGTATAAACCCAGAGCCAGCCCTCATGACTCCTGAACAAATGAACAACTGAATATAAAACAAACATTGAATTTGGAGCCAGGCTTAAACTCAGTATAAGTGTTAGCTTCTTAGCACTTTTCAAATATGTAAGCCTGAGTAAGCCTCAAAGAGTAACAGCTCCAATCTGGCCCACTTCGCAGGCAGTGATCGGTGGAATGGCAGATGTAGGTGGGTGCTGTTAGCTTATGTGTGACCCTGGAATCTGGAAACCTGGGTGTGAGGGATCCTTCTTATTCCGTCCCTGCCTTCCTTCCTGATGATCCTAGCTTTTTTCGTTCACAGATTCTGCTGAAGTGATTCAGTCTCGAGTGAATGATCAGGAGGGCCGAGAGGAATTCTATGTACACTACGTGGGCTGTGAGTGACTTGGGGGTATCTGGGCCCGGGTGGGGGGAGAGGGGTGGAAGGGCAGCCCCCTCACGATCCATCCTCACAGTTAACCGGCGACTGGACGAATGGGTAGACAAGAACCGGCTGGCGCTGACCAAGACGGTAAAAGATGCCGTGCAGAAGAACTCCGAGAAGTACCTGAGCGAGCTGGCTGAGCAGCCTGAGCGCAAGATCACTCGCAACCAGAAGCGCAAGCACGATGAGATCAACCATGTGCAGAAGGTCCGGCTGGGCCCCCTCCCCTTCTCCAAGGCCCCAGGAGGCTCAGCTGTCCTTGCCAACTCCCTTGAGTCCCAGTGCTAGAACCACAGCCGCTCCCATTTCTTAAGCTCCTACAATGTGTCAGGGACTTTGCCTATGTTTTGTCAGATTAGTCTTCACAGAGAAGAAAAGTCAGGCTCAGAGAGGGCAAGCACTTGGCTATAGTCTCACAGCAAGGAAATGGCACAGCTGGGACTGGAACTCAGGGCCTCCTGCAGCAGTAGGCTCCTTTGTCTCCTATTTGCTGCACCACTTGAGACAAAGGATTGAAGTCCAAAAGGAAGGAAGAGAATGAATGATCCTGGGCACTGGCTGCTGCCCAGCACCGTGCTGAGTCCTGCACATGTATAAGCTCATCATATCCTTCATAACCATTCAGTGCCATGGCGTTCATGGTTTCTGTAGATGAGGAAGCAGCATCAGAGAGGTTAGGTAACATGCCCAAGGTTACACAGCTAGTAAAAGGGTGGGCTGGAATTAGAATAATAATGGCAAACATTTATTGGCTTGTGAGCCAAAGTTATGGGCTTAGTAATTTAATACATGATCTCACTGAAGTTTCACAGCAACCTTGTGAGGTAAGCATCATTACTGTCTTCAGTTTACAGGGTAAGAACAGATAGGTTTCAGAATCTGGTCAGGAATTAGATTTGCCAGCTACTGGAATGTCCGACTTCAGGGCACCAGCCCTTAACCACGACTCTGCCACGTCCTAGAAACTCGGGCTACTTGATCCAAAACCTGGAAAGATCCTTCTTGATCCAAGCTGGGTATTTTTATCTCCAGTCCGTGCCACCTTTGGGGGTTACTTTTCCCCCGATTCTGAGCCTCAGTTTCTTGATTTGTAAAATGCAGAGTGCAGATGGGACCAGGGTTTATTGAGTTCTCAAGCACTTAGACATTCATTAATTTCAGCCGCTGTGAATTCTTACTTCTGAGTGTTCATTGTGTGTTTTGGGGCAATGTTTTTCCAATAGTGGGGCACAGCCAAATTAGTTCAGTGGGTTGTAACAGGCTTTTAAATTTTAAAATGAAAGAGGGCTGCCTGACTGGCTCAGTTGGTGAAGCATGCGACTCTTGATCTCGGGGTTGTGAGTTCGAGCCCCATGTTGGGTGGAGAGATTACTTAAAATGAAAATATGGGGCGCTTGGGTGGCTCCATCGGTCAAGTGTCCAACTCTTGATCTCAGCTCAGGTCTTGATCTCAGGGTCATGAGTTCAAGCCCCGCATCGGACTCCACGCTGAGTGTGGAGCCTGCTTAAAAAAAAAAAAAAAAAGGAAATGTCAGAGTACATTGCACTTTATTAAAGGTAAGTATTGTTTTTGGGAAAGCTTTTACTTCACATACAAATACATGTAATGTGTATGCACGGACAGGTCAGTGGGTTTACAGTGCTAACTGCATTTCCTGCTGCGGGTCGTGATAAAAAAAATTTGAAATACCTAAGCTAGAAAGACCCCACAAGGTCTCAGGCAGCAGTGTCCAGTCGACCTTCCTGTGACAAGTGGATATATATGTGTACTGCCCCATAGAGTAGCGCCACGAACCCTATGTGGTGACCAAGCACTTGGAATGTGTTCCGTGTGGCTAAAAATTAAATTTATGTTAAATTTAATGAATTCAGATAGTCACCTGTGGCCAGGTCTCAGTTTCGCTTAGCTCCTCGAACAGGTCGCACTGGCAAATTAAAGTCTCAAAAATGTCCCTGGAAGCTGGTAGTCAGTGGGGTGGATGACAATGGGCCAGAGGTGATAAAATCAAGGGATGGCTAATCAGCGAGTTAATAATCAGCAAGGTTCTTCAGAGCCTAATTAATGTTTGATTCTAAATAAATTGCAGCATTTAAGAAAAGGAGTGTTTTTGTAGTTCTTTAACGCATTTGCAGAAGAGGATTGTCTTTTGTGAGAGTTGGGAAGTGGGTTTTTAAAGCGGCACGTGAGGAGGAAAATCTTTTTTCCCTCATCTTTGCAGGGGTTAGGCTCTGAGTTGGACCAACCAGGGGCCTGTGCTCAATGGTGCTGGGTACCAGTTCTGTAACCTGAGCTCTTTGTGCCTCAGTTTCCTCTTTGTGCAGTGTGGATGATGAACACTCTTGTCTCGGGGTCTTTGTGAGGGCTAAAGAAAATACCGTCTGTGGAGTGTTTGGCACTTGGAATAAATGGCAGTTAGCTAGTCCCCAAGGGCAAGTGACCTCACCTCTCCCTGCCTCTCTACTTCTGTGTAAAGTAGAAATAAAAAGGCTACATCTCAGGGTGGCTGAAAAGGTTACATGAGGCCATATGGGCAAAGTGCTTAGTGGCAAGGGGTCTGGGTAAATAAAATGCTGACTCCTTCCTCCCTTCTCAGCTGGAGGGCAAGGCTGCTCTCCCCTGGTGTAGGTCACAGGCCTTCTTGGGCCCCCTCTCCATTATCAGGCTGTGTGCTTGGTTGCTCCTACAGAGTCTGGCTTAGGAACAAGATGTGCTCTGAGGGTGACGTGACTTTTAGTCCCTGCTTTCTAAGGACTTGGAAAATCAGGGAAACTAAGGGGCAGCAGTCAGAAGGGATTGTTGTGCATTCCCAGCTTGGAAAGGGGAGGGCGTGTTCTGTGTGGGAAGAATTCAGTCAGGTCTCCCAGAGGAGGGCGGGCAGGGCATGAGGCCTTGAAGGACAAGAAAGAGCCCAGTAAAAACAATTAGACAAGATGGCACACAAAACTGCCTCATCTCACACTCCCCTGGTTCACACTCCTTGCGAGGCTGAGTAAGCAGTTTCTGGCAGCCAAGGAGAGGGAACTGTGTGCACACAGCACAAAGGCCACGGAAAGAGTGGCGTTGAGAGCGTAGATGTGAAGGGCCCGCGCCTAGAGGCTGGGAATCTGCGGAGGCTTAGGGGTCCAGACTGGAGATGGTGGCAGTGGCTGCTTGGAGTTGCCCGGAGGAGAGCTCCATAGAGGGACTGATGGCAGAGACATCAAGGAGGTAGAATTGACAGACCTCGGCCCTTCATCGGATGCCAGGCCGAGAGGAGGGGGATCGGAAGAGCAGACCTGCTATTGGTCTTGGGCAGCTGGACTGAGGGTGCTGCTGCCAGTGAGATGGGGACCCTGGGAGGATGAATAGGTTCGCGGAGGGGACGGGTTGTTGAGTTCCTTTCTGGACGCCTGGAGTCTGATGTGGCTGCGGGAGGGACCTCGGGGAGCAGGCAGCAGCTCCCTGGATCTGGTGCTCGGGAAAGAGGCCCAGCCACACTGGGGAGTCCGGCTCTCGGCACAGAAGATCAGATCCATTATTCATCTGCCTCATGACAGCTTGGGCAGAGCTGGATTGATCCTTTTATGTAGCTGAAGCTCTTAGCAGCCCAAGGACTAGAACCAGGCCTCCTGATCGTAGCCCGGTTCATCTGGCAAAAGGTCCAAACTTGGGCATCAGGGGTGGGTGAGTGGGTAAGGCAGGAGAGGAGCTTGGCCCAGCCAGCTTCAAACCCCCGTAGAAGAAGCTCGCTGCTCCCGTGGTTATTAGTGTCATTCAGGGGATGAGGTCTGCAAGACCGGAGGGAAGCACTGGGTGCTGGTGCGGGGGACGGATAGCCTGACCACCACTTCTGTTCACCTCTGTTCATGGCTCTGTCCTTGCCCAGACCTACGCAGAGATGGACCCCACCACCGCAGCCCTGGAGAAGGAGCACGAGGCGGTAAGCAGGGGCGGGGCTCCTGACCACGGGCCCTCCCTCGCCCGGCTCTCCTGGCCCCGACTGAGCCAGCCACTGCCCTACCCTCCCACCTTGCCCACAGATCACCAAGGTGAAGTATGTGGACAAGATCCACATCGGGAACTACGAAATTGACGCCTGGTACTTCTCACCGTTCCCCGAAGACTATGGGAAGCAGCCCAAACTGTGGCTCTGCGAGTACTGCCTCAAGTACATGAAATTCGAGAAGAGCTACCGCTTCCACTTGGTGAGACGGGGCTTGCCGGGCCTGGTGAGAGAGGCCATTGCAGGCTGAGGGGCCGAGGCAGCGGCCACAGGGACAAGAGATGGGCCCAGAGGAGTTGAGTGTGAGGAAGAGCTGCCCGGGGCTCTGGAGACCTGGGTTCTAGGTCTGGCCTTGCCTTTGCTGGAGTGACCTTGGCCAGCTTGCTGCCTTCCCCCAGGCCTCAGTTTCCTCTTCCGTGGAATGGGGACAGTAATCCCAGCCCTTGCCAAGTTCCTCAGGGCGAAAGAGGAAGCGAGCATAACCCCTGAGCAGTGGGCCTGGAGGGTGTGGACAGAGGGGAAGCGTTGGCAGAGGCGGGACGGGGAATGTGGGGTGCTGGGGGCTCGCAGCACTAGCGCAGCAGGGTGAGTCCCGAAGGGCGCACCCTGAGGCAAATGTATGCGGTTTAGGGATCGCCACTGTGGTGGATGCGAGCCCTCCAGAGTCCTCCAGAGCCAGGCTGACCTGAACTTGAGGCCATCTAGCTGTGTGATATTCAAGCCAGTTACTTAGCCTCTCTGCGCCTTGGTTCCTTCATCTGTAAAATAGGCTCTGTCTCCTCAGGTAGTTGGGAGGATCACTTGATGTAGGTGAAGTGCGGAGCCCAGGGTCTAGAGTCGGGGGAAACAGAAGTGGAGGCCTGTTGCAGGCCACACAGGGTGGGATGGGGGCACCTAGCAGAAAACCTTAAGGTCCCAAGCCTTTGTCCCCCCATCTGCACCGCAGGGCCAGTGTCAGTGGCGGCAGCCCCCCGGGAAGGAGATCTATCGCAAGAGTAACATCTCTGTGTACGAGGTCGACGGCAAAGACCACAAGGTTAGGGGGCTGAAGTGCTGTGGGGAGGTGGGGGCAGGCACCTCCTGGGTGATCCTCGTGGTCACCAAGGGGTAGATGCCGGCCTGAGGACAAGCCCCCACCGGGGGAAGGCCTGTGAGATCATGCTGAGCCTGGCGCGGGGCCTGTGGTTGGGACACGGTAAACACCGGCCCTGGGGTACCAGCCTTGGGGACCAGGTTTCTGTTCTGTCCCTGAAGACTTTTCTCCTGATGGGGTGGCTTAGTTTGGGGCAGGTCTGGCACCCAGAGTAGGGATTGTCGTGCCTGAGGCTGCTTCTAGAAGTGCTTTCTCTTTCTGCCCGAAGGAAAGCTTTCTTCCCTGGGAGGGGACGGCTTTGTGTGTGGCTCAGATGGTAGGGTTCTTGGTTTCTGGCAGCAGGACCTCAGAGGGGCAGGGTGGGGCATTTGAGGCCTGCTTTGCTGCCATTGAGCACCGGGCCTCTGCCTGGTCAGGCTGGGAAGCTCTCACCAAATGTCCCTGTTTCCCAGGGCAGGGGACAGTAGAGGGTGAGGCAAAGAGGGCAGGCTTCCGAGTGGTTCCGGCTCCCATTCGTGCTGTCGTTGACTAAATGACCTTGGACAAGTTACTTAACATTGTTCCTATTTCCTCATCTGTAAGATAGGAGTCATGATAGTGTTTACCTAATAGGATTGTTTGGTGGAGCAAATGAGACAGCAATGTCAAGTACTTAACACTTGTCTGGCATCAAGTAGGTGCTTAGTAAACATGGGCCTTTGTTATTATTGGTAACCTCCTTGGGTTCAGCCAGCCTCGAGATAAATAGCTCAAGGGGAAATAATTTGCTCTTAGACTGGCCTGGGTCCCCTGCTTTGCCTGAGCGTGAACAGGGGGAGTGGCAGAAAGGCTCTAGCTGGTGGTGTGGGTGTTCTTTCTAGCTCTCCTCTGTGAACTTGGAAGCCTCAGCCAAGGACTTCCCCTTCCCAGAACCTCAGTTTCCTCCTAGGTAAAACGGGTTAACAATGCTGGACTTCACAATTGTTGGGTCAAATAAGAATGGATCTAGAAGGTATCATAAACCAGAGGGCCTCTTGATCTGTGCCATGAAGCCGAGCGTTACCCGTCTTGATGTTGGACTCTAGCCTGGGTGGGTGTCTGGGCCTACAGCAAGGAGGCTGCCCAGGCCCAGTAGAGGAGTATGGCCAAGTGGATTTAGGCTCAAAGCTCAGCCGTTCAGCATTTACCAAGCAACAAACTTCCTGCGTAGCCTCATGCTGGCTGTTGAGGATACTCATATATCAGTTTGATTCCTGCCCTAGCACTCACCAGCCTTACACCAGCCGCTTACCTCCTCTGAGCCTCAGTTTCCTGATCTGAAACATGAGAGTTAATGTCCCTGAAGATTCAACTCCTACTGAGCACTCAGAAGTGGTAACTGATTGGGGCGCCTGGCTGGCTCAGGCAGTGGAGCGTGTGACCCCTGATCTCGGGGCTGTGAGTTCCAGCCCCTTGTTGGGTGTAGAGATTATTTAAAAATAAAATCTTTAAAACAAAACAATAAAAAAGCTTTTTCTGCCCATGAGTCCTGTCCCCATGCTATAATTAAAACACACACACACACACACACACACACACACACCCCTTTAGATTTTGGCTCAGGTCATGATGTCAGGGTCATGAGATCAAGCCCTGCATGGAGCTCTGTGCTCAGTGCAGAGTCAGTTTGGGATTCCCTGTCTCCCTCTGCTCTCCTCTCTCTCTGAATAAATAAAATCTTTTTTTTTTTTTAAAGATTTTATTTGTTTATTAGAGAGAGAGAGAGAGATCACAAGTAGGCAGAGAGGCAGGCAGAGAGAGAGGGGGAAGCAGGCTCCTCGCTGAGCAGAGAGCCCGATGTGGGGCTCGATCCCAGGACCCCGAGATCATGACCTGAGCCGAAGGCAGAAGCTTCAACCCACTGAGCCACCCAGGCACCCCTGAATAAATAAAATCTTAAAAGAACAAAGCAACTCACCTTTTTGCACCAGGGGAAAAAAAAAGAAGTGGTCACCGATTAATCCAGCTGTCTGGTTTTTAGTTTCCCTGTCCATCAGAAAATGACCGTAAGACTTCTTTCAGTTCTAAATACTGCTGTTCTGGGGGGGCAGCCCATTTCTCCCTGGCCCGGCACTGGCTGCTCTCTGAAGGCTGGCATTTGCAAAGGGGGGGTGCCAGCCACTGCCCAGGCCTCAGTGAAGCCGGGGCGGGGGGTGGGTGGGGAGCTACACTTGCTCCCTGAGCCTGCTTCCACCTTCCCCACTCCTCAGATTTACTGTCAGAACCTGTGCCTGCTGGCGAAGCTCTTCCTGGACCACAAGACCTTGTACTTCGACGTGGAGCCGTTCGTCTTTTACATCTTGACCGAGGTGGACAGGCAGGGGGCCCACATTGTTGGCTACTTCTCTAAGGTGCCGGATTGGGAAGCCCAGGTTGAGGGAGGGTGGGGACTCTGACCCGGAGAAGGGGCTGAGCCTCCCCAGCGGTCCTGACCACACACCCCCATAGGAGAAAGAGTCTCCGGATGGCAACAACGTGGCCTGCATCCTGACTCTGCCCCCCTACCAGCGCCGAGGCTACGGAAAATTCCTCATTGCTTTCAGTGAGTGGTTCCTGGCCTGTGGAGGAAGGGGCAGCCGGGGCAGGGGTGCAGGGACGGGGCTGGGTCCCCCACAGCCTCCTTCCCTCTGCCGCCAGGTTACGAGCTCTCCAAGCTGGAGAGCACGGTTGGCTCCCCTGAGAAGCCGCTGTCCGACCTGGGCAAGCTCAGCTACCGCAGCTACTGGTCTTGGGTCCTGCTGGAGATCCTGCGAGACTTCCGGGGCACACTGTCCATCAAGGACCTTAGGTGAGGGCCTGGGAACCCTTAAAAGAGGGAAGGACTCTTCTAAGACTGGCCATGATCCTGGGTCCTTGTCCCCTTTTGCTGTCCCAGTCAGACCCCACAGGGGGACTCTCCCTTGTGTCCGTGCTAATCCCTTTCTGCAGCCAGATGACCAGCATCACTCAGAATGACATCATCAGCACCCTGCAGTCCCTCAACATGGTCAAGTACTGGAAGGGCCAGCACGTCATCTGTGTCACACCCAAGCTGGTAGAAGAGCACCTCAAAAGCGCCCAGTATAAGAAACCACCCATAACAGGTGGGTGGGGGGCTGCCCAGGGTGTGTGTGGAGGGGGACAGGTGTTAAGATCTCCTGGGAGCCCAAGCCACCTTTTGGCTGCTACCTGATCCCAAACTAGTCTGACCAGCTCCTGGGACGGGAGCCCGGAGGCTCGTCATTCCCAGGTTTCCCTGCCCCCTCCCCAGGACTCAGTATGCCCTTGTTCTCACCTGGAGGTGATACCTGGCCTGCGCCCAGGGGCCCAGCCCCGCCTCTCATGCCTCTCTCCCCACAGTGGACTCCGTCTGTCTCAAGTGGGCACCCCCCAAGCACAAGCAAGTCAAACTCTCCAAGAAGTGAGTGGGCTGCGCCTCTGCTGCCGGACCCGTGCCTCCCTCCCCCCTCCCCACACCCCCGCCTGTAAATATTGTACAGACCTGTTTCGTCTTTTTTTTTTTTTTTTTTTTTTTTTTTTAATAAAGTAAGTTCTGCCAGTGGTTCTGGACTTCGGAGGTGGGAGGGAGAGGCCAAGAGCTGATGTCCTTCGTCACACACACACAGCCAGTGGTACTCAAAACATTTTACTCGCACCGGTTCTTTCTATCCCTCATCCCAAGCCCAAGCCCAGTTCCGGTGGGGGCTCAGTCCTCCGGAGTCTAGGAATCGAAGTTCAAGGAGGGCATGGCAGCCGATGGGGCAAGATTGGGGCCTTCTCTTGAGAACACGCTGCCCGGAGGCAGCCCCAGCTCAGGAGACAGGAAGAGAGTGAAGTGATGGGGCTCATCGGGCAGAAGGAGCGCTCCGGGTGCTGGAGCCAGCCCTCCGGCAGCAATTGGCTAAGCAGATACCCCATCTTCTGGAAACAAAGCGGGGAGCCAGGGCTCACTTTCATCCAGGGCTCACTTTCATCGTTAAGGGTTCTCAGGGGCTCCATAGGAGCCCAAACAATAGGTGGAGGTGGCCAGAGGTTCTAGCCAATACCACAGGTAGGAAACCTCCTGACAAACCCAGAAGAGGGGGCTCCCGCAGGTCCAGGGAGGGAGTGGCTCCAGCCAGTCCCCAGGCCCAGAAGATGTCAGGGAAGGGCCAGGTCCGTTCCTGGCCCAGGCGTCTGTCCTCGGGTGCAGGGTGAAAGTCCAGGAAGCAGGGTCAGCTCTCAGGATGACTAGCTTAGCCCATGAGGCCCAGGGTCAGGCCTAGTGGCAGCAGCAGGATGAGCCCCAATAAGCCCCGGGCTGGGGCTGAGCTGAAGGCCTGATGGTTGATACAGAGATGGCTGTCGGGCTGGGAGTCCTGCATGTGGGGCACCACACGAGGCTGGAGCTCTGGCACGTGATAGTGAATCCAGGAGGCATAGCTGGAGGTCAGAGTGTACACGCCCGGCCTGTTGGGGGCCCCACAGGCATCGCCCCAGCTCACGATGCCTGCCAGGTACCAGAGGCCCCCCGCAGGGCAGGAGAGTGGGCCCCCAGAGTCCCCCTGAAGAGAAAAGCCATAGAATGACTGTCAGGACGAGGCCCCGGGGCCTCAGGTCAGCCACACCAGCCCCTCCGGCCCTCATCTTCCAGGAGGCACTTGTGTCCCGGGACCCCCCACATTTACCTGGCAGGCATCCTTGCCCCCCTTCACGTAGCCGGCACACACCATGTCCTGCTGGATGGCGTGCGGCTCCTCGGGCTTGGCGCCGATGTTGTATAGGCAGTTACACGTCTCTCGGCTGATCAGTGGCACCTGAAGTTGCTGGAGCTGCCGGGGCGCCAGGAGGCTCACTGTGGGAGCAAAAGACGCTCACCTGGGGCCTCCTACCCCTGAGTCAGGCGCCCCCCCCATGCCTCTAGACGTCTGCGCCCACCTCACCTGAGGGCGCCACATGGCCCCATCCGGTGACAGTGCACTGGAGGCCATTGGGAAAGGAGGCATTGGCCGCAGGGAGGCAGATGGGCCGGATGGAGCGGGAGAAGGCGACCGGCCTATTGAGCCGGAGGAGTGCGATGTCGCCCTGGGAGCCCTCCTGGTGGTAGCTGGAGTGGGAGATGACCTGTGCCACGGTGCGGACCTCGGCCTCAGGGGTGTAGGAGTCCAGCTGGTGGGCCCCCAGCTTTACCTCATAGTCTTCCCTGAAGTGCTCCCTGCAGGCAGAGGGGCCAAGGCTGGGACCCAGGATACCTCTCCTAGTTCCCTGAACCCTGTGGGGATCCCTGTTCCATCCAACCCCAGGTTCCGAGACCAAGCAAAGGGCCTTTTAGATCCCAAACTGCCTATTAGTTTATTCTGTGACCTGTGACCTCTAGCCTTCACTCCTCTTTTTTCTTTTTTTTTAAGATTTTATTTATTTATTCGATAGATCACAAGTAGGCAGAAGCAGGCAGAGACAGAGGGGAAAGCAGGCTCCCTGCCGAGCAGAGAGCCCGATGCGGGGCTCGATCCCAGGACCCTGAGATCATGACCTGAGCCGAAGGCAGAGGCTTTAACCACCGAGCTACCCAGGCGCCTCTGGCCTTCACTCTTGATGGATCCTTTCAGACTTCCTTATTGTTACCCCTGGACCCAACCCAAGAACCCCAACCTCTGGCCTAGACTGATCCCTCAACTTTGACCTTGGCCCACTCTTGACTCCCTGCCCAGCCGGTACCTTGGGAAGCAGTGAGCGGCAGAGAGCACCCACTGCTCAGACACGAGAGAACCGCCACACACGTGGGTGCCATCGTAGGTGATGCTGACCTGCCAGGGCCACTGGCCGGCGGCTGCGCCACTACCACCGGTGATGCGTGCTTGGGAGGCCACACCACAGAAGGCTGTCCAGGGAAGAAGGGAAGGGAGTCAGGTCCTTCTGGGGTCCCCCCCCCCTCAGTTAGGTTCCCCTGGCCTGCCGCTTCCTGACAATCTGGTTTGGAGCTTGGGAAGTGAGTTCACAGGAGCCAGCCACCCGTCTGTCCCCGTCCCACTGCTCAGCGGGCGCGGTTAGCTCTGCCCCCTTACCGGCCTTGTTACCTAACCTGGGTCTCGTCCAGCTTCCTTTCTCTCAAGTCCTCCTACCTTCCGTTCCCTCTACTCCTCACAAGCCAGAAGATCTTTATAAATCATGAATCTGTTCATGTCACACCTCAGTTGAAATCCTTTCCGGGCTCCTCACTGCCCTTAAGATACATTCCAGACCTGCCCTACTCCGGCTGTCCCTCCGGACACTTCCTGCCACACACACGGGGCCACACACTTGTTTGCCTCTAGACCTTTGCTTACCCAGGTCACTCTGCCGCTCGAGCACACCTTTCTGGCTCCCGACTCAGCTCAGCAAACCTATTTGCCTATGGAGGCGATTCAAATGTCAGGCTCTCCTGACCGGGTCTGGCTAAGTTGGACAATGCTGGGAGCTCTTGGGGGGTGAGGGGTGTGCTCCCCCCAACACTGTCCCATCACACAACTGTGGTGCTGGTGTCTGTGACTCCATTTCAAGCATTCCCTAGTGACAGGGACTGGAGCAGATCTCCTTGTCCCCCGTGCCTGGTCCAGGGCTGGGCACACAGCTGGAGTTGTGGATACGTGTCGACCAAACAAGACTCCCACATGGAACATCTGGTTTCCAGGACAGCCTCACCCCACCCCCAACCCGGGGCTGCGGCCGTTCGGAGCAGGACCCCAGAGCCCATCACAAAGTCACCTTGCCCGGAACAGAGAAAACTGTCCAGCCAAGCTCCTCCTTCTCTCATAATAATGACAATAGCTACTGTCTAGTGACTGCTCAGGCGTCGCGCCCGGCTGCGAGAGGGCTTTCACTTCCTTAATGTCCGTGAGTCCTCACTGGGCCCCCAGGGGCCACCCTCATCGATTTCAATTTGGAGGTGAGGGGACTGGCCAAGAAGAGACAGCCAGTAGTATGCAGTGAAGCAGGGACTGAAAACCAGACTGAGTCGGATGGCGTGCCTTGCCAGGAAGGAAACCCCTGGTTGGTTTTCCTCAAAGGTCCTACCTTTGGAGTCAGACCTGGGTTTAAAATCCCAGCTATGCCTCTGATTGGCTGTGTGCTCTTGGGCAAGTCACTTCTTGGTACCTCAGTTTCTTTCTCCGTGGAATGAGGGCTATAATCCCCGTCTCACAGACTATGGGGGGATTTCCATAAGGCGATAAGGGTGGCTAAGACGGTCCTCCCGGGAGAGAGGGTCCGGCACTCAGGAAACATTCCATTGGAATCTGAATCCATGTCCTCTTCCTTTCCCCTCCCCCACACAAGCCTCACCTTCATCCCCGTCAGACCCTGGAAGAAGAGAAAAAGAGGGAAGGGAAACGGGAAAGACCAGAGGTCCCAGACCCCTCAGCACCTGCCACTTCTCCAGAGGACTGTCCCCCACCCCGTGCCCCCCAGGAGGCCAAAGCTGAAGGGAGAGGGAGAGGCCCAGAGCTAGGGAGGCTGAAGTCAGTGTTCTTGAGCCCAGGACAAGGGATGTGCCCAGAAAAGGGTTATACCCACCACCCCTCCCCCAAGCCCCACACTCTCGGACGGCCGCAGATACTCACCAAGTCCGGACTGGAATAATCCAAGTAAAAGCAGAATGGCCACAGCCGTCAGCCACCCAGGCCCCAGGTCTGCCCTGTGGGCCATGGCCCAGGACCAGGGCCCCCGGGGAGAGACACTAGGCACCCAAGGGAAGGTACCTAGGGCTGCTTTCAAAGGCGAGTTCCAGGTATCGGCCCCAGAGGGAAGGGATCCTGGAATCCGGGCTGTGAAGGGGGAAGAGACGTCCAAGGCTAGTTTCGAAGGCAGGGATAAGGCACAAAGGGAGAAGCTGGGGTCCCCGCAGCCGCCCGTGAGGACACGTCTCCAGCTGGGCCGGGCGACGCAGAGACCTTCCAGAGTGGCGGATCCTTGGGGAAGGGCACCTACCTGCCCGCCCCTCCCCTAGCCCCGCCCTTCTTGCTTAGCTCCGCCAGCTCTTCTTGCTAACAAGGTCCTAAATCCTCCCAGACCCCCAGGCTCTCTCTGTGTGTGTGTGTGTGTGTGTGTGTGTGTGTGTGTGTGTACTGGAAATCCCTGATAGCTAGACTCCTCCTAGAAAGTGACCCCACTGCCCTCTGTCCCAGGTCTTGCAAATCTCTCAGACCAGTTATGTCCCCCAGGCCCTGGCCCAGGCTTTGCTGTCCCGGAGCGGCTGGGCTCCTGACCTTCCTTCCTCCTCGGGCCTGGTGGCGGAGCCCAGGACACCCGGGGCTGCTCAGGGCCTGCCATTTCAGGCCCCTCCGTAGAGTCTGCAGCGTCATCTGTGTGCGGTGAGGTGTGTTGAGTAGGATGGCAGTGCCAGTCATCTCACAGATATTTCCTGAGTGCCTACTAAGTTCCGGGCACGGGAAACAAAACAGACACCATCTCTGCCTTCGCTGAGCTCCCCGTGAAATGTGGGTGACAGGTCGGAACCAAATAATCACCCAGCAATTATAGAATAATTTCAAGCCAGGCACTATGATGAAGAAGAATGGGGGCTCTCTCAGGGCCCCTCCTGAGGGCAGGGAATTCCTGGAGTGGGTGAGGGATTAGAGGCTAACCGCTGGGGAGGAGTGGGCAACATCTGGACACTCCGGTGGGTTTGGGTGGAGGGTGGGTATATGAAATGTTTGTGGGGATGGCGTATGGGTGACTGACCGCTAATGGGACCCAGGTGGGGAGGTAATATTCTCTTCGGGATCTGGCAGCTAACGATAAGCCTGGTTCTTTAAGAACCTCTGCCTATTGGGGCGCCTGGGTGGCTCAGTGGGTTAAAGCGTTAAAGCCTCTGCCTTCGGCTCAGGTCATGATCTCAGGGTCCTGGGATCGAGCCCCGCATGGAGCCCCGCATGGAGCCCCGCATGGAGCCCCGCATCTGGCTCTCTGCTCGGTGGGGAGCCTGCTTCCCCTTTTCCCTCTGCCTCCTCCTTGATCTCTCTCCTCGCATTCTCTATCTCAAATAAATAAAATCTTTTTTTTTTTTTTAAATGGTGGGAGAGAGAGTTGGATGTATACAAGGACTCTTGAAGGTGCCCAAACTCTGGGGATACTGGGCAGGGTGTAAAAATGGGGGACCATTGGAGGACATGTCATGTGTGTACTGCAGACATTGGTGGGTGTACACTCTGGGGGTGGATGTGAGAGGGGAGCTGTCTGTGGATATTGAATATGGTAGACCCAGACCGAGACCCTTGCTCAACCCTCACCCTCAATCCTTGCTTGGGAGTGGGGGGAAGGGCAGTAGGGTCTGAGCTGGGGCTGAGGTGTCTAGCAGGTGCTAGGGATGCTGATTCCACTGGGGAGGTGACACACACGCAGCTGCCACCCCACCTCCCCTGCCCTGGGGCAGGAATGAGGGACAGCTGCCACGTTATCAGGGACACATTTCCTGGGAGCCCAAGGCCTGACTCACAGAGGCCCAAAAGGGATGGGCCCTATTCTTGGGCTTCCCCAGCCCCTCAGCCTGCCCCCAGCGATGCCACAAGGCCACGTGTCTGTGTTTATGCCTTTATTGTCCGCTTCCCGCTGCCCCCAAGGATTCCGTGCCCAAAATAGCCGGGCACTGGGGCCCAATTATCCGAAGCCGCTGCAGTCCAGGTGGGTGGGGCGCTCTGGAGGTTCCGGTGAGGGAACAAAGCCGGTTGGGCCACATTCCAGCCATAATGGGCGGGAAGTGGAGGGCAGGAGGGGGAGGGGGGGAGGGGCAGCTTGAGGGGCCCGGAGACCCCCGGTCCCCTCAGCCCTGAATCAGGGGAGTTAGTAGCAGCAGGAATAGAGCAGCCTGAGGGGAGCCGGAGGCCCTGGCCATGTCAGGGGGGCAGAGGTCGCTGCCTTCAGGGGGCCAGTGGGGGTAGCCACTGGGAGGCAGAAAATGGGCCTCCTCCACTGTCTGGGAGATCCAGGCCTCTTCTGGGCCAATGGCAGCAAATAGCTCCCGGCTCCCTCGAAGAGCCATGCCCATGAGGACCCAGGAGCCCCCCTCGGTCTGGCACAGGAGTGGAGGTGCTGAGGTCACCTGCAGCAGCAGAGCCAAGCCCCAAAGGGTCTCTTACTCTTTCTTCCTCCTGATTCCCTGCCCCTTCTTAGAGTCCAGCCACAAAGCACTGCTTGTCCCCATCCTTAGGTTTCCTGGTCCCTGCTCTTTCTCTAAGGTCCGGCCAGGAAGCACTCTGCTTCTTCCCATTTGGGACCCAGCACTCAAGAACTCCAACCCTGTTCTCTCTCTAGGGCCCAGCTGCCCAGCACCGCCTTTCCCCTCCCTTTACCTCACATCTGTCCTCCTGACCCTCGGAATACAGAACACAGAAAGTCCCAGGGGGCAGAACGCCCTGGTAAAGACAGTGGCAGAGTCGCGGCATCAAGATGGAGACAGCTGCAGCCACAGGGACTAGAGAGGAGAGAGGGTTGTCGAAGGATTTCTGGCTTTCAGTCACTTCTCACCCCCAGGACTTTGGGCTCTCACCTCGGTCTCGGGGATCCTTCCAGCCCAGGACCCAACAGCTGGCCCCCAGGGGGACACCCCCTGGGTGAATGCAGATGGGCAAGGCTGATGGGGAGGGCTCCACCCGGGAGTTCAGCTCCAGGAGGGCCAAGGGGGGCCGGAGTCCCAGGTGCCGGGGCAGGCGGATGCTGACGACCAGCCGTGATACCTGGTGGCCCTGTGGGAGGGGACTGGCCCCTGCCCGGCCCAGGTACACTTCAATATAAGGCACGGTTGTAGAGCCCGGCCTGTTGGAACAAAGCCCCATGTCATCTCCTCCTCCCCCAGTCCTGTAAAGTCCTTCCCAGCGCAGGGGACAGGGCAGCATGAACGCCAAGGTCACTCTATTCATGATTCCTCCTTTGAAATCTCTCTTCTATCTCAAAACACTTGTCGCAATACCCTGTACTGTAGGAGCCCTAAAGGGAGACTATCCCACTATTTTAAGAGTCCCTTTGCCCATCTCAATTTTCCCTCTTGTCCAAGAGATGGGTGAGACCCACCTGAGGACACAGTGAGTGGCTGCCAGGACCCAGCCTGGGGCCACGAGGATCCCAGTGCAGACTCGATCTCCAGCCACATGCACCTCTGCCAGCCAGGGCCACAGGACCCCCACCACGGCGGGCTCTGGTCTCAAGCCACAGGCTAGGGAGAGGAGGTGTCCACTTCAGTGGGGGCTCCACAGCTGACTCCTGAGCCCATGCAGGAGCCTCTAAGTCCCAAAGCCCTAAGGAGACTTTAAGACCTGAGCCCTCACCACCATGTTCTGTGGGGGGGGGACAAGTCTGTGCCTCAGTCTCCTCCTCCCCGTCAGGGCCCCAGTCCCAGGTCAGCTGGTCTTCCAGGTAGGCTCCCCGAGTCACGTGGCTGATCCATGGGCCATGGGCCTGCAGCGGGTAGAAGACTCTGGGACGTAGGCAGCCACTGGAGAGATCGCTGATTCCGGCCAGGAACCAGGTCCCCTCCTCCTGGCACAGAAGGCTCTGGTGAGAGTAGTTCTGCAGCAAGAGTGTGTGCGCGTGGGTAAGAGAGTATCAGAGGTCCTGGGGCTTTCCAGTACTCCACTCTCTCTCCCCGTACTCAGACATAAGTCCCCCTCCTCCAAGCCAGGCTCCAGTGCTAATCTGTCTAAGTCAGCCCTCACTTTAGAGGTGACTTAGTGGTTTAACCTAGGGGTAGCAAGAAGGCCAAACACCGCCCAGGGCCCATCTCAGGCCCCGCTCCAGAGTCCTCCAGGGCCACACACCGCCCCCAGCGCCTTCAGGACCCGCCTTAATCTCCACCCCGACCCCGGAGCGCTCGACCTCCTTCCCAGGCCCTCCCAGACTCTGCCCGCCCCTCCCACGTTCCGTCCCGCAGGCCCCGCCCCCGTCGCGCACCCAGCAGCGGCCCGCCTCCTCCTCCTCCTGGTAGGCGGGGCACAGCGCGCGAGGCGGGTCTCCCGGCGGCGGCACCGACGCCCCCTGGCGGCCATACAGGCAGTGACACCACCAGCCGCTCAACAGCTCCGCCTCAAGCTGTGCGTTGGGGCCAGGAGCAGGTTCTGGAAGGGAGGAGAGAGGGAGCCCGCGGTGCGGCGGAGTCCCGCCCGACTCCGTCCGGCCCCGCGCGGGCCCTCTGCTCACCCCCGCGACCCCAGAGAGCCAGGCGGCAGCGGCTCCTGGGCAGGAAATAATGATCTGGGTGAGGTAGGCACACTGGCCGAGGGGCGGTGCTCAGGTTCACGGGCGCTCGCAGCTGGAGCAGCGCCAGGTCCGAGGCGTCGTCCCGCGAGGCATTCTCGTGCGGCACGAGGCGCGCCACCAGCTCCCCGCGCGGACGCGAGGGCAGCAGCACGCGCCAGCTGTCCAGGTCGCGGGGCAGGCCGTCTGAGTCGATGAGGCTGCGGGATGCGGGGAACTGGGGACGTGGGCTGGATCCTGCCCGCTCAGCTCAAAGCCACGCACGTCTGGCTTGGACTTTGGGCTTCCAGAGAACTGTGTACTCAGAACCCAGCGTCCTGGATCAAACCTATACTAACTATCCCTACTCGCCCCCCGTACACAAGGATCCCGCTTGCAAAGCGGAGTCCTACACCTGCCAGTAAGACCCTGCACTCCAGACCCATGCGCCCCCTCCATCCCTACTCCCGCCCCACACCGGGGAAGGGAGGGCCAGGGCCAGGTAGATAAGGTCTCGGGCCAAGGGTGGGCGGGGCAAGAATATGTCTGAGACTGGGTTTTCACTCACTCCAGAAAGCAGCTGGCAGGGGCCAAGACCCAGCTTTCAGACACCAGCGCCCCATGGCAGGGTCTGGATCCTGGTACCATCACCCGGGCCTCCCAGGGCCAGGCCCCTGGCCTTGGGGCCTTCCCGCACTCTGAGGGGTGAGAAGCTTGGGTCAGGGGGCCTCTCAGACCCCCAGCAGTTTCCACCCCAGCTCCAATCCCCCATGTCCAGCCACCATCTAGGGGTCCTGCTCCCTCACCTGGCAGGGCAATGGTGCAGTTCTCATCCCTGGGCTCCCAGGGACCTGACTGGGGCTCCCAGGACTGGGTGGGAAAGGCAGGCCCAGGCTCTGAGCCTGTCACCTGTTCCCGTATCCATGCCTCGTAGGGAGCCACAGCAGTGAAGACTCCAGGGCGGTTCCTTCGTCCACAGCCAAAGCCAAAGCTGGTGATTCCTGCCTGGAACCATCGGCCACCTTCCTCACAGACCAGGGGCCCCCCAGAGTCTCCCTGGTGATAGATAATTCAGTGTTACAGGATCAACTCTGGGACCCAGCAGTTTATACTGGGTCACCTCACAAAGATTCTATACCTCTTCTTCTTGCCCAACCAACATAGGGCCACTTTCTAGAAGTCTGTCCTGTCTGAGCCTTGTCCTCTGCATCCCTACAACTCTGAACAGAAGAAAACCTCATAAGGCAGAAAGGCCGATGAGCAGCCAAAGCCAAGGGCACCAAGCTAATGCATCAAAGGCCATGCCACAGAGATCCACAGGTCTCTTTCAGAGCCAAATGATTCGTGTGCAGTAAATGGCTCAGATAAACACTGTTTTGGGTTTCTAAGTGCACCCAGTTGTTAAAGTAAATCAGAGATGCCAACATTCAGGAGGGATAGGCTTAGGAATGAGCTGTTAGAAACACAGCAAGGGTCTCAAATTCTTCATATCAGAGAGAGGCAGGGCCAGGCGGGTGCGGGGAGGGTTCGTGAGGGGTGGGGGAGGGAAATGAAACAAGATGGGATCGGGAAGGAGACAAGCCATAAGAGGCTCCTAAAATCACGAAACAAACTGAGGGTGGCTGGGGGGTAGGGGGGTTAGGGTTAGGGTGGCTGGGTTATGGACATTGAGGAGGGTATGTGCTATGGTAAGTGCTGTGAAATGTAAGCCTGATGATTCACAGACATATACCCTAGGGCAATAATACATTATATGTTAATTTAAAAAAAAGAAAAAAGAAAAGCAGCAAGGGGGCGCCTGGATGGCTCAGTTGGTTGAGCGCCCAACTCTCGGTTTTGGCTCCCGTCATGATCTTGGGGTCATGGGCTCCAGGTCTGTGCTCAGCAGGGAGTCTGTTTTTCTCTTCCCCTCTGCTCCTCACCCTGCTTGCATGCTCTTTCTCTTTCTCTCTCACTATCCTATCTCTAAAATAAATAAAATCTTTTTTTTTTAAAAAAGCAGCAAGAAGGGATAGTTTGAAAGCGAGTAAGCAGGGATAACTACAACGAACAAGCACTAAAATAACATTGTTCCTAAGGCATCATCTGTACTCTGGGTCAGGCATCTCTGTGACCTAAGGAGGTCCCAGAGAAGGCTCGGAATCATTGAGAACTGTGCCCTGCAATATGGTAGATGCCATCCACATGTGGCTCTTTAGATTTAAACTTAGACAAAATTTAAAATTCAATTTTTCAGTCACACTGAAAATATTTCAAATATTCACTAGCCACTGTGGCTAGTGATTGCCATACTGGACAGTGCATGGTCTGGAGTAATTTGAATTGTTTGCGACCCTGTTCAAGAAGGCAGAGGATTATGGCCATAGGTCCTGGAACCTCACAATTGGAAGGGATCTTGAATACTATCTAGCTTGAATCCCTATCACCACCACGCATGCTTGAGCGCCCTCAAAAACGTGTGCCATTGGGGGCGCCTGGGTGGCTCAGTTGGCTAAACATGACTCTTTTTTATTTTAGAGAATTAAAAAAAATTTTATTTATTTAGTTTAAGATTCTATTTATTTATTTGAGAGAGAGAAAAAGAGAGAGAGGGCGCACGAGTGGGGTAGGGGGAGAGCAGAGGGAGAGGGAGAAGTAGACTCCACACTGCGCAGGGAGCACAATGCAGGACTCAGTCCCAGAACCTGGAGATCATTACCTGAGCCCAAGGCAGATGCTTGACTGACTGAGCCACCCAGGTGCCCCTATTTATTTATTTGAGAGAGAGCACACTTGCAGGGAGGAGCAGGGAGAGGGAAAGGGGAAGTAGACTCCCAGCAGAGTAGGGAGCCCAGATTCAAAATGATCTCCCGAGCAGGAGATCGTGACCTGAGCCCAAACCAAGAGTTGAACATTCAACCAACTGAGCTACCCAGACACCCCAAAACATCTGACTCTTGATTTTGGCTCAAGTCATGATCTCAGGATGGTGGGATCAAGTATAGAGTCAGCTTCTCCCTCTCCCTCCCCCAGCTTGTACTCTATCAAATAAATAATATTAAAAAGAAATGTATACCATTGGAGGAAAGTTTCTGGGGAAGATGGTTAAAATACACTATGTGCACATACACTAACATACACAAAATACACTAATATCTTGCTTTCAGCATGATATCTGGAAACTTCTATAAAGGATTAATCCTTCTACTTTTTAAAATTTTAATAAATTGGGGGATAGAACTCACAACCCTGAGATCAAGAGTCTCCCTTTCTATGGACTGAGCCAGCCAGGCATCCCAGATTAACTCATTTTTTTAAAAGATAACGGTGTGCTGAATATTTACTAAGTAACAGGTGCTGTGCTGTGGCCTGGGATGTGGGATGATGATAATAATAGCTAATACATATTGAAGGTCTTATTAAAGACCAGGCACTGTCTTAAGTATTACATATTCCTGTAATCACCAGAGCCACCCTATGAGGTAGGTAACGCTATCACCTCCGTCTTCCAGATGAGAAAGTCTGGACATGTGGAGGTTAAATAATTCGGCCAAGGTCACACAGCTAACAAGCGGTGGCGCGCTGGACTTCTAAGCAGGCTGACTCACTCTGGAGTCGGGCGTGTAACCTCTGCACCACCGTAAGGAACAACGGTCTCTGGTTGAGCTCTGAGTTCTGTCCGTTTATAATCTCATCGATCCCACCCATTGGCAATGTTGCTCTCTTTTTGCAGATATGAGAGAGATGAGATTGGTCTATTCCTCTTGTGTCCTATCGCTCAGGGCTCGGCCTGGCCCTGCGGGGCAGGTGCGGCAGCCTCCCCTCACCTGGCAGGTGTCCCTGCGGCCCTCCGGGTAGCCAGCACACAGCATCCCTGGCAAGAGCTGGAAAGTGAGGTTGAAGGGGCCAGGCCGGCTGTAGAGACACTGACAGGCGGCCTCTCCCAGCAGCCTCAGCTCCACTTCCTGTAGCACCCACGGGAGAGGCAGGCGGTCTGCAGGCAGAACAAGAGAGCAAAATGCCGTGAGGCAGATATGAAGTCCCCTGGTCCCCAGCTCAGCGTTGTGCCCTCCAGGCGCCTCCTGGACATCTCCGTCTAGATGCCCCGTGGCACCTGAGCTGGCTACATTCAAAACCAGTCACCTCCTGCTCCTCTTGGGAACGGCCCCACCCAGCACCCAGTGAGAGCTTCCACGGATGTTTGTGCAGTGGAGATAGCTATCCAGACAACACATGATGCACATGGGGGCTGAAATCACTAAACTCGGGGTGCCTGGGTGGCTCAGTGGGTTAAAGCCTCTGCCTTCAACTCAGGTCATGATCTCAGGGTCCTGGATTCGAGCCCCACATCAGGCTCTCTGCTCAGCAGGGAGCCTGCTTCCCCCTCTCTCTGCCTCTCTGCCTACTTGTGATCTCTTTCTCTCTGTCAAATGAATAAAGTATTAAAAAAAAATAAAATAAAATCACTAAGCTCTGAGCCCCAGTGTGGGTTGTGTAGTCTTGAGAGAGCACCCTTTTCGACAAAGATGCCATATAGCCTAGTGTGGTCCCATACTAAGTTGCCAAGCATGGAGTCTGGGTGTCAGTTTTGACCCTGCCTCAGCTTCCCCTCCCCAATCAGTTCCCAAGTCCCGAAAACCTCTCATTTATGACTTCTTGGAATTTTCACTACAACTGCCTTAGTTCAGGAGGCACAACTTTGGACCTGGATAATTGGCCCACGCTTGTCACTGGTCCATTCCCCAACCCACCCTTCACTTGTTGCTGACAGAGAAATGTTTTTTTTTTTAAATTAAAAATTTAAAAAAATATTTTATTTGTTTATTTGACAGAAAGACACAGCGAACAGCGAGAGACGGACCACAAGCAGGGGGAGTGGGAGAGGGAGAAGCAGGCTTCCCAATGAGCAAGGAGCCCGATGTGGGGCTTGATCCCAGGACCCCAGGATCATGACATGAGCCAAAGGCAGCCGCTTAACGGCTGAACCACTCAGGCGCCCCTAAAATTTTTAAAAATTTAAATAGGTTCCACATCCAGTGTCGAGCCCAACTCGGGGCTTAAACCCATGACCCTGAGATCAGGACCTGGGCTGAGATCGAGTCGGATGCTTAACTGACTGAGCCAGCCAGGCGCCCCATGACAGAGGAATGTTTGTAAAGCTCAGCTCTGATCTTACCAAGAACAATCAATGGATCCCACTGTCTATATCTGAGGTTGCAGCCCTTTCCCTGAGGTGAACCTGCCTTTGACGGAAACAAAGTCTCAGATGCCAGGAACGGGTGGGAGAAGAGTTGTGGACAGGGCTCCTTCCCTCCCCAGCCGGCATCCTGAGAGGTCTCGTGACGATGAGGCTGTACTTGAGGGTCATCCAGGGAGGTTTGGGGATTGTCCTAGGGATCTTGGGAGCTGGTGGGGGTGCTCTGGCCCTCGGTTTCACCTTAAGGCTTTCACGGTCCAGCCCTAGCAGCTTTCGTGGCCTCTGTTGCCTCTGCCCCTTCCACTCCAGCCTTGCAACCTGGCCCTTCCCCATCTAATATGTCTCACGTGGGTCTCCAGAGTGCCCTCCATCTCCTCCCACTTTTCTGTAATGCTAACTTATGTCCTCTTTACAAAGCCTCCCCAGAAATCCCCTGTTGGGACCCCTGGGTGGTGCAGGTGGTTAAGTGTCTGCCTTCAGCTTGGGTATTGACCCCAGGGTCCTGGGATCGAGCCCCGCATTGGGCTCCTTGTTAGTGGGGAGCCTGCTTCTCCCTCTCCTTCTGCCTGCCTCTCCTCCTGCTTGTACTCTCCTTCTCTCTCTGTGTGTCAAATAAATAAAATCTAAAAAAAAAAAAAAGAGAGAGAGAGAGAGAAAAAAGAAAAAAAGTCTGCTGTTCTGGGTGCCCTTTGTTAGGATGGTCTGGTCCCATCCACACAGACTTCCTAGGTCCTCAGAATGACCCTTTCTTGTCATCTCTCGCCCTGATGTAGCCCCTCCAAGTACAGGCTGTGGCATCTTCTCCTCAAGCACCCTTGCCAAAGCCCTGGGCACTACACAGGTCTGATCACGGCACATGCAGAATAATTGTGGGGGCCTTGCTAACATGGAAAGGTAGCACTGGATGATAGGGATGACGGGGAATGGGAAAGTGCTCTATTTACCCCCACACCTTCCAACATTAGTGTTTGTTTATCTACTGGGTTTCTTGCTTGTCTACCTACTAGAACTCAAGCTCTGAGAAGGCAGGGAGTTTACCTTGTTATGCTCACTGACATCTCTAACGCCTAAATCGGTGCCTGGCCTTAGAAGATGCTCAAGAAATAATCTGTTGAATGAATGAAAGATAAACTGAATGGATGAGAGTGAGTTGGGAGAAGGCAGGAGGTGGGCGAGTCGAAGAGGAGTGAGGGGAGGGGAGGATGGGAGGAAGAGGGACAGGGGAAAGGAGGGCAGAAACTGACATTTGCTGAATGCTTACAATATTCCAGGCGCTGTGCTCTAGTGCACGATTGCCTAGGGCAAAAATACCTAATGTGCATTACTTACTGCTATGTTAGGCAGCGTGCTATAAACCTGACATGGATTTTCTCATTTAGTCCACCCAACAAACCCATGGACTGGGGGCTATTTTCCTCAATTTTCAGAGGAGGAAATGGATTGGGTGAAGCGCTTTGTCTTAAACAGCAGAGCTAGGATGGGAACCCTAATCGGATCCTAAATCGAGGAAAGAAAAAAACTTGGAAGGAAAGGTGAGGAGGGAATCGAGGTGGCTGAGTCAGAAGTCTTAGTTTGCGAGCCCTGGGGGAGGAGGATAGTCGGAGATGCCGCGGGGCAGGAATCTGCGCTCCAGGACCAGTCCAGAGCCCCGCCCCGTGGGTCCCACCTCCAGAGCTCCCGCCGCAAGGGCCCGCCTACCCCCGGCTCCAGCTTTTAGGACTCGCCCCAAGGTCCCGCCCTGAGGACAGCTCAGGAGGTTCCACCTCTCCGGTAACCCATCTCCCCGGGCCGCCCACCTCACTCACCTTCTTCCTGGATGTCCCCCCAGCCGGTGGCCCAGCAGGCCGCGCCGTGAGAGAAGCGGTGCGAGGCGCGCGGCAAGCAAACGGGCCGCACCGTGGGCCCCAGCTGGGCGGGCGAGGCCAGGCGCAGCAGGGCCAGGTCGGCGCCCAGTTCCACGCCGCTGTAGTTGTCCGGCACGAGGATGGCGGCCACCGCGCGGACATGCGCGCCGTCCAGGGGCCCGTCCTGGGAGTGCACGCCCAGCAGTACTGACCACTCGGTTGCAGGCCCCAAGGTCCCGTTCCTGCGCCGAGGCCCAGGCGGGAGGGGGTTAGGTTGACCCTAAGATGGGGACCGACTGTCGTGGGGGTGGGGGCTCAGAGGCCAGGCAGGGGAGAAGGTGGGATCAGCGCGATCCCAGGAGGCGCGGAGTCGCATCCAGGGGCTGGGGCAATCCAGGTTGAGGTAGGTTCCCCAAAGGGGGTGGATTGGATCCGATTTAGAGGCGGTGGATAGAGGACACTGGATAGACGGAATTCAATTTCGGATATTTGGTGGAGTGGTGGGGCGAGTCGGACGGCGGCGTCGCCCACATTCAGAACCGGGATGCCCCCGCAGAGGGGGCCCCCCGCAGCTGGGTTCCAAGTTAGAGGTTAGAATACATCGGGTCAAGTTGCCGGGCAGGCTTGGCTTTTGGAGAGGGGCCGGACGTGGGCGAATACTCACGTCACGAAACAGTGAGCAGCCGAGAGCACCCAGGAGGGGGCGATGAGGGAGCCTCCGCAGATGTGTTCCCCACTCTGATGCAGGCTCACCTGCCACGGCCAGCTGCCTGGCTGCGCGTCTGAGCCCCCCACGATTCGGGCAGAGGGCTCAGGGCGACCGCAGTCTGTGATGGGGTACCATGGAGGTCATAGCCTGCCGGCTCCCTGACCCCAGAAGCCCAAGCAACTCAAGGCAAAGCCTGTCTCCCACCCGACTTTGCTTTGCCCATCTGAACGAAGAACAAAGAGGACCTAGGCACTGCTAATTTTCCCGTGACTTCTACCTCCCTCCCCTCCTAGCCAGACTTAACTTTCTTTAAGATCTAAGGAGCCTCGGCTCTTCCTTACCTAGATCTTCAGGTTCTTCTCGAGTGGGACTGAGAGCTGGGAGTTGGAGGGTACAGAGAGGAAGGTACTGGTGACTCTCAGCCCCTGACCTGCCAGCCTCCATCTTCCTGTTCTCCATCCTTTACCACCTACCTGTCCCTTCCCCATTTCCCTTTTTCAGCCCCCCTGCCAACACCCAAGCTACCCCTCCTATCTTTTTTTTTTTTTTTTTTTAAGATTTTATTTATTTATTTGTCAGAGAGAGAGAGAGAGCACAAGCAGGCAGAGTGGCAGGCAGAGGCAGAGGCAGAGGGAGAAGCAGGCTCCCCGCCGAGCAAGGAGCCCGATGTGGGACTTGATCCAGGGACCGTGGGATCATGACCTGAGCCGAAGGCAGCCGCTTAACCAACTGAGCCACCCAGGCGTCCCATGACAATTTTTTTTTTTTTAAAGATTTTACTTATTTATTTGACAGAGAGCGAGAGATCACAAGTAGGCAGAGAGGCAGGCAGAGAGAGGGGGAAGCAAGCTCCCTGCTGAGCAGAGAGCCCGGATGATGCTGATGCGGGGCTCAATCCTAGGACACTGAAATTAGGACCTGAGTTGAAGGCAGAGGCTTTAACCCACTGAGCCACCCAGGCACCCCTTACCCCTCCTATCTTTAATGCCTCCCACGTGGCTTCTCCCAGTCGGGCTGCCTTACCTGAGTCCTGGAAAGCTCCTGGGATGGGGCCGAAGGCTGGAAAGGGGGAAGCAGGAAGAAGCTGGAGACCCACACTTTGCTATGCCCTCCGTGACTCCCCTCCCCCGCAAAGCTTTCCAGCTACTCCATCTCCCCAGGACATTCGGGCCCCTTTCCCCCTCTCAAACACTATTGCTCTCCCTCCTGACACCTCACTCTCTCCTTTTTCCCCGTCCTCCTGCCCTTCCTCTGACACCCCCCTACCCACGCAGAACCCAGGAGTCTGCTTTCCGGATCCCTAGGTATTAGGATCCAGGCCCATTGCAGCCATCTTCCGGCCACTGAAGTTACCGAGGATCACGAGCGGAAGGAGCAGGCACGGACACATGGCACATTTGAGTCAGCTGGAGGCACGGAGATGGGTAAAGATCTGCTCCTAGCCACAGCTCTGTCACTGCCTAGGCAGCCTGTGACACCTGATGGTCCCAGGAGCAGCCCCACCCTCCCTGGCTGGAGCCCATCTCGGGCAATCTGAGAGGATTTGGGCTGGAAGGGGGAAGTAGGGAGACTGAAGGCCCCACCCAGAGCCCTGCGAGCATCTCACATCTCTGGAGGCCCAAGGTGGGGGTGGGAGGCAGATGTCCTAGCTCCAGGACACTGTTGGGTGGGGGGTGGAGGAGTGGAGAACCCTGTGGGCAAAGGTGAAAGGAGAGGACAGCCAAGTGCTGGGAGGCTGATGTACTGGGTCCTCGGTGAGGCAAGGCTGTAGGCGAACCCAGGCCCTTGGGACAGAGGAGGTGGCCCCTCAGTGGCGTGACTCACCTGAGACCTCACCTCTGTGCGGGGTGTGGCTTCCCCCAGTGGCTTGGCCTTTTCTTCTCACACAGCTCTGGTTACTGGAGTTGCTGGCCAGGTCTGGGAAGGGAGCTCTAGGGAATTCAATCCCATCCCAACAAAAGGATCACAGAAGCCGACTGGTTGGGCAGGGCCGAGGATTCTGGGAGGGGGCTGGGCAGGCTGGCAAAGCCAAAAAGGACACCACCCTTTTCTGTGTTACAGTAGTCTCCAGTGTTGGCACTCTTTGTATGACCTTGGGAAAGTCACTCAACACTTCAGCGTATATCAAAAGGAGGCCACTAAGAAACGTATGGTGCCTCAAAGAGGAATTGTGGGGAATTTAGTGAAGGAACTATTTACAGAGGTATAGGCAGAGTTAAGGGAAAACAACAAGGGATGGTGAAGCAACCCTGGGCTAGCAATAACGGAGAGCTCTGCCCCCTCATAACACCCCCCGCCCAGCTGGGAGAGGCAAAGAAAGGGAGCGCTGACTGGAAACAGAAAGGGGGAGGGGCAGCTGGAGGAGAGGGCTCATCCCAACGGGAGCTCCTTCAGTGGAGGAATGCAACCTTTATCCACCTGTGGCTCAGTGGGGGAGGGAGCAGGGAAGTAAAAGTCTCCATCTCATGTTCCTCCTACCCTCTGATCACCTGCCAGCTCCTCCCAGCTCTGAAACTTCCCAGAAACCAGAGTGATAGGGAGCCCATGATGCAGCCCATAAAGATCTCTCTGGGGGAACAGAGCAGGATGGAAAAAGGGTGGAGGAGAATGGAAAAGGAGTGTCACAGGGGGCGCCTGGGTGCCTCAGTGGATTAAAGCCTCTGTCTTCAGCTCAGGTCATGATCTCAGGGTCCTGGGATCGAGCCCCGCATCGAGCCCCACATTGGGCTCTCTGCTAAGCAGGGAGCCTGCTTCCCCCCCTCTCTCTGCCTGCCTCTCTGCCTACTTGTGATCTCTCTCTGTCAAATAAACAAAAAAAAAAATCTTGAAAAAGAAAAGGAGTGTCACAGTATAGCCACACACAGGTTTCCCCTGCCACCCATAAGTAGAACATTTCTATGAAAACTTTTGGAAGTGGAAATGACATAAAGCAAAGAAGCCATTGCTATCGATTTATATGGAAAATATTTTTAGTGTTCCCATATCCAAAAAATCACTTCTCTTAGGCTCTCCTTTCTTTCTTCTTTCAAAGATTTAACTTTTAAGTCATCTCTGCACCCAGTGTGGGGCTCAAACCCGCAACCGTGACAATAAGAGTTGCATGCTCCACTGACTGAGCCAGCCAGACGCCCCTCTCTTAGGCTCTTCCAATATCTTAGGACATATTTTGGTAACAAATGCACAATATAAATTGAGATCAAGCGCAGATGGTTGCATAGTTCAACGGTAGGAGGGCTTGCTGCTGAGATGTTGAGCATAGTTCCAGGGGAGGAGATCTTGGGGTGCTTGCTGCCTGCAAAGTGAACACGGACCGCTATTTTCACTTTTCACCCTTTTTAAAAAAATGTTTATTTATTTGACAGAGAGACAGAGATCACAAGTAGACAGACAGGCAGGCAGAGAGAGAGGCGGAAGCAGGCTCCCTGCTGAGCAGAGAGTCCTATGTGGGGCTCCATCCCAGGACCCTGAGATAATGACCTGAGCTGAAGGCAGAGGCTTTATACCCCACTGAGCCACCCAGGTACCCCTCACTTTTCACCTTTTTTCGAGAAAGTGAAAAATCCTCTTTAGATTTCTTTTGGTTAGCGAAAACACATACTAACGTAGGCCTTTCCTAAAAGCAAAGTGGCACAATGCAAACTTTTGAAAAGCAGGGGATACCTGTATATCTATTTTCTTACCAATAATATAGGCTAGTAATAATATACAACTTTGTTAGTCCAGTTTTTCTAGAAAATAGAAGCCTGGGCAAAGCCCACAGTCTCAGGGCAGCAAGAGCAAGGGAAAATGAGATGTGACTAGAAGGGAGTAAATGCAAATACAGGGACTCAACAATGGACTGAGTTAATTGATGAGTTTGCTAACCTTAGCTAGTCCACAGAAACAATGAAGGTAACCTTGGTTGTGACAGCTTCAGAATCCTTAATATAATCCTGGAATTTTAGTTTGTTTTTAAAGATTTTATTTATTTGTTGGAGAGAAAGAGAGAGCACAAGCAGGGCGAGTGATAGGCAGAACAGGCAGAGGGAGAAGGCTCTCCTCTGAGCAGGGAGCCGGTCGTGGGACTCAATCCCAGGACCCTGGGATCATGACCTGAGCTGAAGGTAGACTCTTAATGACTAAGCCACCCAGATGCCCCCCCTTTTTAAAGTAAACAACACCCAATGTGAGTCTTGAACTCCTGATCCTGAGCTCAAGAGTCACATGATCTATTGACTTAGCCAGCCAGAAACCCCAAAGGCAGGAATTCTTAACCCTTTTTCCAACTCAAAAGATCTGAGGAATACGACTTTGTCCTTGAAATATGATGATGCAAAATGAACAAACCTTTCAGAATCTCTAAAAGTAAGAAAGTTTTATTTGAGCCCATGTTAGGACAGCTGCCTGGGAAACACGGTCTTCACAAGGAAGAACGTGCTCCAGAGAACCAGCAGTCCTTACAGGGTTATATACTTTTTTATATCTTATAAAAGTCAAAATATTATAGATTAACATATAGGCTGGAATCATAAGTTTTAACATCAAAGAATTCAGGGAGTAGGAGCATCAACTGTATCTTAAAGATAAGATGACTTTCTTTTAAGCTACTCATTTACGATGTACGCTTGGTAAGCTATAAATCGGGCTTTTCATTTTTTGTTTTAATCTTTATAACGATTTTATTTTGTATTTTATTTTTTAAAGATTTATTTATTTATTTATTTATTTTTTATTTATTTGACAGAGAGAAACACAGCGAGAGAGGGAACACAAGCAGAGGGAATGGCAGCGGGAGAAGCAGGCCTCCTGACTAGCAGAGAGCCCGATGCGGGGCTCGATCCCAGGACCCTGGGATCACGACCTGGGCCGAAGGCAGACGCTTAACGACTGAGCCACCCAGGCGCCCCGATTTATTTATTTATTTGACACACAGAGAGAGATCACAAGTAGGCAGAGAAGCAGGCAGAGAGAGGGGGAAGCAGGCTCCTGCTGAGCAGAGAGCCCAATATAGGTCTCAATTTCAGGACCCTGAGATCATGACTTGAGCCGAAGGCAGAGGCTTTAACCCACTGAGCCACCCAGGTGCCCCATGATTTTATTTTATTTTATTTTTTTAAGATTTTATTTATTTATTTGACAGAGATAGTGAGAGAGCACAAGCAGGCAGAGCAGCAGAGGGAGAGGGAGAAGCAGGCTCTCCACCAAGGAGGGAGCCCGATGTGGGGCTCGATCCCAGGACCCTGGGATCATGACCTGAGCCGAAGGCAGTCGCTTAACTAACTGAGCCACCCAGGCGCCCCATGATTTTATTTTTTAAGTAATCTTTACACCCAACACAAGGCTCGAACTCACAAACCTGAAATCAAGAGTCCTATGCTCAGGGTGCCTGTGTGGCTCAGTTGGTTATGTTTCCAACTCTTGATTTCAGTTCTGGTCACAATTTCAAGGTCCTGAGATCAAGCCCCACATCAGGCTCTGCGCTCACTGGAGAGACTGCTGGGGATTCTCCTTCCCTCCCCCTGCCCTCTCTTGCTCTCTCTCTCTTTCTCTCAAATAAACGTGTGTGTGTGTGTGTGTGTGTGTGTGTATAATATATATATGGAGAAAACATGCTCAACCAATTGAGCCACCAGGCGCCCCCCAATAAATAAATCTTAAAAAAAAAGAGTCGTAATGTCTACCGACTGATCCAGCCAAGCACTACCTGGCTTTTATTTATTATTATTTATTTTTATTTTTTAAAGATTTTATTTTTATTTATTTATTTGAGAGTGAGAGACAGAGCATGAGAGGGGAAGGGTCAGAGGGAGAAGCAGGCTCCCCCCTGAGCTGGGAGCCGGATGCGGGACTTGATCCTGGGACTCCAGGATGATGACCTGAGGTGAAGGCAGTCATTTAGCCAACTGAGCCACCCATGCGCCCTTCACTCCCTGGCTTTTAGTTTAAACAAAGTTTATGTAGTCCTGCTGACTTAGAAAGAAACGTAGGGGTGCCTGAGTGGCTCAGTTGGTTGAGTATCTACCTTCGGTTCAGGTCATGATGTTGGGGTCCTAGGATGGAGCTCTATGGCGTCGGGCTCCCTACTCAGTGGGGAGTCTGGTTATTCCTATTCCTCTGCCCCTCCCCTTCCACTTCTGCTCACAAGCGCTCTCTCTCTTCCTCAAATAAATAAATAAAATGTTAAAAAAAAAAGTCTAAAATGGTTTCCCTTATATATGAGGTCTTTAGAGAGTTTTGTCTGTCCTCAAATAGCACAGTGGCTCACCAAAGCAGTGGTTCTTGTGGTGGGAAGGGGGAATACTTTCCTCTAGGGAGACAGATTGAAATTTCTGGGTTACAAGTAGTTTGCAAAAGCTGCCCTGGGGGATTCTGGTAGTTCTTCCAGCCCAGGATGTGTTTTCTTGAGAATCTAAGCAAATTGCTCAGAGCTTGCTCTAAGCTTCCTAACAACCAACAAACACAAAGAGGGGAAACCCAAGCGGAGTCTCTCCTCCAGGTACTAGGACAGAAACTAATTTTCTCCTGCAGGTTCTGATGGAGAGGAAACTTATGGGTAATGAACTCTTTCTCAATAGCACCATATGGCAAAAGCAACAGAGAGTGTCATGAGGCTGATTTTTATTGTGTTCCTTAATGGCAGCCAATAACACTATAATCAAACCACAAGTCAATAAAATAATTATATGGTGGTTGCCTCTGGGTAAGAAAAATAATACCCAGACACACAGTTCTCTGCTGATCTGATCAGTGGAAGGGGAAATCACAGATTACCTAACATATCCGTTTTCTATTGCCGATGTAACAAATTATCATACAATTAATGGCTTAATATTATAAAAACTTGTTATCCTATACTTCTGAAGGTTAAAAACCTGACAAGGGTCTTGCTAGCCTGGGCTGAGTTCCTTCCTGGAGACACCAAGGGAGAACCCATTTCCTGGCCTTTTCAGCTGCTACAGGCTGCTCTCATTCATGGGGTCCTGGCTATCGTCCTCCATCTTCAGAGCCAACAAGGCTGCATCTCTCTGATCTTCTTCTCTTTAATATAAAGCCCAACGTGGGGCTTAAACTCTCGACCCTGAGATCAAGAGTCAGATATTCTACCGACTGGTCCAACCAGGCACCCCTCTCTGACCTTTCATCTGTCTTCACATCTTCTTTTTCTTTTCTTTTTATTTATTTGACAGAGAGAAACACAGCGAGAGAGGGAACACAAACAGAGGGAATGGTAGCTGGAGAAGCAGGCTTCTCGCCCAGCAAGGAGCCCGATGCGGGGCTCCATCCCAGGACTCTGGGATCATGACCTGAGCCGAAAGCAGAGGCTTAACAACTGAGCCACCAGATGCCCCTGTCTTCACATCTTTCTGTCTGACCAAACCAGGAAGCGTTCTCTGAGTTTAACGATTCACATGATTAATGGGCCCCAAGCCCTTTTTGCTATATAAGGTAAAATGTACTTTAAAAATAAATACCATCTGATCTCGGAAGCTAAGCAGTGTCGGGCCTGGTGGGTACTTGGATGGGAGACCACCTGGGAATACAGGGTGCTGGAGGTTTTTCAAAACTCTTGGGGTGCCTGGGTTTTGAAACCCAGTTGCTCAGTGGCAACAGCCACCCAGGTGGCTCAGTGGGTTAAAGCCTCTGCCTTCGGCTCAGGTCTTGACCTCAGGGTCCTGGGATGGAGCCCTGCATTGGGCTGTCTGCTCAGCGGGGAGCCTGCTTCCCCCTCTCTGCCCACTTGTAGTCTCTCTCTGTGTCAAAGAAATAAATAAAATCTTAATAAATAAATAAATAAATAAATAAATAAAATGCTAAAAAAAAAAAAGAAAATTGGCAATATTGACTAAAGCTAAATGCACACCTCTATTACGATTCCAAAATCCTTCTATGATTAGACACAAGAGAAATGAGTGTGCCAAAAGACATGAGCATAACATAGTGCCCATAGCAGTCTTATTCACAAGAAAAAGCATAGACGTCTAGTAACAGGAAAAATGATAATTTATACCACAACTTATTGTTGTGGTGCTTTGATACAATGGAATACTTTGCAGCAATAAAAAAGAATCACTGGGCACCTGGGTGGCTCAGTTGATTGGGCATCTGCCTTCGGCTCGGGTCATTAATAAATAAATAATTAAAAAAAAAAAAAAAAGAATTACCGATCTGTGCAACAGCATGGATGAATCTTACAGAAATTTTGTTCACCAAAGAGAAATATCATACTCTATGATTCCAACTATATGCAACTTAAGAATAGGGCACCTGGGTGGCTCAGTCAGTTAAGCATCTGCCTTTGGCTCAGGTCATCATCCCAGCATCCTGGGATTGAGTCCCGCATTGGGCTCCCTGCTCAGCGGGGAGTCTGCTCCTCCCTCTGCTCCTCCCTCTGCACCTCCTCACTGCTCGTGTTCTTTCTTTCTTTTTTTTTTTTTTTCGTGTTCTCTTTCTCTCTCTCTCTCACAAAAATAAATAAATAAAATCTTTTTAAAAAAAAGCCTATTGATAAAAACCAATAACAACAACAACAACAAAACAAAACTAGGGGCGCCTGGATGGCTCAGCCTGTTAAGTGTCTACCTCCAGCTCGGGTCATGATTTCAGGGTCCTGGGATTGAGCCCTGAGTTGGGCTCCGGCTCAGCGGGGAGTCTGCTTCTCCTCATCCCTCTTCCCTACCCTGCCCACCCCACTCATGCTCTCTTCCTCACTGTCTATCTCAAAAAAGAAAAAAAAATCTTTAAAAAGAAGAGCAAACAAAACTAATTGATATTGATGGAAGTCAAAATAGTGGTTACGTCCATGGAAGTATTGACCGGGAAGGAGTACAAAGGAATTTACTAGAGTACAGGAAATTTCTATATCTTGATCTGAGTGGTGGCTACACAGGTGTACACAAATGCAAAATTTCACGAAGCTGACCCTTTAAGATTACTCCACTTTATGCACTTTACTGGAGGGTCATTACACCTGAATGAAAAGAGACAAAACACATTTTGCAAGTAAGTGAATTCTAGGGTCTGTTGAGGATAAACACACTGAATCAGATCCAAAAAGCTTCCCTAGACCACAAACTTTGGTAGAAGGTGGAACATTACATCAGATACACCATGGAGTACGGGTTATGTAGTTTCTGAAAGTTTAGCCAAAATAACAAAACCCTTTAGCAATTGGAGAAGCAATAAAAGCATGCTTAAGCAAAGTTGTTGCATTACCTTCCTGATTAAAAAAAAAAAATTTCTTAAAAAAAATTTGGTAACAGGTTACTTATTTTCTGAATTAGCCTTCTCACTAAGAAGGTTATCACCAACCTAGAAAAAAAGACATCCTTCAGATAATCCTTTAAATATATTGTTTCTCAGGGCGCCTGGGTGGCTCAGTTGCTTAAGTGATTGCCTTCCGCTCAGGTCATGATCTCAGAGTCCTGGGATCAAGCCCTGAGTAGGGCTCCCTGCTCCTCAGGGAGCCTGTTTCTCCCTCTCCCTCTGCCTGCCACTCCCCTTGCTTGTGCTCTCTCTCTCTCAACCTGTCAAATAAATAAATAAAATGTTTTAAAAAAATATTGTTTCTCTCAGCCAAGCTTTGGAAAGGTGCTGGAGGGAGCAGGAGACCGTTTCAATGGGTTAAGGGCAGAGCCACCTATGTGTCACATAAGCTAGGGGCGGGCGATGCTGTGTCTGCTTGTGGAGAGAGAATGTGCACAAATGTGAAATTGCTCCGCTTCTGGTCAGGGCTGCTCGGTGAAGATCTCCAGGGCAGGACCATGTGTTTCAGGAAAGAATCCGGAGTGTCTGGTCTAATGCACCCCAGAATGGGTGCCCTTACGGAGTAAGCCTGCAAACATTTCAGTCTGGAAAACGTTCAAGCAGATGTAACCCTCTGTAAGGTCTCGCTATATAAAACAGAGGATGTTCCGTTAAATTTCAGGTAATCAAGGAGTAATTGTTCTTGTGTAACTACATCCCTTGCAATATTGAGAATATAGTTATACTAAAAAATAATTTGTGTCTATCTGAGATTTAGATTTAATTGGGTGCCCTACTTTTATTTGCTAAATCTGGCTACCCTATGACCTTGGCCATAATATTGTCTTGCTACGTTACTGTGTTGTCGCCTCTGCTTGGGAAGAATGAGACTTTCTGGGCACTTGGGTGGCTCATTGTTAGGCGTCTGCCTTCAGCTCAGGAGCCCCGAATCCGGGCTCCCCTCCCTGCTCAGTGGGGAGTCTGCTTCTCCCTCTCCTACTCCCCCTGCTTGTGTTCCCTCTCTCGCTGGGTCTCTATCAAATAATAAAATCTAAAAAAAAAAAAAAAAAAGAAAGACTTTTTGGAGTGAGCTCCAAAAGAACTTGTGGTAGGGTCTAAAATGCACAGTCCACGTTACTTGAGTGGGTGATCCTTTGAATGGGGATATTTGAGAAATATCCCATCCTACTGATGGGAGTTGAGAACATACTGATCTGTAGGTGAAGCCTAGTTAGCCGGTAGGATCCGGACTAGCCTCCTGCTGCTCCCCCTTGTGACGAGAAGAGTAACTGCTCCTACTCCGGTTTCGCCGGGAGACACCAGCACCACCTGCCTCCATCACCTGGCCTCCAGGGACCACACTGGTCACCACGAGTCTCCCAACCTTTCTCTCAATATAGCCCCTGAGCCCCTGAGGCCTACTGGAGCTAGAAATTGCCCCAGGAGGTGCCTGAGTGGCTCGGATGGTTAAGCGTCCGCCTTCGGCTCAGGTCATGATCTCCAGGTTCTGGGATGGAGCCCAGCGTCGGGCTCCTAGCTCCCTAGCTCGTCAGGCAGTCTGCTTCTCCCTCTCCCTCTGCCTCTCCCCCTGCTTGCGCTCTCTCTGTCTCTCTCATTCTCAAATGAACAAATAAAAAAAAAAATCTTAAAAAAAAAAAAGAAAAAGAAATTGTCCCAGGACTCAGTACTTTGGTCTCAAATGAGCAGCCATACTTTAAGAGTACCTCACTTGATTTTCTTAAAAAAGATTTATTTATTTTAGGGGTGCCTGGGTGACTCAGTCCTTAAGCATCTGCCTTCGGTGCAGGTCATAATCACAGGGTACTGGGATCGAGCTCTGCATTGGGCTCCCTGCTCCCCAGGGAATCTGCTTCTCCCTCCCCCACTCCCCCTGCTTGTATTCCCTCTCTCACTGTCTCTCTCTCTCTCTCTCGAATAAATAAATAAAATCTTTTAAAAAAATCTTTAAAAAAAGATATATTTATTCAGAGAGGTAGAGGGGTGGAGGGAGAGGATGAGAGAGAATCCCAAGGAGATTTCCTGCTGAATACAGAGCCCAACACTGGGTTCGATCCCACAAGCCTGAGATCATGACCTGAGCCAAAACCAAGAGTTGGATGCTCAACCGACTGAGCTACGGAGGTGCCCCAAGAGTACCTCAGTTTAGTGAGAGGTTCTATATGCCACTTGGAGGGTGGTTCCTGAGAAACAGAGGAAATTATCTGACTTGTGCCTGGGATAGAGACCCTCTATCTCTGCAGAGAGCAGCTGTGGGGAGAGGATGGAGGTGATGGCAAGATTTTTGAGAAGTAGCTAGAAGCAACAGGGCTCTGATTTGGAGGCCTGAGCCCGGAGGCTTTCTCTACTCCTCTGGTCAACAGGGGGGCATGGGGCATGGCAAGAACTCGGGTGCTCATACCATAGCAGTTACTTCTTCTGTGGGTGGTTTTTGTTCTCTGACTTCTAAGTATCTAAAATGAGTGTATGAGTACCAAGTGGCTCATTTACCAAATGAGTAAAATGAGTATCAATCGGCTGGCTCAGTTGGTAGAGGATGGGACTCTTAATATCAGGATTGTGAGTTCAAGCCCCACGTTGGGCATAGAGCTTACCTATCAATCAATCAATCAACCAATCAATCAATGAGTGTATGAGGAAAGCTGTAGGTAGCAGAAACCCATTCAGACTCTTTTACTGCAGAAAAAGGTGCATTATTATCAAGATACCGAGGGTTTCTCCTTGAATCCCAAAAGCTCCCAAGGGCCTAGAGCAATATGTGCTAGACTTCTAGACCTGTATTGTCTTCTACAGAGGTCACTAATCACATGTGAATGCTAAAATTAAAATTACAATTGATTAAGCAGAAACTGGAATTCATTTCCTTAGTCACACTAACTGCATTTCAAATGCTCAATACCACGTGTGGCTAGTGGTTCCCACACTGGACAGCAAAGATGTAGAACATTTCTTTACTGCAAGAAGTCTTACTGGACAGCCACTGATCTAGATTATGTATCCAGTTTACAATAACCATTGCTGTTATCTGCTCTCATGGCCCACAGGAATGGGATCTTGGCTGCTAGTACATCAAATTTTAAAATTATTTGCCCCTGTTTAAAAAATTTTCTGTGGATGGAGTGCCTAGTTGTCCCAGTTGGAAGAGCATGTGACTCTTGATACCGGATTCCTGATTTCTAGCCCCATGTTGGATGTAGAGATTACTTAAATAAAAAAAAAACTTGGAGAACCTGGGTGGCTCAGTGGGTTAAAGCCTCTGCCTTCAGCTCAGGTCATGATCTCAGGGTCCTGAGATCCAGCCCCACACAGGCTCTCTGCTTGGCGGGGAGCCTGCTTCCCTCTCTCTGCCTGCCTCTCTCCCTACTTGTGATCTCTCTCTCTCTCTCTCTCTGTCAAATAAATAAATAATATCTTTTAAAAAAATAATCTTTATGGGGTGCTGGGTGGCTCAGTTGGTTAAGTGTCTGACTCTTGGTTTCTGCTGAGGTTGTGATCTCCAGGTCATGAGATTGAGCTGCATGTAGGGCTCTGTGCTCAGTGCAGAGTTTGCTTGTCCCTCTCCCTGCCCCCACCAAAATAAATAAATAATTTTTTAAAAAACTTTAAAAGGTAAATAAACTTTAAAAAATCTTCCGTGGCTTCTTAAGGCTCTTATATATATTTTTAAAGATTTTATTTATTTGACACAGAGATAGAGAGTATAAGTAGGCAGAGCAGCAGGCAGAGGGAGAATTGGGGCTAAAATAAATAAACTGGGTCAGACCTACAGATTGGATGGAATGAATGCATTCCATTTTCTCCAAAGTGTTCAGTTTTCGTTCTTAATTAGCATATTACCGTGAAAACCCCCTCCTAATACTCAAAATTCTTGATCTCTCCCACTCAGCAACCCTCCCAGTGAATTTCTTCTTCTGCCAAACACATTCCGCTCAAAAGGCTACTTCAAACTTTGGTGATCTTTGTTTTATCCATTGATAATCTTTAGAAATGATATAATGTTAGGGGCGCCTGGGTGGCTCAGTTGGTTAAGCGGCCAACTCTTGGTTTCAGCTCAGGTCATGATCTCGTGGTGATGGGATCAAGCCCCGAGTAGGCTGTGCTCAGCTCGGAGTCTGCCTCAGATTCTCTCTCCCTCCAGTTCTCTCTCACAAATAAATAAATATAATCTTTATTTATTTATTTATTTACTTATTTATTTATTTAGTTGATTTTTAAAGATTTTATTTATTTATTTGACAGAGAAATCACAAGTAGGCAGAGGCAGGCAGAGAGAGAGCCTGATGTGGGGTTTGATCCCAGGACACTGAGATCATGACCTGAGCCAAAGGCAGCGGCTTAACCAACTGAGCCCCAAGGCTCTTATAATTAAATTAAGCTCCTTAGTATGGCCAGCAACGCCCAGAAGAAACGTCCTCGATGCCTTTTTCCAGTATCATACTACCAGCCATTTTGAAAGACAGGACCTCACTTCCCTGACAAGTTCTTGGTGCAGAATCACGGACTCAAGCTGGGCTGATCAGGGTGTTAGAATGGATGGTGGTCTGCAGGTGATCTTGACTGGCCCTGCCCTCTGATAGATCATTATTTCTCATAGTTCTTTACAGAGCATCCACTTCGTATCTTGGTTTTGGAATTGGGTTAGCTCCTTTGGTAGTTGACCTTTCCTAGAAATGATCCTAAATTTCTGATCACTGAAGTCCACTGCCTGGGTTAGGTTAGTACACGAGCTAGGGTTTGACAAGCTGATTTGTACTTAGCTCATAGAAGAAATCATGTGGCTTTCTAATCCTTTTTCTGCTGGGGAACATTCCACAGAGGAGATCTCTTAGGAGATTTGGCTTTAGCCAGGTATCTCCAACTTGATTTTTACCCTGTTTTCAGATGGATTTTTATAATAGACTATAGTTCAGTGGTTTTAAATCTAATTCAGGAATTGGCAAATTGGCCCTCCAGCCAAATCCAGCCATCAACCTCTTTTTTTTTTAACATTTTTTTAAAGATTTATTTATTTATTTGGTAGAGAGATCACAAGTAGGCAGAGATGCAGGCAGAGAGGGGGGGGGAAGCAGGCTCCCCACCGAGCAGAGAGCCCGATGTGGGGCTCGATCCCAGGAC
>CM053621.1:18626589-18657223 GCA_028646535.1 Procyon lotor
AAGGGAGAGGGAGAAGCAAAGTCCCCGCTGAGCAGGAGGCCTGACGCTGGGCTTCATCTCAGTACCCCCAGATCATGACCTGAGCCAAAGGCAGACACTTAACTGACTGAGCCACCCAGATGCCCCAGAGCCAGTTTGTTTGTTTTTTTTGACAGACACAATGAGAGAAGGAACACAAGCAAGGGGAGTGGGAGAAGGAGAAGCAGGCTCCCCGCCAGGACCCCAGGACCCGGGAATCATGACCCTAGCTCAAGGTGGATCCTCAAGGACTGAGCTACCCAGGTGCCCCTAGAACCAGTTTTTAACCTGAAGTCTCCACTAAGGGTCTGAGAACAGTATCCAGAGGGGAACAGACTCAGGAAAATATTACACTTTTATTTTCACTAACCTCCAATTGACATTTAGCATTTTGTCAGTATGATGTCTGAAGTATCAGGGAGTAAGGGAGACTCTCTCTGGTTAACTGCAGGCACATGCCCAGTGGCTTCTTGCTCCAGCTGACTCTTGCCCTAATGGAAAGTGGGCCAGGATGGCCAGAGCCTCCAATTTTCAGGAAAAACAAGAAGTTTGGATTCTCACTCTACTTTTAGTGTTGGCAAGTAGTTAAAAAAATTAAAAACAACATGTAGTCTATACAAAACCTGTTTGCAGGCTGCATTTCACACCATTTCTCACGTTGGGTCTCCAGGTGAGCAGAGGAAGGGAACACAGGGGAAGGAGATAGATGCACAGTGGGAAAGCTGGGAGCGGAGGGAGCAGAAATGTCAAGTAAGGAGACTCTAAGGAGGGGTGAGAGATCATAATTCCAGACTGTTACTCGCTGCCGCTCTGCCCCATAAGTGCTGTCTCCCACCCATGCCTTTGCCTTTCCTTCTACCTGTTAGACTCTTTCTTCTCTCTTTTTGGTGAACTCCTTATCCTGTAAGGCCCGGCTTTAATGTTACCACCTCTCCTTCCCCTTCTGTGGTTGTCTACCTGATGGATGACTTGCTCTCCCAGCAGAGTTTCCAGAGTTCTTGATTTCTTGTTACAGCACTTACCACATGTACACTCTGGGGTCTCTGGGTCTCACCCACATCTCACCCACTGGCTCTGAGGTCCTATGGTTTAGGAACTGGATCTTTTTCATCCTCCTCTCTCCAGGTCTGCCCCAGGTTTGGTACATATTACGCAGGGCTTCATTTGTGTTTGCTGAAGCATAAACGTTAAAGAGCGGGAACTGCGAGCCAGGTGGGAACCTTGCTCTGCTACCTTCTGTATAGCTCTGGGCCTTTGGACCCTTCTTTGTCTATTTGCTTTGGACCCTTCTTTGTCTATTTGCTCATCTGTAAAATGTAATCCTCATATCAACCTTTTATTGTGAAGAGTAAGATTAAATTATACTCAAAGCATTCAGAACAGTGTTTGATACTTAGTAAGCCTTATCATAGTATCATAAATACATGTTTTATATATAATATACATAAAATTATCATTACTAAATATTAGTTACATCATTAAATTGCTTGTTTTGTACACTAATGCATCCTCAGTGCCCAGAACAGTGTCTGGAACACTGTAGGTGCTTAGTAAAATATTTGTTGAATGAATGAAGTAATGAGCCATGTACTTTCCTTTGTCTTACTCCAGAGTCATAGTGTCCTTCCAGTAGGGTAGGTGACAAAGTGTTCAAGAACCAACAGGGCCTAAATCAGGAACTGTAGAAGTTTGTGGGCAGGCCTAGGGTATAGTCCTCAATTGTTTCTCTAGGAAAAAGTGTCAAACCTACAAAGGAAGTTCCAGAACCCAGGTCAAAGGTAATTTGAGAAGGAAAATCTGCATGGCAGGTATAACAGGAATAACTTCATTTGTCTTGTTTTATTTAATACTTTAACATTTCCTTCTCCAGGGCAGGCTGGCTAGAATGCAAGTTGCAAGTTAATTTGAATTTCATTTTCTGTCCTTGTTCTCTCAGGGAGTGAACAGGCTTCAGAACACTGCAAAGCATTCATGTAACCAACAAAAACAGTATTTTGCAGCACATGGACCTGGACTGGAATCAGGTCGAACCCTCAACCACTCTATAATCTGGATTGCACGTGGCTTTAGTCTCACATTCCTTGTCTATAAAATGGAGATACCTTTACTTTCTTCACAAGATGGTGATGGGAAAGCAATCAATTATCCTTTTTTATTCTTAAGATTTTATGTTTAAAAGATTTTATTTACTTATTTGGGAGAGAGCACATGAGCAGGTGCATGAAGAGGAGAAAGGGCCAGAGGGGGAGGGAACTTCAAGCAGACTCTGGCTGAGCAAGGCGACAATGTGGGGCTGGATCTCACCACCCTGAGATCACCACCTGAGTAGAAAACAAGAGTCCAATGCTTAAATCGCTGAGCCAGCGAGGCGCCCCTAAAGATTTTATTTTTAAGTAATCTCTACACCCAACATGGGACTGGAACTCATAACCCCAAGATCAAGTCACATGCTCCGCTGACGGAGCCAGCCAGGCGCCCATGATTGTACATTTTGAGACCACTTAAACTCTCTTTAAATATCAGTCATTGCTGGACATCCACATTGGTTCCTTGGTAGGGCTTTAGGAAAATAAAAAGCTCCTTATCAGTAAAAGGAGTAAGGGAGACCCCTAAGCTAATCTTTAAGCTCTCTGAGGTTCAGAGGGCCTGGGCTTTCCAGTCCCACCGTCAGTCAAGAGCAAAGCCGAGAGGGGCTGGTGGGAGATCAGTGCTGGACCAGATTAGGACCCAGGGATCCGGGCTAAACTCCATGTTTTCTTTTAGGTCAACCGTCACAATCCACAAATCCTGATAGGGACGAAGGAAACACAAGCCCGAAGGACGATGAAGTGGAAACCGAGACGCAGGGTGTGTGTTGTAGGGGGAGGAACGTTTGAGTCAGAGAGAGAGGTTAGAGCCAGAGGGACCAAGTGTCTGGTGCAGTGTAAGGGCAACCGGGCGCAGGAGCTTGCCATCCTGAGTGAAAGTGGGGCCCAGTGAAAGGGGCTAGCCTTAAGAATTTCGGTTCCCGCCCCGCGACTCCCGGCTTTGACTACAGTTGCGTCCGCAGACGCCCTGGGCCCCTCGCTCCGCCCCCAGAGGGTAATCAGGTCGTACCATACCTTTATAGGGGGTGTCGGTGATCGTGGGCTAGTCCTGTGGGGCGAGTCAGAGGGCTTTTCCAGAAAAAAGGAGGATTATACATGTAACTTTCAAGGTTTTTAGTTAACCTACTTCCTCTCTGTCTCTTAGGCTCCTCTGTAATCCCTGAAGAATTGTAGGAGTCGGTCCATGCTCCCCTCTTCCTTTCCACATTTGGTGCATTCCTCCGCGGTACGTAGGCGGGGGAGGCGTACATAAACCTCGACGCAGGAGGCGGGGCTGCTCAGTCCTCGAGGCGTCGGTGCTCTGTGGTCTTGGAATCTTGTTGCTTGTTGGCCTGTGCGCGCGTGCGCGGACATGGCCTCAAACGGTATGTAAGGGCGCGAGGCGGCGGTGGCGTGCCAGCCTAGGGCTTCGTTCCCTCCGAGCTGGGCTTTTGTTTTTCGGTGGGACCTGGGCGGCGATCGCATGTAGGGTCTTCTCGCACCACAGTGGCGGGAAGCAGCGAGAGGGGTGGAAGGGGGAGGCCCATGTCGCCATTTTGTTTCGCTCCTCTGGCGCCTTGAGCGGGATAGGGGGATCTTGCCTTCGCAGTCCCTTTACTTGAGATGAGATTTGAGAGGGACCCTTCTTGGTGATTGGAAACGTGAGACACAGATGGAAATGCTCGGTCCCGAAGCCTTTTTTCCCCTCGTTCCTAGCCGCGAGCTCGGGCCCGCTTTGTCGCAGTGCTGCATCCGGGCACTCGGTGCGCGCACGCGCTCTGTTGGCCCCTCCCCCCTTTCTCGCGGCGCGAACCCCCTCCCGCCTCGTGTTAGCTCTGCTTTTTGTCGCGATACCCACCGCTGGAGACTGCTGCGCGCGTCGGGTGTGGGCCTCGCCCCCGGGGTCCCTTGGGAAGGGGCGGGACCGCCTGGTTCCCGCCTCGGTTGCCACGCGGCCGGGGGCGGAGGCTCGGGATCTGGGCCGTGCGCCCGCTTAACGGTTTGGGGGAGGCTCTGGGGGGTGGTCTAACGGATTTGGGACCGGGCCGGAGGGTTTTCCCGCCTAAATTTCCGCTTTCTGAGGTGGAAACCGAAAGGAACGGCCGCCCGAGGCCACACCCTCTCCCGGTCCTTTGCCCTTTTCCTGCGGGGGAAGCGCCTCGTTTCCTGTACTGAGGAGATGAGTTTATCTGGCTAGTGCTCCTTCAGTGGGGGGCGATTTAAAAGCGCTTTCGCTACCTTTGCTTTGCGGAGACTCTCCACAGTCCCGGGGAAGGCAAGGCGGATGAGAAAATGGAATCATTTGGATACATGGGGCTCGGGGCTTGCGTACCGGTTGATTGGCCTCCCAAGGCGAACTCTTTGATGATTCTTGTCATTTGGGTTCAGAGAGTTTTATTGCTTACCTGGCTTTGCACTAAAAGCCCACTTTCCATTCTCCCAAGATGGGGCAGAGGGTGAAAAATGGTACTTATTCTTTGGGCCTTGGTTAAGAGAATGGAGGCCACATCCCCATGATTGCTGCCTCCAGCTTGCTTTAAAATGTCCCACTTAAGTAAGTTTGTGACGTTAGCTTGACTGTTGGTACCTTCATATAGAGTGGGTAAGAGAATATGTGTAGATTTGTGCAGTTCCTGACGTGAGTTGAATTTTCTAACAAGATTCCATTGTTTTTTTTCCCCCAGTAGTAAGACTTCTCAGGTGTCTATAAAAGTTTGGTTTTTTTCCATTGTAAGAAAACTTGATTATGACCTGCCAGCTTGTCTTTCCTTTCATGAGGGAATTTCTGCTTTAGCTGCAACATAGTTGATATTATCTCCAGGCCCCAGGGCTTGAGTTAAGAAATTTAATTCTATTCTACTCTCAGGGATGGCTGAAAGTAATGTAATTGTGTTTTCTTTTGCAGACTATACCCAACAAGCAACCCAAAGGTGAGTGTCATTTCAGGGCTTCCAGTTTGTAGAGTGGCAAGGGGTGGCTGAGGTATATTTTCCTGATTGTACTGTTCTTTTTTTGTAGCTATGGGGCCTACCCCACCCAGCCTGGGCAGGGCTATTCCCAGCAGAGCAATCAGCCCTATGGACAGCAGAGTTACAGTGGTTACAGCCAGTCAGACACTTCAGGCTATGGCCAGAGCAGCTATGGTGGTTCTTATGGACAGACCCAGAACAGTGAGTCTTTTTTAGTGGGTTACCCCGCCTCTTCCTGTTCTTTCTGAATGTAGCTTTTCTTAATTTTAAGCAGTGCTGAAATGTTGAAACTTTCTTTCTCTTTAGTCTGTAACCCTTAAAACTTTCCTCCAGTCTGAATCTTTTCAAACAGTTAATTGATTTGTAATTCTGGTTCCTTTTATTTTTGACTTTTTATTTTTCTGTTTATGCTCTCCTTTTCCCCATTTTCCCTCAGCATGACAATGAAATGTGAGGGAGAGTTTTAGGCTTTTCATACAGGGAGGAGGTGATTTGCATTAAGATGTTTGAAGTTAGATTCCTGTATATTGGGATGATACACAAGGGGTGGAATTTGCCCTGAAGTCCTGATATGTAAATGTGGGTTTTCCTGTTTGTACTGCACATCTGTGAGCAGGTTAAATAAAATGTTAATAGGACTCTCTTGGGTTATGATTAGTAGTGGTCCTGAAGACTGGCTTCAGGATGGGTGGGATGAGATTGGCACTCTGAAGTTGGTAGAAGAGAATCAGCCTTAGGGTGGAAGGGGAAGGGCATCTTTGATCAAGATTTAAAATATTTCCTTTTAAGAGCTTTTAAAAAGCTGACATTTTCAAGTACAGGAGGCATTAGGTTGTACGTGATGTTTTCTTCAACCTGTTCTCTGCCTTTTTTCTCATAGTCTTTGTGACTTCTTTTCTTTTCCTTGTAGCAGGCTATGGCACTCAGTCAGCTCCCCAGGGATATGGCTCAGCTGGTGGCTATGGCAGTAGCCAGGGTTCGCAGTCATCTTATGGGCAACAGTCCTCTTATCCTGGCTATGGCCAGCAGCCAACTCCTAGCAGCACCTCGGGAAGGTAAGGAGTTTTGAGGGGAAGGCCTGGAATATGGTTAGGGCTGAATTGATGAGGAATGGTATGATCAGCAACAGAAGCAATTAGGAGTAAAGGTGGAGGGTAGGGGGTAGGAGTCTTTGTAATGGGGGTTGGGTATAGAGATTAGGATGTGCCAAACATGAAGTTTTAGACCTGCTGGCATTATGATTCTGTTTTTTGTTTTTTTTTTTTCTTTTTTTAGTTATGGTGGTAGTTCTCAGAGCAGCGGCTACGGGCAGCCCCAGAGTGGGGGCTATGGCACGCAGTCTGGCTATAGTGGACAGCAGCAAAGCTATGGACAGCAGCAAAGCTCCTATAATCCCCCTCAAGGCTATGGACAGCAGAACCAGTACAACAGTAGCAGTGGAGGTGGTGGCGGAGGGGGTGGTGGAGGTGAGGGGTCTTCAGCTTTGTCTCATCCCTATTTTCTATAGAGATTTATATACACTGCTTGGCCCCTTGCCCTAAAAGGTCCTTAAAAATTTTGCTTTCTTGTTTCTCAGCTGTCTTTATTTTCATTGTCTTTTATCTTTTGGCACTGTTTAATGCCAATGTGCATTTTTTTCTTTAAAGAATCCTTTCTCTCTTGGACAGGTAACTATGGCCAAGATCAGTCCTCCATGAGTGGTGGCGGCGGCGGCGGTTATGGCAATCAGGACCAGAGTGGTGGTGGCGGTGGCTACGGGGGAGGCCAGCAGGACCGTGGGGGCCGCGGCCGGGGCGGTGGCGGTGGTTACAACCGTAGCAGCGGTGGCTATGAACCCAGAGGTCGTGGAGGCGGCCGTGGAGGCAGAGGCGGCATGGGGTAGGTGTTCTTGTGAGCTAGGGAGTAACATCAGTGGGGAGTGTGGAGGGTTGCATGAATCTCCCTTTGAACCTCAGTTTCTTAGTGCATGTCTAGTTTTATTCTAGGGATCTATGAGGGCTTGGAGTTGGGGGCATTGATGGCTTGTTTGTACATCCCCATTTTTTGGTGAGAATTTGGGAGCCTTAATTCTATCACCCACACCTCTGAATAGAGATTTGAGTACTGACACTTGTATATCCAAAGAAAAAGGAAAAAAATACATAGGTGTATATGGATTGGGAGTCATTCGTATCCTAGGCAAGAAACATGGAAGTCAAGTCTTCTTTGTCTGCAAAGGAAACCGATGATCCCACTCCTGGTAATAGGGAAACTTGTTACATGTATTCCCATGTGTCCTCTAAAGGAGTTGTTAATGCTTAACCTGATGACTTCAGCTTCCAGGAGTTGGCTACTCTTCCTTCCCGTATTCTGTAGTCATTTGAATCTATGAGCTTGATTTGCAGTAATTTTGACTGGCAGTAATGATTTTGTGTGTGACTCGGTTTATGGGGCTGTCTGAAGTGTGCAGACCTTTTGGACAAAATACGCTTGACAGTGGTATCCGATCTATTTGTTCCACTGTCCCCATCCCCTGGTTACTTGTCCAGCTGGACCTTCTCTTTCTTCCCCTTCCCGCTGTAGTTGATTTGCAGTAAAACCTTAGATTTGATGTTAAAGCATTGGTCAAATCTGTTGGTAAATACGATTGGAAGGACCCTCCTCTGTCTCCCTTTGAAAAGGGGGGGAATGTCTGTGTTAACTCCTTTTTTGGAAAAAGTAGGTTTTTTAAGTGAGTTTGTATATGGTAAGTATTCAGAGGTGGGTGGGGGCAATCTCAAAAACCGTACAAAATTAAGGAAAACTCTTTTGTGTGCGTGTGTTTAATGCAAAACTTTAAAAAGAAAAACTGTTATGTGACTGTTAACTTGCTCTGCATTTTATGTGCCACAGGTATGAAAGGTGACATTGCAAAATACTCCGCTCTTCTCGCAGTGTAGAAGGGGTGACCCCGGGGGTGGGGGGAGATCAAAAACAGCTCAGTAGTTAGGATAGGGCTTAGCTAAGTTTGTCTTGCTTTAAGGGGAAATTGCCTTTGGTTTTGACTTTTTATGGAATGGGGTTGGGTCTGCTTGCTGCTTTCAAAGCAAAAACCACAAAAATGTGTTCAGGGCTACCCCAGCCTGGTGTGAAATGTCTTCTGGGTGAATTGGGGGTAGGGTTTTTAAACCAACTACTGGGTTGTCAACCACTCGCGACAAGAGGAATAAACGTCTGCTACGTTGGAAGAACGACCAAGGAAAATGGGTCATTTTTTTTTCCAGAGGAAATAGATACATAACCTTTTAAAAGCAAAATCTTTAAAAACTGTGTCTGAGAAATTGCACACGTGTGTGTGACATGCTCAAAGGTCAGACAAGGGGTGGTCAGGAAGGGGAATGTATTTTAGTAGCCACTTGTATCTTTTTCCCAAAACACCTACCCATGTTTGGGGAATGTTAAACAAAATCAAAAAAACGCCCTTTTGTAGCCGTTGGAAGCTTCATGTCCTTTCTTCTAACTTGTCTTCTCCAGCGGAAGTGACCGTGGTGGCTTCAATAAATTTGGTGGTAAGTGAACAGAGTTTCCAAAATTCCCAACTCCCAGCAATGCTTTGTCTGATTGTTCATTTGCAGATGTCTTAGCGTGTTTTAAGTGTCAAAGGTTTTGAAGTGTCCAGAACCACCTCCAGAAAGGGGTGGGGTAGAATGCCACCTGCTGCCAGATGTGTGCTAACCTGGAGGCAGGCGGGGTAAGACTCAGCAGTCGTCTGGTGCCAAATTGGTTTGACTCAGGTTAAAAAGAGGTATTCAGTAGGCCTCTGACAGGAGTGTTGCCACCCCTGGCACTTAGTGACCACCATTATGAAAAACTGGAGAGTGTGTGCTGGAACACCTGGTGCCAACTTGGTTTTAGGATCTTTTTGATCAGTGTGTCCAAGGTTAGTGTGTGTGTGTGTGTGTGTGTGTGTGTGTGTGTGTGTAACAACCTCCAAATGTTTTAATTCTGGAAGGGGGATGTGAAATGCTGCCCTGCCTTGAGGATGGTGAAGTTGGTATATATTTATATATTAAATGCTGAATGGTGTCAATGCAATTCTACATATATGTACTTAACTCAGATGGGCAAATAGAAACTAGCTCTGGGAAGGAAGGTGTGGACTACCACAAGAAAGGTGTGGGAGCATGTGTGGCTCATGGGAAATAACCAGGTCTTAACAGCACAAACTGAATTCATGGAAAAATGGCAAATTTGAGAAGTCTACCAGTAAGCTGGAACTTTTCTGGTTTGGTTAACTAACAAAAAGGTTTCTTGATTTTTGTCTCAACTTTTAAAGCCAAAGGCTTGGGTTCATGATTTAGGTGTCATTGAGTGTGGGTACAATATATATGGTGAATTCAGATAAACTTTGGTCAAAGATGGTCTCTGGAAAAAAAATAGAGGCTGCATTATGGAAATAAGATTTCTGGTCTGTTCCCTGGGACATGCTTTAAAAATACAATAGTAATTATGTATGCTTTTTTTATTTTCATGTGGTTGGGGAAACAACATGGTTTTAAGAATGGTTTCAAAAGATGAAATTAAAAATTATTCCACAAGGGGATAAGTGTCTTTGGTGTTAAAGTTTGGAGAAACTGGATGGATGCATATCACATTGCTGGTGGTGAGCCCATTTCTCTCTGGGGTGAGAGAATAGGGCCAAGCTATGAGTTGGTTTTGTTAACTGCAATGGGTCTCCCTCCTGACCCCCCCAATCTGTGCTGAGGGCATTTCCCAGCCTGAGCTGGGGGAGGCAGAATTTTCTGAAGTGTGGAGTTGTCCCTGTGGGGACTCAAGTTATATACAGATCTTGAGAAAGGGGGCCTGTGTCTTCCCCAGCCCTGTCTAGGATTTTCTCTGGGCAGGCAACCCAGGACAGGGTTTGGATGAGGCTGTGAGCACTTACCTGATAATTTTGCAAGAGTTTGAATTGGTGTTAATTTTTTTCCTTGTTTGTCTCTCCCTGTTGACTAACAGCTTCTCTTTCCTTGTTTGTTTTTTTTTTTTTCATGTCACTTAAGGCCCTCGGGACCAAGGATCTCGTCATGACTCTGGTGAGTCCACAGCTGGCGTGAAAGAATAGCTGATGTGGTATTGGGATTTTTCTTGGCTGTTCTTTGACACTTCAGGAATCTGAAAAAAAGCAAGGCTAGAGGGGTGCCTAGGTGGTTCAGTTGAAACTGCCCTCTCAGGTCATGATCCCAGGGTACTGAGGTCAGCCCCACATTGGGCTCCTTGCTCTAGGGCAGGGAGGAGCCTGCTTTTCCCTCCCCCTCTGCCTGCCACTCCCCATTTGTGTGCACTGTCTCTCAAATAAATACAGTCTTTAAAAAAGAAGAGGGGGCCTGGGTGGCTCAGTCGGTTAAGCGCCTGCCTTTAGCTTGGGTCATGGTCCTGTGGTCCTGGGATGGAGCCCAGCATCAGGCTCTTTGCTCAGCAGGGGATCTGCTCCTCCCCTTGCTTGTGTTCTTTCTCTGTCAGTGAATAGTTAAAAAAAAATCTTTTTTTTTTTTTTTTTTTTTTGAATAGATAAAATCTTAAGAAAAAAGGAACAGGTAGAGAAGAAGGAAAATGAAGGGAAGGGAGTTTAGGTGTAGTTACAATTAGCAGTAATCTGTAAATGAGTATCTGAAGTATCTCCTCGGTGGCTTCTTTCCCCAGCAACTTAGTAGGTCTGGGAGGATCCTGATAATGTGCATTTTTAACAAGACCAAGGAGATGGTGATATATTTGTGTGTAGACCATATTCTGGTACTGCTGATATAAAGCAGTGGATTTTAAAAATACGGATCATGACCAAATTAGTAAATGCCAAAGACCCATAAAGGGAAGGATTTAGTCTCTCTCGGTTGGATTTTAGTGTAAAAAAGGTTTCTTACCTTGGGTCTTCAGTTGAAAATTGACACACACTCATGTTCTTATTGTGTGATCTTGGGCACTGAACTCCTAAGCCCTGGGTTTATTTTATGGATATTAACACATTTGAAGGATAGTTAGAAAACTTAGAAATGTAAATTTGTGAAATGGCTTAGCATATAGACACTCAAATAATAGAAGGGAGGTGGTTTTTTTTTTTCCCATTTATCTTACCTTACTTAAATCAGATGTGTTTCTTTAGAATTTTTTTTCTTTGTAAGTTTCATATCCAGTATTACAGTTGGGTTAAGAGTCACTGGCTCGTTTTACCTTTGCTGGTTTTCTTCAAATTCACTTTTTTTTTTTGTTCAAACAGAACAGGATAATTCAGACAACAACACCATCTTCGTGCAGGGCTTGGGTGAAAATGTTACCATTGAGTCTGTGGCTGATTACTTCAAGCAGATTGGTATTATTAAGGTACTGTGGAACATAGTGGGTGCTTTCTTTTCTGTCAGTGCTGCAGGGTTTTAGATTTCACACATTAGTAAAAAGAAAAGTCTTAATTGCCAGTTTAACTTATTGAGGAAAGAATATTAGATGTTGCCATTTTCTAAAGGAAAGCACATCTTGACATAGAAAGGCACAGTTGATGGAGGAAAAAAAAGGAGTGTCCTAAACTTTGTAGTTTTATGTTCTTTAGTTTTATTGGTAAAAGTAAAGTGAGAGATCATTGTAATTTTAATTCAAATTATACGTGAGATAGGAAACTAACTGGGTAGAGACGAGGTGATACATGGTTATGATAAACTTCAGGTTTTTTTTTTTTCTAGTGAAAACTTCATATATTTTTAATTAACATATAATGTATTACTTGCCTCAGGGTACACGTCTGTGAATCGTCAGGCTTACACATTTTACAGCACTTACCATAGCACATACCCTCCCCAATGTCCATAACCCAGCCACCCTATCCCTACCTCCCCACCTCCCAGCCACCCTTAGTTAAGTTCGTTTTGTGAAACTTCAGGTTCTTGAGAAGGAAGGTGGGTAGTACTATCTTGTAAGACTCATGTTATCTCACGTTGCTTTTTTCAGACAAATAAGAAAACAGGACAGCCCATGATTAATCTGTACACAGACAGGGAAACAGGCAAGCTGAAGGGAGAAGCAACAGTGTCCTTCGATGACCCACCTTCTGCTAAAGCAGCTATTGACTGGTTTGATGGTATGTAGGAGGTGGTTGGTGGGGGTTGGGTGGGATAGGGCAACTAGCCTTGGGAAAGGTTACATTTTGACGGTTTCTTTTAAGTTTTTAAGTCTCCCAACAAACACTTTTTATCTGCTCCTTTAGTGTATACACTTGACCATTTAACAACACAGGTTTAGGGCTGCCTGACCCTGTGCAGTTAACAAATCTGCATATAACTTGACTTCCCCAAAACTCAATCATTTGCCTCCTTTTGACTTATTAAGTAGTTGATAAACACGTATTTTATATATTGAATGTTATTAAGACAAGTATAAAATTCATTTACTGTACTGTGCCGTTTTGAAAACTGCATGTAAGTTCTAACCCATATTCAAGGGTAAACTCTTGTGTTTGGCTTATATGTTATCTGATTATAAATCTTTATGGGAAGGTGTAGAGTCTTATCTTGATTGTATTAAACTTGCTTTTGGATCCACAAATCTTAATAAAAGGTCTCTTTGTATCTTTATTTCATTAGGTAAAGAATTCTCTGGGAATCCTATCAAGGTCTCATTTGCTACTCGGCGAGCAGACTTCAATCGGGGTGGTGGCAATGGTCGTGGAGGCCGAGGGCGAGGAGGTGAGGAGCTACTTCTTGCTGCTGGTATAAAGTGGTTGATGGGTAGAGTAAGGTGAAGGAAAGGCGGTTAGGCTAGTCAAACTTGGAAGGGGAGCAGACCCATATTTCTGTCTCCATCAGGACCCATGGGCCGTGGAGGCTATGGAGGTGGTGGCAGTGGTGGCGGTGGCCGGGGAGGATTCCCTAGTGGAGGTGGTGGCGGTGGCGGCCAGCAGCGAGCTGGTGACTGGAAGTGTCCTAATCCGTGAGTGAAACTTTTCTTATTCCTTTAAATGTGTGCCGTTTGATATGGCAGAGTTCGGATGTTTTCTAGACACATGTCAAGGTCACACTGAGGGGCACAGATTTGGCTGTGAGCTTACTTATTAAAGTTGTTATAGTGGGAAACCTACTGGACTGGGTTTAATTAGTTTTTGTTCCTGGTTCTGCTCCTGAGAAGCCTTTTTTGCCTTTTTGAGACCCCTATTTCTGCACTGTTCTCTCTAAAGTCCCTGGACTCTTCCTAATTCTTGGTCTTGTTTATTCCCACCCTTTCAAACCAATTTTCTGTCTTCTCAGTATATGTGAGAATATGAACTTCTCTTGGAGGAATGAATGCAACCAATGTAAGGCTCCTAAACCAGATGGCCCAGGAGGGGGACCAGGAGGCTCTCATATGGGTAAGAAGGGACAGAGCTGGTAATAAGGAGTTGAGATCACAAAGCCTCCCCACCCCCATTAAGATGTTATTTATTATAGGTGGGGGGTGGGGGAAGCAAGCTGACTCCACGCTCGGTATCCATGCTTAGCGTGGAGCTTGAAGGAGGGTTCAATTCCACAACCTTGCCCGACCTGAGCCAAAACCAAAAATCAGGTACTTTAACTGAGCCACCCAGGTGCCCCAGAAAGCCCTTAACTTTAAGCAGGGAGGTTAGAGGGAAGATAGGAAGAATTTGGGGGGTTTATAATCTCAATTATCTTCCGTCTGTTCTAGGGGGTAACTATGGAGATGATCGTCGAGGTGGCAGAGGAGGCTATGATCGGGGCGGCTACCGAGGCCGAGGCGGGGACCGTGGGGGCTTCCGAGGGGGCCGGGGTGGTGGGGACAGAGGTGGCTTTGGCCCTGGCAAGATGGACTCCAGGTAAGACTCTTAAATTGAAATACATTTTGAGGGCTTGACTGGAAAGCTGAGATTATAACCATAGTGGGGTATGGAAGGAGGGTGGGAGAATTATCTGGAGAACTAATTTGTAGATCCACTTACATTCTATACTTGTAAAGATGAGACCTTTCTTGGGGTTGGGTTAGCAGGGAAAGATAGGATTTTGGGGCTTGGGTGGGTGGAGAGGTTGGCAACTCAGACCTAATAGATACTCTTTTTTGCAGGGGTGAGCACAGACAGGATCGCAGGGAGAGGCCGTATTAGCTTGGCTCCTGAGGTCCTGCAACAACTTTTCTTCTTGTACCCAGTGTTACCCTCATTATTTTGTAACCTTCCAACTCCTGATCACCCATGGGTTTTTTGTGTCGGACTATGTAATTGTAACCATACCTCTGGTTCCCATTAAAAACCATCGTTTTAGTTAATTTTTTTCCTCTTCCCCCTCTTCACTCCACTGGAGGATTGATATTTGGGTCAGGAATGTGGGGAGTTTTTCTCTTTCAGATCATCCTGCCTAGCAGGAACTGGAATAATTTGTTCCTGCTTAGCAGGAACTGGAATAAAGTGTTTGATACTTGATCCAGGGGAGAAAAAGTCAAGTGGCATCTTTGAAAGTAGAGATTAAAACTTTTCTGTAATGGCAAAAATTGGATGTGTGAATGGGGTAAGTGGAACATGGGGTGTCATGACTGTTTCCCCAAATATGTTCAACTATGTGCGAGTTTGTCTTTACCATGTTTGTTTACATGCTGGTCTTTTATTACTCTAGTACTCTAGCAGTTCTACCCTTTTTAAGGTTCTTGGCTCTTTTGACACGTTTCTAAGGGTGGGGCTCAGATAATTAGATTGGCTTTTGAGGCAGTATTCATATTGACAGTTTTCAGATTGGCCAGCACATAGCTAGCAAGTTGGATATTTGGTACCTTTAGGAAGGAGTGTGTACCTATTTCGTGGCAGAGGTTCTGTGGCCTCACTTCACAGGCAGAAGATGGAGTGCTTGAGTTATTTGGCTCTCAGAATCAGAAAATGGTAGAAACAAGATTGAGGCCTAGTCTTAGGACTTAATTTTCATTTCTTAGCATTTGATTCTGAGATCCTTTTTGTTTTTTTAGATTTTATTTATTTGACAGAGATCACAGGCAGGCAGAGAGAGGAGGAAGTAGGCTTCCTGCTGAGCAGAGAGCATGATGCGGGGCTAGATTCTAGGACCCCCATATCATGACCTGAGCCAAAGGCAGATGCTCAACCCAGTGAGCCACCCAGGCGCCCCTGAGATCATTGTTCTTAAAAGGAGACAAACTTCTATCCCAAAACCTTCATTTGCTTAGGTCTTACGAGGATGCTAAATTTGAGGGAGAGGGTTAGGAATGAGTTGATGGTAAGAAGAGGGAAGGTTAGCTGGAAAAGGAAGGTAGAGGTAGCTCCTTATATTTCAAGGTGAGTGCTCCTCTGCCCGTTTTCCTGAAGGTGGGGCTTGGGTAGACAGGGGCTATAGGGGGACATTGTGTCACTTCATATCCTGCCTAGACTCAGGGCTGAGGTCATGGTATTTTGAGATTTTAGGAGGGCGTTGGAGATAGAGAAAGAGTAGGGCCAATGAGTTAAAACCTTAAGACATTTCTACTTTACCATATACGTTTCCTGACCCCCACAACTGGTTTTTTTTCTTTCTTTCTTCCCATCTATCAAGTTTTGAGTTTCGAAGACTTGCTTTACCTGTCAGAAGCCTAGCTTGTGGAGTTCCTGGGACTCTTTGGGAGGTGCTTTCCTCTCTGTTGAACGTTGTCAAGTGTGTTGAAGGTGTTCTCTAGAGAATGATGCATCATCAAATCTGGTGACGAGGCAGGGAAGTGATTGCCTTGTCAAAAGAAGTAATTGTTTTACTCTCCCTACTGAGTAGGGGTGCTTAGTAACCAAGAGTAGGCTGAGAATGGCTTAGGTTCTCCCAGGCAATCTGGCTGTTGAATTTGGTACATGTGAGAAGCCCTCATTTAGAGCCAGGGAATGTGGCAGTTGGTTTTTGGTGTGATCAGGCTGCCTTTACTGTTACTTTGATCTGCTCTTTCCTTGATCTGTTTGCTTAAATGATTGGTTTGAATGACCTGATCATGTCTCTGAGAAGTTTGTTTTGGAACTCACCCAACAGAGTTCCAGTGTTAGGGTTCAGTTGTGGTTCTTGGATCCTTGCTGCAAGGGGTGAAGGAGGTAGGAGCTCCTTGTGAACTTGATTACCGACTTGGGACTGTTAGTATTACAATCTTATAACAGCCTTAAAAGGGCTTAGTGAGGGACACCTGGGTGGCTCAGTCATCGAGCATCTGCCTTCTGCTCAGGTCATGATCTCAGAGTCCGGGGTATCTTGCCCTGCATCAGGCTCCCTGCTCAGCTCCTGGCCCGTGCTCTCTCACTCTCTCTCTAGCTTAAAAAAAAAAAAAAAAACCTAAGTGATTGGCTTTGCTTTTTTATTTATTTTTTTTTTATTTTTAAAAGATTTTATTTTAGAGCAGGAGAGCAAGAGCACGAGAAGGGGGAGGGGCAAAGGGAGAGGGAGGCTAGCAGATTCCCCCAGAGTGGGGAGCCTGATGTGGGGCTTGGTCCCAGGACCATGACCAAATCAGGAGCCGGTCGTTCAACTAACTGAGCCACCCAGGCGCCCTGTGTTTGGCCTTGGTCTTAAAGGAAAGAGGGTCAGATGTCTGACTAGCGGGGTGGATCTAGTCTGGGGCTTTACCAGGACAAAGGATGAAGATGGAAATAGCAGCAGAGGGAATTGGTTGGTTTGGTTCTGAGCAGCTTGTTCTGGTTGCAAGCACGTTGGTGAGAAAAATACGAGACCCGTGGGGTTTTGGAATTTGGACCCTTTTTTTTTTTTTTTAAAGATTTTATTTATTTATTCAACAGAGAATCACAAGTAGGCAGAGAGGCAGGCAGAGAGAGAGGGGGAAGCAGGCTCCCTGCCGAGCAGAGAGCCCGATGCGGGGCTCGATCCCAGGACCCTGAGATCATGACCTGAGCCGAAGGCAGAGGCTTTAACCCACTGAGCCACCCAGGTGCCCCAAGGACCCTTTCTGATCTTTGTTGCATTCCCTTGTAATAGCCTGGCCAGCAGTAGCTAGTCCTGTTTTCTCTCATTGGTGAGCATTTTAGATTTTTTAGTCCTTTGTTTTCTAAAGAATACATTAATCTTACTGAAGTATTGAAAATAGCCTCCTTGTCTTCAAAGCACTAGGTGTCTAACAATTTTGGGTTGAGATCAGGCTAAGGAAGAGGGGAAGATGTGTGGTGGTGGGTGGGGAAAGGTGTGCTGCAGGTCTGTTTGCTGCCCTCCTTTGATTTAGTTCTCGGTTAGGGTCCAGACTTTATGAGACAATACAATACATCATTATTTCTGTGTGTTTCTTCAAACTCCACTGCATTTTCTTGTTCCTTGATCATCTGTGGCTTTTGTCACCAGATCTCATTTCCACACTGTGTCTGCAAGAGAACCTACACTCAAGTGTTAGCTGTGGGATCCCATCTGCAACCACTCCTGCCCAGTTTTTCCAGAACTTTCTTTGAGCCCTCAGTACTTAGCCTTTTTCTTCTAATCTTTATTATTTTATTTTTTAAAAGATTGTATTTGCCAGAGTGAGAGACAGCAAGGGAGGAAATACAAGTAGGGAAAATGGGAGAGGGAGAAGCTCAGCAGGGAGCCTGATGGGATCACGACCTGAGCCAAGGCACATGCTTAACAACTGAGCCCCCCAGGTGCCCCATCTTTATTATTTTAAAATTTTGTTTTTAAGTAATCTACACCCAGTGGGGGGCTTGAGTCCCAATGCATCAGGAGTCACATGCTTTTCTCACTGAGCCAGCCAGGTGCCCTTCTCATCTTTAACTTACACTATTTTGAAATAATTTTAGAGGAAGGATTATTTATTAAATTTTTACTATTTAATAAATTTACAAATTTAGAGGAAGGATTATTTATTAAATTTTTATTATTTTAAAGACTATTTGAGAAAGAAAGCGAGCATGAGAAGGGGGAAGGTCAGAGGGAGAAGCAGACTCCCTGCTGAGCAAGAGCCTTTTTGTGGGACTTTATTCTGGGACTCCCAGGATCATGACCTCAGCTGAGGGCGGTCGTTTAACCAACTGAGCCACCCAGGTGCCATATTTATTAAATTTATTAAAGATTGTTTCATTCACCTCTCCCTGAAATACAGTCTCTTTTTAAAGATTTTTATTTGACAGAGGTCACAAGTAGGCAGAAAGGCAGGCAGAGGATAGGGGGAAGCAGGCTTCCCTGCTTAGGCTTCCCTGCTCAGCAGGGCTGAGCCACCCAGGTGCCCCTGAAATACAATCTTCATGATGCTGATACAGAACCAAAGAAGCAAAAGTCAACACACTTGACTTTTGGGCTTGTAGAAATTATTGGGCCCTTAAATTCCTGGTGTTGGTTTTTAGAAAAGATTTTGGAGGCTGTACAATCTAAAATTCCTGGTATTGAAGCAGGAATAGGGGCGCCTGGGTGGCTCAGTCGTTAGGCGTCTGCCTTTGGCCCAGGTCATGATCCCGGGGTCCTGGGATCGAGCCCCGCATTGGGGTTTCTGCTCGGCGGAAGCCTGCTTCTCCCGCTACCATTCCCTCTGCTTGTGTTCCCTCTCGTTGTGTTTCTCTCTGTCAAATAAAATCTTAAAAAAGGCAGGAATAGATGAGGACAGTACTTATGAGCAGGAGTTTGGGTCTGGAAATAGTGCCTCCTGCTGATGGATAGTGCCGTTTTTGCTCTTGAATAGTGGCTTTTGTCCCTAAGTTTTGGGGGTGTAGTGCCAGAATGGCTTTTTTTTTTTATTTTTTGGTTATTTCTAGAGAGAGTGCAAGTCTGGGAAGAGGGGCAGAGGGAGAGAGAATCTCATGCAGCCCGCTCCGAGCTTGGAGACCATGACCCTGAGAACGAGACCTGAGCCAAAATCAAGAGTTTCACACTGATGCCCAACTGAGTGAGCCACGTAGGGGCCCTAGAGGGAAGGATTCTTAACAACAGTTGAGAGCCGCTGGTGTGAGGAGTGAAGACAGGAGAGGAGCCGGGACTGTCCTTCTGTTAAGGATTCGGGATTCTCTGTCCAGCAGTAGGAACCAAATTAGATGACTTTAAGGAGAGTGAGGGGGAGACGGGTATGGAAAGAAGGGAAGAGCAGGGAACCAGGAGCCAAGTCTTCCAGGTAGCATTCTGCATGTGCACCTCAGGGTGGCAGTGTTGCACAGCTCCTCTGATGCCCCGTGGCTTGCTCACTGCTGTGACCCTAGGGGGTGAGGACCTGTCAGATCTAGACAGAGCTTTATGGTTTTTGTTTTTGTTTTTGTTTGTTTTTTAATATTTCCAGTTTGAGAAGGCTGGCTTATTCTTTTCACTGTCTCCCAGAGTAAAAAAAGCACATCTACATCCTGATACGGGAAGGTCTCTGCAAACTCAGACAGATGGTAGAGCCAGATCCTCTCCAGCAGTGTGTACACAAGTTGCACACATAAATCATTTGGGAATTTTGTTAGCTTGTGAATTCTGATTCACTGTAGGATCAGGTGGGGGACACGTTCTCTGGCAATGTTGCTGCTTCAGCTGTACCCTAAGATCCATACCTTCTAAGTTTTGCAGAAATTACTTTTCTGCTGTTTCCTTCTACCTTCCCTGTGAAGAACTTGACTTTGTAAAACTTTCTATGTAAACGGTGCTAGCTAGGAGCTAAGCTAAATGTCACCCTATGAAAGGTTGGGTCCTACTTACAGATTTTTGTTCTAATTAGCACAGGCCTAGTCAATATTCACTCTTGTTCTTTTCCCCCCCTCCCTTTTTATTTTTAAAAAAGATTTATGGGGCACCTGGGTGGCTCAGTGGGTTAAGTACCTGCCTTTGGCTCAGGGCATGATATCTGGGTCCTGGGATTGAGTCCCATGTTGGGCTTCCTGTTTGGTAGGGAGTCTGCTTCTCTCTCTCTCCTGCCCCTCCCCACTGCTCATTCTCTCAAATAAAAAAAAAGTTTTTTAAAGATTTTATTTATGGACATAGAAAGTGAGAGAGGGAACACAACCAGGGGGAGTGGGAGGAGAAGCAGGGTTCCCACTGAGCAGGGAACCCAATGTAGGGCTTGATCCAGTACCTGAGGATCATGACCTGAGCTGAAGCCAGATGCTTAAGGACTGAGTCACCCAGGTACCCCAATAAATTGTTAAAAAAAATTTGTCAGAGGGTGGGGCACAAGCAGGGAGAGTGGCAGGCAGAGGGAGAAGTGGCTCCCCTGCTCAGCAGGGAGCCTGATGTGGGACTCGATCCCACGACCCTAGGATCATGACGTGAGCCGAAGGCAGATGCTTAAACTGACTGAGCCCCCCCAGGTGTCCCTGTTCTTTTTTTAAAAAATTCTTTTTCTGGGGATGGCTTAACAGGCATGGTACTGGGTAGGAGCATATTCAAGTCTGCAAGGGGTTCAGTAAATACATTTCTCTTTTTTGAAGATTTTGTCATGTGGTGGCTGGGTGGCTCAGTGGGTTGAAACCTCTGCCTTCGGCTCAGGTCATGATCTCGGGCCTGGGATTGAGTCCCGCATCAGGCTCTTTGCTCAGCCGGAGAGCCTGCTTCCCCCCCGCCCCCCCTCTCTGCCTGCCTCTTGGCCTACTTGTGATCTCTCTTTCTCTCTGTCAAATAAAATCTTAAAAAAAAAAAAAAAAAAAAGATTTTGTCAGAACAAGAGAGCATGCAGAAGCAGGGGGAGTGGCAGGCAGAGGGAGAAGCAGGCCTAAGCAAGGAGCCTGATGCGGGACTTGATCCCAGGGCCCTGGGATCATGACCTGAGCAGAAGGCAGATGCTTAACGGAGCCACCCAGATATCCCCTTCCACCTCCCCCCTTTTTAAAAATAAGATCTTTAATTATACCCAACATGGAGCCCAAACTTAAAACCCCGTGATCAAGAGGCACGTGTTCTACCAACTGAGCCAGCCAGGTACCCTGTTGTTTTTTCAGTCTTGTGATGCTTGGAGATGAGAGCAAGAGTTGATTCCAGTTATGTTAAAGTCATTGGGGAGCTCAGGAACAAAAACATCCTAGTGGAGATATTTGCTAACACTAATCTGTGTGAGTTATGGACCAGTTGCTGTTATCCCTATTTTATAGCTGGGGATGCTGAGGCACAAACTGGCCTTGAGGCCAGTTCACTGTTGTGAAGTGGAGCAGGGATTTCAGTTTATCACCTCTGGGTGTAGAACTATCTTTGACCACTATGTTGTGCTGTGCTTAAAGACTTCAGGTACAATTCACTTTTCCCAGGGTACCTTGGATGGTGCAGTTGGTTAAGCATCTGGCTCTTGATTTCTCCTGAGGTTGCGATCTGGGATTGAGCCCCCTGCTGCCCTGTGTCAGACTTTGCTTAGTGTGGAGTTAGCTTCAGGTTTTCTTCCTTGATCTCCCTCTGTCCCCCTGCTTGTGCTCTCTCTAAAGAATAACCTAAGGAAATATTAAAAAAAGAAATTAGGTTCTCCTGTGCTTCTCCCCTTCCTCCAATCTTCCCAAGGGAAAAAGACCCCAAGAAATTTTAACCATTTCTTTTTTTTTTTTTTGTAACTGGCCTTTTTTTTCTTTTAAAAGATTTTGTCAGAATAAGAAGGGGGAGCAACAGGCAGAGGGAGCAAGGAGCCATATGATTAGGGAGCCCGCTTAGGGACTCAATCCCAGGACCCTGGGATCATGACCCGAGCTGAAGGCAGATGCTTAACCAACTGAGCCTCCCAGGAGTCCCTGTAACTGCTCTTTTTAAGGATAACTTGTCAAGAAAGTGTTAGCTCTGGCCCCATTATCTCCTGAGAATCATTAGTTTTATGTGGATTTTTTTTTTTTTTTTAATATTTTATTTGAGAGCAAGAAAGAGCACGAGCAGTGGAGAGGTGCAGAGGGAGGAGAAGCAGGCTCCTTGTTGAGGGAGTTTGAAGTGAGGCTCTCTTCAGGACCCGGAGATCATGACATGAGCTGAAAGTAGATGCTTAACAGTCTGAGTCATCCAGGCGCCCCTTCATGTTATTTATTTTTTAAAATATTTTATTTGACAGATTACAAGTAAGCAGAGAGGGGGAAGCAGTCTCCCTGCTGAGCAGAGAGCCCAATGCAGGGTCCGATCCCAGGACCCTGAGATCATGACCTGAGCCAAAGGCAGAGGCTTTAACCCACTGAGCTACCAAGGTGCCCCCATGTGGAATTAAAAAAAAAAATTTAGACCCTGGAGATACACAGCTACCATTTCTTTTTGCATACAAGGCACTTGAGAAGTTGAAAAGCTGCCTTTATGAGGGCTCAGTCCTATGTAAAAGACGAAAAAGGGTTTGCTTTACCACAGCAATCCTGGAAAATACTACTGGAACCTAAATAAAGGCATGCCTATGGGCATTCTAGGATGGGTTTCAAGGTGTCCAGAGTTAAGGGATCAGCATGTTCTAGGGAATGGGGTGTGAGCAAATATTGCTGGAATCATGGGATACGTGAAAGGAAGACAGGTTGGATGGAGTCCTTAAAGGTCAGGCTTGAAAGAGTCGAGGTGCCCTAATGCTAGCAGTAAGGCTGTCCTTTTCATGATCAGTTTTGATTGCTCTAGCCCTTCAAGGTAGAGTAGAGGTAGAGAACCTGTTGCAGGTGAGACATTAGGCATGAGCAGGTGGCGGCAGTGAGGTTGGAAGAGCTAGCTAGCGTAGGCAACATTAGTCTTTTTCTTTGTGTAAGCTCCATGCCTAACATGGGGCTTGAACTCAACCCCAAGATCAGGAGTCAAACACTCCATCGAGCTAGCCAGTCTTGGAAATTAGTTGGAAGAGTAGCATCCACAAGACTGACTAAATCTGTGCTTTGTTGGAACACATTAGGATGTATTGTTTTCTAGTTAATTGATACCATTTTATGTCAGGATACAGGGATGGTGAAAGAAGGACCACTTCAGTGTTGGATATGGCAAGGTCCTTGCAGGGCCTGTAAGTGACATAGAAGATCATATAACATCTCAGGGTTGAGTATGGAGTGGGAGCTCCAGGATTTATTTATTTTATGGGGTTGCTGGCTAAAGAACCAGATGAGCCTGGGGTACCTGGGTGGCTCAGTTGGTTAAGTGTCTGCTGTCGGCTGGGATGCTCAGTGGGGAGTCTCCTGCTCCCTCCCTCTCTGCCCCTCCCATGGTAGGGGGCTGCCTGCAGGGGGCAGGGGGCCCCCTGTGTGCTTGCTCTCTCAAATAAAATCTTAAAAAAAAATGAGCTTACAAGAAACTGGTAGGGCTGATTGCTGCTTTTGGAAAGCTCTGCTTTCCTCCTGGAATCTCAGGTAGCATTAGGAGCAGTTACTCCCCCATCTGATGAGTGGTTGGCCTTGTCGGTGGCCTTCTTACCTGGGTGCCTTCTCTTGTAGCAAACTACCTGTTTGCTCCGGTTGGTCTGATGATCCAGTAGACCCGGACAGGGACAATTTATAGGTTGTGTGTGAAGCATAAACACCCATTCCTAGTTCTTGTGTCGTCTGGGTGAGGGAGTCAAAGTGTACACAGCTTTGTTCACTGTGAACTGAGGTATCGTGAGTGGCACAGAACTACTCATGTACCTGCATGCTTGGATCCTCTGTGTCTCATGACCTGACCCCCAAAGACTAGGACGCTGGGCTGGTATGCCTGCCTGTCGCTTTGCCTACCTACCCCTATCTTGCTTCAAAACCAGACAGAATTTGGGTGCAAAGGGCATGGAGGATGTAGTCCTAGGATCCTGGTTTCCCAGCAGCCTTTGCAAAGGCTCCTTAAGTGCTGTTCCTGGAGAAAAGTACTTCTGTTTCCCTCTGGAGGCAAAAATTCAACCAAGAGAAGAATGGCTCCCAGAACTCTTCTCTAAAAGTTTTGGTTTTGTGATTGGTCTGTTTTCTGGGCAAAGTATAACCTATAACCCCTTCCTCAAGAGGGAGCAATGAAGCCTGCTGAAGGCCATGCTGGTGCCAGAAGAAACCCTAGAATTATGCTTGGTTTCATGTGCTCTTTGTTTAGAGGTTACTCTCCCCCTGAAGAGTGCTCTAGGTTTACAATTTTTTTTCCTAAGGAAAAAGTGAAAGCAAAGCTATGTAGACTCACCTGTTGTCAAGTATCTCTGACAAAACTGGCCTGTTGGTTCCAGACCCTTTGCACGTCTGTTTCAGACCTTGGCCCCAGTGGGTAGCACTGGAGGAGCTACCAAATGGTAAATGAGAGGGGCTGCTCTGTGATCGTGAGGATAAAGTGGGGAGCCTGCTGCCTTGGGAACGGGCAGTGAAGTAGAGCTTTGCTTGGCCTCTGTGGCCTTGACGTCTGTAGCCGAAGCACGTGCTTCCCCGCGGAAGTAGGAAAAACACACAAGGACAGGTTGGCTTTTCATATATTGCATATAAAACGATTCAGATTTGGGGTGAGTTGACTGGAACTGCCCCAGATGCTGTGTGGGGCTGCCGCTGCGTTAGACACCTCAGCTTTTCTCCAGGTCGGCCACCAGGTAGGGGTGGGTGTTCCTCAGGGCCAGAAGGAGCAGATCTTTGCAGGTCTTGTCCCAGGCCGGCGCAAAGCTGAGGAGCTTCCTCATCTTCATTGTGTTGGTGGACTCTGCGCGCACTGCCTCGTACTGTGCCTCTGACAGGACCTTCCCATACAGGGTGTCCAGCACCCCCTCCACGTCTGTGACACGTGAGATGAGGGCCGCCCGGTGCTGGTCCACAAAGTGAGGTGCTGCGGTCAGAACAGAGAGCACAGAGAGCCGCTGAGCCAGTTCCCCAGGGGGGATGCCGGCTTCTGCTCCAGCCGAGCTCTGCTTGCTTTGGAAATGGCTCCGTAACTAAGGGGTGGGGCTCCAGGTGGGCAGCCCACCCACACTACAGATACACTGGGATGAATAGAGCTTTGTTTCTCTCCCCCTCCCATCAGCCCTCCACCCCCCACAACCGCGTGTGGCTCAAGGAGTGTGTAGGTGGGTGGGAAGGGTGGGCCCAAACTCTGTTCCCAGTGTTGCTGGCTGTGGGACACAGCTCCATGCTGTGCTGGGGTGTAGTGGGGTGTGGCTGGGGAGGTTGGGAGTGGAGGCCTCACCTGGCTTGGCTGCCGGCGGGTGATCTGGGATCCCAGCAGGCCCTGGAGCGGGGCCTATAAGGAAATTAGTCAAGTAGTCCCCTTTCCTTCTTATATCTGATCTCTCTGGGGTTAGGGGCCCCTTGGTCCGGAAGCCAAGTTCAGGGTGAAGCATAGGAAACCTCCCTTCCCAGCAGGAAGAGCTTTTGTAATTTTAGAGGGTAGGAGGAACAGAAAGCGAAAGAGCCCAAGGGGCAGATGTTGGGGTGGGGGCTGGCGCAGTGAGGGGGCATGGGGCCCCTGCAGAGTGTGGAGGGGGCATACTCACCTTTGCCCGTGATCTCCTGCAGGTGCTCCGCTGTTTCCTGCATGCCAATATCACGCAGCACGACCGCGGTGAGCTCTGCGCTGTACTCTTCCAGATAGAAAGAGACAAGCTTGTCTGTGAGGTCCATGGCATCCATGGACATCAGTGTTCCCCGTGGGATGCGCCCATAGCCTTCACGCAGGGGCACTGAAAGTAGCTTCAGCTTGAACTTCTTGAACTCATCTGCAGTCAGGTTCTCCAGCGCGTCCAGGATGGCGTCGCGAGTGCACCCCATGGCCCTGGGGTCCTCTGCTGCTCTTGCTCACCCGGGATGTCTGCAGACCAGGAAGTCTGCTCCGGGGCGGGACCTGGAACTCCCCGCCTTCTCCAAATTCCCGCCTTTGCCCCAGCCCATTGCCTGGTGGCATCGGGCGCCCTGACTACCCCATTGGTTCCCGCCCACCAAAGTCTCCAGACTCAATAGCCTGGCCATTGGGGGGCGCCGAGATTGTGTCCTGCAGCTGATGTGTGAGGGTGGGACCAGGGAGGTGGCACAGAGGGGCATATGGGGTAGTGCCTGCATCTCTGGGCTTGCAGTAACTAGCACAGACCAGGAATCTGGTTTATTGAATGAAGTGCCAAGGTTTAGAATCTTGAAATTCTAGGACACTAAAAGGTCCACATTTCTCTGAACCTTAGCATCCACTCACACGTCACAGAATCTTAGAATCCTAACAGCCAGAACCATGGAACTTACCAAATTCCACATACTGGGAAAAAAAGAGATCTAAAAAAAGGGTAGAGGGGCACCTGGGTGGCTTGGTTAAGGGTCTGCCTTCAGCTCAGGCCACAATGCTGGGACCCTGGGATCCGAGCCCTGCGTTCGGCTCCCTGCTCAGCAAGTAATCTGCTTATCCCTCTCCCTCTGCCCCTTATCTGTGCTCATGCTCTCTCTCAAAACCTTACTTAAAAAAAAAATTGTGCTTTCGATGCCTCAGATTCCTTATCTGTAAAATGGGATCATAACGCCCACTTAGCCACTTAGTAAATATTCCAGCATAACATGGGCTACCAGATGGCCTCTGAAACCTTGCTAGATACTTCCTGGGTCCGCCAGGATTTGGTCCCAGGAACTGAATTTCTGGCGAAGTGATGATGAGACACTTGTGAAACTTCCTGACTAGAGGGAAAGTCATGGGGGGCTTGACCTAGAAGAGCAAGTGAAAGGTGACACGAGGAGGCACTGGAGCCCAAGCTGTGCCCAGAATCCTTAGTTGCCTTTTATATGTCTGGGGAGGCCCTGCTGGTCTGGCCCCAGGGGATCTCACCAGCCTTGTCTTGTGCCACACCCTGTTCTCCCTCCCTCTCTGAGTTTCAACCACCCTGGCCTCTCAGTTCCTCAAATGTGCCACGGTCCTTTGCTTCTCCAAGCCCTTTTTTGGTTTTGTTTTTTAAAGATCTTAGAGAGGGAGGGAGGGTGGGAGAGGGAACAAGTGGTGGACAGGCAGAGGGAGAAGTGGACTCCCTATTGAGGAGGGAACCTGATGTGGGACTAGTGGCAAGCTGGGATCATGACCCCAGCCAACGGCAAACACAACCTACTGAGCCACCCAGGCGCCCCTCTCCAAGCCTTTCAACATGTTCCCTTGACCTGAGAATCTCTCTTCCCTCACTCTTGGCCTGATAAATTCTTGAGACTTTAGGTCTCCGGTTAAATGACACTTCCTCTGGCCAAACAGGTTTAGAATCCCTCCCAGACTAGTTCATAACACCTGGCTGTCATAGCAATTGTGACTGAATTGTAACTATGTGGATTTGCTTAGCTTCGGTCTTTCCTGCCAGTCGGTAAATCATGCCTGTCCAGATCATTGTTGCATCCACAGCATCTAGAACAGTGCTTGCCTATGGTGTGGTTCAATCTTTGTGGAATCAGTAGTGAAGGAAGGGGCCTTGTGGGAAACAAATCATGATAGACTCAACTATAGAGAGCAAACAGGTTTGATGGAGGGAGATGGGTATTAAGGAGGACATATGATGAGCACGGGGCATTATTTGTAAATGATGAACCACTGAACTCTACTGAAACCAATATTGAGCTAACTAGAATTTAAATTAAAACAGCAACAATGAAGGCGCCTTGTGGTTCAAGGGAGGATACCAGTAACTGGAGGGTGTGCTTTACATATAAATTTTTTTTTTAAGTTTTTATTGCTTTAAGACAGAGAATACAAGCGGGGGTTGCAGGCCGGCAGAGGAAGAAGCAGGTTCTCTGCTGAGCAAGGAGCCCGATGTGGGGCTCAATCCCAAGACCCTGGGATCATGACCTGAACCAAAGGCAGATGTTTTAGTGAGTGAGCCATTCAAGCGCCCCTATGTATAAACTTTCAAAGAGGCAGCTGCCAGGAGCTATAAGACTGTGGGCTTGAAGCTGTACAGTGTCTAGCTTGGATCTGGGCTCTCTTTCCTGGTAGGTATTAGAAATCCATTTTTCCATTCCAACTGGGTTGTAGCAATCACCATTCCTTTTACTGATGTGATCCTGACAAACACATTGATTTATTCATTTATTGGACATCCATTGCCCATCAGAATGTGAGCTCTGAGAGCAGGGACCTTGTCTGTCTTGTTCATTGCTGAATCCTCAGCATCAAGAGAGTGATACCTAGGAGGTGCTCAGTGAAGATTTGCTAAATGAAGGAATAGATGAGGCCGTGTTTACCTGCAGCATGTTGTATTCAAGAGCTTCCAGCAAGGGTAGTGGCAGGGCTCACTCCCCATCCTTGTTAATGTTGCCCCACATGGTCTGGGTATATTATGTGCCAACATCCTCACCATGGGTTGGCACTTGTGGTCCAATAGCCAGTGCCCCTTGGCTTATGGCTGTTTATTATTGTGTTTCGTCACTGGTCTTTATCCTTTTGGAATCTCCAGCTCATTTTGTACACTGTGGCCAAAAGGCTACATCTTCCTAGCCCACACATCGATCTTACCCCGTCTCTTCGCAGAAACCTATGACTCCAGTGCCTTCAAAATCAAGTCCAAGCTCCTCAGCTTGGTCTTCAAGATCCTTGCTAACCTCCTCAGCTACACCTTCGACCCTGTCGGTCTCCGGACTTCCCTCTACAAGTGGCACCTGTTCTCTGCTTGGCCTCTTTTCCCTTCTGGTCGGCTTGATGAGTTACTGCTTGTCCCAACATTCATCAGGAGTCATTTTTTCGAAGAAATAATAAAATTGGAGCCCCCTCTTCAGGCTGTGATCTTTTACATGCATTATTATTTTTTTAAAAAGATTTTTTTTTTTAAATTTGACAGAGAGACCACAAGTAGGCAGAGAGGGAGGCAGAGAGGGGGAAGCAGGCTCCCTGCTGAGCAGAGAGCCTGATGTGGGGCCCCTTCCTAGGACCCTGAGATCATGACCTGAGCTGAAGGCAGAGGCTTTAACCCACTGAGCCATCCAAGCGCCCCCCCCTTTTTTATTTAAAGATTTTATTTAATAGCTTCCATTCTTTAGAATTTACTATGTTCTAGGCATGTGCTAAACACTTAACATGCATAATCTCATTTAAACCTCCCAACATCCCTGTGAGGAGTGTTAATTATCTCATCTTACAGGGGAGAAGACTGAGGTTTTCAGAAGTTATTCTGGAAGCCAACAATGATAGTAAATGAGAAAAAAGATTGAACCATCTGACCCCTGGCCCAAATTCCAACCACCACCCTAAATGTCTTACTCTCCTTGAAAATGGACAAATGGCTTGGAGAGATTATGTATATGGAAATTTATGCCTTCTCCAGACTGTCTACAAACATCTTAGGAGGGTAGATATTATGCTAGTAGTAATGATAACATTAACTTCCTCCTCTTGGCAGAAAGCTCTAGAACTTACATTCAGAAGACTTATGAATAGTGGGAAAAGCAGGAGATGACTGGTGTCAACCCCACTCAGATTTGATTCCCAGATCCTCTTAGCTGTGACTTAGGGAGGTCACAGCCCCTCTCTGGGGTCTGCGTTTTGTAACATGAATGTGCTCACCTCATCAGCCCATAGGGAATCAGGACTCTGAGAAGGGCAATGACTTGGCCAAAGTCCTCCCCAGGGAGGTAGAGGCAGAGCCTACTTGTTCCTGGACACTGCCAGGGTGATTTCGATCTGGGGAGGTGGGGAACAGGAGCTTTGGGCAGCTCTCTGGGAAGCCATGATAACCCTTTCTCCCTCAACACCTCTTTTTCCGGGGGGAGTGCTCAGAGCTCTCAACTTTGATCCCTGGCAAGAAAATAACTTTCAGGTTTTACTTCAGGCCCACCCTCGCCCCTGGACTGGAGCCAGAGCTGTTGGATGTCGTAAGATGTCTCTTGGGTGTGCTTCTCCCCACCCAACCAAAGAAACCTTTGATCGCTGGGACCAGATTGCTTCTTCTGCAGCCAAGACCGTAGATCTCCAGAACATTGGGCAGGCTACTTAATCTTGTTCCTCATGGCCTCCTTGTAAAATAGGAACAATGCTGAGTGGTTACAAGGTTATAAATGAGATTATGAGGTTATAAATGGATTAAGAATGGTGAAATGCTTGGAACAGGCCTGGATATGGTAGGTGATTTTGTCATTGTTAAAGTTTCTAAGCCTCAGTTTCCCAGTCTCTGAAGTAGGGATGATGTTATTGAACTTACAGGGTTGCAGGGAGGATTCCTTGGAATACTTAGTAATAGTAATTGTAATAATATCAATAACCAACATTTATTGAACATCTCCTGTGGGCTTGGCATTGTTCTAAGAGTTTTGTATGAATTAGGTTGTTGAATCTTCATTACAATCCAAGAATTATTTATTTATTTAAAAAAAAGATTTTATTTATTTATTTGAGAGAGAGTGAGTGAGAGAGAGCATGAGGGGAGAAGGTCAGAGGGAGAAGCAGACTCCCTGTGGAGCTGGGAGCCCAATGCGGGATTTGATCCCCAGATTCTGGGATCATGACCTGAGCCGAAGGCAGTCGCTTAACCAACTGAGCTGCCTAGGTGCCCCAATTTTTTTTTTTTTTTAAATTTATTTATTTGAGAGAGAGAACAAGAGAGAGAACAAGTGAGTGGGCTGGGGGAGGGGGGTGGAAGGGCAGAAGGAGATGGAGAATCTTTAGCAGACTCCCTGCTGAGTGCATATCCTGATGTGGGACTTCGTTTGTGACCCTGAGAACATGACCTGGGCTGAAACTAAGAGCTGGACACTCAACCTACTGAGCCGCCCAGGTGCCCCAATCCAAGAGTCTTTTTTTTTTTTCCCCCACGATTTTATTTATTTGACAGAGAGAGAGAGCACAAGCAGGGGGAGCAGCATGCAGAGGGAAAGCAGGCTCCCTGCTGAGCAAGGACCCGCGG
>CM053621.1:18657323-18672488 GCA_028646535.1 Procyon lotor
CTTGCTCGGCAGGAAGCCTGCTTCTCCTGCTACCATTCCCTCTGCCTTGTGTTCCCTCTCTCGCTGTGTTTCTCTCTGTCAAATAAATAAAATCTTAAAAAAAAAAAAAAAATCTTTACATGAGCCACCCAGGCGCCCCCCCAATCGAAGAGTCTTAATAAAAATCCTTACATGATTCCCATTTTGCAATTGACAAAATCATGTTAAGTGACTTGCCCAAAGTCACATAAGGAAAGAGCAGGGTCAAGATTTGAGCCTAGTGGTGGCAGTCACTCTTTCCTATGCCCCTGGGTGTCAGCATGTTGCCTCTGGTGTTTATTTAGTATAATATCTGGTTTAATCCTCATAACACTAACAGGGTTGGTATTATTTTCCTACTTATCCTCACATTGTAGCTGAAGATGTTGGAGTCCAGAGAGGTAAGTGACCTTCCTGGGTGTACCTCAACATGAGTTTGTGACATCAGCATTCAGGACCTGCTTTTGCTCTGGCCCTGATTGGAGGATTTCTGCCTTCTTCCTGCATTTATCCAATACAAGGAGCTCTCACCTTCTGTGGCATTTATGACTTCAGCCATTGGGAAGCTCTCCCTTAGGACAAGCCGAAATCTGGCCCCTCTGAGCCCTGGCTGGGGGGACTGAACAGAGCTTCATCTTAGGGTTAGCAACCCAAGTCCTTACTTCCTACTCTAGATATGTTCCCTGCTGTAGACAACCAATGTCCCTCCCATGGGTCAGAGGTCAGATCTGGCCCATCCACAGAAAGAGATTGAGTTGACTGTCACCCCTTTGTCCTGGGCACCCCCTCCTATTGACCAAAACCTTCAGCCTCAGCTTGGCAGTGATGGAAACTCCAGGTGAGATCGACATTCAGGATGTTGACTTTCCGAGTGGAAGTAAGTAGCTTGTGGTTTCAGAGACCATCTCCAGATACGCTCTCATCCCCACCCACTCCTGTTTGGGGAAATCAAACCTCCCTGGGCTGCTCAGGGTTCTGGTAAAAAGCCCTAGTAGCTTCCCGAGACTTTTCAATACTGTAGTCATTTGTGTAGTCAATGGCTCTGATCCAAAAGAATAATAAAATTTCTGCCTTCCTGAGAGGCCTAAATCATGATAGCCTGTACGAGGTTCCTAGGTTAAGTCCAAAGGTTCCAGGAAGCCTGGGGAAGCTTCCTAAGTGGGCCAGCGTGCAATGTGCAAGAGCTTCAAATGTTTAAGAAGAAATGAACCACAGAACTTGAGACAAGTCCAAAGACTTGTCATATTTAGGGTTTACTCATGCTTTTGAGATGCAAGTCATTGTTTATCTAGACACTGCTTTGGGATTTAACAAATTATTTATTTATTTATTTTTTAAAAGATTTTATTTATTTGACAGAGAGAAACACAGTGACAGAGGGAACACAAGCAGAGGGGATGGTAGGGGATAAGCAGGCTTCCCGCCGAGCAGGGAGCCCGATGCGGGGCTCGATCCCAGGACCCTGGGATCATGACGTGGGCCGAAGGCAGACGCTTAACAACTGAGCCACCCAGGCACCCCGGGATTTAACAAATTATTAAAAGGAATGGGAGGGGGTGGGAGGGAATGGGCGGCTGGGTGATGGACATGGGGAGGGTATGTGTTGTGGTGAGCTCTGAATATTGTGTAAGATTGATGAATCACAGACCTGTACCCCTGAAACAAATAATACATTATATGTTAACAACAACAACAAAAAAGACAGAAAAAAGAAAAAAAAAAAGAAAAAAGCATGGGTTGGAAGGGAGGGTAGGAGAAATTACCAGAAAAAAACAACAACAACAACAAAAAAACAAACAAAAAAAGGAATGGGAGGTTCAGTTCATAAATATAACTTTTGTATATAAATACAAGAATGCTCCACTTAAATAACTGAGTTCTTCCCCCAATCCCCATTTGCATTTTCCTAGGATTTTGATCAAGCATGTGAGAGCAAATCTATATTTAATCAAGGCTTAATAAGACAATCTTTAATATTAATCTATTATAAGATAATGGAGATTATAGAGCTGTGTTCTCCCATTTGATAGCTACTATCAACATGTGGCTCTTGAGCACTTGAAATGAGGCCAGTATGAAATGAGATGTGCCCTCAGTGTAATATACACACCTGATTTCAAAGACTTAGTATGAAAGAATGTAAAATATTTTGTTAGTAATTTTTTTTTAAGATTTTATTTATTTATTAGAGAGAGAGATTACAAGTAGGCAGAGAGGCAGGCAGAGAGAGAGCAGGAAGCAGGCTCCTGCTGAGCAGAGAGCCCCATGTGGGGCCCGATCCCAGGACCCTGAGATCATGACCTGAGCTGAAGGCAGAGGCTTTAACCACTGAGCCACCCAGGTGCCCCAGTAATTTTTTTAAAATAAGCTCTACGCCCAACATGGGGCTTGAATTCATGACTCCGAGATCAAGAGTTGCATGGTCTACTGCCTGAGACGGACGGGTTCCCCACATTAATAATTTTCATATTGGTTACATGTCAAATAATAATATTTTGGATACATTGGGTTAAATAAAATATCTTTGTGAGATTAAAAAACAAAACAAAATAAAAACAGTAAAACCAAAGACTTGAGCTGAGGCATGTAGGGAGCTATCTGGCTCCTGTGGAGATTTATTTACTTGCCAAAGAGGTGGAGTAAGAAGATATTTAAGCTGGGGAGAGGGGCAGTTGCTTTCTTCTCCTTGATAATCAGGGAAAGGAATTCTTCCTTGTTGCTCCCCTATAGGGTGTCTGGCTACTGTCAAGGGCCAGTTAACTTGGCCCTTATCCCATCATCCTAGGGCACAGGGCGCCAGACATTTACTATTTCCTGGGAGAGATTTAGTAAGCCTGTCTCTGATCCAGAACACCTCGTGTGCACATTTGGGACAAAATTAATAAAGACGAACATTAAAAACACAAGAGAGAGGCAAAAAGAGTCTCCAAAGGGGCGGATGAGCAGAAACTCAGATTAAGACAGACAGAATGTGGTTGAGGTAATGAGAAACGGACAAATCCAGGGAAAGGCTGAGAGAAAGTGTGACTGAGAGGCCAAAAGAGAAGGACCCAGTGAACTTGTGTTTATTCATTTGCTGAGTATCTATTGAGCACCTGTAGTGTGTGCATGCTTTATTCTAAATTGGAGACAAGCATTGGACAAAATTTATGTTCTGGTAGGAGGAATCAGTCAAAAAAACCCGAAACCAAGTAAAATATGCTTGTCAGATGGCAATAAATGTTATAGGGAAAAACAGAGCAGGGGAAGGAAGATGTGAGATTTAAAATCAGGGAGTTGGGAAAAGCCTCATTGAAAAGGTGACATTGGGTAAAAATCTGAGGGAGAGGAGGATGGAAACCATGTCTGAAAGAGTGTTTCAGGCGGAGAAGCCAGCAAGCCCAAAGGCCAGGGCTGGAGTGAGCGGGTTCTCCTGCTGGTGGAGCTAGTAGGGTCAGTGTGATCTTAGAGAGCCAGAAACTTGGGGGAATCAGTGGGTGACAAACTGAGGAGGGGCCACAGGCAGGGAAGGGGGAGGCTGGAAAGCCTGGACTGGGGGGTGGGGGAGAAAGGAGACACTCCTCTCAAACCTGTTTCTGTCTTTTCTGGGGCATGAGAAGCCTGGTTTCCCTGCTGTTGTAATTTCTGGCTCTAGGCTGAGCCAGAGAGGGGCGGGTTGGATGGGCCAGGACAGGTGGCTTTGACATGTGATGCCTGTCCGCTGACCACTCAGTCCTCACTTTTAGAACGGTTTCCAGAAGTGATGGAAAGGGGTGGGCAGGACAACTAAATATAGTCCTGGGGCCAAGACTTCGCCTGGGAGGGGCTGTCTGCGATTCACTGTGGGCTCTCACCGGTGGTGTCCGCTGCTAGCTGCGCCTGGGAGTCCCCCGTCTGTGGTCTGAGCTTGCTGTTTGCCCTTTGCCTGTCTTCAGACACAGCTCTGACGCCCCTAAGTCTAGGCCTGACCTTGAGTGGGCCTCCCGGGAGTCTCTCTTTACCCAAGATCTCCAACCAGACCTGTGAGTCCTGTGGGTCCTGTGGGCCTGGAGATATGGGGGAGGGGAGGCTTGGGGATCCTGGAGAGGTAGGAGGGTAGGGGGTGGGGGCCCTGGGGAATTGGGGCAGGGGCTGAGGCCTGGGGCTAAGACAGGGGAGGACTGCAATCTGTTTAGGAACTGGGATCCTGTTTAGGAACTGGAATTGAGACAAAGTCCCTGTTAGTGGTTGTTTTGGGGGCTGGGGCTGATATGCAGCTGAGACTGCTTTTGGGATCGAAACCGAGTCCCCCTTCCGCGTTGGCCAGAACCAGAGCCCTTATCTATATGAGATATGAGGTCTTTATAGGCTGGGGATGCTCCCTGTCTGGGTCTGGGGCCGGGCCTAGCTCGGGGCTCGGTGGAGCCTCCCTGACTGACCCCTCCTCTACTCAGGTCCGTCATGTCGGCTGCGCCGGGGCTCCTGCACCAGGAGCTGTCCTGCCCGCTCTGCCTGCAGCTGTTCGACGCCCCCGTGACGGCCGAGTGCGGCCACAGCTTCTGCCGCGCCTGCCTGAGCCGCGTGGCGGGGGAGCCGGCGGCGGACGGCACGGTGCCCTGCCCGTGCTGCCAGGCACTCACGCGGCCACAGGCGCTCAGCACCAACCTGCAGCTGGCGCGCCTGGTGGAGGGGCTGGCGCAGGTGCCTCAGGGCCACTGCGAGGAGCACCTCGACCCGCTCAGCATCTACTGCGAGCAGGACCGAGTACTCGTGTGCGGCGTGTGCGCCTCGCTTGGTTCGCACCGCGGCCACCGCCTGCTGCCCGCCGCCGAAGCGCATGCGCGCCTCAAGGTGCGGTGATCAGACGGCCTGCGGCGGCGGGGAAACCCGGGGGGGACGGGACTGTTGGCGGGAGCGGGGTCTGGCCGATCTGGAGGTCGCCGCATTGACCTGGATTCTGCGCTTCAGGGCCGGGGGCGCCTGGAGCTGTGGGGGACGCGGGCGGGGCGAGGCCGCTGGGGAATCGCGGCGGACGAGCTGAAGGCGGAGCGTGGCGGGGAAGGGAGCCTGGAAGAGGCACTCAGGGGCGGGCCCTGGAGAACGGCTGCGGCCCCAGCCTAGATTTCCCGGGTTTAGCGGCTGGAGCGCGCCCAGAGATTCGGGGGCCGCCGACGCACGGCGGAGCGGGTGGAGTCGGGAAGAGATCAAGGCCCTTCCGCGGGCGTAGGCGGGGAAGATAGGACTAGAGGGGCGGGGCCTGGGGTCGGACGGCAGGGGGCGGTGTGGGCCAAGGCCGCCAGGCTGGTTGGCTGGGGCCCACGTTCTCTTCCGAGCTGCAGAACTTGTGCAGGCCCAGGGTCACTACATCCGGCGGGGAGGGCAGGGCAGGACTGGGAACGCTCCTCCGTGCGCAGGCCCAGGTTGGCACTGAGACCCAAATCTGGGCTGTTTTTCTGGATGGAGCTGGAAGTCTTGAACGCTTGCTAACAGAGCCCACATACAGTTGCGCGCACCCCAAGGTTTGCGATTCCCACGGGTGCCCAGAAAAGATACCCAGACATTAGCAAATAGAGATGTGCGCGCACACACACGGGCTCGTTCATGTCAGACGTATGGCAAATCACACGCATGTAGCTACGGGAGAGTATGTGTCTACACCGGCCCAGGAAGGTCTGCCATGAAGCATTTGTCGGGCTGGGGAACAATAAACGACAGGGGCGGAGAGGGAGAGGGGGATTCTGGAGACAGGGAGCGGTCCATAGCCCCAGCGGTGAAGCTGTCATAGGCTTGTCATGAGTGGGGTGGGCTTCTGTGATCTTTGCCCACAAACATCAGCGTTGTACTGCTCTTCTGTTTGGCCCCCAGACTTCTAAAGAGGGTTGACCACCATCCTCAGAAGGGTATTCGAAGGCCTCAGACTCCCCCAGGGTTGCAGCCTCACCATCCCCGCCCCCCTCCCGCCTTGCCCAGTCCTGCCCAGTGCTGATTGGTGGTTTCCTAGACCAGTGCAGAAGCTTCTTCTTCCCGGGGGCCTTCCCAACCCTTTGCTGGTAACCCCAGAACTCCCAATCTGGGCCCAAGAGAGAGATCTGTGAAGAGGGACTAGAGTCCATGACATGGAACAGAGCACCAGGTGACCCAGGAGCCTTGAGGGGGCAGGGAGGTGGGATACATTCTTTTTTTTTTTAATCTTTGTTGCAGTTTATTAGCAAAAGGATGACTAAAACGTGGTTAATCTTATCTCATCAAGGTTTTTTTTCCCCCAAATATGTTTATTTTTTCAGTGTTACAAGATTTATTGTTCATGCACCACCCCCAGTGTTCCATGCAATACGTGCCCTCCTCAATACCCACCACCAGGCTCACCCAACCCCCCACCCCCTCCTCCAAAACCTTCAGTTTGTTGCTCAGAGTCCACAGTCTCTCTTGGTTCATCTCCCCCTCTGATCCGCCCCCCCTCCCCATTCACCCTTCCTTTCCTTTTCACAATGCCCTCCATGTTTTTCTTTATGCTCAGCACATAAGTGAGACCATAAGGTAACTGGCTCTCTCCGCTTGACTTATTTCACTCCACATATTAGAAAGGAGGTGGGATACATTCTGCCAGGATCCGAATCAGCCCGGCCCTAAGCCACAGGGAAGGGCTGGCAGGAATTCTGAAAAAGGGACCCAAGAAGGGTCTGATGGAGGGGGGAGACAGGAAGGCTGGGGCTGGGCTGAATGCCTGGGTCCTTGTCGATGAAGAGGGCCTGGGTCCAGAGATAATGTAGAGGACTCAAGAGTGGTTGAATGGATCTGTGGTAGTGGGGGACTGATGCGACCCCCTGAAACCGAGCTGCCTCCTTCTGTGTGCCAATGTTGCATAGCGTGACTGCCTTGGGCTCGATGGAACCCAAGTTGAGCCCTATGGAACAGTAGTGCTCCCCACAGAGGGCAACCGGCTGGTGGGTACTCTAGCTGCTGGAGGAGCCCCCCCTAGGAACATTCTGAAAGCTTTGGCACAGCGGCTCCTCCCCCAGCTTCAGTTTGAACTTCTTGAACTCATCAGTGGTCAAGTTTTCCCTGTGCAGCCAGGATGGTGTCAAGCTTCTTCCTCAGGGCTACTGAACCTCTGAGGGCTCATGCTGAGAGCCACCAGGTCCGCCCTGTCCTGGGGCAGCCTGGAGCATGCCCTGGCGGCTGGCCCTGGGGCCCACGGGCTAATTAATCCTGGGGCTTCCGCTAAGACCGGGACTCATCTGCAGGCAGAGCCTAGAGGGTCTCTCAGTTTCCCATAGAGGGAGTGGGGAGGAGGCCGCAGATCTGTCACAACCACGGGTGAGGGGAGGAAGACTGCTCCCATTCCGCAAAAGAGGAAACTGAGTTTGGAAGCCATGGAGGTGGGCCTGGGACCATCAGATTCCAGGGCGGTACACTTCCCACAAAGAGCGACTTTGGCAGGGCCCCTTAGTTTCCCTACACCTGCATTTCAGGACTCACGAACTGGTAGGCCTAGGGTAGGATCCCCCCCACAAATGTGTTTGGTAGACTTAACAGATATCTATATCTATATATCTATATCTATATCTGTCTGGCCATCCTTATATGTATTTAAAGTAAGCTTTACCCCCAAGGTGGGGCTGGAGCTCACTCCCAGGAGATCAAGAATCGCGTGCTTTACTGGCTGAACCAGCCAGGTGCCCAAACACAGCAAAGGTTTTCATTATATTGCCTGCCCCCACAGCCCGTGGGTGGGCAGGAAGGCTGACTAGGGTGTTTCGCTGTTGTTGGGCTTTTAAAGGTGGGGTAAAGCCCAGGGCCACGAGGGGGTTGCATTTCTTCCTCATACACTCGACACTCACCCCCAGAGGCTGCTGTGTCACCTCTGCTGGAGGACACCAGACCGCATTTGTGTTAACCCCTCACAAAGACCTGTGCTAGGGGTGCTGACTGCTGAGGGTGTGAGATCAGGGATGGGAGGCCAGGGAGGGCTTCCCGAAATAGACTGGGAGGGTAGAGTGTTCTCGACATCGGGACCAGTGGCAGCGAGGGGCCAGAGATCTGCCCACCAGTTTGGGGAGCGGGGAGATGCCCACCTGACTGGGGGAGGAGCCGGCACTGAGGCCGAGCCAGAAAGGGGAGGCCTAGGGAGGGACGCGTGAGGCCTGGGGCAGGGGCGCCCCATCACTTTCTGCCTCTCCCCCTCAGACACAATTGCCGCAGCAGAAGCTGCAGCTGCAGGAAGCATGTATGTGCAAGGAGAAGAGCGTGGCGGTGCTGGAGCACCAGCTGCTGGAGGTGGAGGTGAGCGGCTCAGCGCGGCAGGGCCTGGGCACCGGGCGTCTGGCGAGGCTCCCAGCCCAATGTTCTTGCCTGTCTGCTCCTGCAGGAGACGGTGCGTCAGTTCCGGGGGGCTGTCGGGGAGCAGCTGGGCAAGATGCGGGTGTTCCTGGCGGCACTGGAGGGCTCCTTGGACCGGGAGGCAGAGCGTGTGCAGAGTGAGGCGGGGGTTGCCTTGCGGCGGGAGCTGGGCAGCCTGAATTCTTACCTGGAGCAGCTACGGCAGATGGAGAAAGTCCTGGAGGAGGTGGCCGACAAGCCACAGACGGAGTTCCTCATGGTGAGCTCTGGGTGACCTTCCCTCTCTGCTTCTCAGCCAGGGTTCAGCACCTAGAGACCTCATCCCATTGTCAGTCATGGACTTTGAGGTCCAGAGAGGGGCAGGGACAAGGTCGGGTCACACATGGAGGAGAGGTGGGCCCCTTGGGCTGCTGTTGTTTAGGTTGCACACTGCACAAGAACACTGAATCTAAGTGGGCACCATTCATATCACAGACCTTGTAGGTTTGTATGTTTATTTGGACAACCTTCTACCTGGTGGGATTGGTCTCTTGAGGAAAGGGAGTACGTTTTTATAGTTCACACAAAGGTAAAGGGGCTAGGGTTGGCTTTAAATTCTGGGTTTCTTTTGGCTTTTTCTGATTCTTCCTGACCCTCTAGTTAGCATTGCAGGTTGTCCATCCATCCTCAGAAGTCCCCACTGTCTCCCCTGCTTGCCTCACGTCCATCTCTTTATCTCTCTTTCCAGAAATACTGCCTGGTGACCAGCAGGTGAGATCAACTTGGCCCAGCCCCTTTTCCCAACTTGCCCTAGTCTTCAGGGACACTTGCTGGCTCACCCTCTAATCACAGTAGGACTGTACATCCTATTCCACCCACCTCGATCTCCCTGCACCTGTGTTGAGCACAGAAATGACCCTGACCCTGACCTGGTCCTTCTCCCCAGGGACCTCCCAGACTGGTGCTGGGAACGGGCGTGGGCGGGGACGCAGGCATCAGTAGGTACTCAGTGCTGCCTCGAGGGAAGGGGGTGGCCAGGGTAGGCTTTGCAGAGAGCAGTGCACATTTGTGCGCGGGGCGCCGGAGGAAAGACGGGAGTTGGGGAGGTGAAGACAACGGGATGAGAATGATGGGAGTTGGGGAGGAGACACTGCAGGCAGAGAGAAGGGCAAGGGCCAAGACTGGTAAGAGGGAGAGAAGACGAAGCCGATGTGATAGGTGAGGGCAAACTGAAGGGCTGAGGAGCTTGCTCCTTATCCCAACAGAAGGATCTTCTAAAAAAAAATTTTTTTTTCTTTTTTGTGGTCGCGCCTGGCTGGTTCAGTTGGTGGTCTGTGACTCTTGATCTTAGGGTTGTGACTTTGAGCCCCACATTGGGTGTAGAGATTACTTAAGTAAGTAAGTAACAAATTGTGGTGGAATAGACACGATGTAAAGTTTGCCATTCAACCATTTTTTGGCGTGTCCATTTTAAGTTCAGTGGCATCCACCACCCTCTCCCTCCAGAACTTTCTCATCCTTCCAAAGGGAAACTCTGACAGAGTTTTAAGCCAGCGGTGACGCAGGAGAAATCCTAGAACTCCACCAGAGCCCCTGTCCCCCTATCTCTGGGGCAACACCTCGTGCCCTGCCCCAGCCCTGTGCCTCCCCCAGGAAGTCCCTCCACACACACCTGCCCCCACCTCCCTGCCCCCAGGCTACAGAAGATCCTGGCAGAATCGCCACCGCCCGCCCGGCTGGACATCCAGCTGCCTGTCATCTCAGATGACTTCAAATTCCAGGTGTGGAGGAAGATGTTCCGGGCTCTGATGCCAGGTACTGGGGAGGGGCTGTCTCCGGGTTTGTGTCTGTCACCGTGTGGTTGAGGGGAGGTCTCAGCTACACAAGAGAGGCCTCTCAGTCCCAGCTGGGAGGTCATCGAAGAAGGTGCCCATTGCCCCCTTACCTCTGGGGTTTGTCCTGCACCCTTGTAACCTGTGCTCAGAGAAGGACTTTTGAGGGCATGGGGTTCACGGGTGGGTGACTGAAGTGGGGAGGACTCTGCTTCTCGGGAAGCTGCCACTGCCATTGGCAAGCAGGGGAGGCTGGGGTCTGGGGGTCAAGCCCCGTGGGATTCCTGCCCCCGCTGGATGGTGGAGATGGTCACGGCTGCTAGCTGGAAGCTGAGCATGTGCAGACCTGGTGCCCTGGGGACAGGCCTAGGCCAGAGAGTGACTCTGGTAGCCTGTGGCTGGGGAGGCCCCTCAGGGCTCTGCCTCCTCTCCCTGAGGGCTAGGTCACAATGAGGTGCCATCGCTTACAGAACTCCAGTCCACGTGCATGCACAGGGCTGGTATAGCCCTAACTGCCCTGGGGGTGGGGGGAGGGTTGGCGGGGGATGCTGTTTCATCCAAGGCAAGACTAAGACCCAGAGACTGGCTCCAGACTGACCGTGATCACACAGCTGGGCGGGGTGGGGGCCGGCCTAGGACCAGGCTTCCTGTCTCTTGCTTTGTGACCTGGGCTGAATCCACCCTACCTTGGAAGGAGGCAGTTATGGCCTCGTTTTTCAGCCGAACCGACTGAAGCTCAGGGAGGTCCAGTCTTTGGCCCAAGCCAGGAAGCAGAGAGGGACTCACCTCCCAAAGATGCTGGGGGGATGAGGGCAGACTGGCTGGCCCCTAAGTTGCTTGGGAGGAGCTGGGGGAGGCAGACACGCAGGGGCCTGACCACTCCCCCGCCCCGCCCCCTGCCCCCGCAGTTATGAAGGACCTGACCTTTGACCCAAGCACATCCCACCCGAGCCTGGTGCTGTCTCCCTCTGGCCGCCGCGTGGAGTGCTCAGACCAGAAGGCGCCGCCGGCCGGGGAGGACCCGTGCCAGTTCGACAAGGCTGTGGCGGTGGTGGCGCGCCAGCTGCTGTCCGAGGGCGAGCACTACTGGGAGGTGGAGGTGGGCGATAAGCCGCGCTGGGCCCTCGGCGTGATTGCGGCCCAGGCCAACCGCCGCGGCCGGCTGCACGCCGTGCCCTCGCAAGGCCTCTGGCTGATCGGGCTGCGAGATGGCAAGATCCTGGAGGCGCACGTCGAGGCCAAGGAGCCGCGCGCCCTTCGCACCGCGGAGAAGCGGCCGTCGCGCGTCGGGATCTACCTGAGCTTTGCCGACGGAGTCCTCTCCTTTTATGATGCCAGCGACGCCGACGCCCTCGAGCTGCTCTTTGCTTTCCACGAGCGCCTGCCCGGGCCCGTGTACCCCTTTTTCGACGTGTGCTGGCACGACAAGGGCAAAAACGCTCAGCCGCTGCTGCTCTTGGGGGCTGATGGCGAGGAGGCCTGAGCCTCCCGCCGGGTTGGGGAGGGTTGCAGGGCCCTGCAGGCCTGGAAAGAGGCAGGGCGGGCAGGGGTTGTCAGGAGGGAGTTGGGGACTGGAGACTCTAAGAGTACTGAGAAGTTGGGTTGGGGTGGGTGTGGGGAAGGGAGATCTAAAGTCAGCTCAGCGAGGAAACCCCGGTTTGGGAATCAGGGAGCCCAAGGGTTCCAGGAAGAAATTGAAGTTGAGGGAAGGAGTGAAAGGGTCCGGTGTGGGATGGGGGTGGCCTGAACTGAAGAACTCTGTAGAGAAAGGAGCCCTTCCTCGCCTTCCTGGTGGCCTTGGGGCAGGGGGTTCAGACTCACTGCACAGGAAGATCTTTCCATTCATGGTTCGACAACTTAGGCGTGTACCAAAGCCACTGTTTCAAAGCATGTACCAGTGACTTGTTAAAGCACAGGGCTGAGTTTCTGGTTCACTAGGTCTGGGGGCAGACCAAAATTTTGCATTTCTTACAAGTTCCTGGGGCCATACTGTTGCTGCAGGTTACACGTGGAGAACCAACTTGGACACTGGTCTGTTCAGTCAGCTTTCCATTACTTAGAGTCAGAGAGCTGTCATCTCTAAGGAAAAGAAGACCCACACAATACTCCTCTGGAGATTCAAAAGTTGTTGCGAAACTGCCAGAGCCCATGCTGAGTGAATAAACTGACCCCTGACTAGTTCCCTTTGCTTCTGGATTATGTTTACTGAGTGTCTTGGACATCGAATTAATCCTCCAAGTTGCCAACCCAGAGAAAGAGCCTGATGCCAATCCCAGCCCGGGCCCTGCTGCTTGTGGAGAATAGCCCTGCTCCTCCTGGGTTGTCCCCTTAATGCTTACTCACTGGTTCACACCTTCTTTGGTTTTAGTTCAGCCGCCCATTTCTGGGGCTCTGGAGTTACCACTGAGGCCCAGAGTGAGACTTCCTCTTCCTCAGAGGGAAAGGCCTGTGGGGACTCAGGCAGGTGGGACTGGAGGCTGCTGTTCCTCCTATCCTGAGGGGTGATGGTGTGGGGCCATTTTCTCTCCGTGCCAGGATGCTGCTGCTGACGTGTGAAAGGGCCCAGGAACTCCTGAAAACAGGTGCCAATATGGACGTTTTCTTGGGGGATAGAGTGAAAGGAAGGTGTGGGTAGGGTAAGAAAGGCCTCAAGATCTGGTTGGGGGGCATTCCTGAGGAATAGCTCTTGGACACTGAAGAGAGGATTAATTTGAGAAGATGTTTCCTGCTAGAGAGTAAAGTAAAAGGGTTATTTGGTTGTAAAATTCAGCAGCATTAATAGAGACGATTACATTCAGACTCCTTCCTCATTAAATCTTTGTGAAGAGACAAGTGACCTATTGCTATTCCTAGTAACCTCTTATTGTCCCCTTGGCTTTCAGTCTTGACCCATCTCATCTTTCCAAAAACACGAATGGGGTGGTAGGATCCAGTTGCTCAAAACTTTCAACAACTCCATGTTGCCTGCAAGAGAAAGCCCTAGATATTTGGCACAGCATTTGGGACACCCTGCTGTTCTCCAGCCACATCTACACTCAGGCCCTACTGACCTCTAGGGGTCCCTGCACCACCATACCACATAACTCTGTTAGGAATGCTTTTTTTTTTTTACTTTTTTTTTTTAAATTAATTTTTATTAACATATAATGTATTATTTGCCCCAGGGTACATGTCTGTGAATCTTCGGGCTTACACATTTCACAGCACTTAACAGCACATACCCTCCCCAATGTCCACAACCCAGCCACCCTATCCCTATCCCCACCCCCGGCCACCCTTAGTTCATTTCTTGAGTCTAGGAGTCTCTTATGGTTTGTCTCCCTCCCCATCCCTTCCTGTTTCATTTCTCTCCCCCACCCCCACAAACTCCTGCCTTGCCTCTCAAGTTCTTCATATCAGAGAGATCATGCTTTTTTTTTGGTCTCCCACTCATCCTACAGGAATTTCCTGAAACACCATTATTTCCTAGCCTCTCTAGACCCCAGCTTGCCTTTACAAGGTGCATTCCAATGTCCTCCCTGTCACGGGCCTGCGATGTCCAAGAACCCAAAGCCCCTTCCTGAAGAATTAGGTGCTCTGAGAAACAGATGCCAAGATAGCATTAAATGTCAAGGGTTTTATGAGGGAAGATGCCCATGTGGAAGCAAACGGGGCTGTCAGATTGTGACGCCAGTCTGACCCTGAGTGAAGGAGAGAGGGAGGGAATTTTGGGTGAAGGTGTCCTTAATGGTTGTGGGGACTTCACGAGCTGCCCGTGCAGGGAGCCTTGTGTGTCCCAGTATGGGCCTGCCTTTGTGTCCCTTCCTTGTCTGGGTCATTGCTGGGAGCTGGCTGCAGGATCTGTGCCCAGCACAGGTGCAGGGATGGATTTCACAGCTCTTCAGCTGCTGCCCTCAGTCTTTGCTCCCCTTCGTTGGAGTTCTGTCAGGAAAATTTCTTTTCACAGCCACTGCAAGTTCTTTCCACATAAAGTTACCTTGGCTTGAGCTGTGTGGTTTGCAGGAAACAACTCTGTGACCTTGCTTATGGCTGACTGAGTGAGAGAGGGGGTCCCTGAGGCAAAGGCTATCATGAAGAGACAAGTCTGCGGGAAACTTTGCCTAGTCAGAGTGTTCCTTGTTGATGGTGGCCACCTGGTCCATCTAGAATCTTCCTGGCAATGTAGGAAGGTGAAATGGGAGCACAGAGCTGGGTTCCTCCGGCACCCATGTCTTCAAAGACCAGAATCTTCTCTTTTAGTACTTCCCCCTCATGGAGACTCTAGGAACCCAGATCAACCGGCTGCTGAGAGGTTTCCTGTGCCTCCTGACTTCCTTGTGTACAGGAACAAATTGGCGCCTGCCAGGGCTCTGCTACACTGCCAAAAAAAAAAAAAACCAAAAACCAAAAACCAAAAAAAAAACCCCCCCACAAACAACAAACCCTTTTATTGAGAGCTTGATATTTGATATTTTATCTGTCCTCATAGCTCTAGGCCTCACAATGACTAAAGCCCCTACTAAGCTCTGTTGCCTCTTTTTATTTTTTTATTATTCTTATTTATTTATTTAAAATTTTATTTTATTTTTTTCAGTGTTCCAAGATTCATTGTTCATGCACCACACCCAGTGCTCCATGCAATATGTGCCCTCCTCAATACCCACCACCAGGCTCAACCAACCTCCCATCAACCTCCCCTCCAAAACCCTCAGTTTGTTGCTCAGAGTCCAGTCTCTCATGCTTCATCTCCCCCTCCGATTTCTCCCAATTCACTTTTCCTTTCCTTCTCCTAATGTCCTCATGTTTTTCCTTATGCTCCACGTGTAAGTGAAACCATATGATAGTTGACTGTCTCTGCTTGACTTATTTCACTCCACATAATCTCTTCCAGTCCCATCCATGTTGATACAAAAGTTGGGTGTTCATCCTTTCTGATGGAGGCATAATATTCCATTGTATATATGGACCATATCTTCTTTATCCTTTTGTCTGTTGAAGGGAATCTCGGATGTTTCCACAGTTTGGCGATTGTGGCCATTGCTGCTATGAACATTGGGGT
>CM053621.1:18672988-18696731 GCA_028646535.1 Procyon lotor
TGCTTTCAGGATTTTCTCTTTGTCACTGAGACTTGTAAATTTTACTATTAGATGATGGAGTGTAGACCTATTTTTATTGATTTTCAGGGGGTTCTCTGTGTCTCCTGGATTTTGATGTTTGTTCCCTTTGCCAGATTAGGGAAATTCTCTACAATAATTTTCTCCAATATACCTTCCGCCCCTGTCTCTCTTCTTCTTCTGGGATCCCAATTATTCTAATATTGTTGCATTTTATGGTATCACTTATCTCTCGAATTCTCCCCTCATGGTCCAGTAGTTGTTTGTCTCTCTTTTTCTCAGCTTCTTTATTCTCTCATTTGGTCTTCTATATCACTGATTCTTTCTTCAGCCTCATTTATTCTAGCAGTGAGAGCCTCCATTTTTAATTGTACCTCATTAACAGCTTTTTTAATTTCAACTTGGTTAGATTTTATTTTATTTCTCCAGAAAGGGCTTTTATTTCTCCCAAAAGGGATTCTCTAATATCTTCTATGCTTTTTTTTGAGGCCAGCTAGCATCTTGACAACTGTCATTTTGAACTCTTCCGACATATTACTAATGTCCAAATTGACTAGGTCTCTAGCCATCGACTCACCTAGTGGTGAGTTTTTCTGCCTCGTCATTTTGTCAAGGTAAGAGTAGATGGGTGAGAGAGGAAGATTCTCTGGAGTTCCGCAGTTTTCAATGATTAATTAACTAGGTCTTGGCTGGATATTCTCACTGATCTTCTGGGGGAGGGGCCCGTTGGCATGGTTCTCAAATGTCTTTGCCTGAGGCGGAATTGCACCGCCCTTGCCAGGGGATGGGCCAAGTACTTTGCTCAGGTTCACTTCGAGGAAGCAGGGGGTGTCTCCGTTGCTGCCTCCTGTGTGTTCCCCGCTTTAAGTTCAGCAGCTGTATATGAACTATATGTCTCAGTTCATATAGTCCAAGGTAAGCCTAAGTGGGCACAGCGTTGCATGGCTCCTTCTCTGCCGCTGGCTTCTCTGCCCCAATTCCTGGGAGCTCTGCCACACTCGGGCTCTCCTGATCCCCCAGTGACCCCATGGGTCCTGAAAGCACACTGTTCCCATCAGGGCTGAACCGCCTCTTATCCTCCGGAGCGTTGTCCCTCAGTGGAGCAGACTAAAAGTTCCAGATTTTGTGTTCCGCAGCTGTGCGGCTGCTGGGAGCCGGCACCTCCCTGGGGGGTCTCTCTTCCTGTCGCTTTGGATTCACTTTTTCCACATGTCCTACCTTTTGGAAAGTGGTCGATTTTCTGCTCCTAGAATTGCTGTTCTTATTCTCTTCTCTCTCCTGTTGTGTTTTCTGGCTTTTAGAATGGGTTGGTGCCTTTCTAATTGAACTTCTGGGATCCAGTGCTCTCTTCCTCCTATACCTCTGCCATCTTGCCTGCTCCCCATCACTGATAGTGTTTTTAACATCTGCCATATTGCCTCTCAGTTCTGACCTTAGAGATTCTATGTTGTCACTGTTTTTCTTCATCCTAGCCATTGCCTTGATAGTTGTTACTCTGAATTCTCTTTCAGACATATTGTTTATGTACATCGAATAGTTCTGTGGGAGAGGGCGTGGTCTCCAGGTTTTTCCTCTGTTGGGTGTTCCTTCTCCTAGTCATTCTGATGAGAAGTGGTTGAGGGGATGTTTATCTGAATATATCAACCATGATTCAAAGGTGCACCCCGGAAAGTTTTGGTGCAATCAGAATTCACCACCAAAAAATGAAAAAAATAAGAGAGAGAGAGAGAGAGAGAAACAAAGAAAAAATCCCAGCCAAAATGTGCCCCCAAAGTAAGATTTATATGGACACGAACAAAAAAAAAAAAAAAAAAAAAAAAGACTGACAAAAGTAAATGAGGAGAAAAATTACCCCAACCAAATGAATCCCAAGGATAAGATTCATATAATACCCGAACAAAATAAATACACACATACACTGACAGAAGAATAAGATGGGAGGGCAGTTGTAAATCTTTGTGGGCAAGGAAGGTTATTTAGATTCTTCCTGGGTGTATCTTGTTATCTTTGTTAAACGACTCAACTTTCCAGAGATACAGGTTATTTAAAACTTGTTTATATATACGGGTAGCATTAAATAGGGAAAAACAATTATCTTGGAGCCCTATATATATATATATATATACACAACATATATATATATGTTGTAAAAGTTCAAGTTAAATATTATTTATATATTTATATATATAATATATATATTAATATATTATATATATTATATATATATAATATATAAATATATATATATGTTGTAAAAGTTCAAATTAAATATTATTATGGAATATGTTGTTTTAAACCTCTAGTTGTAATGGTAAGTAGATTAAAAAGATTAATCAAAGAAGAAATGTGAAAATAAATTTAAAAATGTTTGGGGTTCCTGTATCTCGGGGTTCCTGGGTGGCTCAGTGGGTTAAAGCCTCTGCCTTCATCTCATGATCTCAGGTTCCTGGGATCAAGCCCCACATCAGGCTCTCTGCTCAGTAGGGAGCCTGCTTCCCCCTCTCTCTCTGCCTGCCTCTCTCCCTACTTGTGATCTCTTTCTCTGTCATATAAACAAACAAACAGACAAACAAACAAACAAATAAATAAATAAAATATTTTTTTAAAAGAGCTAAAAAAATTTGTATCTACGAAATATACAGGTTTAGGAGCAATATCAGAAGCTTGATATATTGTTTTCCTCTGATGATGGGGTTTTACAGTTTTATGGGGACCCTGTTGCTATTTTCTTCTTGTTTTTGGCTTATTCTGTGAGAGGGGCCATCCACATTGTCTTCCAGTCAATCTTGCTCAGGTTAAGTCACCCTGCAGTCTATCAAGGGGTTGGGCTCTGTGGAAACTGGTTTTTCAGTCTTTCTCTCTGGAGGTTTTTGTCCTTTTGCAGCTTTTTTTTGGCTCTTTGGAGGGTCTGAGCAAAGAATCTGCCTGTTCCTAGACCTCCTCCTTAGAGAAAAGCCTCAGTCTGCTCCTCTCTGCATGGTCTAGAACACACAAACTCCCCCTCTGCAGACTCTGCTGCACACTGCAGCCTCCCAAGGGTGGTGTGCATCCCTAGCCACCATCCCAATGTTCGTCCAAAGCCCTTACTTGTCACTGCACCCCTGTGCCACTAAAATCATGAGTGATATTGGTCCGGGGAGCCCACTTCTGGTGGCTGCCACTGCTGGACTGCTTTCTGGGGTCCAGGCCCATGCCGGATGAGCTCAGACCCTGTGGTGGGACACAGAAGGCCATGGAGGACTGCCAGCCGCTACCAAGCGCTCCCAAGCATGGGCAGGAGTGCACTCATACTCTGCGGAGGGCCAAGGAGGACCGCCACTGGCACCCACACCAAGTTCTCTCTGGTATTACAACATATTCCATAGTAAATTTTTTTTAAAAAAGATTTTATTTATTTACTTGACAGAGAGAGAGAGATATCACAAGTAGGCAGAAGCAGGCAGAGAGAGAGGAGGAAGCTGGCTCCCTACTGAGCAGAGATCCTGAGGCAGGGCTTGATCCCAGGACCCTGAGATCATGAACTGAGCCAAAGGCAGAGGCTTTAACCCATTGAGCCACCCAGGCACCCCTCCATAGTAAATTTTTGACTTGAACTTTTTCATACATATACTTTTTAAAAATAAGATTCTATTTATTTATTTGACAGAGAGAGATCACAAGTAGGCAGAGAGGCAAGCAGAGAGAACAGGAAGCAGGCTACTTGCTGAGCAGAGAGAGCCCAATGTAGGGCTCAATCCCAGGACCCTGAGATCATAACCTGAGCTGAAGGCAGAGGCTTAGCCCACTGAGTCACCAAGGTGCTCCAACTTTTATATATGTTTCCATACAGTCCTTTCCCCCCATATATATATATATATGTATACACACACACACACACACACACACACACACACACACACACACACACACACACATACCAGTTTTAGTTTCCCTGTATTTCTGGAAAGTTGAGTTCTCTAACTAAGATAACAAGATACACCCAAGAACAAGAACTGAAATATCCTTCCTCACTCACATCAAGGGATTATAACCACCTTCCCATCAGCCCTCTTTTATTTTATTTTCTTTTTTCTTTTTCTTTTGTCAGTCTTTTTGTTTGTTTGTTTTGTACTTTTTAAATCTTACTCTTCAGTCTCATTTTGGCTGTTTTCCCCCCTCTTTGGTGGTAACTTCTGATTGCTCCAAAACTTCCCAGGGGGCACCTGGCCTGGATAGTGGTTGATATTTTCAGCTCTACATCTCCTCAACCACAACTCAACATAATGACAAGGAGGAGGAACTCCCAACAACAAAAAGACCCAGAGACAATGGCCTCTGCAGTGGATCTAATTGATATGGATCTAAGCAAGATGCCAGAAATAGACTTCAGGGCAGCAGTTATGAAGACAATAGTCGGGCTGGAGAAAACTATTAAGGAAAACATAGATTCACTAAGGGCAGAAGCGAGGGCAGATATGGCAGAACTTAAAAATACTATCAGTGAGATCCAGTCTAATCTAGATACTCTAACAGTTAGGGTAAATGAGTCAGAAGAATGAATTAGTGATCTTGAAGACAAACTGATAGAAAAAAAGGAGCAAGAGGAGGCCTGGAACAAACAGCTTAAAATCCATGAATGCAGAGTTAGAGAAATAAATGATGCCATGAAACGTTCCAATGTCAGAATTATTGTGATCCCTGAGGGAGTGGAGAGAGGGAGAAGAATAGAAGATATAGTTGACCAAATCGTAGCCACAAATTCCCCTAATCTGGGGAATGAAACAAGTAATCATGTCCTAGAGGTAGAGAGGACACCATCCAAGGTCAATGAGGAAGGATCAATCCCTTGGCATGTAATAATAAAACTAGCATAATAAAACATGTCAAAAAATCTTAGAACCAAGGAAACTATTTTAAGGGCAGTTAGGGGGAAGAGATTCCTTACATACAGAAGAAGGAACACCAGAATAATGTAAGACCTGTCCACAGAGACCTGACAAGCCAGAAAGGGCTGGCAAGACATCTTCAGGGTACTAAATGAGAATAATATGCAGCCAAGGATACTTTATCCAGCAAGGCTGTGACTCAGAAGAGATGGAGAGATAAGAAGCTTCCATGACCTGCAGAGACTAAAAGAATATGTGACCAAGCTGGCCTTTCAAGAAATATTAAGGGGGTTCTATAAAAGGAGAAAGATGTCAAGAGTCTTGATGATCAAATATATATATCTGATGCAGAACAGAGATATATAGAGACAATCCATAGAAACAAGGACTTCACAGGCAACATGATGACAATAAAGTCTTATCTCTCAATAATCACTTTCAATGTGAACAGCCTAAATGCTCCCATAAAACTGCACAAGGCTGCAGACTGGATGAGAAGACAGGACCCACCCATATGCTGTCTACAAGAGACTCATTTTGAACCCAAAGATACATATAGACTGAAAGTGAAGGGATGGAGAACCATCTTTCATACCAATGAACCGCAAAAGAAAGCTGGGTTAGTGATTCTCATATCAGACAAATTAGATTTTAAGTTAAAGACTGCAGTTAGAGACATATGAAAAAATGTTCATCATCTTTAGCCATCAGGGAGATACAAATCAAAACCACACTGAGATACCACCTTACACCAGTCAGAATGGCCAAAATGAACAAGACAGTAAACAACAAATGTTTAAGAGGATGTGGAGAAAGGGGAACCCTCTTACACTGTTGGTAGGATTGCAAGCTGGTGCAGCCACTTTGGAAAACAGTGTGGAGATTCCTCAAGAAATTAAAAATAGAGCTACCCTATGACCCTGCAATTGCACTCCTGGGTATTTACCCCAAAGAAGCAGATGCAGTACAAAGAAGGGCCACATGTACCCCAATGTTCATAGCAGCAATGGCCACAATTGCCAAACTGTGGAAAGAACCAAGATGCCCTTCAACAGATGAATGGATATAGAAGATATGGTCCCTATATACAATGGAATATTAGGCCTCCATCAGAAAGGATGAATATCCAACTTTTGTATGAACATGGATGGGACTGGAAGAGATTATGTGGAGTGAAATATGTCAAGCAGAGAAAGTCGATTAACTTACATGTGGAGCATAAGGAAAAACATGGAGGGCATTGTGAGAAGGAAAGGAAGGGTGAATGGGGAAAAATCAGAGGAGGCGATGAATCATGAGCGACTATGCACTCTGAGCAACAAATTGAGGGTTTTGGAGGGGAGGGGTGGAGGGTTGGGTGAGCCTGAGCCTCAATACCTGGTTGGGTATTGAGGAGGGCACATATTGCATGGAGCACTGGGTGTGGCGCATGAACAATTAATCTTGTAACACTGAAAAAAAATAAATGTATTTGGGGAAAAAAAAGAAGAAGAAACCAACCTTACCAAAAAAAAAAAAAAAAAAAAAGAGAGAGAGAGAGACAGACAGAGAAACAGAGATACAGTAGGACACTATATCATTCTGAAAGGGTCTATCGAACAAGAAGATCAGACAATTGTAAATATCTATGCTTCCAATATGGGAGCAGCCAACTACATAAGCCAACTGTTAATCAAAATAAAGAGTCATATTGATAATAATACATTAATTGTAAGAGAACTTAACACTCCACTCAGCAATAGACTGATCAATTAAGCAGAAAATCAACAAAGAAACAAGAGCATTGAATGACACACTAGAGTGGATGGATCTCATAGATGTGTGCGTGCATGTGTGTGTGTGTGTGTGTGTGTGTGTGTGTGTGTACATACACAATATATACAAATATACAAATATATATATATATGTATTTCATCTTAAAACAACAGAATACTCATTCTTCTCAAGTGCACATGGAACTTTCTCCAGAATAGACCACATACTGGGTCACAAACTAGGTCTCAACTGATAGCAAAAGATTGAGATTATTCCCTGCATATTCTCAGACCACAATGCTGAAAAACTCCAATTCAATCCCAAGGAAAGGTTTGGAAGAAATTCAAACACTTGGAAACTAAAAACCATCCTGATCAGGAATGTTTGGGTCAACCAGGAAATCAAAGAATAACTTAAGCAATTCATGGAAATCAGTGAGAAAGAAAACACATCAGTCCCAAACCTATGGGATACTGCAAAGGCGGTCGTAAGGGGGAAATACATAGCCATCCAATCCTCACTAAAAAAAATTAAAAAATTAAAAAAAAAATCCCGAATACACTAACTTTCTTTACACCTTAAAGATCTGGGGAATCACAACAAATTAAAGATAACCCACACACGAGAAGGGGAATAATTAAGATTAGAGCAGAGAGCAATGAATTAGAAACCAGAAATACAGTAGAGCAGATCAACAAAACTAGAAACTGGTTCTTTGAAAGAATTAATAAGATTGATAAACCACTCGCCAGACTTATCCAAAAGAAAAGAGAGAGGACCCAAATTAACAAAATTATGAATGAAAGGGGAGAGATCATATCTGACACCAAAGAAATAGAAATAATCATCAGATATTATTATCAACAGCTATATACCAATAAGTTAAACAACCTAGAAGAAATGGATGCCTTCCTGGAAACCTATAAACTTCCAAGACTGAAACAGGAAGAAGTTGACAACCTGAATAGACCAATAACCAGTAACGAAAGTGAAGCAGTGATCAAAAACCTCCTCCAAAACAAGAGTCCAGGGCATGATGAATTCCCTGGGGAATTCCACCAAGCATTCAAAGAAGAAATAATATCTATTCTCCTGAAGCAGTTAAGAAAGAGAAAGAAAGAAAAAAAGAAAGAAAGAAAGAAAGAAAGAAAGAAAAGAAAGAAAGAAAGAAAGAAAGAAAGAAAGAAAGAAAGAAAGAAAGAAAGAAAAGAAAAGAAAAGAAAAAAGAAAAACAGAAGTAAAACTTCCAGACCTCATGAGGCCAAAATTACCTTGTTCTCCAAACCAGGCAAAGATCCCATCAAAAAAGAATTTCAGACCAATATCCCTGATGCATATGGATGCTAAAACTCTCAACAAAATATTAGCTAATAGGATCCAATAGTACATTAAAAGGATTATCCATCACAACCCGGTGGGATTTATCCTTGGAATGCAAGAGTGGTTCAAATCAATCAATGTGATAGAACACATAAATAAGAGAAGGTTTTCATGCATATTTGAGGAGTGTGCTGACAAGATTCTAGTTCACACAGGGCTGGATAAGTTCCGTCCTGAAGGCCAATCCAGTTGTGATGAAATTCTTCACACCTTCCCAGTGAGGTGTATATTATTGTTCCCCTTTTGCAGAAGAGGATACTGATGATTAGGTTATGTTAACTTGACCAAGGTCAGGCAGACTTTCCATAGTTGGGACTCCAACTCAACTTTTCCCACTCACCTCTGTGAGCTGAATCAAAGACTGGGAACTGGGACAGCATTGTTGAGCCTTCAGATGGAAAGTACGTTCTTTCCAAGGGAAACACAGAAGGAGATAGCCCAGTTATCAACACTTCAGCTTGCACCCTCCTTACTCTGACCACATCACTTCCTCTTCTTTTTCCTTGTTTCCCAGTGCCTTGTCTTTGCTTCTCCTTTTCTCTTCTGTCTCTATTTCACAGAACTTAAGTACAGATTAAGTACTATGTTCTTCTCATTCCGGCTAAATCACTTACCAGCAGTGGGAGTCAGAGCAAGAACAACACTTTGGCTCTCCCAGGAGTTTTGCCAATGTCTGTACATGAGCCAAGCCAGTGCTCCTCCCTTGTCCCTTCACTGTTGCCCCAGGGTTTTCCTCATCCACCAGGTACATGTTTGCTGTGTTCCCTAACATTCCTCTACTTATCTCCTAAAGCCTTTTACTCAACCTAAACAAATCCCTGTTGTATCCAAAATTTGCCCTAATTCAAGTTAGTTTGCCTTCTAGTAAGGCTGCTTCTGCCTTGTTCTGAGGCAGCCTTCTGATTTATGCAACTATTGAGCAGATTGCAGGGTGATCTGGATGGAACAGTTGGTCCATTAACTTCAAATCTTTGGAGACTCCCTTTCTGCATACTCATTCACCCCACTTACGTACTCATCCACTTACCTTTCCATTTACCCTGTCACCTACTCACCTGTACACACACAAACTCATCTACCCTTATCTATCTATCTATCTATCTATCTATCTATCTATCTATCTATCTATCATCTATCTATCTATCATCTATCTATCTATCTATCTATCTATCTATCTATCTATCTATCTCTATCATCTATCTATCTATCATCTATTTATTATCTATCTATCTATTATTATTTATTATTTGAGAGAGAGAGAAAGAGCACAAGCAGGGGTAGAGGCAGAGTGAGAAGAAGAAGTAGGCCCCCTGCTGAGCAGGGAGCCCGACAAAGGACTCCATCCCAGGACCCTGAGACCATGACCTGAGCCGAAAGGAGATGCCCAACCAACTGAGCCACTCAGATGTCCCCTCGTCTACCCTCTTATTACACTCATTCATCCACATACTCAACAGACATGTTTGAGCCCTGGTTGTATCTACTCCAATACTCCAATACTACTTCAAGGTCATCCTTGAAGAAAAAGAGAAATGAGTGTCTGCTTTCAATGAGTTCTCATTGAGAGGGTGTCACCTTTTATTCTTCTTCACTAAGGAAGACTGTTAGTTTTCACCTTTGCCCTCAGCTTATAGCAACTGCACCACAAACAGCAGCAAGTGCTATTTCCCAGGCACATAGCTGAGTTGTGGCAGTGACTGAGACCAGAACTGTTGGATCTTCTATACAAAAAGACTTGTTCCCTTGCCTGGGATTAGCTCTGCCATTCTTTAACTTCATGTGGGTACCAAGTATTGATTGGGTGCTTCCTGTGTGTCAAGTGTTGTGCTGAATGCTGGGGATAGAGGGGCCAAAAGGACACAGTCCCTATATTGAAGTCTACAGTCCCTAACTCAATCCCTGATGTATCAAGACATTTCCCCCCAAGTATCTCCTTCTGAGACTCATCAAATCAGAGTTAATCACTTCCTCCCTGATTCATCCAAGTCATTCTTCTGTCTAGTAAAATGTGTGATTTGAATGCATGAAAATATCTTCTCCCATGTAGGGTAGGGTATGATTTCCTTGAGGGCCAGCACACTTTCCTGCTTGTCTTGGTTCCCCAGCAGCTAGTCCATAGCCTGGGTCACATGAGAAGCTCATGTGTGTAGGATGAATTGTTGAGTGAACAAATGCTGCTCAGGCAGCAGATGGGGTGGAGAGGAGGAAGTAAGATAATTAGCAGTGTGGTCAAGATTCTGGTGCCTTGAAATCTGTCTTTACCTTGTACTATGTGGGCAACTTGAGACAAATGACCGAAGTTCTCTGTGCCTCAATTTTGCATCTGTAAAATGGGGGTAATAGCAACTCCCCACCTGCATTTGACTGTTGTGAACATTCAGTGAGATAACAGACATAAAGTGTACAATGATATGTTAGTATTACCTCAGCTCTTTTGTTCTGCCACCCAGATGTTATTAACTTATGCCTGCTTCTCCTGTTCATGTCCCAAGCTTCCCAACCACTGGCTGAAATCCTCTAGCACTCAAAACCACCCATCATAACAGAACTCCAGGCCTAGAGCTCCAGGAGTTCAGGAGAACCAGTTGCTTTTGGAGGATAGCCTTTTCCTGAGAACATGAATATGCATGTGTGGTTCTATACTATAAATTAAAATAAATTCTGACTTAAGAAAATCTGGTGGTCTTATACCAGTTAGAATGGCCCAAATCAACAAGACAGTAAACAACAAATGTTGGAGAGGATGTGGAGAAAGGGGAACCGTCTTCCACTGTTGTTGGGAATGCAAGTGGGTGCAGCCACTTTGGAAAACAGTGTGGAGATTCCTCAAGAAATTAAAAATAGAGCTATCCTATGACCCTGCCATCACACTACTGGGTATTTACCCCAAAGAAGCAGATGCATTACAAAGAAGGGCCATGTACCCCAATGTTCATAGCAGCAATGGCCACAATCACCAAACTGTGGAAACAGCCAAGATGCCCTTCAACAGATAAATGGATGAAGAAGATAAGGCCCATATATACAATGGAATATTTTGCCTCCATCAGAAAGGATGACTACCCAACTTTTGTATGAACATGGATGGGACTGGAAGAGATTATGCAGAGTGAAATAAGTCAAATGGAGATAGTCAATTATCTTATGGTCTCACTTACGTGTGGAGCATAAGGAAAACATGGAAGGCATTGTGAGAAGGAAAGGAAGGGTGAATCAGGGGAAATTGGAGGGGTGATGAACCATGAGAGACTGTGGACTCTGAGCAACAAACTGAGGGTTTTGGAGGGGAGGGGTAGGGGGTTGGGTGAGCCTGGTGGTGGTTATTGAGGAGGGTGCGTATAGCATGAAGCACTGGGTGTGGTGCATGAACAATGAATCTTGCAACATTGAAAAAATAAAAATATTTGGAGAAAAAATTACCACAAACATCCCTGGGGTAAATGATACATTATATGTTAATTAAAAAAAATAAAAAACCAAAAATACCCCCCCCCCAAAAAAAAACAACAAAAAAGAAAATCTGGTGGTGAGGTAGGCAATGTCTTTCAAAGACAGAGAACTGAGACAGACTTCATGTAATAAGAGGAAGGGCAGAAACTCTAGGGAAAATCCATTTAGGCCCCACTAGTAAGGGTGGGGTGGAAATGGACTGAAAAATACAAGTGTTTCCACCCACCAGATTTCTGTTCTCTTTCCATGGAAAAGAAACATGGGAGACAGACCCAAGATTACTCAGCTCTACTTAGCGCAGGTAAATCAGACCTGAATTAAAGCAGCTTTTGTCCTTGTTTCTCCACTAATACCCCCCACCCCCAAGGTATGTGATAGATCAGATGCAGCCCCTCCTGCCCCATTGCCTTGCCAGAATCTTCTTCAGTCAGCACCTCTAGGCTCAGGGACAGAGCAGAAACTTATTGAGTGAGGAATGTCAGCAGTGGGAAAGGTCAACTGCCCTCCAAACTTCCCTAGACTTCCCCCTCTAAATATCCTAGGGCTGTGAGATGGACAGAGCTGGATATGACTGACTTATGGTCCCACTGGGCTGAAGAGATTGGGGAACTTCGGTGTCCACTCATTTTTTTGCTTATGTTATCTCCCTCACCTGCCAAACTTTTTCTGGAAGTGTCACATCATGATTCACTGAAATGAAAAGGGGCTGTGAGTTTTAGTTCCTGGCTGGAGCCTCACTGCTCTCATCTGTAAAATGGATGTGTTGAATTAAAGACATATCCTGTCCTACATTTTTATGGTTTAAGTTATCTTTGCTAAAGGTGAGATGTCTTACCTCACTTGGCTTTTCTCTGAAGTATCATGGAAGTATATTGGGCAGCTTGAAAGAAAAAATGCAGTCTTATTTGTCCAGTATTCTTGTCTTGTGTACTCTCACCCACCAAGGGTGGAACCCAAGCCCAAGGAAAGGAAGCAATGGAAAGGTCAGGATTCAGGGCACCTTTGAAGGCTGGGGTCCTCTCTGGTACTCACCCTGTCTGTGAGCTCTTGTATCACAGACATCTTCTGGCTTGAGTCATTTCTGGTTTGTCTTTTATTCTCTTCAGAATCTGTGCCACTTCTCCTTTTTCTTTATTAGCTTTCTCTGTCATTTCCTTCTCCCTCAAATTTTCTTCATCTCCAAGAATTCCAGGGCTTTTCTCCAGCCATATTGTATCTGAGGTCCCTTCAGGGTTGCTTATCTCCAGGTGATATTGCTGCCCACATTCCTCATTCCCAGATCTCCTCCCATACTGTGGCACAGCTGACTCCAGGGTCCCTGGAAGCTTCTGTTGCCAGAACTGAGGACTTCCTAATTTCTTACCTCACTTGACATCTGGCAGCTTGTGACACTGTTTACACTCCTCTCCAGGCAGCCTTTCCATGATGCCCCTTTTTTTTCCTCTTGGGCTTCTTTCTCTCTTTGAGGACTCCTTTCTTCTCAATATTCTTTGGCTCCTGCTCTGCTGCCAACACTGGCTTTCTCCCCCTCCTCTGCCCATCTTTCTCTTCCCTCTTTACACTCCCATCGGGATCTCATTCAGCACTTCTGATGGATACAAAACTCATTTCCAACCCAGACTTTTCTCCTGAGATCTAGCCCCATTCATTCAACCCTCCTCTAGGATATCTCCTCTTGGAAAGCCTTCACTACCCTCTTATCTAACACAATAATTATCACAGCATGGTATTGATAATAGCCAATAGAAGGTGTGTATTTTTTTTTTAAGATTTTATTTTTAAGTAATCTCTTCTTTTTTTCATTGTGAATCTGAGGGTTAAGATTTATTTGTGTGTCAGGTTTGAATTGGTGGTAGAGGTCAGGTTTGAATCTGCAGTGGAGAAGAGGAGCCAGGTGAGTAGAATAGAGGCAAGCTTTAACGGATGCGCTCTTGGGTGAGATTCCACGGCTCAAAAAGGAGTGAGGCTGGGAAGTCCCGCCGAGAGATAGGGATGAGGGGTTTTTAATTAGGGGCCTTAGGGTGTGGAGGCCTTGCTGGTATCTGATTGGCTTCGATTTATATATATGAGGGATACAAAATACACCAATCAGTTGTCAGCTCATTATACAGAAAAAGGGATGCAAAGTTGACCAGATTGTCCCTCGTCATTGTGGGGTGATCTGGAAAGTCTCTGAGACAGGAAGCCCCATGGCCAGGAAATCCTGAGCCACCATCTTGTGAAACTCGGTGGCCATCCTGTCCGCTCTTGGTGTCCTTGGGCCCGCCAGCCCAACATTATGTATTTATATATTTATTTAATTATGCTCAGTTAGCCACTGTATAGTACATCATTAGTTTTTGATGTAGTCTTTACACCAATGTGGGACTTGAACTCACAACCCCAAGATCAGGAGTCATGTGCTCCACTGACTAAGCCAGCCAGGCACCCAGGGACATGTGTACTTTTATTATCACCCCTACCTATTTTGTGGATGAGGAGACTGGAACCTAGAGATGTTGAAAGAGTCCAAGCTCTTAAACGCTGAATTTTGGTTTTCTAAAAATCAAAGTAGTCCTAACTCACTGCCCATCCCCTCCTACAACTATGCTCAGGGACCATCACCACAGTCCTCTCCTTAGGGACCAGTCAGCCTCCGGTCCATTCCTGTGGCCACTAGCTCACCCCACAGGGCCCCATTACCTTCCTCCTAACTGATCTGTCTCCAGCTAGTTCCCAATGAAATCCAATTCATAGAGCCACTCTTTCTATCTTTCTAAAATGTAAATTTGAAGATTTCATTCTTTCTAATTTGATTCAATGCTTCCCTCTGACCTCAGGATAAAACAAACATGCCTTAAGGGGCTTTCCAGAAATGGGTCCTGCTTCTCCTCCCCCTTGCCTCCCATGGTATTGACCTCATTTCTCATCACTTCCTGCCTCCTACTCTATGGTTTCCCATCACAGGTTTCCCAGGAGGCACACTCACTCTCATGCCTCTTCTACATTTGGTTACCCCTTTTGAAATACACTCCCCTATAGTCAGTTGCCTTCAAGACTCAGCTCAAGTGGCCCTCCAGGAAGACTTTCTGGAAATCCACACCCTTCTAATTTGGGTAAGCTACTCTGTGGTTGGTGAGCTTCTCATTTCAAAGCAACATCTTGCTGTTTGCACATTTGCCTTCTCTATTGATCCCAGGGCTTGTGTTTGTGTTTTATCTTTTTGTTGATTAGCCTCAAATTAGCATGTTGTGTAAATAACTGAATACTCGATCTGTTCTCCTTCTAAGGCTTGGATTCCTTTTTTTTTTCATATTTTTATTTTTGTATTTTTTTCCCCAAATACTTTTATTTTTTCAGTGTTACAAGATTCATTGTTGATGCACCACACCCTGTGCTCCATGCAATACGTGCCTTTCTCAATATCCACCACCAGGCTTGCCCAGCCCCCCACCTCCTCCCCTCTAAAACCCTCAGTTTGTTGCTTAGAGTCCACAGTCTTTCATAGTTCATCTTCCCCTCCGATTTCTCCCAATTCATCCTTCCTTTCCTTCTTACAATGTCCTCCATGTCTTTCCTTATGCTCCACACTTAAGTGAGACCATATGACAATTGACTCTCTCTGCTTGACTTATTTCACTCAGCATGTCTTCCAGTCCCATCCATGTTGATACAAAAGTTGGGTATTCATCCTTTCTGATGGAGGCATAATATCCCATTGTATATATGTACCATGTCTTCTTGATTAAGGCCTGGATTCTTGATTCATAGTCCAGAGGTTTCCAGGTCTGAAGTGGAGGGTTCTCATCAGGGTCTTCATTAGGGCCCTAACTTTACCCTGGCATCTGCTGGTTTTCCCTCCTCAGGTGAATTGAAGTTTCAAGGTCAAGAGGAACCTTCTGCTGGTACAACTAGAGAAACCTGGAGAGGTGGTGCAGGGCAAGGAATCTGCATCCACCTAAAACTAGTTTGGTAAGGCAAAAGAAGCAAGCCAAGATATCTCTGATTAGAAAGACTCCTGGAAGGGCACCTGGGTGGCTCAGTTCGTTAAGTATGTGCTTTCAGCTCAGGTCATGATTCCAGGGTTCTGGGATCAGGCCCTAGATTGGGCTTCCTGCTCAGCAGGGAGCCTGCTTCTCCCTCTCCCACTCTCTCTGGTTGTGCTTTCTGTCCCTCTCTGTCAAATAAATAAATACAATCTAAAAAAAAAAAGGAAAGAAAGACTCTGAGACAGCGTGTGTGGGCCACCTCAACCCCTTTTTCTGTTTAATTTAGTCCTATTCTCTGCCCTCCACCTCTGAGTCATGCTGGCAACTTCCCTTCCTGCTTCTGGTCTCCTGACCACATCTCTGCTCACTTCCTCCCTCTGCACTCTGGTTCAGCTGTTCCTTCAGTGGCTGAGGATCTCAGAAGCCCGTGTCTGACCTTCCAGTCATGACCAGGACCAGAATATCCCTTCTCCTGTTGATGGGTAAGTCACAGACCCCAGTGAAGGGATATGAGAAGATTGGGGTCCAGGTAAAAGAGAGCTGAGACTGTACATGTTTTAGACCCAGACATTAAGAGGGGGATCTGGAATTATGTAGGGTTTGGGATCTGGAGTTTTTGGAGGGAGAGGATATTGGAGAACTAATTTTAGGGGAGTTCAAGAGATCTAGAAAAGGAGCCAATTGTCTGAACAATCCAATGATTTCCCAAGTAGGCAGAACAAGTCAAACTTGTGCTCTATTCACAATGTCACTTTGGCCCAAGTTTTCCTGGATTCTTCCTCTTGGAAGCCCCCAGGGGTAGGGGTGGCAAAGGAGTGTCTTTAGAGCTTGCGTGTTGCTCTGTGAAAATGGAAAATTGACACTTGCCAGCAGGTCAGTGGGTGAAGAGCTGTCTCTGGACTGACTGAGGAGAAAAGCAGGGCTGAGGGAGGCCTGAACCTGGGAGTTCAGAAGTCCAGGAGATGCTGGGGCATTGGGCCTACAGGGGAGAACAGGCTTTGGGGCCTGGGGAGATGGAACAGGAGGAAGACCCTTCTCCTGAGTTTCTTTTCTTACCCCTTTCCCCAGCCTTGGCTTCTTCTCTCTGCTTCAACTTGGACACGGACCAGCCAACAATCTTCCTCATGGACAGTGCTGGGTTTGGACACAGTGTGGTCCAGTATGGCAACACCTGGTAAGGACTGGGTGGTGTGACTGGCCTTTGATTCTCACCAACTCCTCTCCATGCATAGGGTCCTGTCCTTCCCCATGACTGTCTTATCTTCTGTCTGGTGTGGCAATTCCCCCAATGCTATGACGAGTTGGACTGAAAGCAGGTGCTGTCATGCCATCTTAATCACAATTAATATTTATCAAGCACTCACTAAATGCCCAGCACCCTTTATGTGGGCACTGATCTGTTTTATTTTATTTTAAATTCCAGTATAGTTAATATACAGTGTTAATATTAGTTTCAGGTGTACAATATAGTGATTCAACAATTCCATACATCAGCTGGTGCTCATCATGACAAATGCACTCCTTAATCCCCATCACCTGTTTTACCCATCCCCCTATACCCCTATCCTCTGGTAACCATTGGTTGGTTCTCTATAATTAATAGTCTGTTTCTTGGTTTGTCTCTCTTTCCCTTTTTTTGTTTGCTTTGTTTCTTAAATTCCACATATAAGTGAAATCACATGGTATTTGTTTTTCTCTGACTTATTTCACTTAGCATAATCTCTAGCTCCATCTATGTCATTGCAAATGACAAGATTTCATTCTTTCTTGTGGCTGAATAATATCTCTATCTATATATAACACATCTTCTTTATCCATTCATCAATTATTGGACACTTTGGCTTCTCCCATCTCTTGGCTATTGTAAATATTGTTTCTGTAAACATCTGGGTGCATGTAGCCCTTTCAAATTAGTATTTTTGTATTATTTGGGTAAATATCCAGTAGTACAATTGCTAGATCATAGGATATTTCTCTTTTTAACTTTTTGAGGAAACTCCATACTGTTTTCCACAGCAGTTGCACCAGTTTGCATTCCCACCAACAATGCACAAGTGTTCCTTCTTTTCCACAACCTCATCAACACAACTTTTTTTAAATTAAAAAAAATTTTTGTTAACATATAATGTATTATTTGCCCCAGGGGTATGTATCTGTGAATCATTAGGCCTACACATATCACAGCACTCACCATAGCACATACCCTCCCCAATGTCCATAACCCAGCCACCCTATCCCTATCCCCCACCCTCCAGCAACCCTCAGTTTGTTTCCTGAGATTAAGAGTCTCTTACCGTTTTTCTCCCTCCTGATCCCATCTTCATCAACACCTCTTGTTTCTTGTGTTGATTTTAGCCATGCTGATAGGTGTGAGGTGATAACTCATTGTAGTTTGATTTGAATTTTTAGGTGAACATCGATTTATTCCCCACAATAACCTTACGAGGTATGTAGGTATCAACCATCCAACGAATATTTATTGAGCATCTACTACTAAATGTTTCAGGAGCCAGGCATACACCAGAGAACAAAATAGGCAAAAATCCTTCCCATGTGGAACTTACATTGTATTAATTTCTACTTTGCAGATGGGAAAACCGAGGCTTCGAGAAATGAAGCAAACTTGCTGAGCAGCAGTCTGGCTCTGCTGTCCTATTCTTTTTTAAAATTTAAAAAAAGATTTTTATTTATTTATTTCACACAGAGAGAGAGACAGCAAGAGAAGGAACACAAGCAGGGGTGGTGGGAGAGGGAGAAACAGGCTTCCTGTGGAGCAGGAAACCTGATGCAGGGCTTGATCCCAGGATCCTGAAATCATGACCCAAGCCATAGCAGATGCTTAATGACTGAACCACTCAGGTACCCTGCTGTTCACATTCTTAATTGTAGTGTTCTTTGTCTCCCTCCAGGGTGGTGGTTGGAGCCCCCCAGGAGATAAAGGCTGCCAACCAAACAGGCAGCCTCTACCAGTGTGACTACAGCATGGGCAAGTGTGAGCCCATCCACATGCAGAGTGAGTCACTGTCCCTCCTTAGGACCTAGGTCTAGACTCTCATGCTCTGGGGAACTGTGGGGAGTACAGAAGACCCACTTCCAGGCTCCAGCTCTGTCTGAGACCCTTGACCTTACAGGTTTCCTGATCCCCCTTATGGCCTCCCTGCCCATTACACCCCTGCACTCCCATGGCTCCATCAAGACCTGAAAGTCCTTCACCAGTCAGACTTCTTTGTCTTGCAGGGTTGAGGTGACCTCTGCCCAGATCTTATACAGCCTCCTTTGTCCATACAAAGGGTATGGACAACCTATTGAGGGTAGGTAACCATACACATATTTGTTCCCTCAGTACCCCCAGAAGCTGTGAACATGTCCCTGGGCCTGTCCTTGGCAGCCTTCACTAACCCCTCTCAGCTGCTGGTGAGTTGCTTTGGGTTGTGGAGCTGTCCTGAGGGAAGGAGTGGGGACCTGGGGCTGGTGGGCTGGGGGTCTTGGGGAGGGTGAATGTACTGGGATAGGAGGATGGGATGGAAGGAGGAGCAGGCCCTCCCATCAGGTGCCTCTGTCCCTAGGCCTGTGGCCCCACAGTGCACCATACATGCAGGGAGAACATGTACTTGACGGGGTTCTGCTTCCTGATGGGCTCCTCTTCTTGGCAAGCCCGGAGGATCCCAGCTGCCCTGCAGGGTGAGTGTCTGGGGCCATTGCCTCCTTTGAGGAGTGCACACACCTTGTGACTGGGTAAAAAAAAAGATATCTGGAAAAAAATATTACTGAATGGGATAGTGGTTCCAAACGTGGGCTGGGGAGTCACTGCCTGATTTTACATCTTGCCCTGTCGCTGTCCTACTTTCCTATGACCTTACCCTCTTGGAGACTCAGTTTCTTCATCTGTCTGATGGTGATAATGACACACCCAACCCTGAGAGGGACAGAAGATGATCCATGGCCAGGATTTAGCACAGTGCCTGGCATGTGGTGAAGGTTCATTTAATGTTAGCTGCTATTATTTTCAGTGAGAAGGGGATTTATTTTCACCCAGTACATCCTTGTGTATAACCAATTGGTTTGTGGGAATGTGTGATGAGGGTGCAGACAGTCTGAGTGGTATGTGTGTGTATAGATGTATATATCTGTGCATATGCATTTATATGTGCATGCATGTGTCTGCATGTATATTTGTATGCAAATGTATGCATGAGTATGTGTGTATGTGTGTGCATGAGTATGCATCTGTGAACATGTATGTATGTGCACATACATGTTATACACACATGCACATATGTATATATGTACATGCATGCATGTGTGTGTGTGCATGCAGGTTGAGACATAGGGCCTGGCTTCCCCAGTGTTGATAGGGCTGGGAGATAAGGAGTAAGAACAGTGAGTTTTCAGATCTAACCACGGCAGACCTAGGCCTCTCCCTGGTCTCACATTTACACTCAGGCCCCTGGGGAGATTGGCATCTGGCCACTGAATGGAGTGCCCTTCCAGTACCTCCTATACTCTAGACTTCACTCATGGGAGCCTGGGCTCCCTTCAGAACACCCAAGCGGGAACCTCTGGAACAGAAAGGGGAAGCTGGGACGTCTCCTCTTGGAGACCTGGAAGAGTTCCCTTTTTTTTTTTTGACCAATTCTAAATTCACTCAGGAAGGCCTATACTTAAGCTGAGAACAGAATAGGGCCAGTGTGTGGCTATTGCCAGAGATGACATTAAAAATATTTAACAAAAGCACAGTTTAGCACTGAGTAATGAGGACAGACTCTGGCCAGGGGCTGAAGAGGTCCCCTTTCATTGCTAGGTCATGGAGATGTGGGGAAAGAGGTAGAGTAGGGCTTGGGAAAGAGATACTTGGGAAAGAGGCCAAGGTAGGAGGAAGGGCCCCTGGGTTTCTTACCATCTGGATTGGAGGAACTTTCACTTTTTTATAAGCCAGGCTGACTACACAGGTGTGAGCAGTTTTGTCACAGATGTAGCTTCTTTAATGACTTTAGGAGGCCAAAGGGCCCTATTCTATGTGGGGATTGTGGAAAACCTTGGGTCAGGGTGTGGTGAGTTCTTACAGCTAAAAGGCTGAGGCCCTAGGCTCTAGGAATGTTCTTTGGAGGATTGGTGCCACCTCTTTTCCCAGAGTGTCCGAGGCAAGAGCAGGATATCGTGTTCCTGATTGATGGCTCAGGCAGCATCTCCTTCCATGATTTTACCAAGATGTTGAATTTCGTGAAGGCTGTGATGAGCCAGTTCCAGAGACCTAGCACCCAGGTATGCCCTTGGGGGAGGGAAGGCAAGTGTGCAGGGCGCCTGTGGAAAGCTTGTGGGTAAAATGCCCAGGGTTCTGCTCAAGTGGCCTTGGCTCCCAGCCCCCTGCAATTCTCTCAGTTCTCCCTGATGCAGTTTTCCAACGATTTCCGGGTGCACTTCACTTTCAAAGACTTCGCATACAGCTCAAACCCACTAGTCCTGTTGGATTCTATACACCAACTGGGAGGGTACACTCACACAGCCACAGCCATCCGAATGGTCACGTGAGTCCTGACTTTTCCTGGGTCCTTCCCTAAAGCACCTGGGTCTTCCTTTAGGCCTCATCTGTCTCCATGAGAGAGGGACAGGTTGGTACTGAAATTTAGCCTGTGGATTCCTCATCCAGCTGGGGACCTCTGGGTGGGAGCAGGGCCTCCAAGAGATAGGGGCATTTCCTTCTCAAAAGGCATCAGGGGCTAGCAGCAAGTCTGTTCATAAGGCTCCGGATCCTCTACTCTGACAGAAACCAACTGTTCAGTGCCTCAAGAGGAGCCCGAAAAGATGCCTCCAAGATCCTCATTGTCATCACGGATGGGCAAAAACAAGGCGACCGTCTGGGTTATGAGGATGTCATCCCTATGGCTGAGGCTGCGGGTATCATCCGCTATGCAGTCGGGGTAGGATGTGGACATGCCCTGCCACCACTTCCTCCTTTTTCTTCCTCTTAAGGCAACTTCCCTTTCTAGGACAAAATCCCCAGCTCTCTCAGCTTCAGCTACCTTCAGGGTGAAAGCTGTGTTCTAGTCTGGGGACCCTGATCCTTTTCCCTAACCTCCTTGATGCTGTCTGAGCCTCATTTTTCTCATCTGTACACTGTGTGAAATAATATTGACCTTGTGGGGTTACTGGAGGATACCAGCATCCAGCATGATCTAGGCATATTAGGTTTATGATTGTTTTCATTGAGTTGGTCTTCATTGGGGACAGGTGGGATTGGCTTTTCAAAACAAACGTTCCTGGAAAGAATTAAATGACATTGCATCGAAGCCCTCCCATGAGTACATTTTTAAAGTGGAGAATTTTGATGCTTTGAGAGACATTCAAAACCAACTGAAAGAGAAGATCTTTGCCATTGAGGGTAAGTTACAGATGAACGTTCTCACTTCAGAAACCCTAACCCATAAATGCTTCTTTTTTTTTTTTTTTCCATAAATGCTTCTTGAACCTGGACCCCCATGCCATGGGCATAAACCCATCCCTTTGGATATTAATCTCCCACATTAGATCCTCTAAAGCTGAGGTGTCTTTCTCAGACTTGGCAAAGCCTATCTTTCCCTCTGAAACTCAGGTGTCATGCCTTCCCCCAGGTACACAGACAATAAGCAGTAGTTCCTTTGAACTGGAGATGTCCCAGGAGGGCTTCAGTGCTGTATTCACACCTGTGAGTGGGGCCCCTTTCAAGCCATTGATATAGGAGGGCAGAGAAATGGTAGGAGGGAAGGTAAGGAGGGGTGTTTGATAAGTGAGTGGAGGAAGAGAATTCCAAATAATGAACAGAATCAGTGGCAGGTATTGCTTGGGAATAGGCTGTTTTCCTTTGGCTTGTGCCTGCTCAGCCCTGGAATCCTTTCCTCCCAGGATGGACCAGTTCTGGGGGCCGTGGGGAGCTACAGCTGGTCTGGAGGTGCCTTCCTGTACCCCCCAAATATAAGCCCCACTTTCATCAACATGTCTCAAGAGAATGTGGACATGAAGGACTCTTACCTGGGTGAGAAAAGGCTGTGGTTGGGGGCACAGGTGGGACACGAGCTGCCTGGGAAGGGCAGGAGCTCAGGGATGGGGAGGAAGCCTTTGTGCTGAGGTATGTCCTCCTCAGGTTACTCCACTGAGCTGGCCTTTTGGAAGGGGGTCCAGAGCCTGATCCTGGGGGCTCCCCGCCATCAGCATATTGGAAAGGTTGTCATCTTCACTCAGGTGTCTGGACAATGGAGGCCGAAGGCTGAAGTCACAGGGACTCAGGTTGGATGTTGAGGAGGCCAGAATGGAACATGGGGGTGGCAGGGTCTCCAGGGGCAGAGAGGGAGGAGATGAAGGGGTTTGGGAGCCTGTGGGGGGAAGGTCCCTGTGGCTGGAGAGAAATGGGATCTATCCCAGAAGGGGGTGCCTCTGGCAGGAGCAGGCAGGATGACTTCAGGCTGTGCCCTACAGATCGGCTCCTACTTTGGGGCCTCCCTCTGCACTGTGGATGTGGATAGAGATGGCAGCTCTGACCTTGTCCTCATTGGGGCTCCTCATCACTACAAGCCAAGCCAGGGGGGCCAGGTGTCTGTGTGCCCCTTGCCCCAGGGGGTGAGTGTCTTATGAGACCAGGGCTGGGTGGGGCCTGGGTGTGGGATGGAGGCATTGCTTTGGTTGGAACCTGACACTGGTTTTGTTCTGCAGAGGGCTAAGTGGCAATGTGAGGTCCTTCTCTGTGGGGAGCAGGGCCACCCCTGGGGCCGCTTTGGGGCAGCCCTGACAGTGCTGGGGGATATGAATGGGGACAAGCTGACAGATGTGGCCATTGGGGCCCCGGGAGAGCAGGAGAGCCGTGGTGCTGTCTACCTATTTCATGGAACCTCAGGACTGGGCATCAGCCCCTCCCACAGTCAGGTGAGGCCCAGTCACATTTCCTGTTGTTACAATAACTTCTTTCTTGCTTCTCCTTGTTTTCTATTCTGCCACCTAGAAAATTATCCCTTACCTCATCTTACTTTTTTGCCCAGCACTGGCACATTGTAGGCAGCAAGCAAAATCTGTGGAATTTAAAAATCAACACATTGGTATGTTCTCTGCTTCGTACGAGGACTTGATTCTTTTCTTTTTTTTAAATTTTATTTATTTTTTTCAGTGTTACAAGATTTATTGTTTTGCACTACATGCAGTGCTCCATGTAGTACGTGTCCTCATCAATACCCACCACCAGGCTCGTCCAACCCCCCACCCCCTCCCCTCCAAAACCCTCAGTTTGTTGCTCAGAGTCCACAGTCTCTTGTGGTTGCTCTACCCCTCTGATTTCCCTCCATT
>CM053621.1:18697231-18719543 GCA_028646535.1 Procyon lotor
ATCTTTTGATGTAATTATCAGAGGACTTGATTCTTGAGTGAGATCTCCACTCAAGACTATTATATTTTTTCCCTAAATATGTTAATTTTATTTTTTCAGTGTTACAAAATTAATTGTTCATGTACCACACCCAGTGCTCCATGCAATACGTGCCCTCCTCAATACCCACCACCAGGCTCGCCCAACTCCCCACCCCACCCTCCAAAACCCTCAGTTTGTTTCTAAGAGTCCACAGTCTCTCATGGTTCATCTCCCCCTGTGATTCCCCCCATTCACCCTTCCCTTTCTTCTCACAATGCCCTCCATGTTTTTCTTTATGGTCAGCACGTAAGTGAGACCATAAGATAATTGGCTCTCTCAGCTTGACTTATTTCACTCCGCATAATCTCTTCCAGTCCCATCCATGTTGATACAAAAATTGGATGTTCATCCTTTCTGATGGAGGCATAATATTCCACTGTATATATGGACCATATCTTTATCCTTTTGTCTGTTGAAGGGAATCTTGGATGTTTCCATAGTTTGATGATTGTGGCCATTGCTGCTATGAACATTGGGGTACATGTGGCCCTTCTTTGTAATGCATCTGCTTCTTTGGGATAAATACCCAGTAGTGCGATGGCTGGGTCATAGGGTAGCTCTATTTTTAATATTTTGAGGAATCTCCACAGTGTTGTCCAAAGTGGCTGCACCAGCTTGCATTCCCACCAACAGTGGAAGAGGGTTCCCCTTTCTCCACACCCTCTCCAACATTTATTGTTTACTGTCCTGTTGATTTTGGCCATTCTAACTGGTGTAAGGTGGTATCTCAGTGTGGTTTTGATTTGAATCTCCCTGATGGCTAAAGACGATGAACATTTTTCATGTTTCTGTTAGTCATTTGTATGTCTTCTTTGGTGAAGTGTCTGTTCATGTCTTCCCATTTTTTGATGTGATTATCCACTCAGGACTTTTAATCCCCCAGTGACTTTATAAGGTACATAGGCCAGGCATTAACAGCTCCATTTTAGAAATGAAATCTCGGACATGGAGAATATCAGTGATTTGACTTGTTCAAAGTTTACACTGGATCAGGAATGGTGATGATTTAGGTTCCAATCTCCTGACTTCTAACCCAGTTCTTGGTCTTGGTGGCTCCCTGTTGCAAGTCTGGGTCTGGCTGCCTCAGTCTGACTGTCTACTCACCCCTTCTCCCTGAATGCTATATGATGTTCTCTCATACCATCAGCAGTCCTGCCAAATGTCTGTCTCGATGGGGAAAGTTCCCTGAGAAGGGAGGGCTTCTTTCCTTGGCAAAAGTTGAAGATATCCCCAATTAAAAAATAGGTAAAGGATCTGAACAGACATTTCTCCGTAGATAATATACAAAGGACATACATACATGAAAAAATGCTAGGCATCATTAGTCATCAGTCTTAGCAAATCAAAACCACAATGAGCATGTGGAAAATTTGGTACCCTCAAACTCTGTTGATGGGAATATAAAATGCTGCAGTCACTTTGGAACACATCTGCAGTTTCTCAAAAGGTTATATGTAGAGTCACTGTATGACCCAGTAATTGTACACTGTATGACTCAAGAGAATTGAAAACCTATGTCCACACAAAAAGTTATACATGAATGTTCATAGTAGCATTATTGATGATATCTAAAATGTAGAAACAGTCCAAATGCCCATTAACTGATGAACACATACATTCTATTGTAAATAAATATGCATACAATGGAATACTATTTGGCCGTGAAAGGAATGAAGAACTAGTATTTGCTATATGAATGAACCCTTCTTTTCCTTATGCTAAGTAGAAGAATCCAGAAACAAAGAGTACATATTGTATGATTCTATTTATATGAAATGTAAATAGTTAACTCCATAGAGACAGAAAGTAGATAAGGGTTGTTAGGTGCTGGTGGTGGAGGAAAATGTGGAGGAAATGGGGATGAATGATAAAGAGTATGTTTTTTTGGGGGTGGTGATGAAAATGTTCTGAAATTGATTTGGTGATGGCGGCATAACTCTGAGAGCATCCTAAAACCATTGAGTTGTATACTTTAAAAGAGTAAATGGTATGGTATATGAATTATATCTCAAAAAGTTGTTAGAAAAAAATGTCAAAGAAGATCCCTACAGTACTGTTACTTCCTAGCTACAGGATCTTAGTCATTACACACCTCTCTGTGCTCAGTTTCCTCATCTGTAAAATGGTCATAGTAAGAGAATCAACCTCAAGGGGGTGCTGCTGTGAGGATTAAATGAGTCAGTACATATAGAGTATGTACATAGTATAAATATACACATATACCTGGCATATAGTAAGTATTACAGTGTTACAATAAACTATTGTTAATACAATTTAACAATTGAAGGAGTTCTAAAGGATTTGGAACTTTAAGAGAATGAAAGGTTTTGTTGATAATAACACCCGATGTTAAGAAACTGCATTCATTCCACACCAACTGGTTTAACTTCCCCTTGCTGCAGCAGTTTAGAGGCATATCTATGAACACCCTCAACTGCAAATATCTCTTGAGTTATACATGAAAGTCTTGACTCTAAGAGGAGGCCTTTCCAGAGTTGCTGGTCCACTGTGATTTTCTTCCTTCCCACTATGATGTATCCCACCCCATTACTTGACTGGGAAGGACTGGCCTTGTTCCCACTGGGCCCACACACCAACCTGAGGATGTGAGAGTGAGATCAGTTTTCTTGAGCATGAGGCTACTTGATTGGATTTGTGCTAACTCTTCTTTTCTAGATGTCCTTAGTAATTAGTAAATTTATCTTTCATTTTATTATTACTATATTTAATGTCTTCCAGTCCATCAGTGCCTAGAGATTTTAAAGGGCACATTCTCCAAGGGCTTGGTCATTATAGTAGCAATGGAAATAAAAGAAGGAACCCACAGGGAGGCAAAGTTCTAGAGCTTTGAATTTTCTTATGGCTATAGCCACTCCCCATTCCAACTTTTCCCCTCCTTGTCCTCTGAAGAGATAGGATGGTCCTGGAGAGCAAAAAGGGGCCTTGGGCATGGGGCAGAGGGTCTTTTTTCAGGTCTACAGTTGGCTTCTTAAAGGCTCTGTGGCCTTGGCACTGTCTGCAAAGTGGGAAGTGGGGCTAGATGAGCTCTGATGTCCCCTCTAGTTCTAATACTCATCATAATCAGTGACTTTATCTTTTTTCAGTGACTTCTGTTCAAAGAACTGTATGCATTAATTCATTTACTACTCACAGCTAAACTCTAAGGTATTATTATCCCCATGTGAAAGATGAGGAAACTGAGGCAAAGTAAGATTGGATCCTGGCCCAAGGCCTCATGGCTCATGAGAGGAGTCAGAATTGGACCTGAGACTAAGTAGATGAATTAATGAATGAGAAACAGGTTGCCAGGCCAACTTTTCAATCACTTCTTCTTCATTTATATCTTAGGGATATTTTCTCTGGTTATCATTTTCCCACCCCACCTCTTCTTTTTAGGCACTTCTGGTGACATCTTTTCACTACTCACCTCTTTCTGTCTCCCACATACCTACCTCCCATTTCTCTTGTTGCTCATTTCCAGCTTGTTTCCATTACCCTCTACCTGAATTGCCTTTCCCTCTCTCTCCAGAGGATCTCAGCATCCCAGCTCTCCCCTAGCCTCCAGTATTTTGGGCAGTCACTGAGTGGGGGCCAAGACCTTACCCTGGATGGACTGGTGGACCTGGCCGTGGGGGCCCAGGGGCAGGTGCTGCTGCTCAGGTGAGAAAGTCCTTCTCAGACACTTCCAGATCATTCTAAGTCTGCTTAGGATTTCAGTCTCCCTAGCCCCATTCCAGTTTGCCCTCCTGGGACCAAGGGCCTACCCTCAGCTCAGTGTTCTGCCCATAGGACCAGACCTGTACTCAGGGTGTGGATGCGCATCCAATTCAAACCTGCAGAGATAGCCAGGTCTCTGTTTGAGTGTCGGGAAGAGACCTCCTCCGTCAACACACTGGGTGATGCTAATGTCTGTCTTCATATTTATGAAAGTCCCAAGAATCGGCTGGGTGAGTCCTTGCCTCTCTGACCCAAGATACCCTGGCCCTTAGAGTCCCTCAGCTCAGGACTTCTGTCTTTTGCCTTGACACTTGTCCATCTGGGTGTTTCTAGCTCTCTCAGCCCTCTTCATCCCTTCCTTTCCCCTACAGGTGACCTCCAAAGCTCTGTGACATTTGACCTGACCCTTGACCCCGGCCGCCAGAGTCCCCGTGCCATCTTTGAGGAGACAAAAACCCGGAATCTGACTCGTGTCCAAGTCCTTGGGCTGGGACAACATTGTGAGACTGTGAAGTTGCTCCTCCTGGTAAGTGGACCTTGGAGTCCTGGGGATGGCAGAGATTCTGAGGCTGGCAGTGGGCTGGGCAGGGAAGGACCAGGGTGTGTTCTGATTCTCATCGTGGCTTAGCCCTACCACAGGACCTGACATGAGAAGGTACATAACACTGGTTAGCTGATGAATAAGTGAGCAAGCAAATGTATAAATGGATGGATCATCTGCAACTGCTGAGGCTACACAGTTGGATTTTAGGAGAGTACTACTGCATCAGGGTAATACTTTGGGATTCTTTTAGGAGCTGCTTCTATGAGATAGGCCCTGTCCTACATTGGGGACATGGCAGTGGACAAAACAGTCATGCCCATAGGAAACTCTGAGAGAAGGCCAAAAACAATCAAGTTCCTAGGTAATAGATGTTAGGTAGTGGTGAATGCTATGAAAAAAGATAAAGTCAGGGAGGAGAATAGAGAAGGTGTTGGGAGACCTCTTAGATCAGGTAAAGTTTGGGAAGATCCTGAATAGGATGAGTGAGCCATGTAGGACACTATGGGGAAAGAATAAGGCAGAAAGCAGGCAAAGCAGAGGTTCTGCATGATGGAACTGTAGCAATTGAGCATAGATGGATATCATTATTACCCCATTTTACAGATGAAGGAGCAGGATACAGCTAGTAACTGTGAAGATGCATTCCTTAGCCACTACTGTCTTTAATGTCCATCCTCTAGGCCTGTGTGGAGGACACGGTGACCCCCATCACCTTGCGTCTCAACTTCTCCCTGGTGGGCAAGCCTATCCCTTCCTTTGGAAACCTCCGGCCTATGTTGGCTATGGATGCTCAGAGATATTACACAGCCTCTGTAAGTCCTGGTATTGGAATCTTCCAGAGGGGAGTGGAGGGTGTGGACTCCAGACTTGAGGAAAACCCTGCTTTGCCTTCCCTCTCAGCTCCCCTTTGAGAAGAATTGTGGAACTGACCATGTCTGTCAGGATGACCTTGGCATCTCCTTTGGCTTCTCAGGGTGAGCTACTACTCCTTTAGACCTGCTCTGGTTCCCCAGCTCCTCTTCTGGAACCTGGAGCTCTTGCTCTGGCTCTCCCTAACATTTCTAGCCTGTGCTCAGAAAGACATCATGTCCTCTATTTCTCCTCTGCCTCCCCACTCTGTGTTTCATCTCCAGACCATTTCTAACCCCAGTCCCAGAATCATCTCCTGCCCTATACCCCAATACCTAGCTTGAAGACACTGTTGGTGGGGAGTACTCTGGAGCTGAATATGAGTGTGATCGTGTGGAATGATGGTGAGGACTCCTATGGAACCACAGTCACCTTCTTCTACCCGCCAGGGTTGTCTTATCGACGTGTGGCAGGGACCAAGGTATTTCTTTCTGGGGAAGAAAGCAGCTGATAGCTAGAGATCAGCATAAACTATGCTGGGTTCAAAACTCAGGCAGGGGCTGCCATTGCTTAGCAGGCTCTTGTAAGCCAAGAGGTTTGGGCTGATCATGGTTGGATGGATATGGTCATGTTTCTGGGGTTTGCTTTGCCTCATAGTGTATTCAACTCTGGGTATTGCATTTTAGAGACACTATCAGGAATGAGTTTCCACAAGGCTGCGTATGTGGAGAGGGAGGGGACCTGCCTTAAATTTCTTGGTATTCCACATCATATCAATATCCCCTTTAAAGAAAGTATATCTTGACCATCAAATATTTTAAAACACTGTTCTGTTTAAGAAAGAGTTGAATTTATTGGTAACTCTAGATCAGGGTTTTGCATACTTTGGTAACCAAACCTAAGTCTGTATGTCTGATGCACAGCAAAGCCAATCACTGAGACATTGAATTTGAAGCAAGGAAAGAATTTATTGAAGAGACAGCCAAACCAGGAGACAGGAAAGCCAGCCTCAAATCTACCCCCTCTAAGTGGGAGAGTCAGAGATTTTTAAGGCATATACAAAAGGATCTAGTTATGGGAGAGAGGAGCTATATGACTTCAGAATCAGATAAAGGAAATTAATAAGTAGGAGAGGGTTTTGTTATCTGTGCCTGCTAGAAGCTTCTGAATGTGTTTTCATGCAATCCATAAATGGAAAATGGTATCCTTAACATGATCTAAGGGTGGGGTTTTAGGATCTTCCAGGTCAAAAGTTCATCTACTGGACACTTGTGCATGCTCAGAGACTGTCAGTGTTCCCGACTAGTTTTGGTCATTTTTTTAGTGAAGTCTGAGTCTCTGCAAGACAACTAAATCACTATTCTGTTATCATGGTGTCAGGCAAGATTCTATAGAAACATAGTGGCAGGCTGCATTCTGAGAACAAGCAGATTTGGGTAAAAAGTTGCAGTTATACTTATTATTTTTTTCCAATTACTTTTATTTTTTCAGTATTCCAAGATTCATTGTTCATGTACCACACCCAATGCTCCATGCAATATGTTCCCTCCTCAATACTCACCACCAGGCTCGCCCAACTCCCCACCCTCTCTCCTCCAAAACCCTCAGTTTGTTGCTCAGAGTCCACAGTCTCTCATGGTTCGTTGCCCCCTCTGATTTCCCCCATTCACCTTTCCTTTCCTTCTCACAATACCTTCCATGTTTTTCCTATGCTCCACATGTAAGTGAGACCATAAGATAATTGACTCTCCACTTGACTTATTTCATTCCACATAATCTCTTTCAGTCCTGTCCATGTTGATACAAAAGTTGGGTATTCATCCTTTCTGATAGAGGCATAATATTCCGTTGTATATTTGTACCATATCTTCTTTATCCATTCATCCGTTGAAGGGCATCTTGGTTCTTTCCACAGTTCGGTGATTGTGGCCATTGCTGCTATGAACAAAAAAATTAAAAAATAAAGAATTGGGAGAATGAGTAAAAAGAAAAAAAGAAAGAAAAAATTTGTATCTATGAAATATACAGGTTTTAAGGCATTATCCAGAGCTTAATATATTGATTTCCCCTGATGTTGGAGTTTTACAGTTTTATGGGGACCCTGTGGTTATTGTCCTCTTGTTTTTGGCTTGTCTTCTGGGGGAGGGGCCTGCCATGTTGTTTTCCAGTCAATCTTGCTTGGGTTGATTTGCCCTGCCAGCTATCACAGGACTGGGCTCTGTGGAAACTGGTTTTTCAGGCTTTTGCTCTCTGGAGGTTTTTGTTCTTTTGCAGCATTTTGTGCCTTTTTGGGGGGTCCAAGCAAAGAATCTGCCTGTACCCAGACTTCTGCATCACAGAGAAGCCTCAATCTGCTCCCCCTGGGTGGGCCAGAACACACAGACTCCCCCTCTGCAAACTCCACTCACACCGCAGCCTCCCACAGGCAGTGTACACCCCCAGCCACTGTTCCAGTGGCCTTGCAAGGCCCTCACTAGCCTCTGCACCCTTGTGCCATCAAAGCTGGGAGTGATGGGCGATATTGGTCTGGGAAACTTACTTCCAGTGGCTGCCAATGCCGGGGCTGCTCTCCAGGCTCCTGGCCTGCTCCTGGTGTACTCAGATTCCTGCCAGAGATCTGCCACATTCTTTCAGGCACTGACTGGGAGCGCAGGTGGCAAACGTCCTGAGGTCCTAGATACTGCCAGCTAGGGCTCCCACCAGATCTCTTAGGGGTTTGCGGGAGTGCACCTAGTCCACAGAGTGATGGATGCAAGGGAAAGTTGCAGGCTCATGGAGCACACCAGGCTCTCTAAGGCACTTGCAGGAGTGTGCCCAGCCCATGAAATGGTACAAGCAGTGGAAAGCTGCAGGTTAATGAACCATGGACTAGAGCCCCCCAACCCCCCACCATTGGTCTCTCTTTGATGCTGGTGGTTGCCCATGGTGTTGACCTTCCTAGGAACATGGGCTTAGGCCTGTGCCCATGACCACCCACTTCCACTAGTTGCTCCCTGAGTTCTTTTGCTCTTTTTAAGTGTTTCTAACCAGAGTGTAAGTTAATGCTAGTCCCCAACCACAGGGCACTTTCATTTGGGGTATTACTTTCCTTGGGTTGCTTCTGGTGGCTCCCTCCCCATTCTCTTTATCCTCTGATATGGGTTCAAGTGTTGTCACTCTACTTTACCTCTCCATTGCTGCCTTCTGCTCCTGTAGAGATCCAGAAGTAAAAAATCTTACTTCTCAGGGTGGTTTCGTGGGTGTTCAGCGTGTTCTGGTAGATATCCAGCTCACTTTAGGGGACCAGTTGTAAGAGGGTCTCCTACTTCTCTGCCATCTTGTCCTGATCCCCTGCTGTTAAAATCTTTAAAGGCAATTTCAAAGAATTGTGAAAGGCATTCCCAATGCACTCTCCAGCTTTGAAGTATCTTTTTAATATCCAAATGTTTTGCCCTATAACATCATATTGATCATTTTATTTTATTCTATTTTAACTAAAAAATTCTTTAATTTAAATTTTAGCAGTTAACATACAGTGCAATATTGTTTTCAGGAGTAGAATTCAATGGTTAATTACTTATAACACCCAGTGCTCATCATAACAAATGCCCTTCTTAATACTGCTCATTTAGTATTATTTAGCCTATTCCCCACCCACCTCCCTCCAACCTGTTTGTTCTCTATTGCTAAGAGTCTCTCATGGTTTGTTTCCCTCTGTTCTTTTCCCCTGCTTTCCAATATGTTAATCTGTTTTGTTTCTTAAATTCTGCATATGAGTGAAATCACTAGTATTTGTCTTTGCCTGACTGATTTATTTTGCTTAGCATAATACAATCTAGCTCCATCCACGTTGTGGCAAATGGCAAGATCTCATTCTTTTTGATGGCTGAGTAATATTCCATCGTGTATACATACCACTTTCTCTTTATCCACTCATCAGTTGATGGACATTAGGACTCTCTCCACAGTTTGCCTATTGTTGATAACGCTGCTATAAACATCAGGGTGCATGTACCCCTTTGAATCTGTATTTTTGTATCATTTAGATAAATACCTAGTAGTGCAATTGCTGGATAATAGGGTAATTCTATTTTTAACTTTTTGAGGTATCTCCATACTGTTTTTCAGAGTGGCTACACCAGTTTGCATTCCCACCAACAGTGCAGGAGATTTCCTCTTTCTCTACATACTTGCCAATGCCTATTATTTCTTGTGTTGTTAATTTTAGCCATTTTGACAGGTGTGAGGTGGTATCTCATCATGGTTTTTAAAAAATTTATTATTATATTCAGTTAGCCAGCATATAGAAATCAGAGAAGGAGACAAACCATGAGACTCCGGACTCTGAGAAACAAATTGAGGGTTACAGAGGGAGGGAGGTGGGAGGATGGGGTAGCCGGGTGATGAGCATTAAAGAGGGCATGTGTTGTGACGAGCACTGGATGGTATATGCAACTGATGAACTGTTTAACACTACATCATCATAGTTTTGATTTGTATTTCCTTGTTGGTGAGTGATGTTGATCATCTTTTCATCTTCTCTTCCCTTCCCTTCCCTTCCTTCTTCCCTTCCCTTCCCTTCCCTTCCCTTCCCTTCCCTTCCCTTCCCTTCCCTTCCCTTTCCTTTCCTTCTTTCCTGTTCAGTTAGCCAGCATATAGTACCTCATTAGTTTTTGAGGTATTGTGTGTGTTAGCCAACTGTCTTCTTTGGAAAAGTGTCTATTCATATCTCTGCCCATTTCGTTTTGTTTGTTTATTTGCTTATGTATTTTTTTCCCAGCTTTATTAAAGTATTATTGACAAATAAAAATGGTACAGATTTAGATTGTAAAATGTAATTATTAAAGGTATATAATGATGCTTTATTATAAAGGTATATAATGGCTAAATAAAGGCTAAAGATATATAATAAAGGCTAAAGGTATATAATGATGCTTTAATACATGTATACATTATAAAACATTCACATAATCAAGTTAATCAACACATCCATCACTTCACATAGTTAACACTTTTATTGTGTGTGATGAGAATACTTAAGACCTACTCTTTTAGGAAATTTTGAGTATACAGTATTAACAGTAGTCACCAATGTCTTCGTTAGATCCCCAGAACCTATTCATCTTATGACTTAAAGTTTATACCCTTTGATCAACATTTCTGCATCTCCCTATCACCCTTCCCCCAACTCTTGACAACTGCCATTCTATTCTAGTTCTGAGTTTGACTTTTTAAGTTTCTACACATAACTGAGATCACAGAATATTTGTCTTTCAGTGTCTGGCTTATTTCACTTTGTGTAACGTCCTCCAGTTTTATCCATGTTCTTTTTAATTTTTTTTTTAATTTTTTCAGTGTTCCAAAATTCATTGTTTATGCTCCACACCCAGTGCTCCATGCAATACATGCCCTCCTTAATACCCACCACCAGGCTCACATCCCCCTACCCTCTCCCTTCCAAAACCCTCAGTTTGTTTCTCAGAGTCCACAGAATCTCATGGTTTGTGTTCCCCTCCGATTTCCCCCAATTCACTTTTCCTTTCCTGCTAACGTCCTCCATGTTATTCCTTATGCTCCACAAGTAAGTGAAACCATATGATAATTGGCTTTCTCTGCTTCTGCCCATTTCTTGATTGGATTATCTGTGTGTGTGTGTGTGTGTGTGTGTGTGTGTCTTGAGTTTGAGAAGTTCTTTATAGATTTGGGATACTCACCTTTTTCAAGTATTTGCAAATATTTCTGCAAATATCTTCTATTCCATAGGCTGCCTTTTAGTTTTGTTAATCATTTCTTTTGCTGTGTAGAAGCTTTTTATCTTGATGAAGTCCCAACATTTTATTTTTGCTTTTGATTTCCTTGCCTCTGGTGACATGTCTAGTAAGAAGTTGCTATGGCTGAGGTCAAAGATGTTGCTGCCTGTGTTCTCCTCTAGGATTTTGATGGTTTCTTTTCTCACATTTAGGTTTTTCATCCATTTTGAGTTTATTGTTGTGTGTGGTGTAAGAAGGTGGTGCAGTTTCATTCTTCTGCATGTAGCTGTCCAATTTTCCCAGCACCGTTTGTTGAAGAGACTATCTTTTTTCCTCTGGACACTCTTTCCTACTTTGTTGAAGATTACTTAACCTTATAGTTGTGGGTCCATTTCTGGGTTCTCTATTCTTTTCCAGTGATTTTTGTGTCTGTTTTTGTGCCAGCACCATAGTATCTTGATCCATACAACTTTGTATTTTAGCTTGAAATCTGGAATCAAGATGCTTCTAGTTTTGCTTTTCTTTTTCAGGATTGCTTTGGCTATTCAGGGTCTTTCCTGGTTCCATACAAGTTTTAGGATTGCTTGTTCTAGCTCTGTGAAGAATGCTGGCAGTATTTTGATAGGGTTGCATTAAATGTGTAGATTGCTTTGGGTAGTATAGAAATTCTAACAATGTTTATTCTTCCAATCCATAAGCATAGAACACTTTTCCATTTCTTTGTGTCTTCCTCAATTTCTTTCATAAGTATTCTATAGTTTTCTTTTTAAAAGATTTTATTTATTTATTTGACACACAGAGAGAGATCACAAATAGGCAGAGAGGCAGGCAGAGAGAGGGGGGGAAGCAGGCTCCCTGCTGAGAAGAAAGCCCAATGTGGGGCTCTATTCCAGGACCCTGAGATCATGACCTGAGCCGAAGGCAGAGGCTTTAACCCACTGAGCCCCCAGGTGCCCCTGTTCTATAGTTTTCAGAATATAGATCTTTTACTTCTTTAGTTAGGTTTATTCCTAGGTATCTTATGGTTTTTGTTCCTGTTGCAAATGGGATCATGTCCTTGATTTCTCTTTTTGCTGCTTATTATTAGTGTATAGAAATGCAACAGATTTCTACACATTGGTTTTATATTCTGTGACTTGGCAGAATTCATGTTTTACTTACAGCAATTTTTTGGAGGAGTCTTTCAGGTTTTCTACAGAGTGTCATGTCATCTGCAAATAGTGAAAGTTTGACTTCTTCCCTGCCAGTGTAGAAGCTTTTATTTCTTTTTGTTATCTGATTGCTGAGGCAAAGACTCCCATTACTATGTTAAATAGTCATGGTGAGATGAGATCGGGTGCATACAGGGTGGTATGGCATTAAGGAGGCCAGGTGATGTGATGAGCACTGGGTATTATATGCAACTAATGAATCATTGAACTCTACGCCAAAAACTAATGATGTTGGCTAATTGCATTCAAATAAAAAAGAAAAAAAAATAAAATTCCATTGGAGAGGATGGGAAAAAACAAACAAACTGAAAACAAATAGTTATGGTGAGAATGTCTTATCTTGTTCCTGACCATAGGGGAGAGGAACGCCCTCTCAGTTTTTCCCCATGGAGAATGATATTAACTGTGGGTCTTTTGCATATGGCCTTTATGATGTTGAGGTATGTTCCATGTATCTCTACTTTGTTGAGGGTTTTTTTTCTTTTTATCAAGAATGGATGCTGAATTTTGTCAAATGCTTTTTCTGCACCTATTGAGAGGATCATAAGGTTTTTACCCTTTCATTTATTAATGTGCTGTATCACATTAATTGGTTTGCATAAATCGAACCAACCCTGTAGCCCAGGAATAAAGCCCATTTGATTGTGAAGAATAATTCTTTTAATATACTGTTGTATTTTATTTGCCAGTATTTAATTGAGAATTTTTGCATCCATTTTCATTAGGTACATTGGCCTATAATTCTCCTTTTTAGTGGGGTCTTCATCTGGTTTTGGAATCAAGGTAATGCTGGCTTTGTAGAATGAGATTGGAAGTCTTCCTTCCTTTTCTGTTTTTTGGATCACTTAGAGGAGAATAGGTATTATCTCTTCTTTAAATGTTTGCTAGAATTTCCCTGGGAAGCATCTGGCCCAGGACTTTGTTTGTTGGGAGATTTCTGATTACTGATTCAATTTCTTTGCTGGTTATGTCTGTTCAAAATTTCTATTATTTCCTGTTTCAGTTTTTGTATTTGTAAGTTTCTAGGAATTTGTCTATATCTTCCAGAGTGCCCTCTTTGTTGGCATATAATTTTTTTATAGTATTCTCTTATAATCATTTGTATTTCTACAGAGTTGGTTGTGATCTCTCCTCTTTCATTTGTGATTTTATTGATTATTCTTTTTTTCTTTTTGATAAATCTGCCTAGGTATTTTATTAATTCTTCAAAGAACTAGCTCTTAGTTTCATTGATCTGTTCTACTGGTTTTTGTTGTTGTTGTTGTTGTTTGTTTCTATATCATTTATTTCTGCTCTAATCTTTATTATTTCCCTTTTCCTGCTGGCTTTAGGTTTTATTTGTTGTTCCTTTTCTAGCTCCTTTACTTGTAAGGTTAGTTTGTGTATTTGAGATTTTTTTGGGTTTTTAAAAAAATTAAAATTCAATTTAGTTAACATGTACTATGTTATTAATTTCAGGGGTAGAATCCAGTGATTTATCAGTTACCTATAACACCCAGTACTCTTTAGACCTCCATAATGCCCATCACGCAGTTGCCCCATTACCCCACTCACCGCTCCTTCAGCAATCCTCAGTTTGTTTCCTATAGTTAAGAGTCTCCAATGGTTTTTCTCCCTCTCTGATGACTTCCCATTCAGTTTTCCCTCCTTCTCCTATGATTCTCTGTGCTATTTCATATTTTTCATGTATGAGTGAAACCCTATGATAATTGTTTTTCTCTTGACTTTTTTGTTCAACACAATATCATCCAGTTCCACCCATGTCGATGTAATGCTAAATATTCATCCTTTCTGATAGCTGAGTAATATTCCATTGTGTGTGTATATATATATATATACCACATCTTCTCTATCCATTCATCTGTTGAAGGACATTTTGGCTCTTTCCAAAGTTTGGCTATTATGGACATTGTTGCTATGAACATTTGGGCGCAGGTACCCTTTTAAATCACTATATTTGTACCTTTGGAGAAAATATCAGTGCAATTACTGGGTCATAGAATAGCTCTATTTTTAACTTCTTGAAGAACCCTCATACTGTTTTCCAGAGCTTGCAATCCCATCAACAGTGTAAAAGAATTCTCCTTTCTCTACATCTTTGCCAACATTTGTTTCCTGTCTTGTTAATTTTAGCCATTCTGACTGGTGTGAGGTGGTATCATTGTGGTTTTTATTTGTATTTCCCTGATGCTGAGTGATGTTGAGCACTTTTTCATGAGTCTGTTGGCCATTTGGATGTCTTCTTCTTTTTTTTTTTTTTAAGATTTTTTATTTATTTATTTGACAGAGAGAGAAATCACAAGTAGGCAGAGAGGCAGGCAGAGAGAGGGGGAAGCAGGCTCCCTGCTGAGCGGAGAGCCCGATGCAGGGCTTGATCCCAGGACCCTGAGATCATGACCTGAGCCGAAGGCAGAGGCCCAACCCACTGAGCCACCCAGGCGCCCCTGGAGGTCTTCTTTACAGAAATGTCTGTGCATGTCTTCTGCCCATTCCTTGATTGGATTATTTGTTCCTTGGGTATTGAGTTTGATAAATACTTTGTAGATTTTGGATACTAACCCTTTATCTGATATGTCATTTACACATCTTCTTCCATCTTTTGGTTGTCTTTCAGTTTTGTTGACCATTACCTTTGCTGTGTAAAAGATTTTTATCTTTTTTTCTCTTTAAAAAATAATTGTTTTATTTTACTTTTTCAGTGTTCCAATATTCATTGTTCATGTACCACACTCAGTGCTACATGCAATACATGCCCTCTTCAATAGCCACCACTAGGCTCAGCCAACTGCCCAACCCCCACCCCTCCAAAACCCTCAGTTTGTTGCTCAGAGTCCACAGTCTCTCATGCTTTGTCTCCCCCTCCGATTTCTCCCAATTCACCTTTCCTTCTTCCAATGTCCTCCATGTTTTTCCTTATGCTCCACACGTAAGTGAAACCATATGATAATTGACTCTCCCTGCTTGACTTATGTCATTCACCATAATCTCCTCCAGTCCCGTCCATGTTGATACAAAAGTAGGGTATTCATTGCTTCTAATGGAGGCTTAATATTCCATTGTATATATGGACCATATCCTCCTTATCCATTCGTTGAAAGGCATCTTGGCTCTTTCCACAGTGTGGCGACTGTGGCCATTGCTGCTATGAGCATTGGAGTACATGTGGCCCTTCTTTGCACTACATCAGTATCGTTACAGTAAATACCCAGTAGTGCATTTGCAGGGTCATAGGGTAGTTCTATTTTTAATTTCTTTTTTTTTTAAATTTTATTTATTTATTTTTTTCAGTGTTACAAGATTTATTGTTTTGCTCTACACCCAGTGCTCCATGCAGTACATGCCCTCCTCAATACCCACCACCAGGCTCGCCCAACCCCCACCCTCCTCCCCTCCAAAACCCTCAGTTTGTTGCTCATAGTCCACAGTCTCTCATGGTTTAATTTCTTGAGGAATCTCCACATTGTTTTCCAAAGTAGCTGCACCAACTTGCATTCCCACCAACAGTGGAAGAGGGTTCCCTTTTCTCCACATCTTCCCCAACATTTGTTGTTTCCTGTCTTGTTGATTTTGGCCATTCTAACTGGTGTAAGGTCATATCTCAGTGTGGTTTTGATTCGAATCTCCCTGATGGCTAATGATGATGAACATTTTTTCATGTGTCTGTTAGCCATTTGTATGTCTTCTTTGGAGAAGTGTCTGTTCATGTCTTCTGCTCATTTTTTGATATGATTATCTATTTTTTGAGTGTTGAGTTCAGAGAGTTCTTTATAGATCTTAGATATCAGACCTTTGTCTGTAGTGTCACTTGCAAATATCTTCTTCCATTCCGCGGGTTGCCTCTTTTGTTGACTGTTTCCTTTGCTGTGCAGAAGCTTTTTCTCTTGATGAAGTCTCAAAAGTTGATTTTTGCTTTTGTTTCCTTTGCCTTTGGAGGCATGTCCTGAAAGAAGTTGCTGTGGCTGATGTCGAAGAGGTTGCTGCCTATGTTCTTCTCTAGGATTTTGATAGACTCCTGCCTCACGTTGAGGTCTTTTATCTATTTTGAGTTTATCTTTGTGTATGGTATAAGAGAATGGTCAAATTTCATTCTTCTGTATATAGATGTCCAATTTTCCCAGCACCATTTACTGAAGAGACTGTCTTTTTTCCACTGGATATTTTTTTTCCTGCTTTGTCAAAGATTATTTGACCATAGAGTTGTGGGTTCATATCTGGGCACTCTATTCTGTTCCACTGGTCTATGTGTCTGTTTTTGTGCCAGTAACATGCTGTCTTGGTGATCACAGCTTTGTAGTAAAGCTTGAAATCAGGCACTGTGATACCCCCAGCAATAGAGTAATGTGGCAGGATACACAATCAATGCACAGAAATCAGTTGCTTTCTTATCCACTAACAATGAAAATATGGAAAGGGGAATTAGAGAATCAATTACATTTACTATAGCACGAAGAACTATAAGATACCTGGGAATAAACCTAACCAAAGAGGTAAAGGATCTGTACTCAAGAAACTACAGAATACTCATGAAAGAAATAGAAGAAGACACAAAAAGATGGAAAAACATTCCATGCTCATGGATCAAAAGAATAAACATTATTAAAACGTCTATACTGACCAGAGCAATCTGTACTTTCAATGCCATCCCAATCAAATTCCACAGGCATTTTTCAAAGGGCTGGAAAAAGCAGTCCTAAAATTTGTATGGAACCAAAAAGATCCTGAATTGCTAAGGAAATGTTGACAAAGCTCTTGTTGTTGATTTTCTGCTTGGATAATCTGTCTTTTACTGAGAGTGTCATGTTAAATCCTCTACAATTAATGTATTCATATCATTATGACTCTTTATTTTGATTAACAGTTGGCTTATGTAGTTGGCTGCTCCTATATTGGGGACATAAATATTTACAATTGTTAGATATTTTTGGAGGATAGACTCTTTAAGAACGATGTAGTTTCCTTTTGTATCTCTGACTACAGACTTTAGCTTAAAATCTAATTTATCTGATATGATAATCACTACCCCAGGTTTCTTTTGAGGCCTGTTGGCATGAAAGATAGTTCTCCATCCCTTCACTTTCAGTCTGGATGTAGCTTTAGGTTCCAAATGTGTCTCTTGTAGACAGCAAATGGACGGATCCTGTTGTTTTATCCAGTCTGTGACCCTGTGCCATTTTATGGGAACACATAGGCTGTTCATGTTGAAAGTGATTATTGAAAGATAAGTTTTTATTGACATCATGTTGTCTATGAAGTCCTTGTTTTTATAGATTGTCTCTGTAGGTTTCTGTTCTATGTCAATCTTGGGTTCTTTCTTCATTTATAGACCCCCCCTTAATATTTCTTGTAGTACTGGCTTGGCAGTCACATACTCTTTTAAACCTTGCCAGTTTTGGGAGCTCTATCTCTCCATCCATTTTGAATGTCAGCCTTGCTGGATAAAGTATTCTTGGCTGCATGTTCTCCCTTAGTGCCCTGAATACATCATGCCAGCCCTTTCTGGCTTGCCAGGTATCTGTGGACAGGTCTAATGTTATTCTGATGGGTCTTCCTCTGTATGTAAGGAATTTCTTCCCCCTAGCTGCCCTCAGGACCTCTTGTTTAAACTTATAATTCATGAATCTCACAATCAAGTGTCTTGGTGTATTTCTAGTCTTGTTGATCTTGCGGGGTGTCCTTTCTGCCTCTAGGAAAAGAACACTTGTTCCATTCCCCAGATTGGGGAAATTTTCATCCAGAATTTGTTCAGCTGTATCTTCTGGTCTTTTGTCTTTCTCCACCCCCTCAGAGATTCCAATAATTCTGACATTGGAACGTTTCATGGTGTCATTTATTTCCCTGTCTGTTCTCATGGTTTCTAAGCAGTTTGTTCCAGCCCTCCTCCTGATCTTTCTTCTCTTTCACCTTGTTCTCTAGATCACTAATTCTATCTTCTGCCTCATATGGTATCATAGCTGTTAGACTATTTAGATTAGATTGGATATCATTGATAGCATTTCCCCCCAAATATGTTTATTTTATATTTTCAGTGTTACAGGATTAATTGTTCATGCACCACTCCCAGTGCTCCATGCCATACGTGCCCTCCTCAATACCCACCACCAGGCTCGCCCAAACCCCCACCCCACCCCTCCTAAACCCTAAGTTTGTTGCTCGGAGTCCACAGTCTCTCATGGTTCATCTCCCCCTCTGATTTGCCCACATTCACCTTTCCCTTCCTTCTCACAATGCCCTCCATGTTTTTCTTTATGCTCAGCATGTAAGTGAGACCATAAAAAAATTGGATCTCTCTGCTTGACTTATTTCACTCCGCATAATCTCTTCCAGTCCCATCCATATTGATACAGAAGTTGGATATTCATCCTTTCTAATGGAGGCATAATATTCCATTGTATATGTGCACCATATCATCTTTATCCATTCATCTGTTGAAGGGCATTTTGGTTCTTTCCACATTGTGGCCATTGCTACTATGAACATTGGGGTACATGTGGCCCTTCTTTGTAATGCATCTGCTTCTTTGGGGTAAAGGCCCAGTTCATTGATAGCATTTTTAACATCAGCCATATTGGCTCTCAGTTCTACCCTTAGAGATTCTCTGTTGGCACTACTGTTTTTCTCCAGCCTAGCCATTGCCTGGGTAATTGTTACCCGGAATTCCCTTTCCGACATACTGTTTATGTCCATATCCAATAGTTCTAAGGGAAAGGGCGCTAGTCTCTAGGTTTTTCCTCTGTTGGGCATTCCCCCTCCTAGTCATTTTCATGAGAAGTGGATGAGAAGATGTATAGCTGAATATATCACCCATGATCCAGGCAGGGTGCACCCTGGAATGTTTCAGAGCAATTGGAATTCACCACCAGAAAGAAAAAAAAAAAAAGAGAGAGAGAGAAATAGAGAAAGAGAAAAAAAGAAATCCCAGCCAAAAGTAGCCCCCAATGTAAGATTTATAAGGTATATAAAAAAACACGAACAAACATAAAGACTGACAAAAGTAAATGACAAGAAAAAAAAGATCCCAGCCAAAATGAATCCCAAGAATAAGATGCCAAGAACAAAATCCCAAATCCCAATCCCAAGAACAAAAAAAACAGAAACACTAACAGAGGAAAAAGATGGGAGGGTCATTATAAATCCTCGATGTGGGCAAGGAAGGTTACTTTGGATCTTCCTGGGTATATAGTTTTATTAAGCCTCTAGTTGTAATGTTAAGTAGTTTAAAAAAATTAAAAGAACAAGAATCATGAGAATGAATTAAGAAGAAAAAACTTGTATCTATGAAATATACACGTTTTAGGGCATTATTGGGGGCTTAATATATTGTTTTCTCCTGATGATGGGTTTTATAGTTTTTTGGGGACCCTGTGGTTATTGTCCTCTTTCTTTTGTCTTGTCTTCTGGGGGAGAGGCCTGCTGCATTGTTTTCCAGTCAATCTTTCTTGGGTTGTGTCACCCTGCTGGCTATCAAGGGGCTGGGTTCTGTGGAAACCGGTTTTTTAGGCTTTTGCTCTCTGGAGGTTTTTGTTCTTTTGTGGATTTTTGCAGCTTTTCAGAGGATCTGATCAAGGAATCTGCCTGTATCCAGACCTCCACCTTAGAGAGAAGCCTCAGTCTGCTCCCCTCTGGGTAGGCCAGAACACACAGACTCTCCCTCTGTAAACTGTACTGCACACTGCAGCCTCCCACAGGCAGTGCGTTCCCCCAGCCATCATCCCAGTGGTTACCCAAGGCTCCCACTCGTCTCTGCACCCCTGTGCCACTAAAACCATGAGCGCTGCCATTTCTGGGACTGCTCTCTGGGGTCCAGGCCCACGCTGGGTGTGCTCAGACTCCATGGGTTGCACAGGCCGCAGATGGATTCATACTGGGATTGTGCTGTGTTCTCTCAGGTGTGGGCTGGGAGTGCTCAGACCCCGTGGTAGGACATGGCATACCAAGGTCCTAAAGAGATCATCGGCTGATGACCACACCAAGCTCTTAGTGGGTCTAGCCTGAGTGGTGATGCAAGCACTGGAAAGCTACTCATGGGCCACAGACTGGACCCCACCCCCCCACTGTCTCTCTCTGATAAGGGTGGTCACTGGTGGTGTTGTCCTTCCTGGGAACATGGGCTTAAGCCTGTGCCCATGACCACCTAATTCCACTAGTTTCCCCTTAAGATCTTCTGTACCTTTTGAGCATTTTTAACCAGACTCCAAGTTAATGCTTGTCCCCAATTCCAGGGCACTTTTGCAGTGGGGTGTTACTTTCCTTGGGTCGCTTCTGGTGACTCCCTCCCCCTTCAGTTTATCCTCTGATATCAGTCTGAGCATTCCCACACTGCTTTACCTCTCTACTGCTGTCTTCTGCACCTGTAGAGATCCAGAAGTATATAATCTTACATCTCTGGCTGGTTTCATCAGTGTTTGGAGTGTTCTGGTAGATATTTAGCTCACTTTAGGGGGCGGGTTGAAATAGGATCTCCTACTTCTCTGCCATATTGCCCTTCCTCCTCCTGAAATTCAGAACGCTTAAAAATTTTTTGTTTTATAAAATCAAGCCTTTAAAAATATTATTTCATAGATTTTATTTATTTTTAAAAAAGATTTATTTATTTTCAAGAGAGAGAGAGCAAGCATGAATGGGGGAGGGGCAGAGGGAGAGAAATCCTCAAGAAAACATCCCACTGAGTGTGGAACCAATTTTGAGGCTCCATCCCATGACTCTGAGATCATGACCTGAATGTAAAACAAGAGTCAAATGCTCAATTACCTGAGCCACCCACGCACCCCTTATGATGATGTAATAAAGTTAAATATGTATGTTTAAAAAAAATACACTTGTCAACAAAACTAGTATATTTTTTAAAAAGCATACGTACATGTATTGCATGGAGCACTGGCTGTGGTGCATGAACAATGAGTTTTGGAACACTGAAAAAATAAAATTAAATAAAAAGAAAATACACTTGTCAACCAAACTAAAAGGCAACCTATGGATTGGGAGAAGATAATTGTAAAGGGCTAGTATCCAAAATCTATAAAGAACTTATTAATAAGGAACTGGAAGAGATTATGCTGAGTGAAATAAGTCGAGCAGAGAGAGTCAATTATCATATGGTTTCACTTAACTGTGGAGCATAAGGGAAAACATGGAGGACATTGGGAGAAGGAAAGGAAGGGTGAATTGGGGGAAATCGGAGGGGGAGACAAAACATGAGAGACTGTGGACTCTTAGAAACAAACTGAGGGTTTTGGAGGGGAGGGGGTTGGGGGGTTGGGTGGGCCTGGTGCTGGGTATTGAGGAGGGCATATATTGCATGGAGCACTGGGTGTGGTGCAGGAACAATGAATCTTGGAACACTGAAAAAATAAACTAAAAAAAAAAACTTTGGGAAAGAAACAAGGTTGCTAGAGGGGAGGTAGGTGGGGGGTATGGGGTAACTGGGTGATTGGCATTAAGGAATGTACTGGATGTAAAGAGCACTGGGTTAGATATATGTAACTGATGAATCACTCAATTCTACCCCTAAACTAATAATACAGTATATGTTAACTAAATTGGGTTAAAAAAAAAAGAAATGCAAAAAAAGTACCTTTTCTGTTGGTGGCATACACTGAAGTATTTCTGGATAAAATGATGCGATATTCAGAATGTGCTTTAAATTTTTCAGAAAACAAGTGACAAAGAGTTCAATAAAACAAGAGTAGAAAAATGTTAGTAATTAAAATTGAGTGATGGGAACATGGGGTGTTGACTTATCTAGTCTTTCTCTACTTTTGAGTATGTTTCAAAATTTCCATAATAAAAAGCTTTTTAAATTAAATTTTATTTTATTTTTAAAAAGTTATTTATTTATTTTTTTTCAGTGTTAGAAGATTTATTGTTTTGCACCACACCCAGTGCTCCATGCTATACGTACCCTCCTCAGTACCCACCACCAGGCTCACCCAACCCCCACCCCCCTCCCCTTCAAAACCCTCAGTTTGTTGCTCAGAGTCCACAGTCTCTCATGGTTCATCTCCCCCTCTGGTTTCCCCCCATTCACCCCTCCCTTCCTTCTCACAATGCCCTCCATGTTTTTCTTTGCGCTCAGCACATAAGTGAGACCATAAGGTAATTGGTTCTCTCTGCTTGACTTATTTCACTCCGCATAATCTCTTCCACTCCCATCCACGTTGATACAAAAGTTGGATATTCGTCCT
>CM053621.1:18720043-18740124 GCA_028646535.1 Procyon lotor
GCTTGATCCCAGGTCGCTGGGATCTGACCTGGGCCGAAGGCAGACGCTTAACGACTGAGCCACCCAGGCGCCCCTAAGGGAGGAATCTGCCTGTGTGTACCCAGACCTCCCCGTCACAGAGAAGCCACAGTCTGCTCCCCTCTGGGTGGTCCAGAACAGACCTTCCCCTCCGCAAATCTCCCAGTGCAGCGTGTCCCAGGTGGCGGGCACTCAGCAGTTTGGGGACTCTGCAGGCTTCAGCGGGATATGGCCAGATTCTTGCCAAGATTAGTGCACAGGTCGCGCAGTTCTTGCCTTCAGGGGTGCACCGTCTAGAGAGCGCTGTAACCTGGAGAAAAGTTGCTGGCTCCCGGACCCCCACAGACTCTCTAAGGTGCTTTCAGGAGCGCGTGCACCCGGCCCACAAAATGGTGCAGGGCGCGGGACTCAGTCCTCCACTGGTCTCTCTTTGTGGAGAGTGGTGTCCTTCCTCAGAGTGTGGGCCCGAGGCCTAAACCCCCACCCACCCCCTTCCAGTCACTACTCCTTAGAACCTTTTGCTCTTTTTAAGTGTTTTAACCCGGCTCTAAGTTATTGCTGCTCCACAACCACCCGGCGCTTTCCTTTGGGGTATTACTGTCATTTTGCCACTTCTGGTGGCTCCCTCCCCCTTTTGTTTATCCTCTGTTACTGTTTTGAGTGTTTCCTCTGCTTTACCTCTCTGCTGCTGTCTTCTGCTCCCGTTGAGATCCAGAAGTAAAAAATCTTGCTCCTCCAGTTGATTTCATGGATGTTCAGCGTGGTCTGGCAGAATTTCAGCTCACTTTTGGGGACGGGTTGCAACAGGGTCTCCTACCTCTCCACCATCTTGCCTCCCTCTGAGCAATCTATACTTTCAATGCCATCCCGATTAAAATTCCACTGGATTTCTTCAAAATCCTGGAACAAACAATCCTAAAATTTATATCGAACCAGAAAAGACCCCGAATTGCTAAGCAAATGCTGAAAAAGAAAAACCAAGCTGGGGGCATCACATTGCCCAATTTCAAGCTTTACTACAAAGCGGTGATCACCAAGACAGCATGGTACTGGCACAAAAACAGACACATAGACCAGTGGAACAGAATAGAGAGCCCAGATATGGACCCACAACTCTATGGTCAAATAATCTTCGACAAAACAGGAAAAAATATCCAGTGGAAAAAAGACAGTCTCTTCAATAAATGGTGCTGGGAAAATTGGACAACTATATGTAGAAGAATGAAACCTGACCATTCTCTTCCACCATACACAAAGATAAACTCGAAATGGATAAAAGACCTCAATGTGAGGCAGGAATCTATAAAAAGCTTTTTTTAAAAGAACAGTAAAGAGGGGAGGGGATGGGGGGTTGGGTGAGCATGGTGGTGAGTATTGAGGAGGGCACGTGTTGCATGGAGCACTAGGTGTGGTGCATGAACAATGAATCTTGGAACACTGAAAAAATAAAATAAAAAATAAAGATCAGTAAATAAAAAGTGGGCAAACGCTAATAAATCTGGTTTTCTATTAGGATGAAGTCTGACCAGATAATGTCTAAGTATTTTTATTTTATTTTATTTTTTAGTGTCTGAGGATTTTTTTATAAAACAATCTTATGGTAGATACCAGGAAACTGTCACTACTTCATGGAGTATCTTTGGAACATGAACAAATACTCAGCTGCCTTTTTTCCACCTGTCCTTTCCTAGAACCAGCTGCAGCCACATTCCCCACGCCTGACCTGTGATGGCACCCCAGCCCAGGGTCAGGGTACTCAGAACACTCGCTGCAGCATCAACCACCTCATCCTCCATGAGGGTGCCCAGGTCAGCCTTGCTTCTTTCCACCCCCAGCTCCCTTGCCTTCACCCTATCTCATTCCTTGTGACCTCCCTCATTACTGCCTCTTTCTCAGATCACCTTCCTGGTCACTTTTGATGTCTCCCCCAAGGCCATGCTGGGGGACCGGCTGCTTCTGACAGCTAATGTGAGCAGGTGAGCTGGGAGTATTTAGATCTCCTTGCCCCTCATCTCCTCCTCTGGGGTCCTTACCAACTAGGCTTCTCCTCTTTCTCCAGTGAAAATAACACTCCCAGGACCAGCAAGAGCACCTTTCAGATGGAGCTCATGGTGAAGTATGCCATCTATACTGTGATCAGCAGGTACCATACCACGACCTCTCCATCACTCTAATGGTTCTAGGCAAGGTTTGCAGCCGCTGCAGCAGTTGAACACCTGAGACATTCAGGTTTTATCACTGTCCTTTCTATTGGTAGATGACACTGCTAGCACTTACTAATCAAGTATCAAGTGTTTATCATGAGCTAGTTATGATGATAATAATTGTGATGTTATCATTATGTCATACATTTAACAGAGGTTATGGTTCTTCTTCTTCTTCTTCTTTTAAAGATTTTATTTATTCATTTGACACAGAGAGAGAAAGAGAAAGAGCACAAGTAGGCAGAGTGTAGGCAGAGGGAGAGGGAGAAGCAGGCTCCCTGCTGAGCGGAGAGCCCAATGCAGGGCTTGATCCCAGGATCCTGGGATCATGACCCACACTGAAGGCAGATGCTTAACCGACTTAGCCACTCAGGCGCCCCGAGGTTATGGTTTTTAGAAGTTTTTCTTAAAAGCACCAAGATTGTCCTGGGTTTCCTGAGACATATGAGATATTTTCCTGTCTTGAGGTTCTTATAGCTTTGTTGGGGAGGGAGGTTACCCTGATCCAAGGCAGAATCTCATCAAGGACCTCTCTGTGGTTCTGTACCCTGAGGCTATTATGAATTCCCAAGAGCAACTAGAGATTCCTTTCAGGGGAGGCCTCAACTGAATGTTGAAAAGTCCATAGCATTGAGCTTAGTCAGTGGTTCTTAAAGGGGACTTTGGCATTTGGATGAGACAATTCTTCATTGCAAGGAACAGATTTACACCATATTGGGCTTTTAGAACTGCTATTCCTCCTTTTCCCAGTCCACTTTGGGAGGTATAGGAAGAAATGAACTGCTTGCTGCAGAGGCTGAGGTCAGGGAGAAGCTAGATAAAAGAAAAAGACCTTAAAATGCTGCTCCAGGAGGGATAATAGATGAGGTGTTTAAAATTTAGGAGTCAAGTAATATATTTGAGCATATACCTTCCTAGCACTTGCTATGTTCTAAGTGCAGGGCTATATTTGCTTACTATAAATTCATTTGACATTCGACAAAGGTTTATCGAGCCTCTATTATATATAATCAAAACTAGATGTAACAATCTGCCCTTGTGCAATGTGTACACTCATGATATACAATAAACCCATGTAGCTTAGTCTGTGTGCATTCCACTGTACAATTTCTGTCTTTGTGACTCATTGGACATCCTCTTCCACCCAGTTTCACACTCTAATTCACACCTCCACACCAGGAGCTCTTAGGAGCCCAGGCAGGTGCATGCTCTGAGCTTGCTTACTAGAGTATGCACTAGGGACCCATAGGGGGTACACTACATCTAAATGTATATGGCTCTACAGTTCAGCTGTGCTCTGCTGATCTGACTCTGTGGGTGGGGACATTCAGAGAGGCCCACGAGATGGGGCATTTTGGGGGAGTTCCTCACAGAGGAGGGATGAGAGTTCAGAATAGAAGTGGTCTAGAATTAGGACTGTGCAGGCAAAGGAAAGGCACTTAAGAAGTGGAGCAGGAAGGGGTGGAGGTGAGACCACCTACCTGTTCAAGGGACCAGGCTGGCCACTGGGTCTCCACACATGGGTCTGGGAAGGCCTCAGGAGGAATTGTTACACTGAGATCTAGCCAATAGTTTGTTGGCTAGACTGTCAGACGTTCCTTCACCTCTAAGCCCCAATCCCAGAAAAGCCAAGGAAAGAGGAGATGAGAGAAGGCCTGTGGGAGGCCAGATAAGGGTAGTGTTCAGTAGACATTTGTCAACAGCATCAGCATAAGTCTCTCTAAAACTGCTGTGTCTCACATGCATATCTAGTATCTTCTGTGCCCATGGAAGCCAGAAAGGGAAACCAAGTCACAGAGAGGGATGGCCTGGCCTCTGCTCCCCAGTGAGTCAATGGCATAGCTCTGGGTCCCTTTCACTATAGTCTCTGCCCAGTCCCCTGCTTAGTTTCCTCTGTTGGGAGCTACAAGAACCCTGCACCCAGCTTGAAGCCCAATCCTGCTCCATAAACACTCCCATAATCCAACATCAGTCATGGACTTCATTGTGGGCCACTTAAGGCCCCAGTGACTACCTATCCTGTCATGCTGCTAGCCAGAACCTCTTTAGGAGGCCCCCATGGAACTTCAAATTCATCCATGCCTCTTCTCTCACCAGCCATGAACAGTCCACCAAGTACCTCAACTTCTCAGACTCAGACCAGGAGGAAAGCAGCCAGGCTCAGCATAGATACCAGGTAAGTGATGCTGACTCAGAAGGAGGGGCTATGGCATGGGGCTGGGATCAACAATTAGGGAGAGAAATGGGTTTTGGCATGGTCTTTTCCTTCACTGTCTTCTGTGCAGATGAACAACTTGGGACAAAGGGACCTGCCTATCAGCGTCATCTTCTCTGTGCCTGTGGAGCTGAATGGGGTACCTGTATGGACAGAATTAGAGATCTTCCACCCCCAGGTACTCCAGGACTGTGTACAGCTCATGCCCTTTACCTGAATTCTCTCTGTCCCTCATGAATCCCTGATGGTCCCATTGAGATGCTTGCTATGTATTTTCCTAGAATCCCTCCATTCAGTGCTCTTCAGAAAGAATAGTACACACAGAGTCTGACTTCCTGACCAACAACCAGAAGAATTATGTGCTGGTAAGGAGGGTTCTGGGCCATTTCCACTTTAAGCCACACATCAGAGGAATTTAATTCAAGAATCAGTATTACATTCAGATGGCTGTCTGCTGGACAGCCCTCTTGAATTCAAATGTGGCTACTCCTCTCATCAGTCAGTTTAACACTGTCTTCTACCTTTAAAACAACCTATCTCTGGGCTCATGTTACTTTTCTGTTCCTAGAACTGCTCCACTGCTGACTGTCTGAGGTTCTCCTGTGACCTCCCTTCCTTTGGCATCCAGGAGGAACTTGACTTCATCCTGAAGGGCAACCTGAGTTTTGGTTGGGTCAGCCAGGTGTGTGGGCCCAACAGCAGAGTCTCTTCCCTGAATTCAGGTGGTACCAGATGTGTCTGTGGTCACCCTCAAACCAGGACTTTACTTGAACTCTGAGCCTTTCCCAGAGCTAGTCCCCAGCTCTGCCCCTTTGTATTGCAGACATTGCAGAAGAAGGTATTGGTGGTGAGTGTGGCTGAAATCACATTCAACAGATCCGTGTATTCGCAGCTTCCAGGACAGGAGGCATTCTTGAGAGCTCAGGTAGTGACCTTGTAGTGGGAGTGGCCAGGCTGGTAAGAGGGCTCCTAAAGCTAAATCTGTGATGCTATGTGGGAGGCTAAGAAGCTTGGAGGGATGAAAGCCCATCAGCAGGCGAGTTATCCCTAAGCCCATGAGTGTTTCTATATTACACTCTTTGAAGAAAGGGAAGGAGGGGAGGGAGTTAAAGTTTGGTGAACCTAGAAAGTCTGGGATAGCAAGTGTTCTGATACTTTCTGATAAGGTCATCTCCACTCCAGATGGAGACAGTGCTGGAGAAGTATGAGGTCTACAACCCCATCCCCATCATTGTGGGCAGCTCTGTGGGAGGACTGCTGCTGTTGGCTCTCATCACAGCCATCCTGTACAAGGTGAGTGTTTCCATTCTGCTCTTGACACCACCAGCAGTTTGATCCATTCTTTCTATAATGTAAGAAAGAGCTTAGCTTGGATATAGGTGCACATTCTTGTTAAGTCACTGCATATGAGAGATCCCCTTCCACATATGACATTACCAGTCCCCAACTGTCCCCCATGTCTGTGCCTTCCTATCTGATTCTCAGGCCTCCTTTAATTGCTCTCCCTGTCATTTCTACTCTCTTCCTGTTTTTTTTTTTAATTTTATTTTTTGTACTCTCTTCCTCATTACATGTTTCTCTTCATGGCAAATATTAACATAAAAGCAGTGGCCTGGATTAGGTGTTGACACCACCACTGATTCTCTCTGTAGGCAGTGTCTGGTCCATGCTGGGCCTTGATTTCTTGTTCTGAAGGTGATTCCACCCAGTTCACAAATCATGGTAAAGTCTAAATGACCCAATATGTCCAAAGATTTTAGTACAGTGCTTGAACATAGGGTAGGTGTTCCAGAAATGGTGATCCCTGTCCCCCGAGCCATCTCTTTTCCTCTTTTCCACTGGATTTCCTAATTCTCTTTTCCTTCCTTCCCCACAGGTTGGCTTCTTCAAACGTCAGTATAAGGAAATGATGGCAGAAGCAAATGGACAGACTGTCCCAGAAAATGGGACTTCAGGTCCTCAAGTTGCCCAATAAGAAACTACCTCCTATTGTCCCTTGGACCTGTTATCCTCTGAGAGGTTTTCTGGCCTTCTTACTCCCACTTAAGTTAGGCTTACAGGGGGAGAAATGTCCCACATGAGTGAGGCTAGGGTCAGGCTGCTTTCTCCCTTTGGGAGGATGCAATGTGTCCACATAATGTGCCTTGCCTGGAAAGGGCTACTTGCCCTGTCAAGGCTATAACTGGAAACCCCAGAACAGGATCCTAACCATGCCCACATACCATGACTTGCTCTGTGCCTCTTTATCATTCTTATTACTAGTAAAATACTATCAATGTTGGCATTTTGTCTCAGGAATCTCAGTCCAGATTTCCTAAACTGAACTGGAAATAAAATATCTACACATTGGAATTTATAAACTTGGTTTTGAGGCTTGTCAGCATTGCTAGCCAGAGGGAGGAATAGAACCCCAGCAGGAGTATTGCCCCAATGCCACGTTGGCTCACCTAGCTCTAGCATCTCTCAGAGATCAAGAGGCCCAGGGCACTTCCATTTTTTGAGATGGCAAATACAGTAAATGAAGAAATGCTAACACATAATTATAAAAAGTGTATTTAACTGTTGGCCTCAGCAAATTAACACATTACACAAAGCCAATGTGTGTACCTTTATTGGGAAATAAGTCAAAGATCTAAAATTAAGACCTGTTTGGGATGTAGGTCCTGTACAATGATGCCCATGGTGTCCCCTAACCAATGGTTGATTCTGACCAGCCCTGAATCCTGGGGCTAGGATAAGAAAGTTAAATAGAGGGGAGGTTAGTATGTCCCTATTTTGGGATAACATGACTTCATATTCTACTAATTCAAATCTCAAAGCTGTCACTGATGGGGAGCTAATGGAGCTATGCTAAGTGGGGGTGGGGTAAGAAAAAGGACCTCAGGTGGAAAGGTCATTTCAGTGAACAAATACACTGGTGTTTCTTACAAATACTTGGAGGTAATGAAAGGGACATTATTGGCATATGGTTAGGGATTGGCAGGCACTGTTAACTCCTATATCAGAGATCTGCTGCCCCCAAAATGGTCATAATTACTATTATGCCAGTTTCTTTTTTTCCAATTAATTTTATTTTATTTTTTCGGTGTTCCAAAATTCATTGTTCATGTATCACACCCAGTGCTCCATGCAATTCGTGTCCTCCTCAATACGCATCACCAGGCTCAGTCAAACCCCAAAGCCACTCCTGAACCGTCAGTTTGTTGCTCAGAGTCCACAGTCTCTCATGGTTTATCTTTCCTTCCGATTTCCTCTAATACACCCTTCCTTTCCTTCTCACAATGCCCTCCATGTTTTTCCTTATGCTCCACACATAAGTGAGACCATAAGATAATTGGCTCTCTCCACTTGACTTATTAAACCATATCTTCTTTATCCATTCCTCTGTTGAAGGGGCATCTTGGCTCTTTCCACAGCTTGGTGATTGTGGCCATTGCTGCTATGAACATTGGGGTCCGTGTGGCCCTTCTTTGCACTACATCTGTATCTTTGGGGTAAATACCCAGTAGTGCAGTTCCAGGGTCATAGGGTAGCCCTATTTTTAATTTCTTGTGGAACTTCCACACTGTTTTCCAAAGTGGCTGCACCAACTTGCATTCTCACCAACAGTGGAAGAGGGTTCCTCTTTCTCCACATCGTCTCCAACATTCGTTATTTCCTGTCTTGTTGATTTTGGCCATTCTAACTGGTGTAAGGTGATATTTCAGTGTGGTTTTGATTTGAATCTCCTTGATGGCTCATGATGAACATCTTGTCATGTGTCTGTTAGCCATTTGTATGTCTTCTTTGGAGAAGTGTCTGTTCGTGTCTTCTGCTCATTTTTTGACATGATTATCTGTTTTTTGAGTGTTGAGTTTGAGGAGTTCTTGCTGGGCAGAAGCTTTTTCTCATGATGAAGTCCCAACAGTTCATTTTTGCTTTTGCTTCCTTTGCCTTTGGAGACATGTCCTGAAAGAAGTTGCTGTGGGCAATGTCGAAGAGGTTACTGCCTATGTTCTTCTCTGGGATTTTAATAGATTCCTGCCTCAAGTTGAGGTCTTTTATCCATTTCAAGTTTATCTTCGTGTATGGTGTAAGAGAATAGTAAAGTTTCATTCTCCTACATAGAGCTGTCCAATTTTCCCAGCACCATTTATTGAAAAGACTGTCCCCCCCACCCCCCCCGCACTGGATATTTCTTCCTGCTTTGTCAAAGATAAGTTTACCATAGAGTTTTGGGTCTATATCTGGGCTTTCTATTCTGTTCCACTGGTCTATGTGTCTGTTTTTGTGCCAGTACCATGCTGTCTTGATGATCACAGCTTTGTAGTAAAGCTTGAAAACAGACAATGTGATACCCCCATCTTTGTTTTTCTTTTTCAAATTTCCTTAGCAATTTGGGGTCTTTTCTTGTTCTATACATATTTTAGGATTCTTTATTCCAGCCCCTTGAAAAATGCCAGTGCAATTTTGATAGGGATGGCATTGAAAGTATAGATTGCTCTGGGCAGTATGGACATTTTAACAATTTTTATTTTTCTGATCCATGAGCATGGGATGCTTTTCCACCTTTTTGTTTCTTCACTTTCTTTCATGAGTGTTTTGTAGTTCTTCAAGTACGGATCCATTACCTCTTTGGTTAGGTTTATTCCCAGGTATCTTATGGTTCTAGGTGCTATAGTAAATAATTGATTCTTTAATTTCCCTTTCCTTAATTTCTTTGTTAGTGCATAAGAAAGCAACTGATTTTTATGCATTAATTTTGTATCCTACTACATTACTGAATTGCTGTATGAGTTCTAGGAATTTGGGAGTGGGGTCTTTGGGTTTTACATATAAAGTATCATGTCATCTCCGAAGAGAGAGAGTTTGACTTCTTCATTGCCAATTTGAATACCTTTCATTTCTTTCTGTTGTCTGGTTGCTGTTGCTAGGACTTCTAGTACTATGTTGAACAAGAGTGGTGAAAGTGAGCATCCTTGTCATGTTCCTGATCTCAAAGGGAAGACTGTCAGCTTTACCCATTGAGAATGATATTTGCTGTGGGCTTTTCATAGATAGATTTTATGAAGTTGAGGAATGTTCCTTCTATTCCTATACTTTGAAGAGTTTTAATCAGGAATGGATGCTGAATTTTGTCAAATGACTTTTCTGCATCAATTGAGAGGACCATGTGGCTCTTGTCTCTTATCTTATTGATTTGTTGTATCACATTGATTGATTTGCAAATGTTGAACTATCCTTGCATCCCGGGGATAAATCCCACTTGGTCATGATGAATAATCTTTTTAATGTGCTGTTGGATTCTATTAGCTTATTTTCATTTATTTTTAAAGAATGATCTGAAAATATATCTCTGAGCTATTTGCCATTGCCTAGGGGATGAGCTCACTTCTATTTTCTTTTCTTTTTTTTTTAATTTTATTTTTTCAGTGTTCCAAGCTTCATTGTTCATGTACTATACCCAGTGCTCCATGCAATACATGCCCTCCTCAATACCCACCACCAGGCTTGCCCAGTCCCCCACCTGCCTCCCCTCCAAAGCCTTCAGTTTGTTGCTCAGAGTCCATAGTCTCTCATGGTTCATCTCCCTTTCCAATTTTCCCCAATTCACCCTTCCTTTCCTTCTCACAATGTCCTCCATGTCTTTCCTTATGCTCTACATGTAATTGAAACCATATGATAATTGACTCTCTCTGCTTGAATTATTTCACTCAGCAGAATCTCTTCCAGTCTTGTCCATGTTGATATAAAGTTGGGTGTTCATCCTTTCTGATGGAGGCATAATATTCCATTGTATATATGGGCTATATCTTCTTTATCCATTCATCTGTTGAAGGGAATCTTGGCTGTCCATAGTTTGGTGATTGTAGCCATTGCTGCTATGAACACTGGGGTACATGTGGCCCTTCTTTTCACTACATCTGTATCTTCTAATTCAATACCTTACACTAGTTAGAATGGCCATAATCAATAAGACAGTAAGCAACAAATGTTGAAGAGGATGTGGAGAAAGGGGAACCGTCTTACACTGTTGGTGGAAATGCAAATTGGTGTAGACACTTTGGAAAACTGTGGAGATTCCTCAAGAAATTAAAAATAGAGCTACCCTATGGTCACTTTTATTGTTTTAAATTTTATTTAAATTCAATTAACCAACATAGTGTACATCATTATTTTTTGGTGTAGTGTTCAATGATTCATTAATTGCGTATAACACCCAGTGCCTATCACAAATGGTGACATCCGTAGAGATCTTGTTATATCCTTCATATTATCTTCCTAAAGGTTGTCTGTCCATGGACTCAAAGGGCTGCAGTGGGATCTTGTGTAAAATGAAAGGAACAGGTATTATTTTTACATGTTTTCCCTTTGCACATTTATTCATTGACAAAAATGAATCAATGGCTTAAAAATTCTGATTGAAGCATAAAAGTAAGATAAAAAAGGCAAAATATTGCAACTTAGGAGAATTTCATCAAAGTCAATATTGAATATGACTCCAGTGCACATTTTGTATAGGGATGTATGAATGCTGGGATTAGTGATCTTGAGCCAAAAATTAAAATATATCCAGAAAATATCATACCATTGAAACTGGATTTTATTGGGTCAGATATCTATTTTTTCCTAGGTTGTTTTCCATTATTTGACTTTGTCAAATAATGACATGAAGCTCTCAAAGCTTTTGTGTCATTTTGAAACATGACATAATGACCTCTCAAATAAGCAAAAAGGATTTCTTAGAATGACTGTATCTTAATACTTTCCCATCCCAAATCAATTCATTTTATCATTAAATACAGAGAAGGTAGCAAAACTACAGTGGCATAAATCAAAGTTGCTCTTACAGCAAAAGTAAGTACAAGTCACATAATTTCCAGAATTATATTATATTATAATTATAGAATTATATTTATATTATAATTATATAGATTAATTGTATATAACTCTATATATAATATGTAATTATATATGCAATTATATATCCAAAACTATAATTATATTATTATAAAACCAAAAGTGGTTTTATAATAATATTTTTTTATATTATAAAATATATAGAGGTGAGAGTAATGTCTATACTGGAAGATTACTTTTGGCTGTGAGTAACGGAGGACAATCAAAATCCATGAAGGAATATTAAAAAACATTCACAGGGGGCGCCTGGGTGGCTTAGTAGGTTAAAGCCTCTGCCTTTGGCTCAGGTCATGATCTCAGGGTCCTGGGATTGAGCCCCACATCGGGCTCTCTGCTCAGCGGGGAGCCTGCTTCTCCCCTCTCTCTGCCTGCCTCTCTCCCTACTTGTGATCTCTCTCCTCTCTGTCAAATAAATAAATAAAATCTTTAAAAAAAAAAAGCATTCACACAAGAGGTCCAGTTATAGTTATCGGTTAATTCAGTTGCTCAACAATGACATTAAGATGCAGTCATCTTTGTGATGCTTTTGCTTTAGACCATCCTCTCATCACTGAAGATGGCTGCTATAGCTCCAAGCATTTTGTCCTCAGATAATAGTGCCCAAAGGCAAGAAGAGCAGTCAGTTGGAGGAGGCTATCAAGAGGATGTGACCATTGTTGACCTAGGCCACTAGAGTCTCCTTACCCTATCCCCTGTCCTTGGAATGTGTGCTCTGCCTACCATTCCCACAGTGGGAGGCATTTTCAAGTACACAGCCTTGATTAAGCAATGAGTTATTGAGCATATGTGGATGGTAACTGTGCCTAATCCTACTTAAGACCTCTATAGAGGGGCGCCTGGGTGGTTCAGTGGGTTAAAACCTCTGCCTTTGGCTTGGGTCATGATCTCAGGGTCCTGGGATCAAGCACTGCATTGGGTTCTCTGCTCAGTGGGCATCCTGCCTCTCTGCTTACTTGTGATCTCTCTTTCTCTGTCAAATAAATAAATAAAAATCTAAAAAAAAAAAAAAAGACCTCTATAGAAACTTAAGATTCTGGATGGCAGTTGTAAAGATCTACTTTTCTTTTAGCTGCCCAAGATAAGCCTCATATGTAATTTTCCTTGCTTATTAGCCCTGGTATCTACCATTCTGGAGTGGCCTATCTCTTTCTTCAGTCTCTGTCTTCTGTGTTAGGGCCAGTTTCAAACTTCACCCTGGGAATTCCTGAGGTTGCAAACTAATAACTTGCTAGCCAACCAGGAGACTGAAGAAATGTGTTTTGGGAGTTGGCCATGACCTTTATGTGGAGAGGTGTGACCCATATGTAGATGCTTGTGAATCACTGCATGAGTACAAGAATATCCCCTAAATGGTGACTGGCCCAATGCTCTTGTTTGAGGAACAGTGCAGAGTGTACTGCTGCAGAGAAGGGAAATGTATGGCTGTGTAGTGGGACTGGTTTCTACTGTGGGCTAGCCATCAGTGCTCAGCTAGGCTGAGCTGAAACTTGAGTTCAGCAGTCCTGGCTGAAACTTGAATTATAAATTGGGAAGGACAACTGAAGTCAGAGAAAGGTGGGCAGGTGTCTCCTGGCTTTGGGGGCTGTCAGACAAAGTAGTAAAACAGGATAATTAGTTGGAAATCCTAGCATGCTGCTTTGCAAACCTAGAAGAGGATAAGCTGGTATGGATTAAGATCCAAGTTTTGCAACAAAGCCTGATAATGAACACTAAGAAGTGGGATATCTGGGAAATTGAGGAACTTGGCGGAGGGGGGGGACAATGTGGTGCTTGAGAGTGAAATGGATGAAACACTTTGTGCTGTTTGACCCTTAATACAAAGGAAAATGAAAGCACAGCTATAGACAGCCAGTGGAGCTGGCTTATAGTCAGAAAACTATAAGAATATACTCCATCTGAGATTATTGATATAGTTTCCAAGTTCAAACAAAAGCCCAGGGAAAGTATCCCAGTTAGTGAAGCTATGGGATATGGTAAGTGATGGAATTTCTCTGACCAGGTAGGAGGCAGGAAAAATGAGCATCATCAACACATATCCAGCCCTCCAGCAGTGCCTACATCATGCTGTGGGGGATAAAATTACTCACTTCCCTATAGATTGGATTATTCTAGCCTGCAGGGTGGAATGGCTCAATAAGGGGGATCTCCCTAGGCATGTGGGATATTGAAAATCTATAGATCTATGGAGAAGTTACAACAAATTCTTAGGGAGTTGTGAACAAGGCAGGCTGTTTATGCCCCTGTTTAAGCTCCTCTTCCAGAAGACCTGCACAAACCCTTGCATGAACCACATTTCCTGACAAGAAAGTTCTACATACTTCAGTTATAGTGGAAATAGCATCAGGCTTCTTTTAACAAGAAGACCAGAGCACAATTACCTATAACTCAGCATACTCTGGCTAATGTCAAAATACTTCCCTCTGTAAGCAAGAAGAACTCTGCAGAGAACTGACTTGAGGGATAGTGCAGCCATAAGATAGTAGCAGAGTGCAGGCAGCATATACCAGAAGCAATTCCTGAAATGCCAGGCTCTGGACGTTATATGTCCTCTTCTTCATAAAGCCATTGCTCTAAGGAGTGGGAAACATAACAGACTTTCTTAACACTCAAAAGAAGACAGAGACCTAAACAAAATGCCATGACAGAGGAATTCATTCCAAAAGAAAGAATAAGAAAAGATCATGGCCAGAGATCTAACCAAAACAGATGCCTGTGATATGCCTCACCCAGAATTGTTTTAAAAGATTTTATTTATTTATTTGAGAGAGAGAGAGAGAGAGAGACTGAGAGGAGGAGGGTCAGAGGGAGAAGCGGACTCCCCATTGAACAGGGAGCCCAATGTTGGACTCGATCCTTGGATTCTAGGATCATGACCTGAGCTAAAAGCAGTCACTTAGCCAACTGAACCACCCAGGTGCCCTGACTCAGAATTTTATTATTATTATTTATTTGAGAGAGAGGGAGAGAGAATGAGTGGAGGGAAGGGGCAGAGGGAGGAGAAGCAGACTCCCTGTCCAGCAGGGAGCCTGACGTGAGGCTTGATCCCAGGACCTTGAGACCATGACCCTAGCTGAAGGCAGACACTTAAATGACTGAGCTACCCAGTATCTCACCTGACCTAGAATTAAAGCAATAATCATAAAGCTGGATTTGAGAAAAACAAATAAGACATCAGTGAGTCCCTTACCACAGATTTAAAGGAGCTTAAAACCAATTAGGCTGAAAGGAAAAATGCAATAATTGGGATTTGAAACTGACTGGATGCAGAGACCACAGGTGGAAGAAGCTGAGGAACAAATAAGTGATATAAAAGAATTATATAAAATATTGAAGCTGATCAGAAGAGGGAAAGAAATATCTTGGGTCACAAAAGGAGACTTAGGGAACTCAGCAATTCCATGTAACATGATAACATTCATTTCATAGGACTCCCAGAAGAAGAAGAAAAAAGGAGGGACAGAAGGTTTATTTGAGGAAATTATAGCTGAAAATGTCCCTAATCTGGGGAAGGAAACAGACTCCCAAATCCAGGAGCAAAGAGAATGCCCATCAAAATCAATAAAACCAAGACATATTGTAGTTAAATTTGCAAAATATAGAGATAAAGAAAAAAAAATCCTAAAAGTAGTAAGACAAAAGAAGCCCCTAATTTACAAGGAAAGAGAAATAAGTGTAGCAGCAGATCTCTCCACAGAAACTTGGAAGGCCAGAAGAAAGTGGCATGATATATTCAACTTAGCGAATGGGAAGAATTTACAGCCAAGAATACTCCACCTAGGAAGGCTATCATTCAAAATAGAAGGAGAAATAAGGAGTTTTACAGACAAAAACTAAAGGAGTTTTGACCAATAAACCAGTCTTGCAAGAAATAATAAAGGGGACTCTGAGTGGGCAAAAGACTAGAAGGGAATAGAGAAAATGTCCAGAAAATAAAAGAAAAATAATGGCAAAACAAGCAATAAAGTGGCACTAAATTCATATCTATCAATAATCACTCTGAATGTAAATGAACTAAATGTTCTAATCAAAAGACATAGGGTGTCAGAATGGATAAAAAAACAAGACTCATATATATATGCTGAGGAACTAATTTTATTTTATTTTCCCCCAAATATGTTTATTTTATTTTTTCAGTGTTACAAGATTCATGCACCACACCCAGTGGTCCGTGCAATATGTGCCCTCCTCAATACCCACCACCACCAGGCTCGCCCAACCCCCACTCCTCCCCTCCAAAACCCTCAGTTTGCTGCTCAGAGTCCACAGTCTCTCTTGGTTCATCTCCCCCTCTGATTTCCCCCCATTCCACCTTCCCTTCCTTCTCACAATGCCCTCCATGTTTTTCTTTATGCCCAGCACGTAAGTGAGACCATAAGATAATTGGCTCTCTCTGCTTGACTTATTTCACTCTGCATAATCTCTTCCAGTCCCGTCCATGTTGATACAAAAGTTGGATATTCGTCCTTTCTAATGGAGGCATAATATTGAGGAACTCATTTGAAAATGATGGGGTGGAGAACCATCTATCATGCAAATGGACATCAAAAGAAAGCCAGAGTAGCTACACTTATATCAGACAAACTAGATTTTAACCCAGAGACTGTGAGAGGACTTGAAGAAGGGCACTACATCATAATAAAGGGGTCTACGTAACAAGAAGCTGGGGGCACCCAAATATATAAAACAATAACAAACATAAAGAAACTCATTGATAATAATACAGTAATAGTAGGGGACTTTAATATGCCACTCACAGCAATAGACAGATAATCTGAGCAGAAAATCAATAAGGAAATAGTGGCTTTGAATGACACACTAGACCAGATGGACTTAACAGATACATTCAGGACATTTCATCCTAAAGCAACGGAATACACATTCTTCTTGAGTGCACATGGAACATTCTCCAGAATAGATCACATACTGGGTCACAAATCAGGACTCAATAAGTACAAAAAGATTGAGATCATATCATCTATATTTTCTAACCACAATGCTATGAAACTTGCAGTCAACCACAAGAAAAAACTTGGAAGGACCAAAACTACATGTAAATTAAAGAACATTCTACTAAAGAATGAATGGGTCAACTGGGAAATTAAAGAAGAAATAAAAAAAATGAGAACAAATGATAATGAAGACATGACAGTCCAAAATCTTTGGGATATAGCAAAAGCAGTATTTTTTGTTTTTAATTTTAACTTTATTTTTTCAGTGTTCCAAGATTCATTGAAAAGCAGTCTTAAGAGGGAAGTATATATCAATATTTTAAGAAGCAGGAAATCTCAAATATGCTACCTAACCTTACATGTAAAGTAGTTAGAGAAAAACAACAAATGAAGCCTAAAGCCAAAAGAAGAAGTGAAATAATAAAGATTAGAGCAGAAATAAATGATACAGAAACAAAAAACTCCCAGTAGAATAGATCAATGAAACAAGAAGCTGGGGAAGGGGGCAAAATAGTGGAAGATGGGGGACCCTATTTCATCTGGTGTCCTGAATTGAGCTGGATATCTACCAGAGCACTCAACACTCATGAAATCAGCCTGAGATGTAAGGTGGTGGCAGTGGCAAAGGTGGCTGTGGCAGAGGTGGCTGTGGTGGCAGTGGTAGCTGCAAGCCTCAGGGACCACTGACTCAAGTATAATACACAAAGGATATTCGTCCTTTCTAATGGAGGCATAATATTGAGGAACTCATTTTAGACCTAAAGACATCTGCAGATTGAAAGTGATGGGGTGGAGAACCATCTATGTATATGTATATGTATATGTATATGTATATGTATATGTATATGTATATGTATATGTATATATATATTATGCCAACCTATATATATAATTTATAAAATATATATATAATATATATATTATATATATAATTATACATCTCAGGCTTATTTCATGAGTGTTGAGTGCAGAAGGGGGAGGCCACCAGAAGTGAGCCATTGGAAAGTAATACCCCAATGCAAAAGTACCCTGTGCTTGGGGACCAGCAATAGCTTGGAGACTGATAGCTTGGAAACCTGTGACTGTAAGATGGGAAAGGACTGATAATAGCACTTAAATGAGCCAAGGGGCTTAAGGACAGTTGTTGGGACCTGGTGGCCACAGGCGTGTACCTTAACCCACAGTCCTGGGACCAGCTGCGTCTGCCACCCACCCGTACCTGAGAGGATTCAGTGTGGACTTGAGTCAGTGGTCCCTGAGGCTTGCAGCTACCACTGCCACCACAGCCACCTCTGCACAGCCACCTTTGCCACTGCCACCACCACCTCTGCCTGCCACTGTGGCTGAGAGGACCTGGCTTAGACTGGAGCCCATGGTCCCTGGAATGGCAGCTGCTGGAGCTGGGCTTGCCCAGACTAGTATCGCTCAAGGTTTTGGTGGCATAAGGTACAGAGACAAGTGGGAAACTCAGTTGACCACTGAGAGAGTTGCTGTGGGCACACCGCCTGTGGGAGGCTGCAGTATTTAACAGGGCTTGCAGAGGGGAAGACAGTGTGTTCTGGAGGATTCAGAGAAGAGCAGTCTGTGTCTTCTCTCTGAGGCAGAGATCTGGGTTCAGACAGTTTACTTTGCTGTGACCTTCCAAAAAGGTGCAAAAAGCTGCCAGAGAACAAAAACCTCCTTTCCACAGAGCCCAGACCCTTGATAGGGGGCAGGGCAACTCCGCCCAAGCAGGACTGACTGGAAAAATGCCACAGGTGCCTCCCCCAGAAGACAAGCTGAAAGAACAGGAGGACAACAACCACATGGTCCCCATAAAACTATAAAACCCCAACACCAGGGGAAAACAGTATATTAAGTTCCTGGTATTGCCTCTCTGTATATTTCTTATATACAACTTCTCTCTCTCTTTCTCATGATTCTTATTCCTTTTTTTTTTTTTTTAAATCTACTTACCCTTTCAACTGGATGTTTAATACACATATTCCATAGTAACTTTTTAGCTTGAATTTTTTCATACATACACTTTTTTATTTTTCTTGTTTTTATATATATAGATATAAGCTTCAACGTAATCCTTTTTTCCCTATTCAATACTACCTTTCTCTATATATATATACACCAGTTTTAATTTCCTGGAAATTAAAGTATTTAATTTTTTAATACAACTTTCTGGAAAGTTGTATTCTCTAACAAAGATAACAAGATACACCCTGGAAGAACTGATATTGAGGGATTATAGCCTCCTCACCCATATTGAGGGATTATAGCCACCTTCCTCACATCTCTCTTTTTATTTATTTATTAATTTCTCCTATTGTTGGTATTTTTATTTGTTTTTGTTTTTGTACTAAAAAATATTACTCTTGGGGCTTATTTTGGCTGTTTTTTTTTTTTTTTCCTGTCTTTTTTGGCAGTGACTTCTGATTGCTCCAAAACTGCCCATGGCACACCTTGCCTGGATAGTGGTTGAAATTTTCAGTGGTACATCCCCTCAACAACTCAACAGAATGACAAGGAGGAGGAAATCCCAACAAAGAAAGATCCAGAGACAATGGCCTCTCCAGCATATCTAATGGATAGGGATCTAAGCAAGATGTCAGAAATAAACTTTAGGGTAGCAGTGATGAAGACAATAGTCAGTCTGGAGAAAACTATAAATGGCAACATAGATTTGTTAAGGGGATAAATCAGAGCAGATCTGTCAGAGATTAAATATGCTATCAATGAAAATACTCCACCTCCAAACTACTAGAACTCACACAGCAATTCAGTAATGTGGCAGGATACAAAATAAATGCACAGAAATTTCTTTCTTTCTTTCTTTCTTTCTTTCTTTCTTTCTTTCTTTCTTTCTTTCTTTCTTTCTTTCTTTCTTTCTTTCTTTCTTTCTTTCGACTTTATTTATTTGACAGAGAGAAAGACAGTGAGAGAGGAACACAGGCAGACAGAATGGGAGAAGGAGAAGCAGGCTTACTGCCAAGCAGGGAGCCCAATGCAGGACTCATTCACAGGACCCTGGGAGCAGGACCTGAGCTGAAGGCAGATGCTCAATGACTGAGCCACTAAGGCGCCCCAGTCAGTTGCTTTCTTATGCACTAACAATGAAAATACGGAAAGGGAAATTAAGAATCAATTCCGTTTTCTTTCTTTCTTTCTTTCTTTCTTTCTTTCTTTCTTTCTTTCTTTCTTTCTTTCTTTCTTTCTTTCTTTCTTTCTTTCTTTTGGTAGGTGGCAGGTTTAATAAGCAAGGGAACTTAAATAAGAGGTTATCTTGGATGGCTGCAAAATGAGACGATCTCTGCGCCTGCCCACCAAGTCTTAAAAATTTATATAGAGGTTTTTTTTTTTTAATTTTATTTATTTATTTTTTTCAGTGTTACAAGATTTATTGTTTTGCACTATAGCACCAAGAACCATAAGATACCTGGGAATAAACCTAACCAAAGAGGTAAAGGATCTGTACTCGAGGAACTAAAGAATGCTCATGAAAGAAATAGAAGACACAAAGAGGTGGAAAAGCATCCCATGCTCATGGATTGGAAGAATAAACATTGTGAAAATGTCTATACTGCCCAGAGCAATCTACTTTCAATGCCATCCTGATCAAAATTCCACCAGTTTTCTTCAAAGGGCTAGAACAAACAATCCTAAAATTTGTATGGAATCAGAAAAGACCCCGAATTGCTAAGCAAATGCTGAAAAAGAAAAACCAAGCTGGGGGCAGAACATTGCCTGATTTCAAGCTTTACTACAAAGCTGTGATCACCAAGACAGCATGGTACTGGCACAAAA
>CM053621.1:18747642-18762839 GCA_028646535.1 Procyon lotor
GAGAGGGAACCTCCCCAGCATCCTGACTTCCTGACCCAGATTCCAGGGAGTATCGTACTGGTGAGAAAGACCCCAGATTCCCATTGCAGGACCAGCTGCGTATTGGGTATATAGGGAAATGTACTTGCTAGGTTGGAGATCTGTATATGTCCTATAATTTTTTATTCTCCATCCCCAAACTGACAGACTTCCTCGTTCCGTGTGTTTCTTGCCTAAGTTAAAACCCTACTCAATTTCATTCCTCTCCTTTCCCTAGAACTGCTCTATTGCTGACTGCCTTAGATTCCACTGTGACCTCCCCTCCTTTGGCATCCAGGAGGAGCTTGACTTCATCCTCAAGGGCAACCTCAACTTTGGCTGGGTCAGCCAGGTGCGTGGGCCCAACAGCAGAGTCCCTCTCCTGGATTTGGGTAGTACCAGATGTGTCTGTGCCCCTCTCAAGACAGGAGAGTTCTTGAACTCTGAGCCTCTTCCTAGGGCTATTTCCCCAGCTCTGTCCCCGTGTATTGCAGACATTGCAGAAGAAAGTAATGGTAATGACTGTGGCTGAAATCACGTTCAACAGATCCGTGTATTCCCAGCTTCCAGGGCAGGAGGCATTCTTGAGAACTCAGGTAGTGACCGTGTGGTAGGGGTGGCCAGGCTGGTAAGAGGGCTCCTAATGCTAAATCTGTGGTGCTGTGTGGGAGACTCAGAATCCTGGAGGGAGGAAGGATGAAGGTCTGTCAGCAGGAGAGTTTTCTCTAAGCCCATGAGTGTTTCTGTATCTCAACCCTGGAGCAAAGGAAGGATGGGAGACACTGAAACGTTGGGGGAACTTGAAGAGTCTGGGACAGCAAGGAGTCTGATACTGTGTCATTCACAAATCAGATGGCAATGGTGCTTGAAGCGTATGAGGTCTATGATCCTATTCCCCTCATTGTGGGCAGCTCTGTGGGAGGACTGCTGCTGTTGGCTCTCATCACAGCCATCCTGTACAAGGTGAGTGTTTTCATCCCACTCTTAACGCCACCAGCATCTAACCCAAGCCCTTCCAGAGACAGGATGGCACAGTGGGAAGAACTCAGACAATGGAATCAGGTGGGCCTGTATGTACATTTTTTTTTAAAGAGTTTATTTATTTATTTGACAGAGTAGGCAGGGAGGCAGGCAGAGAGAGGGGGAAGCAGGCTTCCTGCTGAGCAGAGTCTGATGTGGGGCTCCATCCCAGGACCCTGAGATCATGACCTGAGCCGAAGGCAGAGGCCTAAACCACTGAGCCACCCAGATGCCCCTGTATGTACATTTTGGCTCTATCCTACTCTTATTTAGTCAGGCAAGTTGCTCAACTTCTCTGAGCTTGTCCCCTTATTTTTGAAATGAAACTAATGCCTATATTACAGTGTAGCTTAAGTGAGACAGAAATGAAGTCAGGGTACGTGTGTAGGCCTGCCTATGAATTTATGCTTTTCTGTACAGCTTTTATGCAAAACTGCTGTGCTTGCACACAGTAGATAATACACTATAGCTGTTATTCACATAAGTGTTCTGGCACACAAATACGAGTCAGCTTATTTCTCTTCTCGTCTTCTCTCTCAACTTCTTCCTATTCCCAACTTTCTTCCCTGCCCTCTTACCCAGCTTTTCGGATTTACTTCCCTTCACAGCTTGGCTTCTTCAAACGTCAGTATAAAGAACTGCTGGATAACAAACCTGAAAACACTGCCACATTCAGTGGGGAGGATGTCAGCTGTGAGGCCCCAAATTTGCCTTTGTCCTAATAATTCACTTTTCTGTTTGTCTCCTCCCCCATGGATTGGTCTTGCCTTTGCCTACAAATCTACTTCCATGGGAAAAATTTCTGTTTAGATCTGGGCTGGTCTGAGCAACTTATTGGGTGCTAAGCCAACTTATCAAGGTGTTGAGAGGTTTTTATATTTTAACATATTTGTCAGTTCTTCAGTAATAACTCACTTTTTACAGAAGCAAACATGAAGCCAACATGAATTTTCATATATATAAAGAATTGTCTGTATTACATGGAGCACTGGGTATTATATGCAAACAATGAATCATGGAACACTACATCAAAATGGTCTGGACTGTACGGTGTACAGTCTGTACGGTGACTAACATAATAAAAAAAAGAATTGCTTCACTAAATAAGGATGTTTATAACATATTCTTCTTGTATGAAAGAGCTCTAATCCAGGGACCTGTGTCCTATTCTAGGAAGGATTAAGGTAACCTGTTTGTGGGCCTAGAAAACACTCTCTCACTTTTTCAGGTGACTGCAGCCTGAGAAAATCTTTTCTTAATGGTGTTATGAATAGTATCAGAGGAGAAACCAAAGGAAGAACTCTATGTGTGTGTTGCTCATAGGGTTCAACACAGGCTTCAGGCTCCTTGTTAATGACAAATGAGCAGACTGTCCTAGGAGTGGGATGAAATGTCCTGAACTTGTTTTAACCAATATTCTCCTTGAATAAGGTCCCCAAAGACTTCCAAAAAGGAGCATCTGATGTCCCAGACCAATACAGAAGACCCATTAAGAGTGGTCATAGAGAATGGCTCGAAATATTCAAAATCCAATTAGGTCATGAAGCCTCACATATAGGGCTGTAGGTCCTCTGTTTGGAATCAAGGTTGTCTCCAAAAAGCCAGAATTCACAGATACTGTCAGTGTGTGTCAGGTATAAAGTGGTCTGCAGCCCTGAGTTCCCAGGGGGCCTCTGAGGAAAGGCCTCATTTAAGTCATTTAATCTCTGAGAATCTCAATTCCTCCTCTAGAGAAGGGGAACCAAAATTGTATCTTGCTCCCAGAGATACCATGAGGATTCAGTGTTATATAAAAGACCCTTATAGCCAAGAGCCCTAATTATTAATAGGTGAGAGGAAAGGAGTGGGGATGGGGATTTCCTACGTAGCCATCAAGGACATTCCTTTGAGCACCTCCCAAAACATGGCCCTGGGAAGAGAAAATGAAGCACAGACTGCCCTGTGCCCCTGCGCCCAGTAGAGCTCCTCTGACGCCCCTCCACCCTCACCCCGCGGTCCCCAAGGAGACTGCGGACACACAGCTTCCACCTTTATTGCGCCTTGTGGCATTTGCCAGGGCCTCAGGGCTGTTCATAGCCAGTGGGCAGAGGGTTGACACGGGGATTGTGGAAAAGCGTGTGGTTGCCGTCTCCCCAGGAGTAGGGCTGTGGAGAGAGGGAGATTGGATTGTCAGCGAGGTCCAGGCCTGGAGGTTCTGCATCCACCCCACCCCCCACCCCTGCACGCTTTACCCACCAAACCCCTTGCTCCCACCCTGGGAGCAGAGGCCTCAAGCCAGCATACCTTAGTGCGGATACGGAGGTGGTGGTAGGGGATAAACTTGGGGCGTTCGTGGTGGCCAGCGTGGAGCCAGGAGTTGAGGGTGCAGAGGGCCACGCTTGGCAGTGCCAGCACAAAGGTCAGGAGGCGCCAGGTCCTGGCTGCAGAAGGAGGGGGAAGCAGAGATGAGAGAGAAGTAGGGAGCCAGGGCCTCTGAAGGTCAGAGTGGGAGGGTTGGTCAGTGGAGGTGTCTTTGGACCCTGGAAGGCCACAGTGGCAGGAGAGGGTACAGGTAGGCAAGCCACAGGATCAGGTCCCAGCCCCACTCACCTCCTGCTCCTCCGTGGTCTCCCTTTGCTGTACTTGCCAAGCCCCGACTCAAGGACCTCAGAGGCAGAGCCATTGTGGTGGATGAGAGAAGCTGGAAACAGTGCACTGTCCTTTCACGCTCCTTCAGTGAGGCCTAGATTCTCCTCCCCTCTTTTTGGGCCAATCACCAGTTGAGTCCCTAACATGGGTGGCTATTTTTAGGGGTTTTCTATATTTAAAGTGAGGCCTTACTGGCATGAGGTCCTTCTCTCTAGACAGCTGCTATTTGGTACCACTTATTTTGGTAAGGGATGCTTAAAAAAACCAATATGCCATTCTTTTTATAGTTGCAGGGAACTATTTCCTTAAATACTCTATTCCCAGTGGCTGGCACACATAGGTCTTTAGTGACTATTTGTAGAATGAATTAAGTGTCCTTCTGAATCTCAGTTTTTTCATCTGTACAATGTATAATAATTTATACCTTAAATGAAGCTTATGAAATTTAAATAAAGTAATAGGAATGTGCAGCTTAGTGTCTGGCATGAAGCAGTAGCTATGTATTAGTCACAGTTCTTTGCAAAGAACAGAGCTCACTCTAATTGGTTTTAAAAATATAAGCAATTGAAAATCTTAGGTAGCTCACAGTATCTCTGGTATAGCCAGAGAGGCCAATAATCTGTGCAGCCAGAAACAAGCTATTCTGTGGGTCAGCTGCTGTGAGACACCACCACAATTTGCAGTTGGACTCCGGATGCCAAAAACTTCCCCATGGTGTTCTGGAAATCAGGATCCTTCTACCCTAACATCCTCTAGAAAGTGAATTCTTCATGAAGCATCCTTGAGTTGATGTCCTCTGAATCAGAGAATCATGTGCTTCCCAGTCAACAATAGCTAGGTCTTTGCCTATGCTTTAGATTCAAGAAAGGCTGGGAAATTGAGTTCTGCCTTCTACCATAAGAAGGTAGGAATTTGCATGGAGCACTCAGTGTGGTGCATGAACAATGAATCTTGGAACACTGAAAAAATAAAATAAAATAAAAAGGAGGCAGGAATTCTGTCTTGGAGAAAATCCCCAAATATAAAAAGAATATTCAAAAGATACTGGGTAGCCACAGACTTGACAAGTGTCTACTGTTAAGTACATTATTTCAATCTGAAAAATATGTTTACTTGGAGGAAAAAGAAGAAAGCCTAGGGAGACCTGTATAAGACTTGTATCAAAGTAGGTCACTAGAAATCTACATAATAGTGCAGGGCTAACTTCTGCCTGGTTCACTGTTCCATCCCCTGTACTAGCACAGAACCTGGCATGAAGTTGTTCTAAAAATATGTTTTTATTGAATGCTTCAAACATGTTACATTAGTTAACCCTATATAAATGCCTTTGCAGAACTATAATCCAACAGGATGCCTCCAGCTTTGATCAGGACTGATGTATCTAATATGAATTTAATATATAAAAGAAAAATGAATTTTTATATTTAATCTGAATATATAAAAGAAAAATGAGTAAGGTACATTTTTAGAAAGGGGCTCCATAGCTTTTCCTCCTGTTGGTTGGAAACTGAACACTAGCTTCTACTTAACTTCCTGAGGCTTTTTTTTTTTAAGTAATCTTGTTGAACAGTCAGATGTTTATAGTGCTTCTAACTTATTTCAGAGCCCTCACTGAGATATAATGGAATTCTTCCCACGATTGCTATTTCCCAGTTGGAGTCTGGACTTGCTGCTGACAAGATTGGCCTTATTCCAGTACAAGTTACTTGGCATCTCCCTCAACATACAGTTCCCTCAGTTTAGGATTATGGCTTTTGGAGAAAGCAAATGACCAAGAGTGTTTTTACTGGAAAACATTCTAGGCTCTCCTCCCTCCACTCAGAGTTTTGCTGGTCATTGCCAAACAATTTCCTGGGCATTCCCATCCCTTTGTCTCAGCTTGGAAGTTTCCATGAAGAATTTTTCTTGCTGGTACTTGGTGGAGGCCCTGAGAGATGCTGTCATCCTCTGCTACTGTTGCCCACATGTGGAGCACCTGCCCAGTACTCAGCCTTCTATTTAGATAGTATGCACTTTCCTAGCTGATCTGTGTAGACACAGTACAGAGCAGCTCCTTCAGTCTTTGTAGCAACCATTATTTCTTTTTTTTTTTTAAAGATTTTATTTATTTGACAGCAAGAAACACAGCGAGAGAGGGAACACAAGCAGAGGGAATGGTAGTGGGAGAAGCAGGCCTCTTGCCAAGCAAGGAGCCCGATGCGGGGCTCGATCCCAGGACCCCGGAATCATGACCTGAGCCAAAGGCAGACGCTTAACAACTGAGCCACCCAGGCGCCCCAACAACCATTATTTTTTAAGGTCTCTCTCATGCAATCAAGTAACTGGGCTGCTTCCAAAGCTTCTAGTTTCTAAAGGTTTAGGTTTTTCTTGTCTCAGGCAGGGGGGAGAACAAACTTACCAGTTGTTAAGTAAACTCCAGTGAGCAGCTTCCAAGCCCCCTTTCAGACATGCCTCAGCTGTTGGTGGTGAAGGGTGTGGAGCAATAATTCCATGTCATTTCCTCTTGTATGTCTTTCCTGGGATTCTACATACCATGACCATATTGTCCAAAGCAAAGATCAGTCCAAGGTCTCATCTACTAAATGTAAATTTTGTTTATGGGGAGGCCTAAGACAGGATATCTGAAATTAGAATTGTCCCAGAAAGGGAGGATATAGATATGAGTCAGTGAAGATGAACTGTGAAGGGATTTAGAGATAAGACAGAATCAAGGTGGAACTCACTAGTCAGGATGATAGGGGGGCTATTAGTTCCCTCTGCCCTTGAAGCAGGTGAAGCTTGTTATAGTGGCCATCTATTGTTTTGTGTCTCTGCCAACATAACATAAGCCTTCTTCTGGTAATAACATCCTGGGTCTTCTTTGCAAAATCACCACCGCCTTCTCATTTTCAGTTCTCAGTTCTGGTGGGTTGACTCCATCCTCCAGCTCCAAGAGGGGCAACATAATCCAGGCTTAGACAAACCAGAACATTCTGTTCTCCTAACCATAGTATTAGGTTTGGTAGGGATAATTGTCCATGAGTCCCAATTTGGGGACTTATTTCTTGGACTACTGAGATGTAGTAGTACTTCAACTGGACCTGAAGTTACTAGAGCTTCAGGATGGAACCTTAGATTGAAGCCAATACTGAAGCCATTTCTCAGGGCACACCTGAAAGACAGGGATAGATATAGCCTTTTTGATAATATTTGAACACCTGAATCAAGATGTACCAGAATTGAGAAAGACCTGTACCTTTAGACCTTTCAGTTAATCGAATGACAAAAAAAATGGGGTTTTAAGTCTTCACCAATTGTTAAACATTTTCTGTGAAATTATATCCTATTGCTAAATGTTTACCAGTGAATTTGTAATTTCTGTACTGTGGTCTGTTTTATTGAAAGTTTTTGCCTTCTTTTGTAGATGAAACTTATTGTGCATTTGAAGTGAGTCCAGAGTTAGTTAAGATTAAGTTAATTAAATAAAGTACACATTGAGATATAGTCCAACTTGCTAAAAATTTAATGGTTGAGTCTATACTTTTATTTCCTTCTTGCATTTCATAATAATGTAACATTATACATAAAAATAAATCTATAACTGTGACCTGATTTCTCTGAAATCTGTATCTAATGCTGGGAACACTGAGGTTTTTAGCTGAGGCAGGCACTCTTGTGCTCAGTTGGTCTCATGACTTGTATAACTTGAGCCCAGACTGAAGTTATACCACAGGCCAAGTGTATGAAGTTGTTGTTCCCATAAGATCTTCATCTCACATCCTATGTGCTGTGTTCACTAGGCCAGCTGGTAAAGAGATCCTATAATAGTGACTTATTAATCTCAGATATTTTGCCATCAAAAATGCTGATTATTGAAGACACACTAGAAGGTCTTTGGCACTATCACTGATGCTGCTAAAAATTTGATGAGATCACCCTGTCAATTTTTAGTAATCTCATTATTACAAATGTGTGGATGAAATGTACTAGACCCACGTAAACAACGTTGTTTTCAGTTGCTTTTCTCTGGTATCACTATAAAAATAACCATGGAATGATTGAATGGCAGGCACACAGACTAGGAAGACATAGATAGGGTGTGATCATTTTGGTTAACTTTCCAAGTGTATCCATATTGTCACTTGAGATGACAAGGAGAGTAAAAGAAACCCAAGTTTTAGGATAAAAAACTTGAGCAACTGGAAGTGGTTCCTTGATTTAATTAATATTTATTGAGTATCTACTATGAGTCAAGCACTGTGCCCAAGTCTCTGCTCTCATGGAGCTCAGTCTACTAGAGGAGATAGCCATGTGACCAGACAGTTATGATGGTTCACCGTGTCACTGCAGGAGTTACCATACCAAGTATGATATGAGAGTTTGGGAAAGCTTTTAATGGAGCTGGGGCTCATATGATAAGTAGGACATGTTTAGGTGACAGAAAAGGGGGAAGGACATTTGGGGTAGTTGGAAATAAAACAAGTGCAAGAGGTGTGAATGCCATGGCCAGTAAAGCTGTGGAGGTAGGGCAAAGCCAAGTGAGAAACCATATAGGGTGTGCTGAAGCATTTGAACTCTATTTTATGGGCCATGTTGGTGGATGGAGTGGTGGGCATGAATGCTTTTAAGCAGGGGATTGACATCACATTTAGTATTGGAATCTGGAGTTTAAGTGAGGACTCTAACTGGAAGATTATACGGATGATGAACCAGAATGCAGAGATTAGAAGCAGGGGAGCTGATTAGGAGTCATTTGTAATAAAGACCCCACCAAAAAGGAGAATTTCAGATCAATATCCCTGATGAATATGGATACCAAGATTCTCAACAAGATCCTAGCTGATAGGATCCAACAGCACATTAAAAAGGTTATTCATTACGACCAAGTGGGATTTATCCCTGAGATGCAAGGGTGGTTCGACATTCACAAATCAATCCATGTGATAGAACAAATCAATAAGAGAAGAGAGAAGAACCACATGGTCCTCTCAATTGATGCAGGAAAAAGCATTTGACAAAATTCAGCATCGGTTCCTGATTAAAACTCTTCAAAGTCTAGGCATAGAAGGAACATTCCTCAACATCATCAAGTCTATCTATGAAAAGCCCACAGTAAATATCATTCTCAATGGGGAAAGGCTGACAGCTTTCCTTTTGAGATCAGGAATACAACAAGGATGCCCACTCTCACCATTCTTGTTCAACATAGTGCTAGAAGTCCTAGCAACAGCAATCAGACAACAAAAAGAAATAAAAGATATTCAAACTGGCAATGAAGAAGTCAAACTCGCTCTCTTTGCAGATGACGTGATAATTTATATGGAGAACCCAAAAGACTCCCCCCCAAACTACTAGAACTCATACAGCAATTCAGTAATGCGGCAGGATACAAAACCAATGCACAGAAATCAGTTGCTTTCGTATACACCAATAATGAAAATATAGAAAGGCAAATTAGAGAATTGATTCCATTTACTATAGCACCAAGAACCATAAGATACCTGGGAATAAATCTAACCAAAGAGGTAAAGGATCTGTATTCGAGGAACTACACAACGCTCATGAAAGAAATTAAAGAAGACACAAAAAGATGGAAAAGCATTCCATGCTTATGGGTTGGAAGAATAAGCATTGTGAAAATGTTTATACTGCCCAGAGCAATCTACACTTTCAATGCCATCCCAATCAAAATTCCACTGGTTTTTTTCAAAGGGCTGGAACAATCAATCCTAAAATTTGTATGGAACCAGAAAAGACCCCGAATTGCTAAGGAAATTTGAAAAAGAAAAATAATGCTGGGGTCATCTAGTTGCTTGATTTCAAACTTTACTACAAAGCTGTGAATGACCAAGACAACATGGTACTGGCACAAAACAGACACATAGACTAGTGGAACGGAGTAGAAAGCCCAGATATGGACCCACAACTCTATGGTCAAACATTCTTTGACAAAGCAGGAAAAATAGCCAGTGGAAAAAAGACAGTCTCTTCAATAAATGGTGCTGGGAAAATTGGACAGCTATATGTAGAAGAATGAAACTTGACCATTCTCTTACACTATACACAAAAATAACCTTGAAATGGATAAAAGACCTCAATGTGAGGCAGGAATCTATCAAAATTCTAAAGGAGAAAATAGGCAGTACCCTCTTCAACATCAGCCACAACAACTTCTTTCAGGACATGTCTCCAAAGGCAAAGGAAACAAAAGCCAAAATGAACTTTTGGGACTTCACCAATTTAAAAAGCTTCTGCACAGCAAAGGAAACAGTCCACAAAACAAACAGGCAACCCACAGAATGGGAGAAGATATTCAAAATGACACTACAGACCAAGGTCTGATATCTAAGATCTATAAAGAACTCCTCAAACTCAACACTCACAAAACCGATAATCACATCAAAAAATGGGCAGAAGACATGAACAGACACTTCTCCAAAGAAGACATACAAATGGCTAATAGACACACGATGAAATGTTCATCATCATTATCCATCAGGGAGACTCAAATCAAAACCATACTGAGATACCACCTTACACCAGTTAGAATGGCCAAAATCAACAGGACAGTAAACAATAAATGTTGGAGACAGTGTGGAGAAAGGGGAACCCTCTTCCACTGTTGGTGGGAATGCAAGTTCGTGCAGCCACTTTGGAAAACAGCGTACTTCCCACTAAGCAGGGAGCCCGATGTGGGGTTCAATCCCAGGACCCTGGGATCATGACCTGAGCTAAAGGCAGATGCTTGACTGAGCCACCCAGGCGCCCCTAGGCAAAACTAATCTGTAGGAGCATAAAGCAGACCCATAGTTGTGAGGGAATAAGTGGGATAGGGAGAGGCTGACTGGAAAGGGGCATGAGGAAGGGGTGATAGAAATATTCTACATCTTGATTATGATGGTGGTCTATTAGTGTATATATATGTTTACCAAAAATCAGACTACACTTAAAATGGTGCATTTTATTATTTGTATCTTCAATAAAGCTGTCAGTCCAAATATGCTAAGATTTTTCTGAGGTTTAAAGGATGGACAGGACTGGCCAATTTTTAAAAGATTTTATTACATTATAGAGGAGGAGGGGCAAGATGGCAGAGAAGTAGGAGACCCTCTTTCAACTGGTCCCCTAAAGTGAGCTAAAGAACTACCAGAACACTCTGAACACCCATGAAATCAGCCTGAGATGTAAGATTATACACTACTGGATCTCTACGGGGCAGAAGACAGCAGTGGAGAGGTAAAGCAGAGTGGGAACACTAGGACTGATATCAGAGGATAAACAGAAGGGGGAGGGAGCACCAGAAGTTACCCATTGGAAAGTAATACCCGAATAGAAAAGTGCCCTGTGATTGGGGACCAGCATTAACTGGAAACTAGTTAAAAGCACTCAAAAAGAGCAAAAGATCTTAAGGGGCAACTGGTGGAATCAGGTGGTTACCAGCACAGGCCTAAGTCCACAGTCCCAGGACGGTCACCGCCGGCAACCATCCGTGCCAGAGCCCAGTCCATGGTCCCTGAGCCCGTGGCTTTCTGCTGCTTGCACCACTGCTCAGGCTGGGTGCACTCCCGCCTGCACCTGAGAGAGCCCAGTGTGGGCACTGGTCCGCAGTCTCTGGGCCCACAGCCTTCTGCGACCTGCGTGGCCATGGGGTCTGAGTGCACCCAGCCTGTGCCTGAGAGAACCCAGCACCGACTCAGGTCGGGGTCCTGCAGCCTTCCGTGATCTGTGCCTCTGCCTGGTGTGAGTGCATCCCACTCACATGGATTCCAGACAGCAGTCCCGGCAACGGCAGTCACCCGGGTTTGGACTTGCCCAAACCAATATCATTCGTCGTTTTAGTGGCAAGGGGGTGCAGAGATAACCAGGGCCCTTGGGTGACCACTGAGACAGTGGCTGGGGGTGCGCACAGCCTGTGGGAAGTTGTGGTGTTCAGTGGAGTTTGCAGAAGGGGAGTCTGTGTGTTCTGGAACACCCAGAGGGAAGACTGAGGCTTCTCTCAGAGGCAGAGGTCTGAGTGAGGACAGTTTGCTTTCCACTAAACCTCCAAAAAGCTGCAAAAAGCCACCAAAGAATAAAAATCTCCAGAGAACAAAAGCCTGAAAAACCAGTTTCCACAAGCCCAACTCCTTGATAGGGGGCAGGACAATTCAGCCTAAGCAGGATTGACTGAAAAACAATGTGGCAGGACCCTCCCTCAGAAGACAAACAGAAAGAATAAGAGGACAACAACCACAGGATCCCCATAAAATTGTAAAACCCCAACATAAAGGAAAACAATATATTAAGCTCCTGGTATTGCCCCCAAACCTGTATATTTCATAGATACAAATTTTCTTACTTTCTTTCTTTTTTTAAATTTGTTCTCAGGATTCTTGTTCTTCCATTTTTTAACCTACTTACTAGGTTTTTGTATGTAGGTTTATGTTGTTTAATACAACATATTCCATAATAACTTTTTAACTTGAACTTTTCAAGTTAATTTTCTTTTTTCCCCCTCAAATATGTTTATTTTATTTTTTCAGTGTTACAAGATTCATTGTTCATGCACCACACCCAGTGCCCCATGCAATACGTGCCCTCCTCAATACCCACCACCAGGCTCACTCAACCCCCCACCCCTTCCCCTCCAAAACCCTCAGTTGCTCAGAGTCCATAGTCTCTCATGGTTCATCAGCCCCTCTGATTTCCCCTCATTCACCCTTCCCTTCCTTCTTGCAATGCCCTCCATGTTTTTCCTTATGCTCCACACGTAAGTGAGACCATAAGATAATTGGCTCTCTCTACTTGATTTATTTCACTCTGCATAATCTCAAGTTAATTTTCAAGTTCATTCCATAATGAACTTTTTTCATACATATACCTGTGTTTTCTTTATTTTTTTTTAAATACACATGGATAAAAGCTTCAAGGTAATCCTTTTCCCCTATTGAATACTACCTCGACATATTAACCAGTTTTAATTTCTCTGTATCTCTAGAAAGCTGAGTCCTTTAACAAAGATTACAAGATTCACCCAGGACGAACAGAAATAACCTTCCTCACCCATATCGAGGATTTTTTATCTTATTCTTGTTGGTGTTTCTGTGTATTTGTTTTTGTACTATGTAAATCTTATTCTTGAGGATCATTTTGGCTGGGTTTTTCTTTTGTTTTCTTGTCTTTTACTTTTATCGGTCTTTTCATTTGTTCATTTTTGTTTTGTTTTAAATCTACTTTTGGGCTCATTTTGGCTGGGTTTTCTCCTTTTTTCCTCTTTATCTCTTTCTTTTTTCTTTCTTTTTGGTGGTGACTTCCAATGCTCTGAAACTTTCCAGGGTGCACCTTGCCTAGATTGTGGTTGATATATTCAGCTATACATCCCCTAAACCACCTCTCACCAAAATGACTAGGAGGAAGAACACCCAAAAGAGGAAAAATTGAGACTATGCCCTCTGCCACAGAACTATTGGATGTGGACATAAACAGTATGTCGGAAAGGGAATTCAGGGTAACAATTATCCAGACAATGGCTAGGCTGGAGAAGACTGTTAGTGGCAACATACAAACTCTAAGGGCGGAAGTGAGGGCTGATCAGGCAGTACTAAAAAATGCTATCAGTGAGATCCGATCATCTAAATAGTCTAACAACTAGGTTAACCAAGGCAGAATATTGAATTAGTGATTGAGAAGACAAACTGATAGAAAAGAAGGATCAGGAGGAGGCTTGGAAGAAACAGCTTAGAAGCTATAAGAACAGAATTAGGGAAATAAATGATGCCATGAAACATCTGAACATCAGAATTATTGGGATTCCTGAGGGGGTGGAGAAAGAGAGAAGACTAGAAGATATAGTTGAACAAATTCTGGAGGAAAATTTCCCTAATCTGGGGAATGGAACAAGTGTTTGTGTCCTAGAGGCAGAGGGACACACCCCAAGATCAATGAGTCTAGAAAGACCTCCAGAAATTTAACTGTGAAAACACAAATCATAATTTTAGATAAGAGATCTCAAGGACAGCTAGGGGGAAGAGATTCCTTATGTACAGAGGAAGACCAATCAGAATAATGTCAGACCTGTCCGCAGAAAACCGGCAAGTCTGAAAGGGCTGTCAAGACACATTCAGGGCACTAAACAAGAAGAGCATGAGGCCAAGAATAGTTTATTCAACAAGGCTGACATTCAAAATAGATGGAGAGATAAAGAGCTTCCAAGACCAACAAGGATTAAAAGAGTATGTGACCACCAAGATGGCAAGACACAAAATATTAAGGGGGCGTCTATTAAAAAAAAAAGAAAAGAAAAGAACCCAAGAGTGACATAGACCAGAAATTTAGAGACAATCTATAGAAACACGGACTTCACCGGCAACATGATGTCAATAAAAACTTATCTTTCAATAATCACTCTCAACGAGAACAGACTAAATGCTCCCTTAAAAAAGCACAGGGTTGCAACTGGATAAAACAACAGGACCCATCCATATGCTGTCTACAAAGGACACTTTTGGAACCTAAAGATACATCCAGACTGAAAGTGAAGGGATGGAAAACCATCTCTCATGCAAATGGACCTCAAAAGAAAACTGGGATAGAGTTCTCATATCAGATAAATTAGATTTTAAGCTAAGGACTATAGTCAGAGATACAGAAGAACATTACATCAATTTGAAAGGTTCTACCCACCAAGAAGATCTAAGAGTTGTAAATATTTATGCCCCCAAAATGGGAGTAGCCAACTATATATGCCAACTGTTAATCAAAATGAAGAGACACATTGGTAAGAATACATTAATTGTAGGGGATCTTAACATGCCACTCTCAGTAACAGATCATTCAAACAGAAAATCAATAAAGTAACAAGAATTTTGAATGACACATTGGACCAAATTGACCTCATAGATATATACAGAACATTCCACCCTAAAACAACAGAATACTCACTCTTCTCCAGCACACAAGGAACTTTCTCTATAATAGACCACATACTAGGGCACAAATCAGGTCTCAACTGACATCAAAAGACTGAGATGATTCCCTGCATATTCTCAGACCACAGTACTTTGAAAATAGAACTCAACCACAACAAAAAGTTTGGAGGGAATACAAACACTTGGAAGTTAAAGAACAATCTGCTCAAGAATGATTGTATCAACCAGGAAATCAAGAAGAACTTAAACAATTCAAGGAAACCAATGAGAATGAAGACACATCAGTCCAAAACCTATGGGATACAGCAAAGGGGGTTCTAGGGGGAAATATATAGCCATCCAAGCTTCACTCAAAAAAATTGAAAAATCCCGAATATACCAACTCTCTTTACACTTTAGAGAACTGGAAAACCAGCAACAAATTAAGCCAGCCCCATGGATAAGAAGGGAAATAATTAAGATTAGAGCAGAGAGGGCATCTGTGGCTGCGTGGGAAAAGCTGGGCTGCGACAGGCTGAGCCCATGTACACATGGAATGGGAGAAGATATTCATAAATGACACTACAAAGTGCTGATATCTAAGATCTATAAAAACTCCTCAAACTCAACACTCAAAAAACAGATAACCACATCAAAAAAAAAAAA
>CM053621.1:18763339-18780224 GCA_028646535.1 Procyon lotor
ATACAGAACATTCCACCTGAAAACAACAGAATACTCTTTCTTCTCGAGCACATATGGAACTTTCTCCAGAATAGACCATATACTGGGTTACAAATCAGGACTCAATGGATACCAAAACATTGAGATGATTCTCTGTATATTCTCAGACCACAGTGCTTTGAAACTGGAACTCAACTACAATAAATAGTTTGGAAGGAATTCAAACACTTGGAGGCTAAAGACCAACCTGCTCAAGAATGTTTGGATCAACCAGGAAATCAAAGAAGAGCTTAATCAATTCATGGAAACCAATGAGAGTGAAGACACATCTGTCTGAAACCTATGGGATACGGCAAAGGCGATCCCAAGGTGGAAATACATAGCCATCCAAGCCTCACTCAAAAAAATGGAAAAATTCCAAATATACCAGCTCTCTTTATACCTTAAAGTAGTGGAAAATCAACAACAAATTAAGCCAACCCCACACACAAGAATGGAAGTAATCAAGATTACTTCTCTTCTTTCTCCAGCGCCTTTAGGTGTAAGGTTAGTTTAGTGCATTTGGGATTTTTCTAATTTTTTGAAAGAGGCTTGGATGTGTATCTCCCCCTTAGGACCACCTTTGCAGTATCCCATAGTTTTTGGACCAATGTCCAAATTATTCTCTCTCATTGGTTTCCATGAATTGTTTAAGTCTTCTTTGATTTCCTGGTTGATCCAAACATTCTTGAGCAGATTGGTCTTTAGCTTCCAAGTGTTTGTATTCCTTCTAGACTTTGTCTTGTGATTGAGTTCCAGTTTCAAAACATTGTGGTCTGAGAATATGCAGGGAATAATCTCAATTTTTTGGTATCGATTGAGACCTGATTTGTTACCAAATATGTGGTCTATTCTGGAGAAAATTCCATATGCGCTTTAGAAGAATGAGCGTTCTGTTGCTTTAGGGTGGAATATTCTGTATATATCTATGAGGTCCATCTGGTCCAGTGGGTCATTGAGAGCTCTTGTTTTTTTGTTTTTTGTTTTTTTGGTTAATTTTCTGCTTAGATGATCTGTCCGTTGCTGAGAGTGGAGTGTTAAGGTCTCCTAACAGTTGGCTTATGTAGTTGGCTGCTCCCATGTTGAAAGCATAGATATTTATAATTGTTAGGTCTTCTTGTTGAATAGACCATTTAAGAATGATAGATTGTCCTTCTGTATCTCTGATTACAGTCTTTAGCTTAAAATCTAATTTGTCTGATATAAGAATTGCTATCCCACTTTCTTTTGCAGTCCGTTGGCATGAAAGATGGTTTTCAGTCTGGATGTATCTTTATGTTCAAAATGCGTCTCTTGTAGACAACATATGAATGGGTCCTATTTTTTTTAATCCAATCTGCAACTCTGTGCCATTCATGGGAGCATTTAGGCCATTCATGTTGAGAGTGATTATTGAAAGATATGATTTTATTGTCATTATGTTGCCTGTGAGGTCCTTGTTTCTATAGATTGTCTCTGTAAATTTCTGTTTTGTATCACTCTTGAGGTCTTTCTCCTTTTTTAGAACCCCCTATTTCTTGTAGGGCTGGCAAGTGGTCACATATTCTTTCAGTTTTTGCTGGTCTCAGAAGCTCTTTATGTCTTCATCCATTCTAAATGACAGCCTTGCTGGATGAAGTATTCTTGGCTGCATGTTCTTCTTATTTAGTACCCTGAAAATGTCTTGCCAGCCCTTTCTGGCTTGGCAGGTTTCTGTGGACAGATCTAATGTTGTTCTGATGTTCCTCCCTCTGTACATAAGTAGTCTCTTCCCCCTAATGCTCATAAGATGGTTTCCCTGGTTTTAAGATTTGTGAATTTCACTATAACATGCCTGGGCATCGGTCTGCTCTCCCTGATCTTGGTAGGTGTTCTCTCTGCCTCTAGAATATGAATAATTGTTTCATTCCCCAGATTAGGGAAGTTCTCAGCTAGGATTTGGTGAAATATATCTTCTAGTTCTATGTGTCCACTGCCTTAGGGATCCCATAATTCTGACATTGGAACATTTCATGGCATAATTTATTTCTCTAATTCTGTTTTCATGAATTCTAAACTATTTGTTACAAGCCTCCTCTGGATCCTTCTTTTCTGTCAGTTTGTCTTCTAGGTCACTAATTCATTCTTCTGACTCATTTACCCTAGCTGTTAGAGTATCTAGATTAGATTGGATCTCATTGGTACTATTTTTAAGTTAGGCCAGGTCAGCTCTCACTTCTGCCCTTAGAGAATCTATGTTGCCATTAATCTGTGTTCTCCAACCTCGCTATTGTCTGCATAGCTGTTACCCTGAAGTATATTTAGGACATCTTGCTTACATCCATATCCATTATTTCTGTGGCAGGCATCACAGTTTGAATTTTTCCTGTGTTGAGGGTTTCTCCTCTTAGTCATTCTGTTGAGGGGTGGTTGAGGGAATGTACACATTCCAGATTATTGACCACAACCAAAGCAAAATGCACTTGTTTTTATAGGGACCTTAGGGTTGTCAGCCTCTTGATCTTTTAGCCTATCTTCTGGGGGAGGAGTATGCTTTGCTGTTATTCAGGCAACCCTGTTTGGGCAGAGTTGCCCTGCCCCCCGTGGGTGGGGGATGAGCTCACTGAAAACTGGTTTTTGGGGGCTTTTGTTCTCTGTGGTCTCTCCCTGGCAGCTTTCCATATCTCTTCCAAGAGTCAGAGCAGGGGTAATTGCACTACTGGGTATTTACCCCAAAGAAGCAGATGCAGTACAAAGAAGAGCCACATGTACCCCAATGTTCATAGCAGCAATGGCCACAATCGCCAAACTGTGGAAAGAACCAAGATGCCCTTCAACAGATGAATGGATAAAGAAGATATGGTGCATATATACAATGGAATATTATGCCTCCATCAGAAAGGGTGAATACCCAAAGTTTGTATCAACATGGACAAGACTGGAAGAGATTATGCTGAGTAAAATAAGTCAAGCAGAGAGAGTCAATTATCATATGGTTTCACTTATGTTTGGAGCATAAGGGAAAACATGGAAGACATTGGGAGAAGGAAAGGAAGGGTGAATTGGGGGAAATTGGATGGGGAGATGAACCAGGAGAGACTGTGGATTCTTAGCAACAAATGGAGGGTTTTGGAGGAGAGGGGTGTGCGGAGTTGGTTGAGCCTGATGGTGGGTATTGGGGATTGCATGGAGCACTGGGTGTGGTGCATAAACAATTAATCTTGTAACACTGGAAAAATAAAATAAACATATTTGGGGGAAAAAACCCAACAGAACACAAAAAGGTGACCTTTATTTTATCATTTTCTGTACATTCTATTGTGGTTACTTGCTTTCATAACCATCAAAACATAAACTGTCACCAAAAATAAATAAAAAATGTCATTACATGAAAAAAAGTGTCAGAGCAGGGGTGACTGTAACCAAACTTCTGTCTCAGAACAGAGAGATCACAGTCTGTTATCCAGTGAGCACTATAGACCACACTGCCTCTGTTTTGTCTGTGTTGGTAAAAACTGCAGCGTCCTGCATTGTGCACTCCCAGTCCTCGCTTCCAGGTCCAGGCAAGTCTCTGCCTGTTGTGCTTCTAAAACTACCAGCCACCCCCAGTTTGCATGCACACCCCTTCAGCTCCAGATTTCAGTCTGAGGGCCTTCCCTAAAGTCCTTTCCCCACACTACTGGTCTGCAAGCCTGTGCCCGGTCCCCAAGGCAGGAGACTTTTGTGCTGTAGTGCAAGAACATACCACACATGTCAAATAGGACTTCTCTCTACCACTTAGGGAACCTTGGGATCTTAGGGTCTGTGGTTAGCTCAGATAACTGACACTGGTGGAGAGAGGTAGATGAGTTGTGTGAGTGGGCGCCCTGGGGTCCAAGAGAGGAGAAATGTGAGATATCTGGTGGCAAGTATCCTGAGCTATGGGTGCTGGAATTCCAATCCTGGGTTCTTCCAGCTAATCCTAGGGAGAAACAGGGAACCCTCCGGGTCAGAACTTTGTTCAGAGATGATAACAGGAGTGGGGGCTACTTCTCTTTCATGAACCTTCTCTATCCTCAAGTTCTTCACAGTCATGGCCCAAATGGAGGCTCTGTCACTCCTCACTTCCCTTCTAACTCTGAACAACTGCAGCACAAGGGCTAAAGTAGGAGGTGAGATGCAGTATGTTCATGACTTGGAACAGCATGTGGGAGGAGGCAGGCTCCATGGGTATTTCCCAGAAATCAGAGATTCTTAAGCCATGAGTTCTAGCCCTTAACCCAGGATCTGCTTCAGACATTCCCAAAAATCTTCACACCACTGAGATAAAATCAGACAGAAGGTAAAGTGCAGACAGTAGTGCCCTAATATGGTAGAGGAGGCTGTATTATTCATAGACTTCTTTGCCCCTTCTCCCTCTCCCATCCTCCACAAGTAGCTGAGATCAGGGAATCCCTGAGCCCCCCTCTTTGTTGTCTTGGATCTGGCTAGCCACACCCCAACTTGCTTTTGAATGATCCCCTAGTCTCTACCCCTTCCCAAGGATTCACCCACCCCATGCCCTGAAGTTAATAGCCCTAGGAACTTCAACCCTGCACCTGGAGTAGGGTATTTTCTGGTCCTCCCCTCCTCCCTCCCTGAAACACCAAACTAGAAATCTAATTGGGATGTGAAATCTTCTGATCTAAATATTGGCTACACACACACACACACACACACACACACACACACACACAGTGCTTTGGTCAGAGACAGCAAACTTCTCTGTGTGTTTTGAATTTCACTGTGTATATGTGTATGTGTGTGTATTTAAACAATTATTCTTTTAGTAAAAACCATATAAAATAAACACTAACTAATGTATTTTAACTACTCCATAGATGAGGGATAAATGGATAATATTCATTATATGAATTTAATGTTTTTTTTTAAAGATTTATTTATTTTAGAGGGGCTGGGGAGGGGTAGTGGGAAAGTTAAAGAGCAGCTCAGACAGACTCCTCGCTGAGTGCAGAACCCAATGTGGGTCTCCATCTCACGACCCAGAGATTAGACCTGAGTTAAAACTAAGAGTTGCCCACTTAACTGTGCCATTCAGACACCCCAACTTTAATCTTTTTAGGATTATAAAATCAATACACACACTTATAAAAAAAAACTTAAACATCACCTAAAGAAGAATTTAAGAGATTTACTAGCACATAACAATTTGAGAGGAGATGGAGCCCTGCGATACCTGCCTTAATGTGAGAAATTAGCTTCCAGTTCACTGAAAGGGATTTTGCAAACAAAGCTCCTCCCAGGCCCAACTCTACAATTACCCAATATTCATATACAATTACAGATTTTGTAGCACATGCAATAGAGCTTTGAGGAAGGCAAGACCCAACACAGGTAAGCTGTATAAACAGGACCCTATCATAACAGCTATTTACTGAGTGCCAATTATGCATGTGCTTGGGACTCAGGCCTTCAACTCAGACCCTAGCTTGTGCTCTTTGAAGTGTCATTGATGGGGAACATAGCAAGAATCCTTCCCTTCATCAGTGACCCCATGCCCAGGGACATTTGTTGCTCCCAGCTTGAGGAAATAGGTAGTATTAATCAAATGTCACCTCAGTGAAGCCTCTCAGACTTGGTCCTAGTGAAGTCCTTTCTCCACTGCCAGGATTGTGCACTCTGTGATGTTACTGATCCTGAGTCCATCTCCTTCATGACACCAAGCTACCCCAGGACAAGGGCTGCTTGCTCATTTCTGTAACTTTATGGAGGAGCTAGCACATGAGCTGGCATGGTGCTTTCCTTGACTGACACTACTAGTGAAAAATCTCCAGAATTAAAGGAGATAGGAGAGCTGAGATTTCGAGTCACCCCTTTGACCCAAGTACATCATGTACATGATCCCATAGAATCCTCGACACAATGTTGTGAGGTAGCCATCATCATTCCTGTATTATAGATGAAGAAACTAAAGATCATAAGAGGTAGGCCTGTCCAAGTTCACATAGCTAGGAAGAGATAGACCTGGATATTCTGTTAGAAGCTGTGAGAGGGGTTGCTTCATACTTTACCTTTACCTTTACCCCACTCTACCTGAGTACAATTATAGATGCAGGAAATATGATAAAAGAAGGCAAAATTTGGGGATAGGGTTACATGCATGGGGCTAATGGTGGAAGGATGGTTACACAGGGGTGGGCATTAAACTTCCCCCAACCTCAAAAAGACTAGTATGGGCCTCTCCCAGGAACACAAGAAGTTATGGGAAGGAAAAAGAAGTCCCTCCTAGCTTGGACTCTGCTCTGGGAATAGATTATATAGTGCTTTGGGAAACCCTCCTCAGGCTTCTATAAGTTTTACCAATAAAAGAGCATTTATTTCGGAAGCTCTCTCCAATGTTCAGGCAAAAGAGCCACATTCAGTTCTCAGTGTGAACTTTATGAGATGCACAAGTGAAACTTTACTACTTTTTCTCTGTTGAGGGTCCCCACAAGAGAAGGGACTAGAGAAGGGAAAGGGGCAGATGACAAACCTTGGGCCTTTTGTCCATGCCTAGAAATGTCACAAAGAACGAACTCAAAAGACAGGTCTTCTGGTCCTTTGCTTTGGCTCTGGGCCCTACCAGCCCTAGCTTTACTCCATAAAGACTGTTCTCTTTCAAAGGGTCATATCCTCCAGCGTTCACATAATGTTCCCAAGTACAAATTCTCTGGTCCTTCTGGCAGAACACAGCCTTCTTTATGTTCCGCTATAGAGTTTAGGAACCCCCCACCAACTGTGTTCCTCACAGGAGTTCCTGACATCTGGTCCAATTCCTCTGGGATGAGGCAGTTTTTTCTCTTGGAATGATTAATCCCATTATTCCTTAGGCCTGTGAAAGGATCTGGTTAGCAGCTGCCAAAGGTGTCCTAAATCTGGAAGCAGGTGGGCCAGTATGAGATAGCTCCCACCGTGCAGAAACCCTCCCTCCAGCTGGAGTTCTGTCTCTGGAGCCTTAAAAAAGGGGTTAAGCCTTCTTTGGGGGAAGGCTCTTTGAAGACTCAACTGTTCTAATCCTCCCAGCCTGGATTCCCCTGATTCAGTCTATGAATCAATAGCCCTAGAGGAGCAGAAAGATTTGCTTAGAGATGCTCAGACTCCTTGAGGACTGGACCAAAGTTAGAACTGAAGTTTGGACTAAAACGTAAGCCAGGGATATTGCCCTGCCACATCTGTTGGTGCTGGCCTAGATTGGAGCTGGTGGCAAATGCCACATTGCAGACAGACATAGGGCTTCTCACCACTGTGGGCCAGCTGGTGGATGAACAGATGGGAACTCTGGCTGAAGCTCTTGCCACACTCACTGCAAGTCTGTCTTCTGGCTTGTGTATGTTGGTGCTGCAGCAGATATGAACTGTCTACAAAACTTGCTGCAACTGGAGCATTTATAGGGCATCTTGCCTGTGTGCGAGAATTGGTGTTTAAGGAGCTTGGAGCTGTGGTTGAAGGTTTTGCCACATTCTGAGCAGGCGTAGGGTTGTTCACCCAAGTGGGTGCAATGGTGCTCAATGAATTGGGTGTGCTCACTAAAGCGATGGCAACCCTCAGTCATTTATAAGTATGCTGGGGCTATAGGCAGTACGGGCTGTTTGTGAACTTCTTGCCACATTCACAGCAATTATAAGGCTTCTCCCCAGTGTGAATGCTGGTGCTTGAGCAAATAAAAGCTGTGCGCAAAGCTGTCACCACACCAGGCACAGCAGTAAGGGTTGCACATCCCTATGTCAGTGCTGGACCTGCAACATATTAGAGCTAAGGCTGAAGCTCTTACTGCAGTCCCCATAGTGGTAGGGCTTCTTGCCCCTGTGTGTGAGCTGGTGCTGGATTAGAATAGAGCTAATGCTGAAAGTCTTACCACACTCAGCAGGTATGGGACTATTCACTGATGTGCTCTGTTGGTGTTTAACCAGGTTGGTGCTGTAGCAAAAAGCCTCCCTGTACTCCAGGAGCTTGTGGAACTTGTGGGACTGGAAGCCTGAATGGGAAACCATGGTGTTGCACAAGGTTGGAGCTGAGGCTGAAGCAACGGCCAGACCCAGGCAGAGGTATGGTTTCTAACCAGCATGTACCTGGTAGTGCTTAACTAGATCTGAGCCATGTTGGACTTTTGTCACACTCTGAAAAACAGTAGGGATTGTCACCTGTGTGGCTGCTTTTGATATGTAGGATAGAAGGTTAGGGTTCAAAGCTGATGGCCAAGAAAGAATTCTTGACACGTGTCTGGTGCAAAAAGGTAGTTTTATCTGAAGCATGGGGACTTGACCTGTGGGCAGAAAGCTGCCATGGGATCATGAGGAATGGCCCATTTGTACACTTTCAAGTTGGGAGGGGGTTAGGGATAGTGTAAGCTTCCCAGGGATAGTGTAAGCCTCCCTGTGAAACCACAAGGTTTCCAGGATCCTAAATGGGCTAGCTATTGTTGGGAAGCATTTATTATTGTTTAGTAGAAACTTAGTCATGAGACCCTTCAGATGTATATCAGTGGGTCATATGCTTGAGGGGATGATTGCTAACATTTATCTTGGGGGACAGGGCTAAAGGAAGTTTCTAAAGGAATTTTTATATATTAAAGTAGACTTAGGGGATACTGTGCAAGGGGGATGGGTGGAGCTAGGACTGTCTTTTACCCTTAGTAAAGTATTAACATTGAGGCAGTTGAATCCCTAGAGAAATGTCACTCGTTTCAGGGACTTGTCAATGGGCTGGAGGTAATAAGGAAATTTAATAATTTCTCTTCTGCCTTTATTTCCCACATCACTTTGGTGGTGAAAGAGGTCAGCGTAGTAGGCTGCAGTCAGTCCACCTCCCAGCACTCCAAGGCTTTGGGGATTTCAAGACAGTTGGTCCTGTTAGAGGCTTCTTTCCTGGGCCAGAGCCTGACCTACATAGGTTATTTCAGAACCAGCAGCATTTCCCAGGAGGCTGTCTGCACTCTCACCAGGGAGGGTCCCTCAGGTGGAACAACTCCTGTAAGGAGAGCAGAGCTCTGGGCTCCCCTGGATCCTGAGGTCAGATTCCCCTAACACTCCGCCCCCTCTGGGCTCTTCCTTACCACTTCCGGCGACATGGACTACAGCGCAGTGAAAAAAGATCTGTTTCCTAAAAACCAGCCACTCAGTTCACCAGCTGAGGTGCATCGGGAGACACTCCCCACCCACGGAGGGTGGGGCGGAGGGGGAAGGAGAGCGGGCTGGTCAGCACCGGAACCGGAAATGTCCACTAGCCCGTGCCGCTCTAGGAAGTGGCAGCGAACGGTCTCGGTAGGTTTAACCCTCTCATTCACCTAACTGAGCAAGAGACCCCATCTACGGCTGCTGTCAGGAACTTCACACTTTGGGCCTGGCTCCTGATCCTGAGTCCCTCAGCGCGGATTTCGATGTCCGGGCCATCACTGTGGGGCAGGGAAGCGAGGTGGAAAGAAAAGGCGGTCGCTGTCGTGAACACGCGGGGGTAGGGTGGGGAGGAGGGTTGGGAGTAGCCACGCCACCTGGAGCAGCACGATACTGAGACTCCATGTCGGATGTCTGGGTTCTCCAAAGGAACCAGCCCATTGCGAGCCCCCTGAGTTTCTCCTCCGTCCTAAGGCGGGTGTGCTAAGCAAGGCGCAGACTACATATCCCAGCATGCACCACACGCGCCTCATGGGTTCGCACCGCGATTAGATAACCACTACTCTCTACGCGCCTTCTGCGACTATCCAGAGTACCGGGATTGAGAACTACAACTTCCAACTTGCAAAATAACTGCCGCGGCGCTACTTAAAAAGCGTCAGAGAGGAGGTGCCTGGCCACGCCCCTCTCCTCCAGTTCCGCTCCTTTGGAGGAGCGGCGAGGAGGGGGGCGGAGCCTTAGGCTTGAGCCAAGATGGCGGCTGCGAAACCGACCCTCACGGACTCGCTCTCTTTCTGCCTCGCGCAGCTCACGGCGGCGGCCGGAGAGGGTCTAGGTGGGGGAAAGGACACAGCTACCAACGAGACACCCTTGGGCCGTGCGCTCTTAGCGCTCCGCACGCGCCACGTCAAGGCTGCAGGGGGAATCGAGCGCTTCCGGGCGCGCGGCGGGCTCCGCCCCCTTCTCGCGCTGCTACGGAGAGCGGCTGCAGCGGGTCCCGCCCCGTGTCAGGCTGGCCCCGGCTCCGCCCCCTCGTCCGTCGAGTCAGCGACTTCTGCTGGCCCCGCCCCCTCGCCGGGCCCTGCCCCCTCCGCTGCGTCGTCGTCGACGCCCTCGCCGCCAGCGCGCCTGCGCAAGACTCTGGACTTGGCGCTCAGCATCCTAGCCAACTGCTGTACGGAAGGGGCGTGCCGGGCTGAAGTGCGCAGACTCGGAGGAATTCTTCCTTTGGGTAAGTGCTCCGCCCTCATTTCCTAGAAGGATTCCACGCACAGCGGCTTCTTTCACTGGGTCTGAGCGGAGTTTTGAGTTCTTTGTGTTGTAGCCAGAAAGAACACTCCTGACCGCGCAATCCCCGTACCTCTCAATCCCTCAAGCTTTCTTTATAGATTACACCCGAACCTGACCAGATAATATAATTACAGCCATGACCTGCGTATTGGTTGTTTCCTCGAATCTGGGCCAGTGGAGACCAAGGGGTTATATGGTGACTCTTAGGTGATTCTTACCCCCATTTATGAGGTTTATAGCAGACACTCCGCGTCTAATGGGTGGCCCTCTAGAGGGCTACCATTTGACGAACTTGGGTCGGAAAACGTCATGTTCTTTGCAGTGAGAAAGGATTCCTTTTAAAATGGAATAATAGCTACCGCACAAAATTGAAGTAGGGAGAGAATGAAATACAAATAGAGAATGCAGGTATTCTAAGCATGGACTGGGTACTTTGAGTTACTAAAAACTAGTACAGTAAGAGCAAATCCTAACGAAAGGTTAACAAGCGGGGACCCTGGGGGGTGGTTCAGTTGGTCGGCCTTCGGCTCAGGTCATGATCCCAGGGTCCTGGGATCGAGTCTTGCTTCGGCTCTCTGCTCAGCAGGGGGTCTGCTTCTCCCTCTGCCTGCTGTTCCCCCTGCCTGCTGTTCCCCCTGCTTGTGCTCGCTCGCGCTCTCTATCAAATAAAATCTTTAAAAAAAAATTAACAAGCTTTTCTGTTTACCAGCTAAGTTGGCGCCTCCTAGTGGCAATGTTGGGAATATAGTTTACACACTGCCGCCTGTTAGGAAACGTCAGTTTTGAGGAAATCTTAATTTTTTGGATAAAACGAAACATATTTTAAACTTGCTTAAAATGCATCTGGACCATAAGGTATTTGACAAGAGGCCTGGCACATTAATAAGTCCTCAATAAATTACCGGTTTTGTTATTAGCATGTGACCCACATCATTCAGTCACTGTTGTATGTTTTAAATATCTCCTGAATCCATCTGCATTCATCCTTCTCTGATCATGTTCCTAGGGACTGGTGCCCGTGTGCCGGGCTGTCCTGGTAGTTGACTTGGTTTAAGCCACTCTCCTTTCTCACCTTAACAATTGGGACAGCCTCCTTGCTGCTCCCTCTGCCTTATTCTTTTTCTCTATAATCCGTTCTCCCCATGGCTACCAGATTGTATCACAGCACTCCTATTCTTAAAGCCCTGTGTGGTTCCCAATGCCCTCACATTCAAGTCCTGCCTGATCCTTTGGCCTGGCCTTTGAGGCCCAGCACACACATTGGATCTCAATTCTGGGCCTTTGCAAATGTTGCTTGCAAATCTGAAATGCCCTGTAACACCCCCATCTACCGTCTTTCTTACAAATACCTACCTATTTAATCCTTCAGACCTATTAAGTGTTAGCCTTTTCTGGAGGCCTTCCCTAACTGCCTCAGGTCACATTCTTGAGGTCATTAGTGAGAGAGACAAGAAGAGGTAGGACCCTCAAGAGGCCAAATTCTCTTGCAGTGACTATTCTTCAATGTGTGAAGACAGATAGCATCCAGAACCGAACAGCCCGTGCTCTGGGGAACTTAGCCATGGAACCTGAGAGCTGTGGGGACATCCATTCTGCTGGTGAGAAGGCTATGAGTGTGAAGTTAGCTAGGGCTTGGGGTGGGAGAGGGGCTTCGATATCTCCTTGCTCAATCTTTGTCCTCCTCTTCCCTCTCCAGGTGCTGTTCCCCTGCTTGTTGAGAGCCTGACAGCCTGCCAGGACTCACAGTGCCTGCAGAGTGTGGTGCGCGCCCTCCGCAACTTGGCGGACTCACCCCAGCACCGCCTGGCCCTGGCACAGCAGGGAGCAGTACGTCCTCTGGCTGAGCTTCTGGCTGCTGCCCCAGACCCTGCGCTGACCTTGGCCCTAGTCCGTGCACTCTTGGAGCTGAGTCGAGGTTGCTCCCGGGCCTGTGCTGAGCAGCTAAGTCTGGGTGGAGGACTAGGACCACTGGTCAGTTTGGCCTCCCACCCCAAAAAGGCAGTACGAGAGGCAACTATCCTGATCCTTGCCAACTTGTGTGCCCAAGGCCTTGTACGGCCTGCACTGGGCAATGCTGGTGGTGTGGAGGTACTACTAGGTGAGCTCCGGCGGCGCAGGGGGCCTAATGGGGCTGGCCCAGCCTCCCAGCAGCCCCTGGTGCGGGCTGTGTGCCTGCTGTGCCGGGAGGCCATCAACCGGGCCCGGCTGCGGGACGCGGGTGGTTTGGAGCTGTTGATGGGTCTGCTGCGGGACCCTCGTGCCAGTGTCTGGCACCCTCGTGTTGTGGCTGCCCTTGTGGGCTTCCTGTATGATACTGGAGCCCTGGGCCGGCTACAAGCTCTGGGACTTGTACCTCTCTTGGCTGGGCAGCTGTGTGGTGATGCTGGTGATGAGGAGGAAGAGGGAAGAGAAGCTGCTTCTTGGGACTTTCCTGAGGAGCGGACCCCTGAGCGGGCAGAGGCTGGAAGCTTCCGAAGCCTAAGGTGAGTCCCCACCTGATTGCTGTGGATTGAGGGCTCTGGCTCTCTTCACTACCCTCATCCCCCACTCTGTCTCAGTAGGACTCTTATTGACTCATTCTCCCTGGACAAAACCACTTTCTAGTCACCATTAAACACATGTTCTCTCTTCCTGGGTCTACCTTTGGCCTTGGCTCTACCCCAGCACTTCTGAACTTTGGGACCCAGACAGGTTCACTGGGCCTTTTTTATTTTGTTGTCTGTTTGCCCCTCACTAGAATATAAATTCTAGGAGGATGGGGACTTTAGTTTTGTTTATTGTGTGTGCCCAATACCTAATACTGGGCTTGGCACATAATAGGCATCAGTAATTGCTAAATGAGTTGAGTTTTTTTCCCCCCATTTCTCTTTCTTTCCTATCTTCCTTTGGCCCCACTTCCGCTTCCTGGCTTCAGTCACCTCTTTGCATGATAGTTCTTTGGCCCTGCATGTTTACCTTGACTCTGGGTTCAGTCTCTCCTTTCTTCCTCTGCAGGTCGTGGCTGATCTCTGAGGGCTATGCTGCAGGCCCGGGAGACATCTCTCCTGACTGGTCCCCTGAGCGATGTCCCCCGCCTCCACCACCCCCAGAGCCAGCTGAGCCAACCAGCCCCATCCTGGGTCCGACCTCACTGCGGACACCTCGCACGCTGCGTACACCTGGCCGCAGTCCTGCTGCCACTTCTGAGGAGCCTTGGGGCCGTGAGGGGCCAGCGCTGCTGCTACTGTCACGATTCTCCCAGGCTCCCGACCCAAGTGGGGCATTGGTGACTGGCCCGGCTCTGTGTGGCCTGCTGGCCTATGTGACGGGCTCACCAGGCCCACCGAGCCCACGTGCACTGCGCATCCTGGCACGCCTTACCTGCAACCCTGCCTGTCTCGAGGCTTTTGTGCGCAGCTATGGTGCTGCACTGTTGCGTGCCTGGCTCGTGTTAGGCGTTGCCCCGGATGACTGGCCCACACTGCGTGCCCGGCCGGTTCGACGCCAGCACCGGGAGCTGGGTAGGTCTCCCATAAGAGGCCCCATCCCCCTCTAGTTCTGGGTTGAGAACCTTACCTTGCTGCTCATGGCTCTCACTGCCCTCTCCAGCCTACCGTCAACTTTAGTCACCGCATGGGAGGAGGAGAGGGACTCCCAGGATACAAAGTTCTGCCCCATCCTCTGCCCAAGTCTTGGGGCCTAGATACCCCAATACCAGGTGTAGCCCCAACAACTTAGAATCATGCGTGTCTGTATTTCTTTACCTAATCTGCTCTTGGTTCTGTATTGTCCTGACTGCCGTCCCACTGGGCACACTGACTTGGAGACCCACGGCTCAGGCCCCATGTCATCCCAGGCTCCCCCACTACTCCCAGCATTGCCAGGGACTGCCCTATCTTCTGTGTTCTGACTGCACTCCCTGACCATCACACTTTGTTCTTGTCCTTGACCTTTATTTCCTAGCATCTGGACCCTTTCCCTCCAGGGCCTGCAGTCATCCCCTCTTCCATTCCCTGAGGTTTTTGCCAGAGTTGGGACATAAAATCCCAAGCTGACCTGCTCTGTCCATCTCTGCAGGTGAGATGTTGCTGCAGAACTTGACCGTGCAGGCTGAATCACCCTTTGGAGTGGGCGCCCTCACTCACCTGCTGCTCTCTGGAAGCCCCGAGGACCGTGTGGCCTGTGCACTGACCCTGCCCTTCATCTGTCGGTGAGGGGGATGTGGGTGTCTCACAGGGGTCAGGAGAGCAAGGTTGCTATTCTGCAATGTCACCGTTTTCCACCTTTCTTCCCAAAGGAAACCCTCTCTGTGGCGCCGGCTACTTCTGGACCAGGGCGGCCTCCGTCTCCTCCTCTCGGCACTAACTCGGCCAGCTCCACATCCACTCTTCCTCTTCTTTGCTGCGGACTCCCTTTCCTGCCTCCAAGGCCTGGTGTCTCCCACTGTGATCCCAGCCCTTCCATCTCAAATCCCCTTGGACCTAGAATCCCCAACCCCTTGCCTCTATGAACCTCTGCTGGGCCCAGCCCCCATCCTAGCCCCTGACCTGCACTTCCTACTGGACTCAGGCCTACAGCTCCCTGCCCAGCGAGCTGCCTCAGCTACTGCCTCACCTTTCTTCCGGGCTCTGCTAGCTGGCAGCTTTGCTGAAGCCCAGATGGACCTGGTGCCACTTCGAGGCCTGTCACCCAGCGCAGCCTGGCCTATCCTGCATCACTTGCATGGCTGCCGGGGCTGTGGGGCTGCCCTGGGGCCCATTCCCCCACCAGGCCAGCCCCTGCTGGGTTCAGAGGCTGAGGAAGCATTGGAGGCTGCTGGCCGTTTCTTGCTGCCTGGGCTGGAGGAGGAGCTGGAAGAGGCTGTGGGCCATATCCACCTGGGACCCCATGGTGGCCCAGAGTCAGTGGGTGAGGTATTCCGCCTGGGCCGGCCCCGGTTGGTTGCCCATTGTGTCCGCTGGACCCTGGGGCCAGGGCAGTGCCCACGAAAGCGGGCCTTGGCCTTAGTGGGGCTTGTGGAGGCAGCAGGAGAGGAGGCTGGGCCCCTGACTGAGGCTTTACTGGCTGTGGTGATGGGGGGCAAGGGTTCCAGCTTAGACTCTTGATGTCCCCTGGGAGGGGATCCAAGGATGAGTTGGCTATGAAGGAGGACTTCCTTAGAGCAGCATGAGAGGAGGCTGAGTTATGAAGGAGGACTCCCTCAGAGCAGCACAAGAGGCTGAGCAGAAGTCACCATCAAGGATCGATGAGAGAATGAAACTATACCTCAGGATGATGGTCTGAAGACGCAGGAGTGAGAAGCCAAGGCCACAGTTGGAGTATGAAGCCCATAAATGGAGAACAGCCCAGGGTGCCAGGCACATGGCCTGCCCCAGCCTTCCAGAGTTGAAATTAAAAACTTTGGAGTTGGATACCCATATTGCGTGTGGTGTCTCTGCTTACTTTCCTGTGGGACTCCCCCCCGCCCCCAAATCCACCAGGGTCTCTTTCAGGTTGCTGTAGCTCAATACAGGCCCCCCTGGCATGTAGGAGTTTGATAAGTAAGTTCCTGGAGTCCTGGGATAGAATAGAGTGCCTGCTTCCTGCTCATGCAGCTTCATTGCTCAGACAAATACCCAGCTAGACACACAGACTCTGGTCAGGGATGAAGGGGCTGGGCTGAGGGAATGAAGTAAGTGTGGGAATGTATCTCCAAGGCCTTGGCATTACTGTTTCCTGAGTGTCTTTGACCTGAGTGTCTTTCACCCATCTTGGGCTTTCAGTGTCTGAGTCTGTTTTCATCTCTTGGGCCACATAGCCTTCTGCTATTAGCCTAAGGGAAGGCCTGCTGTGTTCCTGGAGTCCCTGAGGCACGCCCTGTCTTAGTTTTGCTCAGAGATAGCCAGAGCCCTGGGGTGCATTCAGGCAAGGGAAGGGCTTATGTTGTGCTGTGTGTCTCTCAAGGCAGGGTCTCTCTATCACCTGGATCTCAAATCACTAAGCACTTGGGTGACAGCCTGACTGAGGAGTGTGCCTGGACTGGGCCTGCCTGTTAGCTTCTGGGGAGCTAAGGTTGACACTTGCTATTTCTGTGCTTCTGTGTCTAGCTCTCTGTCTTCAGGCTGTGCATCAGAACCACCCAGAGAGCTTTTTAAAAATGTTGATGTGTAGGCACTTCCTCACTGAATTGGACTGAGGGGAGGGTGCCCTGGGCATCAGTAAAGCTTCCCAGGTCCATTTAATTTGCTGCTGGGTTGAGGCCACAGTCCAGTACTCATGTGTGGACCGAGGGCTGGGTTGAGACCCACGGTCCAGTGGCTGCAACACTGTTGTGTCTCTTCATACATGTTTAAGTGTTCATTTCCACTTTGACTCCTCAGGGTCTCAGGCCAGGGAAAGTTCCTTTGTGACTGGAGGCTGTGTCTTGCGTGTCTGTGTTTACCAGTGTCTTGGGAAAGGGCTCTTTTGGAACAGGTCTGAGTTACCTCAGTGTTGGGGAAGGAAGGACTTTGTCTTGAAGGCCGGCTATGGTC
>CM053621.1:18780324-18793266 GCA_028646535.1 Procyon lotor
CCCCCCCCCCAGCCCCATCCCAGCGGGTCCCGGCTTCCTTACATGGTCACGGCCGGGCCTCCAACTCCCGGACGTCCCCCCGGTCCCCCGCCCCCACCGGACACAGCCCCCGCCCTGCTCGCCCCGCGCGGTGCGCCCGCGCCCCGCCATGGAGGACCTGGGTGAGTGGGGCTCGGGTCCCCTTGTCCCCAGCTCCTCACCGCCATCTGGACCCGCTTCCCCTGCTGGAAACCCCTCGCACTCCCCGCATCTCCCCATCCCCGCCTCCTGTCTTCTTGATTCTGGTCTCTGCCCGCGCCTCCTTTCCGACTCCACGTCCCCCTTCCTGCCTCTCCCTTCCTGCCTTTTCCTGGACTGGCCGCTCCCTCCCTTCTTCCCTCGATCAGCAGATCCGTCACTAGCTGCTGACGAAAGGGCAGGGAGGTGCAGCACCCGCCAGTGGACGCCTGGGCTCAGGGGTGCTGGGAAAGGAGAGGTTAAAGGGGTCTGGGGTCCGGGCACTGGGAAAGTAGACAGGAAGGGGGAATATGACATCAAATTCTGGAGAAGAAAACGGGTCCGTCTCAGGGTTTGGGGAAGAAAAGAATTATGTGCCCCTAAATATGGTAGGGGTCGGGTCTTTGGGGGGCAGAAAGAGAATAGATGAGTGCCAAGATGCCAGGGACAGGTTAAGGGTTCCACTGTGGACTCAGAGATAAGTAAAGGAACAGGGACTTCTAGGCTCTGGGAAGGAAAGGGTTTAAAGGATCTAGATCTGGGGAAGGGAGGTAGGGGTTGGAGTGTCTTGGGGGAGGAAGGAGGACCCAGGCATCTCCTTCTTCTGGTCTGTTGGAAACGGATGGAAGACTGTGCTCTCCATGCTAGAGAAGGGGTTCAGGCACCCTGCGACAGGGGGTGCTGCTCCGCTGGGGTAACCGGCCCTGTGGAAAATAAGCCAATCAGAAAGCAGGTCCCAGCAGACCTGCCAATGAGGAGAATCGGGTGGGAGCCAGTTCCTGGAGATGGGCCGGGGCTGGGAGGGCCTGTTTAGGTGCAGGAGCGGGCAGGAATTAGTGGGCAGAAAGAGCATCCAATCAGAAAGTTGGGTGCCAGGCATATAGCCAATTGAGCAATTTGGGGTGAAGCCAGATTTGGCTTGAGTAAAGAGTCAATTTTGACTGCATCAGGGAAGATGCAGAGGATAAAAGAATTAGGCAGCTTTTGTGCATGATTCCCAAGATGAGCCATTTGGGATGTTTTGGTCATAAACATTCTTTGCTGCCCTTCTACTTCTCTGCCATGGTCTGGCCTGTGTTTTTTCATCTGATTCCTGACCTCTGCTCTTAATGCTGGCTTCTGTCCTCCTTAACCACTGCCTACTTGGAACCCTTACCCTCTAATCTCTTAAGGCCCTGTCTCTGCTCTAACCTTAACCTCTCAACTGATCACCCTGATGGCCTCTTCCCTGCAGATGCACTGCTGTCTGACTTGGAGACCACCACCTCACACATGCCAAGGTCAGGGGTTCCAAAAGAGCGGTCCCCAGAGCCTCTCACAGCTCCCCTGCCCTATGGCCACCAGCCACAGGTGAGATCAAATACTAAGGATTGGGGTAACACTAGGGCCAAGCTTGGCTAAGGCTAGGGGGATTTTGGCTTGAGTGGGGCAAAGTACAGGCCTATCATCCCACACATGTGTCCTTCTCTCTGTAGACAGGGTCTGGGGAGTCTTCAGGAGCCTCTGGGGACAAGGACCATCTATACAGGTGAGGGGCCTGGGAACTGGGAGAATGGGGAAGCCAACTGAGAATCAGGTAAGGAGGCTTGGATTCTCCACCCCTGAACACAGACTCCTACCCTGTTTTCCAGTACGGTTTGCAAGCCTCGGTCCCCAAAGCCTGCAGCCCCTGCAGCCCCTCCATTCTCCTCTTCCAGCGGTGTCTTGGGCACAGGGCTCTGTGAGCTAGACCGGTTGCTTCAGGAACTTAATGCTACCCAGTTCAACATCACAGGTACCAGGTTATGGAGATAGGCCTTGATGGGACGGGGACAAGGCAGGGAAGGGCAGAGACTGAGGGATATACTCTTCGCAGAGTAGCAGCTAAAGGGACACAAGTCTTAAGGGTAGGGGCAGAGTATGGTCCCATGTCCAGTGCCCTTCTTTCCTCTCTGCAGATGAAATAATGTCTCAGTTCCCATCAAGCAAGGAGACTTCAGGGGAACAGAAGGAGGACCAATGTGAGGACAAGAAAAGGCCCAGCCTGTGAGTTTGTCATAGTTGACAGAGCTGGGAGAGATGTGATGGATACCTGAGTTACTGGAGGATAGCATTCATTACTCTGGAGGGGTCTGAGCTAACACAGATTGTGTTCTTCACAGCCCTCCCAGCCCATCCCCTGTTCTCCCAAAGCCTTCAGCAACCTCAGCCACCCTGGAGTTGGATAGACTGATGGCTTCGCTGTCTGACTTCCGTGTCCAAAACCATGTGAATCAGGTGGGGTGTGGGCCAGTGTGGATTTGTGGCTTCCCAACCCCTTTTAGAACCTTCCACATCTGCTCTCTCACTGACTCAACTCTCATGTCCTCCTTGCTGCAGCTTCCAGTCTCTGGGTCAACCCAGCCACCAATGCCAAGCTCTGTGAATGAGGGCTCCCCATCCTCACCAGGGCCGGCTAGCAAGGGCAGCCTAGACACCATGCTGGGGCTGCTGCAGTCTGATCTCAGCCGCCGTGGTGTTCCTACCCAGACCAAGGGTCTCTGTGGCTCCTGCAATAAACCTATTGCTGGGCAAGTAAGTGGGGCCCTGTGAGTAGGGAGGTAGAGACCCATGGGCCCATCCTTATGGAGAGCCAGACTTTGTGCTGTTCCCTTTTAATAAATGACTCTGGGAAGTGGGTATTACCATTGCTCATATTTTACAGATGAGGAGACTAAAGGTCTGAGTCACACAGCACGTAAGTGGCAGGATGAGAATTCCAACCCAGTTACCATACTGTGTGCAGGCAGTACATTAGCTCCTTTACAAACCTCCATCTCACTTAGTCTTCACAAAAGTCTTATTGGTGCCACCTACCATCTCTCAGGCACCAACAAGGACTGTGAGCTCTGGTTCTTGGCTTATGGACTGAGTAGATGTTATTGATAACAACTGTGCCCAGTGGTTGACCTAGATCCTCTTGCAATATTTGGTGCCCTGCTTCAATCCCAAAATTTCCAATCTTCAATCTTAGCAAATCTTAGCAAAGATCCTTTCAATCTTAGCAAAGCAGGGTGGCATTATGACTCTTGTGGGCCCTAGACACGTTCATCTTCATGGGCCCCTTCCTCCATTAAAAAAAAATATTTTTAATTGTGTTTTATGACTGTGTGGTGTAAAGATGAATATATTAATATTATATATCAAATCATTTTCTTCTAGCTCATTTTTTTTCTGATTTTAAAAATAATTACAACATTTTCATGGGCTCCTAAAATTATTGAGGGCCCTAAGCATTGTGCTGCTGGGAGCCCTGGTTGAATCTCTGTCAGTTACAGACTGACCGGAACATTAGGTTCTTCATCCTGACCTCTTAGGGTGGGTGGGGAGAAATGAGTTAAGGGAGTCAAATGGTTAAAAGAGAAAAAGAAAAAGGAAAACTTGAAATGTGCCATGTCAACTTTAGTTCACTAGGCACACAGCAATCCGAGGGCCACTCTGACCCAGGCCTTACCCCAACTCCAGGTGGTGACCGCGCTGGGCCGCGCTTGGCACCCTGAGCACTTCATTTGCGGTGGCTGTTCCATGGCCCTGGGAGGCAGCAGCTTCTTTGAAAAGGACGGAGCCCCCTTCTGCCCTGAATGCTACTTTGAGCGCTTCTCCCCACGATGTGGCCTCTGCAATCAACCCATCCGACACGTGAGCCTTACCTTTCCCACAGCCCCCGCCCACCCATGCCCCGCCCCTTCGCCTAGTCCAAGGCCCTTTGGACTCCGCCCACTCCCTCTGACTTCCAAGTTCCTAGTTGGGTCTCCAGCGCCTCAAACTCCTACTTAAACCGGTTTACCTAGATTTCATGGTGGGAGAGGGAGGGTAGAAGGGACAGAGGGCCACACTGAGTGTCCCCGTTCATTCTCCACAGAAGATGGTTACTGCCTTGGGCACCCACTGGCACCCGGAGCATTTCTGCTGCGTCAGTTGTGGGGAGCCCTTCGGAGATGAGGGTGAGAGCTTGGCTCCAGTCTCCAAAGATACCCGTCTGCTCAATATCCCGCCTCGCTCATCCAGCCTACTACAACCTCTCAAAGTCTTCTGGCCCCACCCTCTCCCTCACGTGGGTGCCCATCCTGTCCCCTCCCACTCGTCCTCCACGCTAGACCCAGTCCCTCCCTCTCTACTGCTCATTCTGACTGCCCCTCATCTGGCCCCAGAGTCTCAGATCTTGCAAGTCCTGGGTGCAGCCCGCAGTTTTTTTTCTTGCCGCTCGGTTCCCGCCCCTAGGTTTCCACGAGCGAGAGGGCCGCCCCTACTGCCGTCGGGACTTCCTGCAGCTGTTCGCCCCGCGCTGCCAGGGCTGTCAAGGCCCTATTCTGGATAACTACATCTCCGCGCTCAGCGCACTCTGGCACCCGGACTGCTTCGTCTGCAGGGTGCGCTGCTGCGGGAGGGTGTGTGTGGGGTCGGGGGAGGAGGGGAGCTGGACCAACCCGGAGCCCAACTAGGAGCCTGGGGCGGGGCGATTATTCAAGTATTTAGGGCGGAGTGCTTCACGTCTGGGGTAGGGTTGTGGGCAGTGGGGTTCCCACGTTGGGTTATTAAGCTCCTAAAGCTAGTTATCTGGTCAAGGGGTTGGCGGCTGACCTTATCCTTTCGCGACCGCCCTCCCCCAGGAATGCTTCGCGCCCTTCTCGGGAGGCAGCTTTTTCGAACACGAGGGCCGCCCGCTGTGCGAGAACCATTTCCACGCGCGGCGTGGTTCGTTGTGCGCCACGTGTGGCCTCCCCGTGACCGGCCGTTGCGTGTCAGCCCTGGGCCGCCGCTTTCACCCAGACCACTTCACCTGCACCTTCTGCCTGCGCCCACTCACCAAGGGCTCCTTCCAGGAGCGTGCCGGCAAGCCGTACTGCCAGCCCTGCTTCGTCAAGCTCTTCGGCTAACCGCCTGTGGGGCTTGCCCCTGGGAGAGACGGAGGCCCTAATGACCCCACCCTTCCCCAAAAGACATGCTCTCCAGACCCCACAGCCTCGTTCTTGAACCTGGGGTTCTCTCCCCAGCCCACCCTGGGAGGCCCCACCCGCTGGAGAGACCCACCCCTGAGGTACTCAATACTCTTTAAGTTCTCCATGGTCAAATTCAGAAAAGGGCCGGCCAATTTCAAGACCACACGCGTGGGTCATACACTGTAAAGCAACCCCGCCTGAGATCTTCACTTTATCGCCACCCTTGAGGGAGCCCCCTGACTGGAGTCGGGTCCTTGCAAGTCCCACTAATGAGAGGACAGGCCAGGACATACCCACTCCCCGCTCCCTCACTGTTCTGTGCACTTTTTTTCTACCTACATAAAAACACATGCCACATGACGCTGGTGCCGTGTCTCTGTGCTGGGGAAAGCCTTGTGTGGGAAAGCCTTGCTCGGTGACTCCCTGCTTCCTCCTGCCTCTTGTGCTGCCTCTGGCTGCTGCGGGTTCTAGGTCCCTGCCCTGTGGCGGCAGGGGTCCTGCAGCCTCAGCCTTTGCAGGCTGTCCCTCACACGTCAAATGAGACTGCGCTGGATTGTACAGAGTGGGGAGTCAGAACAGGAGGTCAGGCTGGGCCCCATGGAAACTTCCAGCCCTCATTTCCCACTTCTTCAGCAACCTGTATCCTTGAAATAAGCACTTATCTGTCTCCAACCCCCAACTCTCGCTCCCACTCCTTCCCACCCTTGTCACCTAGTCTAATTTTCAGATTTTCCTCCCCTCCTGAAAAGACTCTCAGAGATGGAACTCCATCCAGAAGTGCCAATTTATGCCCACTTGTTGGATCTGAGCACTAAGGCACAGCTTCCCTCTTACTTGTATTGATTCATAGCATCCCCCTAAGCAGAGGATGACACTTGGAATGGTCCGAGCTATGACCAAAGGAAGCACTAGGGGCTGTATGAGCCAGAAGGAAGCTTTTAACTCAAACTGGGAGTCCAGTAAGTCTTCCTGGAAGTGGTGACACTTGAGCTAAGCCCCAGAAGAAATGGGTGGGCCAGGGAGTTTTAGATGTGGAGTTTAGGCTCCATCTGAATCTCTAAGGCCCAGAGCCTTTCTGAGCCTCTTCACTTTAGACCCTGCAGTTCCCTAGGGAGAGGGCTTGGATTCCTGAGTCCAAAGTGTAGGAGACTTTGAAGCTGGAAATGATGGATTCTTAGAGGCCCTTCCTGCTTGAGGAGGAGCTGGTAGCCAAGGAGAGCATGTATGGGTAAGACAAAGGTGAGATGTTCTCTGTCCTTACCTTGGCCTGACCCCCCAGATTCTTTCCTCTCTGAGGCTCCTCTCCCTAGGTCTTCCCAGGCTTCCTGCTCTTCCTTCCATATATTCTCCCAGGAGAATTCTGTTTCCTGGCTTGTAAACCATCTTCCTGTCTTAAGGATGCCCCAATTGGCCATCTCTAGTCTCGAATCATTCATTTCACCAAGTGTTTATTGAGTATGCACTATGCCAGGCTCTCTATCAGATGCTGGGGAGACAATAGGGAACCAAGAAGACATAATTCTTGACCTCATGGAGCTGAAGTCTAGTAGAGGAGACAGATGACAAGTACCAGTGACACATGTGATGAAGTAATGGAGACTCCCGATGGCCTAAAGGAAGTTCACTCTTTCCCCTTGTTTCCATTCATAACACCTCCCTAGTCCCCCATAGCACTTATCACTATTGCAAATAGGTATTTATCTGTTGTTTGTTTATGTCTGTTTCTGAAACTGGAATGCAAGCCCCTGAGAATTTGTCTGTTGAATTACATGTTTGTTTTGCTGACCATTGTGTCTCTGGTGTCTAGAATGCTATCTAGCCTGCTGTAGGTGCTCAATGAATGTTTGTTAATGAAGGAAAGAATGAGGAAGAAAGGAAAGGAGGGAAGGTGAAAAGGGGGGAAAATAGAGAACTAAGAGAAAATCGAGGAAGGGATTACTTTTAACCGGATAGTCTCTGTGAATATGTAACATCTAAGTTGAGATAGAAGGTTGAGGAAAGAAAACAGCCAGGCAAACAGCCTAAGGAGAGCATTCTGGGTAGAGGAAACAGCAAGTGCAAACACCAGGATGTAGGAAGGGGCTTGACATATTGAACGAAAGGAAAGAAGGCCGGTAGGGCTGGATTAGGGCGAGTAAGGGAAAGAGTAGTAGGAGATGAGGTCAGAGAGGAAATACGTGTCACATCATGAAGGGTTTTGCAGGCCACAAAGAGGACATATAGATTTTAAGGGCTTATAATCCCAATGAGTCCTCTGATACTTGGACTTGGATTTCTCTCAGGCACTTCAAATTTATCACCCCCACCTGAAGCAGATGCTGTGGATGAGCTGCCTATATCCACTGGGCCCACCGAGGAAGTCATATGGAGACAGTTAGCTCCCAGACACCCGGTCTCCCCAGCTGCTCCCTGACGTGGTGTCTGAGGGTGCTCTCTGGGGAAATAAGTGTGTTCCTGCACCCTGCAGGCCTGAAGTGGGAGGGGGAGGTTCTGTAACCTTAGAGACAGGAATTGGTGAATAAATACTCCTGCTTCCTGACTCTGAGGGGTCAGTTCTGAGGTGTGTTCTCCACAGTGTCTCAAAGAGTCCCCACTTAGATTGTTCACAGTGGCAACCTTTTAATCAAAATGCCCCTTATTGTCTTTTCTTCTTTCTTTGTCTCACTTCCCCTCACTTCCTCCTCAGGAAAGTCCTTGCACCCAATTCTCTTCGGGTCTGTTTTTGTTTGTTTGTTTAAATTTCAATTCTTTTTTTTTTTTAAGATTTTATTTATTTATTTGACAGAGAGATATCACAAGTAGGCAGAGAGGCAGGCAGAGAGCCTGATGCGGAACTCGATCCCAGTACCCTGAGATCATGACCTGAGCCAAAGGCAGAGGCTTTAACCCACTGAGCCACCCAGGTGCCCCGGATCTGTTTTTGAAGGGACTTAAACTAAGGCATTCCTTAAATATATTCCCCTGAAATATTGTTTACTGTTCATCTCAGGCATGAACCCAATTTGTCATAATCAGACATCCAAGTCTGGTCAATTCTTCTAGAAAGAGGTACTGATATTTATCAATACCCTCCCTTCTTCTCTTCAGCCCTGTACTGAGCAATGGGACTCCAGGGATGAATCAGGTCATTTCCTGTTTGTGGGTAATCTCTAGTTTGTTGGGAAGGCAGACCTGGACCCGGTCAAGGACAACACAATATGCTCATAACTATATCAGAAAAGTCAGAGAAGCCTTTCCTGAAGAGTTGGCATGGTCTGGGTACTGAAGGTTACCTTCTGAGAGGTAGGAGTGGGCTATTTGGGAAGCAGGGAGACACTCTAAGCAGAACGCACAGCTTAGGCAAAAGTTTGGGTGTGTGAAAATACAGGGGCTGGGCAGGCTAAGGGAGTTGGAGGGAAATGTGGTATCACCCCATGTTTGGTGTGAAGGAGCAAGGGGGAAGGGCGGGCAGGAGCCAGGGGATGGCAGGCCTTGAACATGAGGCTGAAGAGCTCCTACTTCTTTTAGTATGATGGGGAACTAGGAAGGGTTTCTGAGCAGGGAAGTAACATTGTCAGATTTGGGTTTGAAAATGATCCCTCTGGATTAGTCAAAACAAGGGGGCTGGCTCAGCCACACTCCCTAGGTCAAGGCTGAAGGATAATCATGGTTGAAAGGAGTAATTTCGAGCCTGGGTCACTGGGGACAGGGTGGGGGCTAAGGCCCAGGAAGGAGTGTTCCTGAACTTGAAAGTGTCCACAGGATGAGTTTTCGGCCTTGATGAGACCTGATTCAGCTAAACAAAGCTAAGGAGGGGGGACATAGACCTAGGGGACTTGTCGGCTCACTGCCCCTGAGGTAACCATTAATCCCTCCTGTGAGGAAATCCACGGGCCAGTCCCTTGAGGGACAGATCCTAGACAGAATGGAGGAACACACAGAGGCAGGCTCCGTACCAGGACTGGGAAACCAGAGGGTCTTAATTAACAACTCTGCTGACATCCTGGTCATTGCTGCTTATTTCCTGCTGGTCATTGGTGTCGGCTTGTGGGTGAGAAGTTGGGGTGGTGCTGGGGGCCAGTCTTCTGGGGTCTGGAGGGAAAGTCTCGGGGAGGCCATGGGGTCTGGACATGGGTTCAGCAGGGGTGGGATGCCTGGATCTTTGAGGAAGAAACCTGGGTGTGGGGGGCAAGCAAATCTTTTCATAGCTTCAGGAAGGCCCAGCTTTGGATTGTCTTCCCACCTTTGGATTGGGTTAGTTGAAGGGATCAGTGGATTTCCATCAGGAACAGCATTCTAAATGAGGTCTCTGTTCCCCTGTCCACACAGTATCTGACCAAAAGCCCATCCATATCCAAGGCCCCAGGAAGAGTCAGGTCGCATCCAGGCACACTCAAGCTTGGGTAGTTGGGCCTGGGTTGCTCTAGGAGCCTCGGAGGAAGTTAGGGCAGGGGGTTGGGTGGGAACCATCAAGACAGCCCAGGGCTGGTTAATCTTTAGCCGGAAACAAGGCTGAGGAATGTGTTGAGAAGGCTAATGAGGTCCAAAGATGTGCTCCAAAACCACATCTCCCCCCAACTCCTGTCCTTCAGTCCATGTGCAGAACCAACAGAGGCACCGTTGGTGGCTACTTCCTGGCAGGACGGAGCATGGTGTGGTGGCCGGTGAGAGAGGCTGTGCTATGGAGCGGGAGGAGGCCTTGAGAAGCAGCCTAGCTCACCCCCACCTCTGGCCATCTAGGTTGGGGCCTCCCTCTTTGCCAGCAACATCGGCAGTGGCCACTTTGTGGGCCTGGCAGGGACTGGTGCTGCAAGCGGCTTGGCTGTGGCTGGATTTGAATGGAATGTGAGACCCCCTTTTTGCCAATAACCCCACCCCAGTAGGAAACCCTGGAACTGTCACACCTGGGGAGGATCCATGCAGGGGGGTTGTAAGACTGGATGTGGGACTTTCCAGCGGTGGGGTGTGGTTGGGCTTCAAGTGAGGGTCACACGTCCAGCTTGCAGGCAGGGGGATGTTGGAGACGACGACCTTCAGAGCCTGCTCCTGACTTGCAGTGTAAGCCAGGATCAACCACTACCCTCTGTGGCCTTGATTTATTCCTCTCTGAAGGAATAATGGGGTGAACAGCCTCGAAGATAGTGAAGTGCCTGTTCTGATGCTCTGTGAAGCTGTGGCCTGTGAGCATCTCTGGACCAAATTAAAGTCCCTCACAGAAGTGGGAAGGAGACAAAGCTCTGGGACTGAGGCTTGTCTTTGAGGATTGGGGAGAGCAGGGCTTCCTGGGAGGAGGTCTCTGTGCTGAGTCTTGAGGGACAGAAGGTTTGGTTGGGTGGAGAGGAGAGGGGAGGTAGCCCTTCCTGGCAGAGGCTGTGGTCAGGTTGAGGGGTCTGTGGTTGGATTCATGTGCTGGGGGTGAGGGGATAGGGACCATCTTGGGAGGGACTTGCCAGGGGTCATGGCCTGGGAGGACTAGGAGGACTCTAGTTAAGGGCCCATGGAGGTGTCCCTTAATACCCTGGGCCCAGGGACATCCTCTGCAGTTGCATCCTCTTGGTCCCCAGTGAGACCCTTCCTTGGTATACCATGTTCAGGAAGAGGTCTCTTACACCCTTCAGGGGTGAGGGCGCACTCATGGGAGGATCTCAGTCATCCTCAGCTGTCAGCTGTACCCACAGGCGCTGTTCGTGGTGCTGTTACTGGGCTGGGTCTTCGCACCAGTGTACCTGACTGCAGGCGTCATTACCATGCCTCAGTACCTGCGCAAGCGCTTTGGAGGCCATCGTATCCGCCTCTACCTGTCAATGCTCTCGCTTTTTCTGTACATCTTCACCAAGATTTCGGTGAGCATTCATGGAGGGTGGGGAAGGACCCTCGGAGGGAGGGACCACAAAGCGGAGGTCTCTAGAAAGTCCTGGAGAGGGTGGGACCAAGGAGAAATCACTTGTAAGAACCATGACTGAAGCAGGGTCTGAAAGGAATAGGTTTGGGGGCCATGGTTACAATGGGTGGGACCTGGGAAGGCCAGACCATCAAAAAGATAAGAGAACCTTTGCAGCGTGGCCATGTAGGGTCATGGTCTGGGCATGAGGTGGACCTGGGTCCCTGCCCAGGTGGCTGGGTCCTGACCTGTGCTATCACTCCTTTCCCCAAGGTGGACATGTTCTCCGGGGCAGTATTCATTCAACAGGCTCTGGGCTGGAACATCTATGCCTCAGTCATTGCCCTTCTGGGCATCACTATGATCTACACTGTGACAGGTGACTGTGGCAGGGGCTTAGGGATGGAGTAGGCTGGAAGATATGCCGGGAGCGTCGCTGAAGCAAGCACATTCTTCTGCTCATTAAGTCCTGCCTTCTGATGCCCTGGTACATGAGCCTGGAGAATGGGCCATTTCTTTGAAATTTACTCTCCAGGAAGGGGCTTACTTTACAAATTCACATATGTACTTGGGGCATCCTGTTTGGGCTGTCTCCACTGACCCAGGCCTGTTGCAGGAGGGCTGGCGGCGCTGATGTATACAGATACCGTGCAGACTTTCGTCATTCTTGGGGGGGCCTTCATCCTCATGGGTTACGGTATGGAGCTCAGCCAGTGGGGGAGGGGCACAGAGGTTGCGAGTTACAGAGCTCTCAACCTGGGAGCAGAGATATTGCATATCTCCAGCATGTGGGTCCTAGGGAGGGCCTTGGTGTGGGTGCCTGGTCCCCTGACAGCCTTGCCTTAACAGCCTTCCACGAAGTGGGCGGGTATTCGGGGCTTTTCGACAAATACTTGGGGGCAATGACGTCGCTGACAGTTTCTGAGGATCCGGCGGTGGGCAACATCTCGAGTTCCTGCTATCGACCTCGGCCAGACTCCTACCACCTCCTCCGGGACCCTGTGTCAGGGGACCTGCCGTGGCCAGCGCTGCTCCTGGGTCTTACCATTGTCTCGGGCTGGTACTGGTGCAGCGACCAGGTGCGAGGTCAGGGTTTGGGCCGGGAGGGAGGCTGGGGCAACACCAGAACCACTAGGGGCAGAGCGGAGATGGGTGGAACCGGAGCCCATTTGGGGGCGTTCAAAGGCGTGGTTTGAGTGGTCAGGAATCTGGCCAGGATGGAGCTGAACCAGACCCAGTGGAATCCAAAGACTCTGGGTCTGAGTGAAGTTGAATTGCCAGCACTGCTGAGCCAGAGGCAGGCCTGAATTAGAGCAGTGAGTAGAGGCAAGGCCTGAGAGGACGAGGTATTCAGGATTGGACGCAGGTGGTTAAACAGCCCCCACCATAGGTCATCGTGCAGCGCTGTCTGGCGGGGAAGAGCCTGACCCACATCAAGGCGGGTTGCATACTGTGCGGCTACTTGAAGCTGATGCCCATGTTCCTCATGGTCATGCCAGGCATGATCAGCCGCATTCTTTATCCAGGTAATGTCTGCAACCCTGCCCCCATCAAGAGTCCTGTGCCCCATCTAGCCCCTTTCTTGTGTATAGTTACAGGTACCTATTTCCCATTTCTGTTATTGTCCTCTGATTTGGGAATCCCATCACCTAGGCCCCCCTCCCACCAGGGATCCTATCTCTCTTCCACTAGGATTTCCTGTCCCCTCTTCAGGGATCTGAGTTCCCAGGCCAGGTCCCGTCCTAGCCATGTTGTGCCCTCTTTCCTGCAGATGAGGTGGCGTGCGTGGTGCCTGAGGTGTGTAAACGCGTGTGCGGTACCGAGGTGGGCTGCTCCAACATCGCTTACCCTCGGCTTGTTGTGAAGCTCATGCCCAATGGTAAGGGCTGGCCAGCTGCGGAGATTGCC
>CM053621.1:18793366-18812089 GCA_028646535.1 Procyon lotor
CATAGGATTAGGGGGAGACAGGGAGTCCTGGGTGAAATCTCCCGATGGCCACCCACTACAGGCTCTGGGTGGTGTTCATCGTGGCGGTATCCGTGGCCTGGCTACCCGTGGTGCAGGCAGCACAGGGCGGGCAGCTCTTTGATTACATGCAGGCAGTCTCCAGCTACCTGGCGCCACCTGTGTCTGCTGTCTTTGTGCTGGCGCTCTTTGTGCCCCGTGTCAATGAGAAGGTGAGTCTGTGTGTAAGTGGTGAGCTTGGGGCAGAACGTCCAGAAGACGCTGACACTCTCTCCCCTGGCAGGGTGCCTTCTGGGGACTGATTGGGGGCCTGCTTATGGGTCTGGCACGACTTATTCCTGAGTTCTCCTTTGGCTCGGGCAGCTGTGTGCAACCCTCATCGTGCCCAGCGCTCCTCTGCGGCATGCACTACCTCTACTTTGCCATCGTGCTCTTCATCTGCTCTGGCCTCCTCACCCTTATAGTCTCACTGTGCACAGCACCCATCCCACGCAAGCATGTAAGTGCCAGCCTCTGGATGGGCGTGAAATATGCACCATGTGAGTCAGTGCAGCCCTTTCTACCCCTAGTCTGCCAGCCCACTTCTAGAAATGCCCAGTGAGGAGGACCTGGATTTCTACACTGAGGGTTCCTGAGGGTAGACTGGGAATCCAGTTGGAAGCTGCATTTGCAAAGCAAGCACAATGTTTTACTTAAATGACATTTATTTGAGGTGTTCTGGGGGGAGGGGGGCTTGAAGACTGTGGGGGAAGTGATTAAAGCCCCCCAAAATCCTTGGAATGGCCCCTGGGACTCAAAACACAGATCTGATTGGTGGCTGAGAGGGACAGAACACTATCCTGAAGGCCCACAAAAGGGTTTGGTCTTATGCTGCTGCAGGGCGGGTGCCCCAGGGCAAGGCTGACTGGCGGCCAGGACAGGAGAGCTGGGTAGAAGGTTGTACAGGTGGAGAAACGGGGGAAAGGCAGCAGGAGGAAACTATGTGAACAAATACCCACAGGAAGGAGCACCGTTAGCAGGGCTAGAAGAATAGAGTCTGAAGGACTACAATTTGAGTGAAGACAGGGACTGGGGGTAATGAAGCAGGGGGTGACCAGGGCCAAGAGCTTTAAAGACACAGTTGAAGAGCTCAGGTTTAGTTTGAGGGAAAAGGGCAGCCATGGAATGTTGGGTTGGAGTGAACCGAGTCTGAACTATGTGTACAGGGTGGACAGAGGGAGCTTAGGGAGTCTCAGGTGGACAAGAGACTTCAGGGTCCAGGGTGGGGGAACAGCACCCTCACTTGGTCCCTGTTCTCTTCCCCAGCTCCACCGCCTGGTTTTCAGTCTGCGGTACAGCAAGGAGGAGCGAGAGGACCTGGATGCTGATGAGCTGGAAGGTCCAACCTCACCCCCTATACAGAACGGGTGTCCAGAGCATGCAGTGGAGATGGAGGGTAAAGCACTCCTTCACGGTGGGGCCAGGAACTAGGGGAGCCAAGTTCCCTCACACTAACTGTACTGTGTCCATTTTTCCTAGAGCCCCAGTCCCCAGCACCAGGCCTGTTTCACAGGTGCCTGCTCTGGTTCTGTGGAATGAGCGGGGCTGGGGCAGGTAGTCCCCCAGCCCCTACCCAGGAGGAGGTGGCGGCAGCAGCCAGCCGGCTGGAGGACATCAGTGAGGACTCGAGCTGGGCCCGTGTGGTCAACTTCAATGCCCTGCTAATGATGGCTGTGGCCACGTTCTTCTGGGGCTTTTACGCCTGAGGCCAACTCTGTTGGACACCACGAGCTACAGTCAGGGCAGGACTCAGCCTCACAAATGAATGGGGGTGAGGAGCCTTGCAGTGGTGAGAAGGGAGTAGGGCAGGAGTGGGAGGGTGTGGGCCTGGTTCTCCCTTTCTCCACCCTGTCTCTGTCTGGGGCCCTAGTCTATCTGAATGGCAGTCCCGTGAGGCCTTGGCCAAACTGTCACAGCAGTTCCCCTAAGCAAAAATAAAGCTGCTCTTCCCACATCCTGCTGTGGCCGAAGTGTGCTTGCTCTAGGCTCCTATCCTGAGACCTGGGCCTCCATCTGGGCTGCTCACAGGATCTTCTTTTCTGGAGAGAGAAGCCAGGTGGCCCTCCACTCATCCACCTCTAGCTGGTGCTTCTCAGTCTTCCAGCCTGCATCTTGCAGTCCTGGGGAGAGGTCATAACCAGGGTGCCACTGGGACTGCTGGGGAGAAGACTCTAGGGGGTCTGGGGAGAGTGGTAAGGAGCAGCACAGGCTGAGTGCACACTGTGTATACTGCCCAGGCTCCTCTTGCCTCCTCTGGGTCATCTCTGGCACAAAAGGAGACAAAAACTTCATCTGACTGTAGGGAGAATTCACTGACTTAGCATATGGGAAAGAGCTGGAATGGAGTAGGTGTTAAATGAAAGATCATCAGCAGTCATTTGTGAGCAAACCTCCCCACCCCACGCCTCCAGTTCTTCAATGTCAACTGGAATTATACAGATTGTCAATACTGACACAGCCTCAGTATCCCTAACCTCCCCATACTGCAGACAGGGAAACAGGTTAGGCAGGGTCTCTGGGGAGAAGGCCTCAGGGGCCAAAGAGCCGTGGAGCTTAAGGATGTTACCTTTCAAGAACTTTGGGAATAGCTTGTCCAACACTTGGTGTGTCTCTCTGACAACGACCCAGCTCTCTTTCTCAGGACCTGGAGGTGGGTGCAGAACCAGAAGCTGTCAGGTCCCCGAGCAGAACAGAGTCTTTCTTCTCTCTCTGAGTCATCAGCAGTCTAGACTGTGAGGTGCTTACCTGCCTGTACTCGGTTCCTCAGCTCCTCCAGTTCTCTTGGGAGGGGACCCTCTCCCTGCAGGGCTTCAAGCACCAGTCCGTGTATGGCAGCCCTTAGGATGGTTTCAGGGCCTGCCATCTGGCTCAAAACAACTTGCACCCGGCCTGGAGAAACCCAGGGACAGAGCAGTATTAGGGAAGGGCCACCTCCCCAAACACCCTCAAACCTACCATCCTGATTCATCCCTGTCTGCCCCAAGGCGTTGGCCTGGCAAGGATGGAGGCTGTCTTTCACCCTTTCCCTTCCATCTTCATCTCCTATTATCTCAATGTTCTGGCCAAACTGAAATGCCCAATTTCCAAATACAACTTTATAGAAGGCCACTGAGGTAGGTTTATTTTGCATGTCCAGTGAGAATAAACACCTTTTAGCACACAGCCAGCAGACCAGTAAACTCTAGTATTTGTTTCCTCAACAGGTAACTCAGGATGGGAGAGAAAAGTTCTCCAGGGATAACCAAAGGTCATAATCTTATTTGAGTACGTTGCAATATATAAAGTGCTTTACATGATCACCTTATCTGATTCTCATAAAAACACGCAGACAATAAGGCAGGTATTGTTAGATTGTTAGCCTCATTTGACATAGGGACAAAGTGAATTTCGTTGGGGCATTCAGCTATAATTTGAATGCACCAAATTTTAGTCTAGAGCTCCCTCAAGGACACCAGGCAGCCTCTAAATTGTCCAGGACTTGAGGACTTAGAGCTGGTGGGATGAAAAGGTTGATGCCAGAAGAGTGAGTCTAAGGCTGGAAGAGCACAGCACACTTACTTTGTGACTTGTCCCAGTGAAGGAGGTAGGGTTCTTGGTGTCCCTCAACCAGCTGTTGCAGCTCTAGGACACTGAAGGAAAGAAGAGAGTGGAGTGGGGGAGGAGAAAGCAAAAGTAGGAGTAACCGCCCAGTCAGCTCAATTGTCCTTACTTCATCTGTCCCTCACTACCTTCCCAGCTCTTTCAGCCATTGCCTATGCACGCGACATCAATCCTTTTTTTTTTCTGCATCTAACAAATGTATCCCTTTTATCTATTCTGTGTCATACCCCTGCTGCCCCCAAGCACCCATGCTGACCCCAAGTCTGGTCAGAGGCAATAAAGAACCTAGAATAGAGAGGTGATGCCCGGTCAGGGGAGGGCAGTGTGTAATCAGAATAAAGAGCATGTGTGGGGAGTCAGGGTGGCAGCAGGGGTGGGTGGGAGACACTGGGCCACTTACCTGGAGATCAAGCGGTGTAGGGGGACCCCCAGGGATAGAGACAGAGATGGCCAAAAACCTGTGGGAAGCTGGAGTCAGGATGCCCAGACAAGGTGAGAGACTGGGAGACACAGTACTTGAGACCAAGGGGTTGGGTCACCTGTCCACAGTGGCTCCATCTGATTAGCTGAGGTGGGCCCAAGTACCTCTCCCCTCTGAAGGAAGTGCTTCAGGACCAGCCGGAGCCGGCCTTCATTCAAGGTCTCTAGGACAAGGGCTCGGACTGCCCGGTAGTTGGCATAGATGTGAAGGGCGGTGAGGAAGAAGAAACAACCGAGGCTGAAGCTGGTTGGGAGAGTTGGGTAGTCAACAGGGGTGGAGGCCCAGTGGGGCACCTCCTCCCTGCCCTCAATCCTGGCTTACCTAGGGCAAGCTGACACCAGGGGCAGCATCAAGAGGCTGACCAGGAGCCCTGCCAGGTTTACCAGTGTCTCCTAGAAAACGGAAGAAGGGCTGGGAGTTGGAGAGTTTCCTTCCAGGCCAGGCTGAATATCCTCAAGTACCTTCCACCACATTCTTTCCTGCCCCAGTTCCTTCCAGGGTTCCCTACACTGATGAGGATGCCTAATAAGATTTTAATGAGTGAGCTGTCATTTAAGATACCAGCTGCTTCTGTGTCTAGGTAGATACGATGACCTTGGAACATGTCTTCTTTGTTTTGCAAGAGTCCTCTGAGTAGCCCTATACTCAGGCTAAGTGAATGTCCTTGGAATGGGAAAGTTCTAATATTTGGTGGTTTAAAAAGACTGATCCCCCTTAGCCCCTTGGTATACAAAAACTGGCAGACACATTTGCAAAGGGTTCAAGGGAACCGCTCAGGAAGAAAGGCACAAGATCCAAATCTCTTCCCTTGAGAATCAATGTTATCAGAATCCTCTGATGGCCTGAGATGGCCTGAGTGAGCTCACCCAGGGGGAACAGACACCAGGCCACCCGTCCCCAACTCATCACGAGGGAGGAAGAGTCTGGATTGGTGGCTCCTGACTACTGGGGTCCAAGGGAGGGGTGGTTCTGGCATAAAGCAGGCCTGAGGCTAGGAGCTCTTTCTACCCAGCTGTCCTCGCAAGGGGGTGGGCTGTGGAAATAAAAGCTGTGGGTGTAATAATAGATTAGAGGTCTTGGGTTGTACAGGAGTAGGAAGACCTCCTCTCCCTCAGGTGGGAAGAGTCATTTCTAGCAGCCACATCAAGTGGCAATAAAGCAACATCAGCAGAAATCAGAGGCCTGCTGTAGGCCTGAGCACATCTCCTGTGTTGCCCCTGTGATGTGTTCCTGCTTCTGTAGACTGAGGGAGCCCTGGGGCTTGGAAAATACAGCCTAGGGGTATGGAGAGGGCTGGGGTTTAGAAAGAGAGGAGGTGAGAGACAGCAGGCATGAAGCTTGGAGATCCTAAAGTGCAAGTCCTAGGTTATACTTATTTCTCCCTTCCTAACACCCTATGGAAGAGATAATGGGGAAGAATTAATCCAACCATTTCCTGAGAGAAGGGACATGCCCAAAGGTACCCAAAGATACTCAGGGGGACTGAACCTTTCTATGACTTATTTCCTCATTTGTAGAATGGCAACAATGAGTGCCTCCTGTCTCAATGAGTTCATATAAATGAATTACTTGGCACACGGTTAGCGCTTAATAAATACTAGCTTGTGTTTACACACATATATATGTATATATATACAAATATATAGACACACACAGATATATATATAAAAGCTTAACACTTAATATTGTTAAAAGGCGTTAATTTTAAATTTAAAACAATTTCTATTTAGAAACTGAGCAAAAAAATTTAAGAGAAGGACAGAGTGTAGGATTGGACAGAACAAAGGTTTCTAAGTTGCTTCAGCATCAAAGATATGTGACACTTCTGACCAACCTGGCCTCATCTTCCTCTTCCGTAAAACAGGTATAATAATAGTATCTGCCTTCTGGTGCTGGTGTGAGAGCTAAATAATGCAATACACATAAGCACCTAGCACAGGAGCCTGGGAGGATCCAATACCTGAAGAGTTCAGCCTTAGGGGTCCCCACTTTTACCCCAGGATGCCCTGGTCAGGTGAAGGGCTGGGTCAGAAAGGCCTACAAAACTGTCAGATGGAGACCTCTGGCCAATGACCCCAGCCCCCTCACATGCTGAGTACTTTCTGACCTCCTAAGTGCTTTAACATATGGAGCCTCACACAGTCAGACATCCACTTTGGAGGTTGGGGCTATGGCCCAGAGAGGGTGAAGGCCAGGGCAAGGGCCCACTCTTGGCCACACAGGCATTGGGAGGGAGCTGAGATGATCAGCTTGGACTTTTTGCCACTAGAACTTATGCCTTCAACCTGACTACCTAAGTGAGTCACAGCCGGAAGCACTACATTTCTTTCTGTGTGTGTATCTCCCACCCCTACCCTCAGGAGCACACAGGAGCTTCTCTCCATATTCCCAAATCATGGCCTGGCCTGCCTCCCTGCTCCGACTCCCTCCAACCCCAATTCCAGTTGCTCACCTGGCTGCTATCCTTGGCTGACACATCAGCCATGTTGTTTCTCCTGGCCTGGTGCATGGTCAGGGCAGCCCGAGTGGCCCCACCAGCCACGCTTACAATGCACTAGGTGGGGAAAGGGAGAAGGAAGGTCAGAATGGCCACGTGCTGTGCCAACAAAGGCACTTCCGTGGCTGAGCCAAGTAAATGACTCAAACGAATTTGAGAAAACACGGCATCAGGTGACCAAACAGCAAAACCCTGAATGCTGTCCTTGGTGTCTTGTTCTCATCCCCACACTTCTACTAGATCCACCTCCCCTCTTGGTCCTGGAGAAAACTAAAGCTCTGCCTGTCACACCTCCCTGTGGCCTAGTCCCACAGAACTCCATTTCTTTCCCCAAGGTAGAGGCCCAAAGACTATTCTTAGTTCACAGCTTCTGCTTTGGCTGTCCCCATCCCTTTGCTAAGCTCCCAGGCCCAGTCTGGTTTCCAACTTTATGCTTCCATTCTGCCTGTAACAAACTCCACCCTCTTTCTGTCCCAGTGGAGGCCCAGTCAAGTCTTCCAGGCCACTTCAAAACCCACAGTGATGGACCTGACCTCCTAGGGTACCTGGACCTCTTCAGTCCCTGAGATCTAGGATGGTAGAACTCATCAGTGAGGGTCACTGATCACTGTCATCCATCTCACATTTATCAAATCTCTTTTCGATGTCAGACACAGATTTAGTGCTGTGATATAATTCAGACATAACCCTTGCCCTCATGAAGTCTATGAATCAACAGACAATAAATAAATAAATAAACAAACAAGTTGTCATGCAGGCAGAGGAAATAATTTGTTCCAAGTTAAGAGGAATGTGGTACAAAATGAGGCTGGATTTACCAGATCATGTGGAATCCTGTAAACCTTGTTAAGGTCTTTATCCTAGGAGCAATGAGGGCAAGGAAATGACCTGATGTAGGAATATGGGCTGCTCTGAGAAGTAACGAAGAGAGGTGAGAACAGAAGCAGGGAGACTATAGGAAGCAACCATGCCTTTTCAGCAACAAGGAACCATCAGATGGAAGTTCAGCTGAAGGTGACAGTGGGCAGGAAGGAGAAGGCCTGGATGACAGCCAGGCTTCTGACTGGTGTACCTGGGGTATGGAGGAGGTACTAGTCACTGAGACCAGAACGCTAGAGAGGGTGAGAGGCGGTCAGGGGAAGTTTATGGCCCCATTCCACTCCTTTATTTGACAGATGAAGAGACTGAGGTGCCAAAGGCAGATTATAGTGCATAATTTGAAACAGATGGCAGAGGTCACAATCATTGGTCTACAGCTACAGCACTGGTTTTCGCTGGTGTTTCCTGCCCTGGAGTTGGAGGGGGTGCTCAGGGAAGTGTGCCTGGGCCAGGGACTGGTACTTGGGCTAAATGTAATCTACCACAAAGAACAGTTGTCTCTGAAACGTCACTAGTGCCCTGTGGAGAAGCATTGCTCTAAAGTGATTTTGAACAGACAGATGGGCTTTTTAGATGGATCTTACATGTCTTTTTGAGTCACTGCTCTGTGCCAGGTACTTAACCCTGTGGAAAAGACAGCTTAAGCTCTTCACTGAACTTTGCTATGCCTCGGTTTCCTCACCTGGATGTGGCCAACCTGAAGGAATTGTGAGGGTGAGCATCCTGCAGAGAGGAAGAGCTTGCATTCACGCCATGTGACCCTCCAGCCTCACAATCACTTCATGCTGTCCTGCCCCAGACCTCGACCCACACTGTTCTGCTTAAAAACATCCACTCTTTACCTTAAACTAATTCTTCAGGACCAGTCCTAGGGAAGGGGCCCATCCTTTGACTCAGCCAGGATCCCTGCTCAACCTTCTTATAGCCCCCTACACTTCTCATCTGGAACACCTGTAGCTACAATGTTATACAAATTTGTTTAATTACTTGCATCTTTCTTCCAAGAAAAAAATGAGAGGGCCTATATTTTATGCCAAACATGCAGTAGGCACTCAATAAATATTTTACCGAAAGAATGAAAGATAGCCAGGGAGCTGATCCCAAGATGTTGACATTGGAGTGCCCTTTCTATCTTTCAGCTCAGAGCTCCTCACCAATCCTGTGGTTTCAGACACTGTCTTAGATAGACTATGTGAGGAACTATCTGGCTGGAGGAGAATCAGAAAATAAGGTTGAGTACAAGTAGAAAAATCTAAACTTTTTCACTTTTCTACAAGTGTTTTGAACACAGGGCCCAGGCTGGTCTCACCTGTGGGCCCCAAGTAAGCTCACACAGCACCAGCGAGGCAGGTATAGGGGGGCCCGAGAGGAGGATACCTTGGCTAGGTTGCTGGTACAGACGGTCATGGTGAAAATGACTGGATATATGGGAGCCATAATCTCAAGGAACATGGCTACATCATTGAGGATATCAGCAAAAAGCCTGCGGGAGGGATCAGATGTTAGAGATCAGAGGTTAAGAGATCTCCATAAAAGAAGACTTCCCTCCCCTCTGTCTCAGCCCCTCCTTACCTCCACTGCTTGGCATTGCAGTCCAGTTTACTCCTGTTGGGGAGAAGAGGTTGGTTTGCAATTTGAATTTAAGGAGAAAATGCATCCCGTGGGCAATGCAGGCCATCCTTAGGCTGAGGTAAGGTCTGAAAGCGCTCAGCAAAATCTATAACCCAGGCAGACATCTTTCCCAACACCCTGTCACTGCTACCTGAAATACCATTAGCTGGGAGGACCTTCAGTGGTCACTTAATGTTTCCCCTTCACTAACCCATGATGCATGAGGGAAAAGAAATGATTGTCTTGTGGTTGCTCCCCACCCTCCAGCCCTCCTCTGGGAGAGGTCGTCCCTGGGTCCCTCTGCCATCTCCCCATCCCTTCCTCCTACTTGATCAAGGATACCCACCAAGAAGTTCACATATTTTGGACTGGTAAGCAACTACATTTAGTGTAACCCCCACAGTTACAGATAAGTGGCCCAGAGAGAAGACATGACTTCCCTCAAATCGCATGGAAAGCGGGGGCCAACGAAAAAAAAAAGGCCAAGAGAAAGAGGCAGGCTCTGATATCCAGGCCTAGGATATTTCTATCACCAAGAGGATGGATGCCTCTTCTGCCAGAGGGACTCCCTGGCCCATGCACAGACACCTGGGGACCTCTTCTCCAAGAGTCTAGTAGCAGGGGATATTGTAGCCCCAGACCAAGTACAGAATTTACAGCATTAGCCCTGTCCCTTACTTTGAAACCTTCTGGAGGGAAAAAGAGCATTCCTAGGTGTCGTATGGGACACACAGTAGAAACTCTTGAGGGAATAAATGGCAAAGGCAGGACAAGAACATGTGGGCTTGGTCTAGGGCTCTGCCCAATTAAGCAGTCTGAAACTATTAGTTTAAGCTGTGCAACTTGGGTAAGTGACTTCTTTTAGGTCTGCTAAAATGTACACAGTCGATCCTTCTCTACAAAGTTGTTCTATGGATTAGAGATGGTATGTAGAAAGCTTGTGAGGCACAGAGCTGTTTAATAAGTGTTATTATTGTACTTATTATGTGCCACAATATGCTATGCACTTTGCATAAACTATCTCACTGAACACCTTGTAGGTAGTGTCTGCCTATAATTAATTGCAGATACTAAATTATTCCTCAGGTTGCCCAATACTGACATGAGGAGGAAGTCAGCACAAGATCCTTAATTCCTTTTAGATAAATGGTAACGCTGATTCTATGTGGGACAGGGATCGGCAAAGTCCAATCAAGTATCTGAACCACCACAGTAGCTTTTGGAGTAAAATCATTCCTTCTGAATTAAGCAGTTGTCCTGTTCAGGCTTCTCTTTCAACAAGTAAAGAGAGGACACTTAGAGCCTTGTGGGGATATTTTTCCATGTGGGCAGAAGAACGGTAAATTAGTGCTCTTGAAGACGGGTATGATCACAGCAGGCTCTGTAGCTTCATTGCTAGGGTGAGCCACCTGGACTGGGTACTTACTAAGCACTCTTTAGCTCTGATGAAATAATTGCTAAATCTCCCCTCCCCTGGAGACTGGTAGGAGAGAGGAGGAGCTGAAAGTACAGCCAGGGATGAGATAGACGTCACCCCCCCACCCCCCCACCCCCGCCCCGGGGAGTGGCCAGACCAGGAAGACAAACTCACCCTTTCCACCAGGCAAAGATGATGCGGCCCAGCATGCCAGTTGAATCTGGGGGAGAGAGGCACTGGTAAGGAACAAGGAAGAGCCTTGGGGGCTGTTGGGCCTGGCAAACCCTGGCACTGAAATGGCTGATTCACCTTGTGTCACTGCTCTTGGGAACTCAGTTTGGCACCAGAAATATTAGATAGACAGAGCTGTATGATGGGGTCAGAAGTGTCTAGACTTAGCAGTTCTCTTGTATCCAAGAGAGTTATGTTCCCATGCACACCAAGAGACATGGACCAGAAATACTCTTTGCAGCATTGTTCACAAACAGCCAAAGACTGGGAATAATACAAATGCTCACCAACAGGAGAATGCATAGATAGATTCTGGTATATTCTCTCAGGGGCGTATTAGACTGCAGCAAAAATCTAATGCACAACTACAACTACTCATATCAAAATGGATGAATCCTAGTATTAATAATACTGCATGAAAAAGTAAGCCATGAAGACTACATATAGCAAAATATACTTTTTTTTTTTTTTTTTTTAAAGATTTTATTTATTTGACAGAGAGAAACACAGCGAGAGAGGGAACACAAGCAGAGGGAATGGTAGCGGGAGAAGCAGGCTTCCCGCCGAGCAGGGAGCCCAATGCGGGGCTCGATCCCAGGACCCTGGGATCATGACCCGAGCCGAAGGCAGACGCCTAACGACCGAGCCACCCAGGCGCCCCGCAAAATATACTTTTCATAAAGCTGTAAAACGAAACAATACAGGGTTTATATATAAATATCTTTATGGCATATATATATCTTTATGGCAAAACTATTAAAAAAAGAAAAAGAAAAAGCAGGAAATCCTATGTGGAAAGTTCAGAGGTTATTGTTGATATTCTAGCTCTTAGGCTGGGTAATGGTTTCATGGGTGGTCATTAGAATAGCAGTTAAAACAAAAAGGGATTTGAATTACAGTTTGACAAAAGAGAGCCAAGGTGTGAGGCAGCAGGAGAGGCCTTCTAGGACTAGAGTGGGAGAAGTCTCCAGACTCAGCTAGACCCTCATTTGCACAACAAATGCTTACTGGCTACTTACTTTGTGCCAGGCATTGTCGGAGGTAAGAGGATACCATGCCCCAGAAAGTCATGGTTCCAGACTCAAAATACAGTGTAAAAGCAAATAGCAATCAGTATGAAAAACACTGATTTAGACCAAGGATCAGTTAACTATAGTCTACAGTCTTCCACTCCCTGTTTTATAAATAGTTTTACTGGAACATAGCAGTGCCCATTCATTTACAGACTGTCTATGGCTGTTTTTGTGAAATAACTGCAGAATCAGTTGCTGTGACTGAAACAATACAGCTTGCAAAGTGTAAAATATTTACCATCTGGTCCTTTACAGAAGGTTTGCCACCCCATGATTTAAACCCCTTATAATGAGAGTAGCATTAGGTTCAGCAGGAGGTTCACAAAGACTGTTTTAGGACCAAACAACTGGGAAGGCCTGATACAGTGGACACTGGAAAGGAAAAGATATAGGGGGCAGAGGACTCCTCTAACTTGTTTGAACTTGAGGGCATGGACCTTTAAGGGAATGCAAGAAGGGAAACTAGATTGTGGGAAGGTTGGGAGAATCCTACAGCATATAAAGGTGGTGACAGGCTGGCCTTCCCCATTCACTGAAAAGAGTGGTACTCACCCCTTGCCTCAACCTCTATCCTTGGGCAGTGAGGGCTTCTACCTAGACATCTTTATGCAACTCTGGGCCTGAGGAACACCAGTAAACACACTGGTGGACACCTGAAATCTCTCCTTTCAATCTTCACCACAATCCTATGAAGTTCTGAGATCCTCCCTTTCACAGATGAAATAACTGAAGCTCAGAGAAATTGGTCAACAAAAATGGGACATTCTATGAGAAAATCTGGATTTCCAGCTTTTCTGGAAGAAACTGAAGACACGGGAACACCAAGCCTGTCTTCCCTTCCCACCACAACTGGCTGGGGCTGAGCAGTGGCTACCTCAGAGAGGGCATATGTACAACACATTTCTCAACCAGCTTGCTCTGTTTCTCTATTTCTGTCCTCTGTATGTTCCTAGAAGTAATACCTACCAGGGGGCTCTACAGGCTTCCTCCATCACCCACTTGACCCTCTTTCTTTCAACTATTATTTTATTCTCCACAAAAATTTCATTATTCCGCTTAAGATTCTTGTATTGGCTCAACTCAGTGACTCCGAACATGCCAAGATTACTTATACTTGTTGACAGCTAACTGAGCCAGACTCTATTTTTCATCTCTCTGACTGCACACTCATATCCAATTAGGTGTATGTCCTGCATACAAGGGCCACTGGGCAGAAAGGGGACCTACTCTATCTTTCATCAGAAGTCTGCAGAGCCCTTGTCAGAATCTGGAAGTTGGCACTAGAATGCAATAATGATACATACCCTCCCTGAGTATGAAAATCAACACTGGCTACTAGACTAGGAAACTTAATTCCCACTTGCTCTTCTTTGCCTCACTTACAATTAGCTGAGCTATATGATCTAAACTTTTGAGCAGTAGTAAGGGATCAGCTGTCCACAAACTACTGGGCTCCATTCTAAATCCCACTGGCAAGAATGTGGTAATTAAGAGTGGGACACAGGAGTCAGTCGGTCAGGGTCCAAATCCTGGCTCTATGTTAACTTAGGAAAGTTATGAAAGCTGTCTGAAAAAGGTATTAATAATGGTATCTACCTAATATGGCTGCTGTAGAGATTAAGTTACATATTAAACGTAAGTGTACAAAATTCCTGGCATACAGTGGTAGGCTGTCAAAACATTAGCTGCTAGTAGTATTATTATTGTTAGTTGTAACAATTAATACCATGTTCCACTAAGAGATCTGTAATCAAAAATTACTCCAAAAATTTCCAAGGGAGTTTTTTTATATAAAGCTCTGCATGCAAATTTCCCAAGTTTCATGGAAATAAGTTTGTGAATTCTTTTCTAGTTAAGGCTTCTTTTAATATCAACAATAGGCTTTAAAAAGTGGTTATTTTTTCCTACCTTAAAATGGTCTCATTTTTTTCTTAATAACTTGAACACATATATGGGCAACATGTTGGTGGTAAGACTAGGGTGCTTAGAAATGACATGGAAAACATCAATTACTGATCCATGTTCCTGCTGCAGGAGATCAAAAGAAAAGCCCAAATTAAGTACAGTTTGGTGGTATGAAAATGAATCTGGAACTAAACTCCTGGGTTCAAATCCAAGCCCTACAATTTACTGGCTGTGACCCTGGCCAAATTACTTTCTTGCGCCTCACTTTTTTTTACCTGTAAAATGGGTATAATAACAATACCTATCTCAGAGCTACTGTGAAGTCAGCATATTTAAAGACTGGCAGATAACATTTTGTATGAACTATTATTATTAAAAGAAGAGACGCTAGGACAACAAGCCTCAGAGAAAGGTTACTTTCAAGAGGTGACTCATATTGGGCCAGTTTGCTCAGTCTTAATAAGGATATAAGCAGGAACCACCAAATCTTCCAAAAGATCCATGGAGACTCACCAGAGATGTGGCCAGGCTCATGCTAGGAGCAGAGGGAGCCTTCCCTTTGGGTTTGATTTAAATTCCCACCAGGAAAAGTAATTAAAGTCAAAGGACATTGAATAAAGCCATACATCCTCCTGATGTGGAACCGGTGGCAGTTTCCCTTTTCTTCTCTACCTCACTCTTTAGGTGGCGTGGTGCCAAACCCTATGTTCTCTATTTTATTAGTGGTTTTTCAAGCAGCAGTACACATCCAACAGACAGTTACTACAGTTATTATTTCTAGCATCATCCAGTATCCCAGAGGTTCTAAAATACCTTTCTTCTTTCCCAGAACCTCCTCTTTTTTACTCAGGACTAATTACAAAATTGTTTTTTGTTTTTGTTTTGTTTTTTTCTAGAATGGAGCAATTTCCCACACTTCAAGCACCTGGTCCTGTTATTCAATAACCACATTCTAATGCAGAGCTACACAAAAAGCCTAGGGGTAAAGAAGAGGGGATGATTAACTTAGGGATTTGAGCTCCAGATGATTTAGACTCTGAACAGTATGGGGAACAGAGTGCGGCTGCAAGGCTGGTGCTCAGGATGAGGATATTCTGGTGGCAGGCAACTAATTAATCGTTGAATAAAACCAATAAAAATACTGTTTAGGGACTGGGGAGAGTTGGCTTCCAGATCCAACCAGGAACGAGTTCATACGTACACACTGGAATAGGGGAAAGGAGGGGTTGGACTTCACAGTTGGAAGAAAAAGAGGCCAGTGAGATGGGCTGACAGCAGCGACAGGCGAAGTTCCAGGGGGCCCAGCTCACCTTTCACCAACCAGGTGGCAGTGGCAGCTGAAACAGAAGCTTTTGCGTTCCCCACCCCAATGCCCAGCAAGACTGCGTGGGTGGCCAGGGACCCTGAGAGGCTGGAAGCAAAGGCCTGGAGAAGAAAAAAAGTCGGGTGAGGACTGTGAGCAGGGACACAGAGGTCTAAGTTCTATTATCAGCTCTCAGATGTGTGACCTGAAACGGGTCGCAGTCCCGTTCCGGGTCTGTCCTGTCTCCAAGCTCTCAATGGAGACAAGTCGCCCCCATTGTCTCCCTCACCCGTGACAATCTGCTGCCCCCTACCCCAGTCACCCAGGCTGACCTGCACGGAATCCCATAGCTGGTAGGGCAGATAGTCCGGGCTGACGCTATCGGGGAAGCCCTGAGGCAGGAACACGGCCATGAGACCGGAGAGAGGCGGTGAAGCACTCCCGGGAGTCCCTCCTCCGCCGCCATCCCGTCCTTGAGATTTTACTGTGAAGGGGCCAGAGAGCCCCCTCCAGCGCCACCCCCAAGCCTCCCACTGCAGGTTCCCGTCGGCGGCAGCGAGGCAGCCCCGGGCCGCCCCGGAACCGAACTGTTCCGAACACAGCTGGGTCTCTTTGTTCCCGCGGTCAGCCATCTCAGAACTCTCGCTTCAGGGGCTCTGGACGCGAAACGTGGCAGAACTACATTTCCGGCTTGGCTACGGCGGCTGAGGAGGAGCAATCTTTCTTCGCGAAGACGCCGCCGACCTCTGCCTCCTGCTGTGTTCATGCCAGGATACGACAATTCCTCTTGGGGCTTCTTGGCCCCGCTGCGGACACCCCAGAGCTGGTCTTTGCCTTTGTTCTCTGTAGTGTTTTGTTGCTGGACCTCGGGAGCAATGGGAGCTCTTCAGCCCGCCCAGTCCTGGAGATACCTGCGTTCCTATAATCCGCAACTTTCAGCTGTGGGCAGAAGGAAGAGGGGAACCATTGTGTTTGAGGCCCAGTACCACGATAGGATTTTTTGATTTGGGGCAAGTCAGTGTCCCTCCCTGGGCCTTAGGCGCCTTCTTTGTTCTGAGAGCAGGGACCATATGTTACTCCTTATTTTATCCCTGGTACTTAACATAGAGTAGGTGTTTAAAAGATATTATGAATGTATGAGCAAACGAATGAATGTGTGGTGAGAAGCTGGGGGAAATGATCCCTGAGGTCTTGGGCCTTACCCAAAACTGGAAGAGTTGTGTTTCTTTTCTTTTGTTTTTTAATAGTTAAGTTCAATTTAGTTAACATGCACAGTGTTAGTTTCAGAGGTAGAATTTAGTGATTCATCAGTTGCATATAACACCCAATGCTCATTCCATCAAGTGCCTGCTTAATGTCCATCACTCAATTACCTTGTCCCCTAGCCCACCTCCCCTCCAGCAACCCTCAATTTGTTTCCTAGAGTAAAGAGTCTCTAATGGTTTGCCTCCCTTTCTGTTTTCATCTTATTTTTCCTGGAAGACTATTATTTCTGAAAGAATCCTTGGGACCATCTGGGGAATGAGAAAATCAAGAGATTGCCGTTAATAATCTCAGAAAATGAGAAATAGGCAAGAATTTCTTGTGTTTTTATTAGTGGAAAGGGTCCTTGATATTGGGGTGAGAGTCTGAAGACAGATTCTCTCTCTCCCAACTCATCCCTTTTTTTCTTTCCCTCTCTCCCTTTCTCCTTCCATCTAGTGTAATGTACTGATTCCAAAGTAGAAATTTGCCCAAAGTGCCCTCTTTTTTTATCAGAAAACAAAACATCCTGGTTTCTTAGCCTGGCTTTCTTGGGACTCCCACAGTCTGTCTCCCTGGTTTAAACTTCTGATTCTCCAGAACAATCACCTTTCATACTTTCACAATATCCTTTAAACACCTACTATGTGTTAGGTAGTGGGGATAAAATAAAGAGTAATATATAGTCCCTGCTCTCAGAACAAAGAAGGCACCTAGACCTACACCTCAGCCTGGAACACTCTTCTACCCCACCTCATCTTATCTGAGACCTACAGAGTCTCTCTGATGCTAAGATAGACCTGGGGCAGTTCATTATTAGTTTTTTGTCTTGAGTTTCTCATTAGAGTGAAAAATTGAAGGGTTACAAATGTGTAATATTTTATGTATGTATGTATGTATGTAAGTATGTATTTAATTTATTTAAATTCCAGTTAGTTAAAAAAAAAATTCCAGTTAGTTAACATAAAGGGTAATATTCATTTCAGGTGTACAATTCAGTGATTCAACACTTCCATACAACACCCAGTGCTCATCACAACAAGTGTACTGCTTAATCCCCATCACATACTTCACCCGACCCTCTACCCACCTCCCCTCTGGTAACCATCAGTTTGTTCTCCATGGTTCAGAGTGTGTTTCTTGGTTTGCCTCTATCTGTCCTATTTTTCTCCTATGCTTGTTTGTATTGTTTCTGAAATCCCACGGATGAGTGAACTCATATGGCATTTGTTTTTCTCTGATTTATTTTGCTTAGCCTAATACTCTAGCTTTATCCATGTACTTGCAGATGGCAAGATTTCATTCTTTTTAAAGGCTGAGTAATATCCCACTGTGTGTGTTTATGTACAGTATATAAATATTAAAAAAATTTTTTTTCCCAAATATGTTTATTTTGTTTTTTAAGTTTTACAAGATTAATTGTTCAGGCACAACACCCAGTTTTCTATGCAATACGTGCCCTCCTCAATACCCACCACTTGGCTCACTCAACCCCCCACACCCATTGCTCCAAATCCCTCAGTTTGTTGATCAGAGTCCACAGTTTCTCATGGTTCATCGCCCCCTCTGATTTCCCCCCATTCCTCCTCCCCTTCCTTCTCACAATGCCCTCCATGTTTTTCTTTAAGGTCGACATGTAAGTGAGATCATAAGATAATTGGCTCTCTCCACCTGACTTATTTCACTCTGCATAATCTCGTCCAGTCCTATCCATGTTGATACAAAAGTTGGATATTTGTCCTTTCTAATTGAGCCATAATATTCCATTGTATATATGTACCATATCTTCTTTATCCATTCATCTGTTGAAGGGCATTTTGTTTCTTTCCACAGTTTGACGATTGTGGCCATTGCTGCTATGAACATTGGGGTACATGTGGCCCTTCTTTGTAATGCATCTGCTTCTTTGGGGTAAATACACAGTAGTGCGATGGCAGGGTCATAGGGTAGCTCTATTTTTAATTTCTTGAGGAATCTCCACACTGTTTTCCAGAGTGACAGCAACAACTTATAATACCACCAACAGTGTAAGAGGGTTCCCCTTTCTCCACACCCTCTCCAGCATTTGCTGCTTACTGTCCTTACTGTTGATTTTGGCCATTCTAACTCGTGTAAGGTGGTATCTCAGTGTGGGTTTTTCTTTTCCCCAAAGATGTTTATTTTATTTTTTCAGTGTTATAAGATTTATTGTTCAGGCACCATACCCAGTGCTCCATGCAATACGTGCCATCCTTAATACCCACCACCAGGCTTGTCCAACCCCCCCCCCCCACAACCCCTCCTAAACCCTCAGTTTGTTGCTCAGAGTCCACAGTCTCTCATGGTTCATCTCCCCTCTGATTTCCCCCCATTCACCTTTCCCTTCCTTCTCACAATGCCCTCCATGTTTTTCTTTATGCTCTCCACGTAAGTGAGACCATAAGGTAA
>CM053621.1:18818836-18837794 GCA_028646535.1 Procyon lotor
TGAGAGACTGTGGACTATGAGCAACAAACTGAGGGCTTTGGAGGGGAGGGGGGTGGGGGCTGGGCGAACCTGGTGGTGGGTATTGGGGAGGGCACGTATTGCATGAAGCATTGGTGTTGGTGCATGAACAATAAATCTTGTAACACTGAAAAAAATAAATAAATAAGATTTTAAAAAAAAGAAAAAAAAGATAAAAAGCTTCTGCACAGCGAAGGAAGCAGTCAACAAAACAGGCAACCCACAGAATGGGAGAAAATATTTGCAAATGACACTACAGACACAAATATATTCTAACCTAAATAAATGAAAACATGTTCACACAACAGTCTGTATGCAAATACTTATAGAAACTCTATTCATGCTTGTCCCAAACTTCCAATATTCCAGATGACCTTCAGGAGGTGAATAAATAAACAAACTATAGTGTACCCATGTGATGCATATTCAGCAATGAAAACGAACAACTTACTTCAACTTACAACAACTTGCATGAACTTTAAGGGTGTTATTCTGAGTGAAAGAAACCACTCTCACAGGTTATATACTGTATAATTCCATTATAGGACATCCTCAAAAACACTAAATTGTTGTGATGGAGAAGAGATCAGTTTTTGGCAAGGTTTAGGCATGGGAGTGGAGGTTACTACAAAGGGGTAGCATAGAGGAGCTTTTTGGGGTGATAGAAATATTCTGTATCGCAAAAGAAACTGTCAACAAAACAAACAAGTAACCCACAGAATGGGAGAAGATATTCGCCAATGACACTACCGACAAAGGTCTGATATCTAAGATCTATAAAGAACTCCTCAAACTCAGCACTCAAAAAACCAATAATCACATTAAAAAATGGACAGAAGACATGAACAGATACTTCTCCAAAGAAGACATACAAATGGCTAACAGACACATGAAAAAATCTTTATCATCTTTAGCCATCAGGGAGATTCAAATCAAAATCACACTGAGATACCACCTTACACCAGTTAGAATGGCCAAAATCAACAGGACAGTCAACAACAAATGTTGGAGAGGGTGTGGAGAAAGGGGAACCCTCTTACACTGTTGATGGGAATGCAAATTGGTACAGCCACTTTGGAAAACAATGTAGAGATTCCTCAAGAAATTAAAAATAGAGCTACCGTATGACCCTGCCATCACACTCCTGGGTATTTACCCCAAAGAAGCAGATGCATTACAAAGAAGGGCCACATGTACCCCAATTTTCATAGCAGCAATGGCCACAATCGCCAAACTGTGGAATGAAACAAAATGCCCTTTAACAGATGAATGGATAAAGATGATATGATACATGTATGCAATGGAATATTATGCCTCCATTAGAAAGGACGAATATCCAACTTTTGTGTCAACATGGACAGGACTGGACGAGATTATGCTGAGTGAAATAAGCCTCATGAGAAGGAAGGGAAAGGTGAATAGGGGGAAATCAGAGGCGGAGATGAACCGTGAAAGACTGTGGACTCTGAGCAACAAACTGAGGGTTTTGGAGGAGTGAGGTGGGGAATTGGGTAAGCCTGGTGGTGTGTATTGAGGAGGGCACGTATTGCATGGAGCACTTGGTGTGGTGCCTGAACAATTAATCTTGTAACACTGAAAAAAATAAAATAAACCTATTTGGGAAAAATATAAAATGCTCTCAAAACAAACAAACAAACAAACAAACAAAAATTCTGTATCCAAATTGTGGCAGAGATTATATGAATCTATGTAATAAAATTCATTAATGTACAGAGAGGGAAATCAATTTTGTTATATGTTAATTAAGAACATGCTATAAACAAAAAAGCAAATCAACCCAGCTTTTATGAGTATGTAGGTGCCTATGAATGTTGGCTTTTGAATGGAGAAAGATGTGGCATGAAATAAATATATCTTCAATGCTGGCTACCTTGGTCGGGGAGGAAACAAAAATGACCAACTTTTTCAGTGTACTCTTTGTATTTTTTTTAAAGATTTTATTTATTTGACAGAGAGAGATCACAAGTAGGTAGAGAGGCGGGTGGGGGTGGGAGTGGGAAAGCAGGTTCCCTGCTGAGCAGAGAACCCAATGCGGGTCTTGATCCCTGGACCCTGAAATCATGACCTGAGTTGAAGGCAGAGGCTTTAACCCACTGAGCCACCCAGGCACCCCATTTTTTGTATTGTTTTGAAACAATTGTTTGAAAGCACTTACTTCAATTAGCATTTAGTGATTTCAAAATTTGAAAAACATCTACTAAAAATGGAAAACATTAGGAAGATATTTAAAAGAAAAATGTATTTCTGCTTTTTTTTTGAATACCTGATAATGTGGTAGAGAACAAGACAAATGTGTTTCCATTCTTTTTAAAATGATATTTATTTATTTGTTTGTTTGTTTATTTATTTATTTTAGAGAGAGAAAGAGAGAGAGTGATAGTGGAGGGAGGGGCAGAGGGAGAGAATCTTAAGCAGATTTCCCACTGGGCAGGAAGCTCAGTGTGGGGGGATCCATCTCACAACCTTGAGATCATGACCTAAGCTGAAGCCAAGAGTTGGATGGTTAACCAACTGAGCCACCTAGGCACCCCAATGTGTCTCTATTCTTATGGGGCACAGCCTAGTAGAGTCCAGTTTCCAACATCTTATAGGCATCTCATACACAAAATGTGGCTTCTATTAGTCTCTGCCCAATAGGATTCTTTATAAGGATCCTTGATAAATGCTTGAAACAGTGCCTGACACAAATGATTAATGTAGCTGTTATAATATATCATCTATGAATTGGAGAATAATTACCATGGAACTATACATATATAAAATGGAATATTCTTCAGTCATCAAAAAGAATGACATCTTGCCATTTGCAATATGGATGGAGCTAGAGATTATAAGTGGAATGAAGCAAAATGTGTCAGTCAGAGAAAGACACTACATGATTTCACACATATGAGGAATTTAGGAAAGAAAACAAATGAGCAAGGGAAAGAGAGACAGAGACAGAGACAGAGAGAGGGAGAGAGACCAGCCAAGAAACAGACTCTTAACTATTGAGAACAAACTGATGGTTACCAGAGGGGAAGTGGGTAGGGGGATGGGTGAAACAGGTGATGGGGATTAAGGAGCACACTTAGCAAGAAGAGCACAGGGTGACACATGGAATTGTGGAATCCCTATATTGTACATCTGAAACTAATATAACACTTCATATTAAGTATAATGGAGTTAAAATAAAATGAAAAAAAGTGTCTGGGAGTCAGTTAATATTAGTTTTGTTGGCCTGAATTTTAGTTTTGGAGCACAAATACTGTGATGGGGGTCAGATGGCAAGGATCGGTCCTGGGTTTGGTTTTATGGGTCTCCCTACTTATCTGTCTTTCTTGGCCTTGTTATCTTTTAACTTCAGGGAAACGTCTCCCTCCTTCCCATCTCCTGGTTGACCTATCACACTCCTTCAGGACCTAGGTGCAGGGCGTTTCCCTCTTAGGCTGATACTTGACTCCTTGCCTACATTTAGCTCAGAGAGTGACCTACATACCCTGGAAAGTGTGGGTGAGGCATACATAGCACTGGTGGACCTGCAGGTGAGTGAAGCTGGGAGAAATGTGATCTCAGAGCCGGGCATGATTTGAAAGGTGTTGGAGAAGTGGTCCTGCAAGGCACCAGAGATCTTTAAGGGGAATGAGGGAATTGAGGGAAATACCTAGCAATGAGGAAAAATGATACTTAAATTCTATCTCTTTCTCTAACTTAGGCAGATGGCTCTTCTTCAGGCCAATAAGGATCTCATTTCTACAGGAATGAAGGAATTTAATGTTCTGCTGAATCAGCAGGTAAGCCCAGTCACTGTCTCAAAAGGCCTAGACTCTTGGCAGGTGAGTGAGGGCAGAGAAGGGAGAATAATTTGGCACTGGGAGAGCAATGGTGCAGTTGATGGAAATCAGAGAAAGGAGGATGTTGGAATTTGTGAGTTATTCCTGAGTCACACTGCTGACCACATTCTCCCTTGCTACCCCCTGACCCCGCAGGTCTTCCCTAATCCTCCTATCCCTGAAGAAGCCATGGTGACTATGGTGGATGACTGGGTGAACTTCTACATCAACTATTACAGGAAGCAGATGGTAGGGGAGCAGCAAGAGCAGGAGAGAGCTCTACAGGAACTTCAGCAAGAGCTAAAAACTCTGTCTGCCCCTTTTCTGGACAAGTATAGGGCATTCTTGAAGTCGCTTTGAGCACCTAAATCACCCACTGCCTTTCTCCTAGCCCAAATACCTAGGCTTGCATCTCTAAGAAACCCTTAAATCCTGCCTCTGTGTTCTTCAAGTTTCTCAGGCTCTGCTCCTTCATGGTGTTACTCTACCTAGACACCTCAATAAAGACCAAATTGGTTTGCTGGTCTTCCTGGCTCTTCTGTTCTTTTTCAGTTGTCGGTCCCTGACTTTTGGAGGCAGATGGTTCCTTTTCCTTTAGCTCTGCTTCCCTGACTTGTGGAGGCAGCTGGTTCCTTTTCCTTTAGCTCTGCTTCCCTGCCTTGTGGAGGCAGCTGGTTCCTTTTCCTTTAGCTCTGCTTCCTAGATATGATCTCAGATGTTTAATTTCTTTAGAGGAGAGGTTAGCAGCCTTAAGTAACCACTGGTCAGTATTAAATAGTCTGAAGAAGAGGACAGGCAGGCAGAGACTAAAAAGAAAGTGTTGCAGGGAGGAGTTATAGAAAGAAAGAAAGAAAGAAAGAAAGAAAGAAAGAAAGAAAGAAAGAAAGAAAGAAAGAAAGAAAGAAAGAAACTCTCCAGAAATTGTGGCCCTGTGGCATTCTTGTCTAGAAGAAAGTTATTGAAGACTCCCAGTCTTGTTCACCCTATGCTAGGTGGAATCAAGAGGCCACTCATCTCAATTTTCCAATTCCTTGCCCTTAGCTTCAGCTTGAACAAAATGTAGGGTCTAATACTACAGAATACCTTCCTAGAGCATTGTTGTGATTCAGAGTTGGAAAAGATCTTGGGAAGCCTAAAATTTGTTTCCTGCAAGTGTTGTGTGATAAAGCCCTCCTGAGGAAATGAAGACCCTGAGAAGGAGCAAACCCTAAATGCTTGTATATTGGGTTGAATAAGGAGAGGCAATTGTGGAAGAGTAACTAAACTATGTGGGGAAGCTAAAGGAACATAAGGACTTAAAAAACAAAAAGAGAAAACAAGAAACAAGGTTGGTTTGTCCAGAATTGTCGTTCTCATTCTCAACTTCCTGTCCTTGAAGATAAGAATGTCACTCACAGGGCACCTGGGTGGCTCAGTCCCTTAAGGTTAAGCAGCTGCCTTAAGCTCAGGTCGTGGTCCTGGTGTCCTGGGATTCATCCCTGTGTTGGCCTCAGGGGAGGCTCAGCAGGGAGTCTTTCTCCCTCTCCCTCTGTCCAGCGCCCCCCCCCCCATGCTCATGGTTTCTGTCTCTCTCGCTCTCTCTTTCTCTCAAATAAATAAGTAAAATATTTTAAAAAATAATTAAAAATGGGACGCCTGTGTGGCTCGGTTGGTTGAGTGGCTGCCTTTGGCTCAGGTCATGATCCCACGGTCCTGGGATTGAGTCCCACATCGGGCTCCTTGCTCAGGGGGGAGCCTGCTTTTCCCTCTTCCTCTGCCTATCATTCCTCCTGATTCTGCATGCTCTCTCTCTCTCTCTCTCTGACAAATGAAAAATTAAAAAAAAAAAAAGAAAGGATCTTGGGAACCATTCAATACATCTTTTATTTTACAGATAAGAAAACCTTTGGCTCTATAATCCCTCAGCCTCAGCTCCCAGGTATGGGAAGCAGAGATTCCTCCCCACCTCCAAGGCCCCAACCATTTCCCATTTTTCCCTGGCCTAGACTCCTTTTCTCTTCAACCTGCAAACCCTGTAAACCTCTTCATCGGAAAGTGGAAACACGGCAGGGTCAGGCTCATGAGTATTTAAAAAATGAAATGGAGGTGTTAGAGGAATGTCCCACAAGATTTGTGACATTTGTGGAAAGCATCAAAGGTGCCCAGCACCAGGGAGCAGGGGAGGAAGGATAGAGGTGGGGAAGGGGCAGGAAGAGCCAGCCTAGGGTGCTCAACACAGGAATCGGGGGACTGGCCAAAGCCCTGCTGGCAGACTGGCAGGGGGAGAGCACGAGCTCTCCCTGTCATTTCCTATTTTCTCTTCAGCCAAAAAGGTTTGGTGGTGAGAGGGGTTGTTTTCTCATTTGAACCTTCAGCAACTCTTCCCTTCAGATCAGTGCACTCTTATCTCCAACTTTTTTCCCCCCAAATATGTTTATTTTATTTTTTCAGTGTTACAAGATTTATTGTTCATGCACCACACCCAGTGCTCCATTGCAATATTAGCACCTCCCCAATACCCACCACCAGGCTCGCCCAAGCCCCCACCTCCTCCCTCCAAAACCCTCAGTTTGTTGCTCAGAGTCCACAGTCTCTCATGGTTCATCTCCCCCTCTGATTTCCCCCCCATTCTCCTTTCCCTTCCTTCTCACAATGCCCTCCATGTTTTTCTTTATGCTCTGCACGTAAGTGAGACCATAAGATAATTGGCTCTCTCCACCTGACTTATTTCACTCCGCATAATCTCTTCCAGTTCCATCCATGTTGATACAAAATTTGGATATTCGTCTTTTCTAATGGAGGCATAATATTCCATTGTATATATGTAACATATCTTCTTTATCCATTCATCTGTTGAAGGACATTTTGTTTCTTTCCACAGTTTAGCGATTGTGGCCATTGCTGCTATGAACATTGAGGTACATGTGGCCCTTCTTTGTAATGCATCTGCTTCTTTGAGGTAAATGCCCAGTAGTGCAATTGCAGGGTCATAGGGTAGGTCTATTTTTAATTTTCTGAGGAATCTCCACACTGTTTTCCAAAGTGGCTGCACCAGTAATACCCCTTACCTCCAACTTTTAATTTGGTTTGGGGGCCTCATTAGTCTAGTTCAGGTGATACGGGAAACAAAGGCAGAAGAAAAATTATGAAATTTGCTTACTACCTACAGCTCATTGACAAGTTCTTAAAACAGGCAGAGTGACATTCCCCCAAGGAATGCCTCAATATTGACACTTTGCTAAGGGCAGAAGTCAATCCTAGCCCTATCCCCCCTTTCCCCCATCCTGTAAGTTTACATTAACATATAAAGATTCCTTTAGAAATTCCCTTTATCTCTAAATCCCCAAAATACATGTTGGCAATCATCCCCCAAGCATATGGCCCACAAATATACATCTGAAGGGTCTCATGACCGAGGTTGTATTAGCTGGTAATAAATAACCTTTTCCCAACATTAGCGAGCCCCATCAAGGTCCTGGAAACCTTGCTTCCAAAATTCCTTAGAGACTTTTACTAACTCCAACCCCTGCCCAACTTGAAAGTATATAATGGGCCACTCCTCATGACCCCATTACAGCTCTTTCTGACCATGGGTCCTGTCCCTGTGCTTTAGTGAAATCACCTTTTTGCACCAAAGGCATCTCAAGAATTCTTTCTTCGCCATCACCTTTGAATCTTAATATCTTTCCCACATCACAGTGTCCAAAGGGAACAAGCCTAGTGTCCCCAGCCATCCTTCCACACTTAGGGTGTGAGGATGCTAGGACCCATCAAGAGAGTTGAAACCTTCCTGGGAATCAGGTGGTGAGCACCTTTGAGATGCAGTTGGTCGTCCAGGGCCTTTCCACTGTGCCCCTCAGGAAATTTCAGTCTGTTAATGGATCCAGGGCCTTCTCAGATGGGTCATAGCATCAGTCAGTGGTCATAGCATTACTTTTGCAGAAAGTAATGCAGAAAATAAAGACCACCAGACAGTGGTCATAGATTTATTTTTGCAGAAAGACCTTCACTACTGTGCATGAGTGGAGGAGAGAGACTGAGGAGCCATATGAAAAAAGTATTAGATATACTCTGTTGCTGTATGAAGGTGAAAAGAATGGTCAGAAGCCACTTTGGCTCAATTAATGACGATAAATTGCCCATAAATTTGAAACTCTAACCTTGGGAGTTGCTAGCTAGCCGTTTCTCAAATGTGCAAAGGACAATGATCAATTATCAGATATGCTGTAGTGGAATGCGTAATTCAATGTCTAAATTCTATTCCAGTCATTCCATAAGCCTGAAATTTAGAAGTTGCAAAACGTTTTTTTTACCCCCTAAAGACAGAAACCTGTTAAGAGTGCACTGAATGTTCTTGCATTCCTATCACCCGAGCATCTTGTTGTAAATCTACAAAGGTGTAAAATTTGGGATACTTTGACTTTTCAAACACGTGAATCAAGATTACTGGGCCAATGAATACCCCAAATCCATTACTATTCTTGCAGAAAAATAAACTGAAATTAGCAAGAACAATGTTTCTTTTGCTTTGAGAGCGGTACCTACAGCATGACCCAGCAATTTGTTTTGGCCCTCACCCTGAACTTGACACTGATCTTCACCCTTAAACTTACCTGATTCTGCCCTTTCTCCTGACATTGAACCTGACATCATACTCTGAATCATACCTTGATTCTTACTCTAGAAATAACTGTTTATATACCTCATTATGTTCCTGAACCTGACCCTAATGTGATCCTCACTCTCATACTTACCTTTATCTTGCAGTCTGAAATTCACCTAATCTGTCAACTTAACTAAAACTTCAGTAAGACACACAACTGACCTTGATCTTCACTAAGTCCGTGAACATAACTCTGACCCTGATCATTAACCTCATCCTCACCAAGATATGTTAATTCATGTTGACCATTACCCTGACTCTGATCCATTTTGTTGGATCCTGATTCATTTTGTTCATACTTTAAACCTGACCTTCACCCTCACTCTCACCCTGACACTATGCTGACCCTCATCATGAACCTGATCTTGACCTGACACTTCCCCTCACTCAATTCTGACACTAACTTCATCTAGAAGTCACTGACTCTGACAGTGACCATATCTCTGACACTGATACTCACCCTAATTGGACCCCAGTGCTCACCCTGATACCAACTCACATTCTTGTCCACACTAATATAGGAGTCCCTCACATTGACCATGACACTGACACTGACTCTCACATCAACCCTTACAATGACAATATATCAGAATCGGATCCCAATCCTGCTTCTGACCCTCTTCTGTACCCTAAACTTTACTTGACACTCACTGTCCTTCACATTCTTCCATTTCCTTACCATGATGAAAATGCTCACCCTTATTGTGACCATCACCCTGACTCTGATCCTGAAGCTCATCCTGACAGTGATTCTAATTTTCATCTTCATCCTGATCTTGAAACTGTATCTCATACTGACCATGACAATGACCACCATCCTGACCTTGATTATCACTCCACCTTGATTCTGATCAGAGAAAACATGTTGGATCTGAAACGTGGTCCTCACATAAATACTGATTCTTGCCTTCACCTTGGAGCTTCAAGGTGGCCTTCAACCAGACCATGACCTTGACCATCAACTTGACTGTGACTCTTACTCTGATCTCTCAGTCTGATTATCATCTTCATACTTAACTTGTCCTTGGTCTATCTTCACCCTGATTTTAACCCTGACCTTTAACCCAAATTTTATACTCACCATGACCTTTACCCTGATTGGGACTCTGACTCTGACTCTTAACCTGAACCAGACTTCCATGTGGCTTCTATCCTTACCTATGTTGACCTTGATTATTATTTTTTTAAGGTGTTTTTCCCCCCAAATACTTTTATTTTTTCAGTGTTACCCTGATTATTTGAACCTTATTCTGATCTTGACTTTTGCCCTGGTGCTACACTTATTCTGACCTTTGACCTCACTATGACCTTCAACCTGAATATTGCCATAAGAACCTTGCCCTAAACCTAATTCTTGCCATCCCTGACACTTTGTATTAATCATGTTTTACAATTTTCTGTACTTTATGATACTTTGGAGTTTTGCAGACCTGAGAGAGACTCCCCTTCCCTGGGCTAGCTAACTCCTGCAGATAGCAAATGACTTCCCTTGTAGCATGCTTTACATATGCAAACCAATCAAACCAAAATCCATACCTCCCAACTATTTCCTTTACTGGATTTTCTAAGGGCTCTTAGATTCTTGGCTGGTATTCCTCTGCCTTAATCATCTCAGGGCCAGGTATCAGATAACCCAGGACAGCCCTATGCCTCACTGAAATTATTCAAATAAGCCAATGCTTAGCATGCTTACCATGCCTGGCCCATTCCTTTCCATGAAACCATAATAAAGCCTATGATTTGTCTTTGCTGTTTCCTGACTAACCCCAATATTTCCCCATGTGGCTCTGTGTGACATGCCATGCCCTCTCCTCTTGGGAGCTGCAAGTAACAAAATATATATATTTTTAAGAGGTCTTATTTATTTGTCAGAGAGAGAAGAAGAGAGAGAGAGAGAGCACAAGCAGGGGGAGCACCAGGCAGAGGGAGAAGCAGGATCTCTGCTGAGTAGGGACCCCAATGTGGGACTTGATCCCAGGACCCTGGGATCATGACCTGAGCCCAAGGAAGTCACTTAACCAACTGAGCCACCCAGGCATCCCAAGGCAGGCTTACTTTTTAATTGTAACATATAATGTATTATTTGTCTCAGGGATAGAGTTCTGTGATTTCTCATCCTTACACAATTCACAGTGTTCACCATAGCACATAATCTCCCCAATGTCTATCACCCAGCCATCCCATCCTTTCCACTCCCCTCCAGCAACCCTCAGTTTGTTTCTTGAGATTAAGAGTCTCTTATGGTTTCTCTTCCTCTTTAGTTTCATCTTGTTTAATTTTTCCCTCCCTTCCCTTATGATTCTGTCTTGTTTCTCAAATTCCTCATATCAGTGAGATCCTATGATAATTGTCTTTCTCTGATTGACTTATTTCACTTAGCATAATGCCCTCTAGTTCCACCCATATCGTTGCAAATATAGCCTTTACTTTTACCATAAGCCTGATACACTCACAGTTACCCTGATTCTGGCCCTCATCCTGCCCCCAGCCTTACCCAATCCTGATATGACCCTCACTCTGAGGCTGACCCTGAACTTGAAAATTATCCTGATGTTGAATTTTACATTGACCCTCACCCTAACCCTCATCTTCACACTTACTCTGACTCTAACTTTGACTTTGTTGCCCTGATGCTGAAGCTGACCCTTGTGATGCAAGTTGGCTGTGTCTTAGGACCCACAGTGGGGGCCAGTAGGACCAGTCCAAAGGATTATTGGCTTTGTGCAGCATATAAATCAAATGCAAACTGAAAGATAGTGAAGGCAGAATTTATTAAAGGTATATAGGGAGTTTAAATATGGACAGAATGTCTGGAAGCCTTAGAAAAGAAAGAAGAGTGAGTCTCATCTTTGCTTGGGGTCTGGGGTCTTATTGAGGAAGGTGGTTTGGTACATGTATCTTTTTAGTAATCTAGGAACAAAGATGAGTGTTTAGGTGTTCCCCATAAGTCACTTATGCCCTGAAGCCAGGGGTCTTGATAAGTCAGTGGTCTTGGAAAACATTCACGATGACCCCACCCAGTCACTCCTTCGATGTTATCTATTATGCTGAAAGATCCCAAAGAAATCATTAAATCCTTGACCTTCACAAGGAAGACATACATTATCTGTTCTATAAGGCATGTGTAAGGTGTGGGTAGGTCTTAGAAAGAATAGAAGCAGGAAAAGGAGCAAAGAAAGCTGTTGTTCAGGGGGTCCCTTTAGTTTTTCTGTCTTACTAGGATGAGTTTTGACTGACTTTGACCCTGACTTTGACCCTGACCCTGACACCAAATGTGATACAGACCTAATTCTGTCAAATGACTCTTACTTTAACTCCTATTCTGACTCTGACCTTCAAGCTGACCCCGACCTTTACACAGAATGTGACCCTGGATCACAATCAATATTGACAATGACTGTTCCTGATGTTTAACATGATTCTGGTCCTGATTCTCACACAAACACCGATTTGGATTCTCACCCTTAACATGACCTTAAACTGATCCCAAATACTATTCCTGACCCAGGCTCTTGGTATGATGCTAACAATCAACCTGATCCTGACTGTGACTGTCACTCTAACTCTGACACAAAACCTCACTCTAAAGGTGAATCTCATATTTATCTTGACCTTTACTTAATGCTTAAACTGACCCTGACATTCAGATTCACCCTCCCTAAACTCAACAGTAATCCTTGCCCTTACTTCTATCCTAACATTCCTCAGATACCGATCCTCATAAAGACCCTGATACTTGTCCCAGTGTTCCTCTGAACCTGACTGAAACCTCATGTTCACACTGTTTTTGACTCTGTTCATCACTGTGACCTTGAAACAGACAGTGATTCATTCTCACCCTGACCCTTGCTTACCTGACTCATGCTAACTGTAAACCTAACCCTTATACTACTCACTGTGAAACTATGACCCTGAATCTGACCAAGGTTAAATATATGAAGCATAGGGGATTTCTTTGGGTGGTGGAACTATTCTATCTGATACTGTTAAGGTAGATACATGGCTTTATGCATTTTTCAAAATCCATAGAATTTTATGACACAAAGAATGTATTGTAATGTATGTAAATTAAAAGAAAAATTATTTAGATAAGTCTAAAGAATTTCAGGAAAGAATACATAACATGACAAGAGAATCCAAATGTATTACAAATGTACAAGACAGCCTCACTGAAGGGAATGGGGCAACAAAATGTCTTAACCTAAGTGACTTTGGAAATGATGGAGTCTAAAATACTATGGCAGAAGTAACTGCACATAAGAGAGTTGACAAAATTATTTTCCACAGAAATGCATGTTAATAATTCTGATATTGCCATACATGCACATTGGAATTAAACAAGTAAATAGATGGTTGGAGTTTTTTTTCAATGTTAAAGTGGGAATTGAGAGATAGTCAAGGGGAAAAGTTAAGAATTACCCATGTGGTAATGGATTAGAGTTAGAAATAGTGTGAACAGACTTGTAGGAGTGAAATCATCATTATGGCAGCATAAGATGATCCTCTTTTCTCTACCCCCTTTAAAAATAAGCAATTAGACATCCATAACTGAACAAATGTGCCACTGTGCATTACATTAAAGAACCCAAGGGGTTTCTAGTCCACCTCTCTATCTGAAAATAAAGAAAGAGAACCTTGGTAAAGGCTGCAGATCTAAAGGAGTCAGCAAACCTTCTCTACCCCCTCTCACCACAGTTTGGGGGGAAAAGGAACCTGGAGATTGCAAAACTGTGAGATACCCATAAACAAGAGAAAGTCCAGCCTGCCTAAGGGGGAATTCCATAATGCCATTGGAACAGGATAAGGACAAGTTTGAACATAGATGAGAGAGAGGAACTTGCCAAAGGGGCACCTCTCCCAGGGCAACAATACAGGGGTGAGATTTTGGCAACAGCAATAGCCAGTTCTCTGGCAGCAAAGGTGGAAAGTGGTGGCCTGTCTCACAGAGTAGGTGGAAAGTGAAAGGTGAAAGTGGTGGGTCACTGCTTGGCTATCCTAATTGTGCTGAAGAAATCCATTTCTCTCCAGGAGCACCTGGATTTCTGAGGATTTTTGAGGACCACTATGTCTAGGAAAGGAGGAAAAAGGGAATAAATCAGATAAATATATCAAAGGGCATTGTGGGAAGAACCAAGATGCCCTTCAACAGTTGAATGGATAAAGAAGATATGGTCTATATATACAATGGAATATTATGCCTCCATTAGAAAGGACGAATATCTAACTTTTGTATCAACATGGATGGGACTGGAAGAGATTATGCGGAGTGAAATAAGTCAAGCAGAGAGAGCCAATTACCTTATGGTCTCACTTACATGCTGAGCATAAAGAAAAACATGGAGGGCATTGTGAGAAGGAAGGGAAAGGTGAATCGGGGGAAATCGAGGGGGAGATGAACCATGAGAGACTGTGGACTATGGGCAACAAACTAAAGGTTTTGAAGGGGTTGTGGGGGTGGGGGTTGGGTGAGCCTGGTGGTGGGTATTGAGGAGGGCACGTATTGCATGGAGCAGTGGGTGTGGTGCATGAACAATAAATCTTGTAATACTGAAAAAATAAAATAAACATATTGGGGGGGAAGGGATTAAAGGAACATTTCCTGCTATCTATTTCAGGACTTTAGTGAGAAGTCCACTCAAACTTTTGGTAGTATCCCACACAAATATTCCTCTACCGGCTGGGGGCACTTTAAAAGCACTATGTGCTAAACCCACACCTGCCCCAACTCTGCTCTCAGCTCCTTGTGTGCTTGTAAGTATATCTGCCTGAGTGAACTCTAGAAGACACAGAGGGTGCTCAGATAATATGCCAAAAAATGTGGACAAGGGAAAAATCATAAACTTGAACTATAACACCACCTTCTGGAATACAAAAGAATAATTTCTAATAGTCAGCCTGTTGAATTATAAGAACAAAAGACGACATAAAAGTTTAGTTAAGAAAGTGTCTGCTACTTTAAATGTGAAAGCAGAAATTCATTCCTACAAACTCTATGAAAAATAAGGAAATATACTAACAATAAATATAGTAATTCAATGAACATAAAGAATAAAATCAATGAACATAAAGAGTTCTTTACCAAGGAGATTGGAATTATGGAAAAAAAAAAAACCAAACCATTTCCTCTTAAAACAAACAAACAAACAAACAAACAAACAAACAAATTCTGGAGCTAAGAAATTCAAAGAATAAATGTAAAAATGCAATAGAGAGCACCAGTAACAGGACAGATCAGATGGAAAAAAGAAGTGACTTGGATGATAGGAATATAGAAATGATTCAATTAGAAGACTATAGAGAACTAATATTTTTAAAAAGTGAAGAAACCCGAGGAGGGGGGCAAGATGGCAGAGAAGTAGGAGATCCTGTTGCAACCTGTCCTGTAAGGTGAGTTGGATATCTACTAGAACACGCTGAAGAGCCATGAAATCAGCCTGAGGAGCAGGATTTTTCACTTCTGGATCTCTATGGGAACAGAAGATAGCAGTGGAGAGGTAAAGCAAAGTGGGAACACTTGAACCTATATTGGAGGTTAAACAAAAGGGGGAGGGAGCCACCAGAGGTGATCCAAGGGCAATAATATCCCAAAAGAAAGTGTCTAGTGGTCGGGGACCAGCATTAACTTAGTGTCTGGTTAAAAACACTTAAAAAGAGCAAAAGGTTCTGAGGAGCAACTAGTGGAAGGGGTGGTCATGGGCACGAGCCTAAGCCCACATTCACAGCAAGGACATCGCTTGCTTCAAAGAGAGACTGGTGGGGAGGTCCAGTCCGTGGTTCATGAACCTGCAGTTTTCCGCTCTTTGCACCATTTTGTGGGTGGGACACACTCCTGCAAGCACCTTAGAGAGTCTGGTGTAGTCCAGGAGCCAGCAACTTTTCTCTGTGTGCAGCACTCTCTGGACTGAGTGCATCCCTGATGGCAAAACATTCATGGCCTGTGGCAGGGTCTGGGCATTCCCAGCCGGCCCTGGAGAGAACGTGGGCAGGTGGACTAATCTCAGGCAGGAATCTGAGCACACACTGCATGGGCCTAAAGCCCAGAGAGCACTCATGGAGCCACTGAATAGTGGCTGGGGGTGTGCACCACCTGTGACAGGCTGTGCTGTGAACAGAATTTTGTAAAGGGGAGTGTGTGTTCTGGACCACCCAGAGGGGAGCAGACTGAGGCTTCTCTGTGATGCAGAGGTCTGGGAATGTATGGGAAGATTCCTTGCTTGGACTCTCCAAAAAGGTGAAAAAGCTACAAAAGGTCAAAAACCTCCAGAGAGTGAAGGACTGAGAAACCGGTTTCCACAGAGCACAGCCCCTTGATTGGGGACAGGGTGACTCTACCCAAACAAGATTGACTGGAAAACAATGTGACAGGCCCCCTTCCCCAGAAGACAAGTTAAAAGACAAAAGGACAATAATCACAGGGTTCCCAAAAAATTTTAAATCCCCAACATTAGGGGAAATCAATATAGTAAGCTCTTGATAATACATTCAAACCCGTATATTTCATAGATGCAAGTTTTTCCTTTCTTATTTTCTTCTATCTTTTTAAATTCACCATTTTCATATTTCTTGGTTTTTAAATTTTTTTAAAGCTACTTAATATTACAACTAGAGGCTTAATACAATGATAAACCCAGGAACCTGAAATAATCTTCTTCACTCGCAACGAGTTATAAATACCCTCCATCTTATCTTTATGTCGGTATTTCTATGTATTTGCTTTTGTTCTGGTATTATATAAATCTTATTCTTGGGATTCATTCTGACTAGTTTCTTTTACTTCTTATCATATATGTTTGTCGGTCTTTATGTTGGTTTGTGTTTGTTTACATACCTTATAAGTCTTATTTATGGGGCCCATTGTGGCTGGGATTTCTTTTTTTTCTCCTTCTCTTTATTTTTTTTAATATTTTATTCTTTCCTTTTGGTGATGATTCCCAATTGCTCCAAAAACGTCCAGGGTGCACCCTGCCTGGATCGTGGGTGATATATCCAGTTATACATCCTCTCATCCACTTCTCATCAAAATGACTAGGAGGAGGAACACCCAACAGAGGAAAAACCCAGAGACTGCACCCTCTCCTTCAGAACTATTGGACATGGACATAAACGATATGTCAGAAAGGGAATTCAAGGTGACAATTATCCAGGCAATGGCTAGGATCAAGGAAAACATTAGTGGCAACATTGAATCTGTAAGGGCAGAAATGAGAACCAGTATAGCAGACGTAAAAACTGCTATCAGTGAGATCCAATCTACCCTAAATAGTCTAACAGCTAGAGTTACGGAGACAGAGGATAGAATTAGTGATCTAGAGGACAAAATGGTTGAAAAGAAAGGTCAGGAGGAGAGCTGGAGCAATCTGCTCAGGAATCATGAGAAGGGACTTAGGGAAATAAATGACACCATGAAACGTTCCAACATCAGAATTACTGGAATCCCAGAGGGGTAGAGAAAGACAGAAGACTAGAAGATATAGCTGACCAAATTTTTCTGAATGAAAATTTCCCCAATCTCGGGAAAGGGACAAGTGTTCATGTCCTAGAGGCAGAAAGGCCACCCGCCAAGATCAATGAGTCTAGAAAGACAGCCAGACACATAATTGCAAAATTTGCAAATTATAATTTTAGAAAAGATGCCCTGAGGGCAGCTAGGGGGGAAGAGGTTGCTTACATATGGAGGAAAACCCCTCAGAATAATGTCAGACCTGTGCACAGAAACCTGGCAAGCCAGAAAGGGCTGGCATGATGTATTCAGGGCATTAAACGTGAAGAACATGCAGCCAAGAATACTTTATCCAGCAAGGCTGACATTCAAAATGGATGGAGAGATAAAGAGCTTCCAAGACTGGCAAGGATTAAAAGAGTATGTGACCACCAAGCTGAGACTACAAGAAATATTAAAGGGGTTCTATAAAAGTAGACATAATCCATGAATGACTTAGAACAGAAATGTACAACCTATAGAAGCAAGGACTACACAGGCAACATGATGTCAATAAACACTTATCTTTCAATAATCACTCTGAATGTGAATGGCCTCAATGCTCCCATAAAACGGCACAGGGTTGCAGAATGCATAAAACGACAGGACCCGTCCATATGCTGTCTACAAGAGACATATTTGGAACCAAAAGATACATCCAGAGTGAAAGTGAAAGGATGGAGAACCATCTTTCATGCCAATGGGCCTCATGGGGTAGCAATTCTCCTATCAGATAAATTAGATTTTCAGCTGAAGACTGTAGTCAGAGATACAGAACGACATTACATCAATCTGAAAGGGTCTATCCTCCAAGAAGATCTAACAATTCTAAACATTTATGCCCCCAATATAGGAGCACCTAACTACATAAGCCAACTGTTAATCAAAATAAAGAGTCACATTGATAGGAATACAGTAATAGTAGGAGATCTTAACATGCCACTCTCAGTAACACATAGATCATCTAAACAGAAAATCCATAAAAAAACAAGAGCTTTGAATGACACATTGGACCAGATGGACCTCATAGATATATACAGAACATTCCACCTGAAAACAACAGAATACTCATTCTTCTGGAGCGCACATGGTACTTTCTCCAGAATAGACCACAGCTAATCAGCACTCAGTGGACACCAAAACACTGAGATGAGTCCGTGCATTTTCTCAGACCACAATGCTTTGAAACTGGAACTCAACCACAAGAAGAAGTTTGGAAGGAATTCAAACACTTGGAAGCTAAAGATCAACCTGCTCAAGAATGCTGAGATCAACCAGGAAATCAAAGATGAGCTTAAAGAATTCACGGAGACCAATGAGAATGAAGAAAACCTATGGGACATGGCAAAGGCAGTCCTAAGGGAGAAATACATAGCCATCCAAGCCTCACTCAAAAAAATTGAAAAATCTCGAATACACCAGCTCTCCTTACACCTCAAAGAACTGGAATATCAACAACAAAGGAAGCCAACCCTATGCACAAGAAGGGAAATAATCAAGATCAGAGCAGAGATCAATGAGGTAGAAACTAGAGAAACAGTAGAACGCATCAATGAATCCAGAAGTTGGTTCTTTGAAATAATCTACACGATTGATAAGCCACTGGCCAAACTCATCCAAAAGAAAAGGGAGAGGACCCATAAAATTAACAAAATTATGAATGAAAGGGGAGAGATCACGACTAATCCAAAGGAAATAGAAACAATCATCAGAAATTATTATCAACAACTATATGCCAATAAGTTAAACAACCTGGAAGAAATGGATGCCTTCCTGGAAACCCATAATCTTCCAAGACTAAAACAGGAAGAAATGGACAACCTGAATAGACCAATATCTAGTAATGAGATTGAGTGGTGATCAAAAACCACCCCCCAAAAAAAAGTCCAGGACCAGACGGATTCCCCAGGGAATTCTACCAAACCTTCAAGGAAGAAATAATACCTATTCTCCTGAAACTGTTTCAAAAAATAGAAACAGAAGGAA
>CM053621.1:18838294-18858183 GCA_028646535.1 Procyon lotor
CAGATATGGACCCGCAACTCTATGGTGTAATCATCTTTGACAAAACAGGAAAAAATATCCAGGAGAAAAAAGACAGTCTCTTCAATAAACGGTGCTGGGAAATTGGACAACTATATGTAGAAGAATGAAAGTTGACCATTCTCTTACACCATACAGGAAGATAAAATCGAAATGGATAAAAGACCTCAATGTGAGGCAGGAATCTATCAAAATCCTAGAGGAGAACATAGGCAGTAACCTCTTTGATATCAACCACAGCAACTTCTTTCAAGACATGTCTCCAAAGGCAAAGGAAGCAAAAGCGAAATTGAACTTTTGGGACTTCATCAAGATTAAAAGCCTCTGCACAGCCAAGGAAACAATCAACAAAACAAACAGGCAACCCACAGAATGGGAGAAGATATTCGCAAATGACACTGCAGACAAAGGTCTGATATCTAAGATCTAAAAAGAACTCCTCAAACTCAACACCCACAAAACCAATAATCACATTATAAAATGGGCAGAAGACATGAACAGACACTTGTCCAAAGAAGACATACAAATGGCTAACAGACACATGAAAAAATGTTCATCATCTTTAGCCATCAGGGAGATTCAAATCAAAACCACACTGAGATACCACCTTACACCAGTGAGAATGGCCAAAATCAACAGGACAGTGAACAACAAATGTTAGGGTGTGGAGAAAGGGGCACCCTATTACTCTGTTGGTGGGATTGCAAGCTGGTACAGCCACTTTGGAAAATAGTGTGGAAATTCCTCAAGAAGTTGAAAATAGAGCTACCCTATGACCCCGGCATCGCACTAATGGGTATTTACCCCAAAGAAACCAATGCATTACAAAGAAGGGCCACATGTACCCCAATGTTCATAGCAGCAATGGCCACAATTGCCAAACTGTGGAAAGAACCAAGATGCCCTTCAACAGATGAATGGATAAAGAAGATATGGTCCATATACACAATGGAATATTATGCCTCCATTAGAAAGGACAAATATCCAACTTTTTTATCAACATGGATGGGACTGGAAGAGATTATGCGGAGTGAAATAAGTCAAGCAGAGAGAACCAATTACCTTATGGTCTCACTTACATGCTGAGCGTAAAGAAAAACATGGAGTATATTGTGAGAAGGAAGGGGAAGGTGAATGGGGGAGACCAGAGGGGGAGATGAACCATGAGACTGTGGACTGTGAGCAACAAAATGAGGGTTTAGGAGGGGTGGGGGTGGGGGGCTGGGTGAGCCTGGTGGGTATTGAGGAGGGCACGTATTGCATGGAGCACTGGGTGTGGTGCATGTACAATAAATCTTGTAACACTGAAAAAATAAAATAAACATTTTTTGGTAAAAAAAGACATTATTATGCAGAGAGACAGGGAAAAAAATGGGGAAACATTTCCTATAGTATATACATTGATCAGCATTGGATTGCACATGTTAATGTCAGGAAGCAGACTTAACAAAGATCGGGAAGAGTTCACCCAGTAAACTTAACAAGGTCACTGGTTCATTGATCAAAAGAAAATAAAATTAAATAAATAAACAAACAAACAAACAAACAAATAAATAAATAAATAAATAAATAAATAAATAAATAGTGATGATATGTATTGATGGTCCAAGGGCCAGTGTTTGTTAAAAGATAGGAAAGAATACCTCAAACAGTTGGAGAGTTAGGTATGGGATAATCTGAGTTCTATCACTCAGTCACTATATTGGGCGTTCTCAACCAGTCAGGATGATCTGCTAATGCCATGGAGACAGTGGCCAGGGAACTCCGTCATCTATGTGCTGCCCACGTTTTTCACTCTCCTTCAGTTTGTGTTCTCATCTTATAGACACCCAGATTATATCCTCTAATTTCAAATAAAGGAAATTTTTTTGCTCTGTTATTTTAAGGGATAAGAGGCTGAATAATGTTCTTCAGCGGAATGCATTCCAGGTCTATTCGAGATATATAATAGCCAGATGGAAAACGAAATGGCCAATGTGAAATTGTTCCTGCTCATGGGCATTCTTCTACAGTCTGTCTTAAATTGATAAACAACGAAGCAGCAAATATTAATGGGCTCTAATAAAAAGTTACAGATTAGGGACGCCTGGGTGGCTCAGTGGGTTAAGCCTCTGTCTTTGGCGCAGGTCATGAACTCAGGGTCCAGGGATTGAGACCCACATTGGGCTCTCTGCTCAGTAGGGACTCTGCTTCCCCCTCTCCCTCTGTCTGCCTCTCTGCCTACTTATGATCTCTCTCTCTCTGTCAAATAAATAAATTTAAAAAAAAGTTACAGAATAAATTTAGAAAGTACTTTGAATATCAATATATGGATTTCCTGGGGCACCTGGGTGGCTCAGTGGGTTAAGCCTCTGCCTTAGGCTCAGGTCATGATCTCAGGGTCCTGGGATGGAGCCCTGCATCAGGCTCTCTGCTCAGCAGGGAGCCTACTACCTTCTCTCTGCCTGCCTCTCTGCCTACTTGTGATCTCCCTCTCTGTGAAATAATAAATAAATAAATAATCTTTAAAAAATATATATATGAATTTCCTACCTAGCTCTACTAAAATGTGCAATCTACAAAAGTAGGTATAAAGAGAAAAGAAAAAAGGAAACCTTCAAATCTTGGACTAAAGTGTAGCTGACCAGGGACTCTGGGCAGATGAAATAGGGAGATGTCCCTCAAACGTAGACCTTTCCCGTTCAATTCAAGGATGACTTCTGGAAATCTAGAGCACAAGTTGATGACTCTACACTAACAATACCTACCATATATTTCAACCAGTCATTAAGGGTTCTGATCGGCCTTGTGTTCGGTGATAAAAGAATTGTGGAAAATGTGGAAATGACTTGATAATAGATGTGTATCAAAGGTCATGGGATGATGCACTTTCCTCGTACAGAAAAGATAAGCGCCAACAACAGATCAAGGGGCTGGATGGACAAATCAAGAGGACAATTGAGTAGCATGACATGAAGCATGGGTCTCTCTTTTTTTTTTAAAGATTTTATTTATTTGATAGAGAGAAACACAGCGAAAGAGGGAACACAAGCAGAGGGAATGGTAGCAGGAGAAGCAGGCTTCCCGCCGAGCAGGGATCCCAATGTGGGGCTCAATCCCAGGACCCTGGGATCATGACCTGAGCAGAAGGCAGACGCTTAATGACTGAGCCACCCAGGCGCCCCGCATGTGTCTCTTCTGAGAAGAGAATTTTTTTTAATTTTTTAAAAGATTTTATTTATTTATTTGACAGAGAGGAGAGAGATCACAAGTAGGCAGAGAGGCAGGCAGAGAGAGGGGAAAGCAGGCTCCCCACTGAGCAGAGAGGCCAATGCGGGGCTCGATCCCAGGACCCTGAGATCATGACCGGAGCCAAAGGCAGAGGCTTTAACCCACTGAGCCACCCAGGTGCCCCTGAGCAAGAGACTTCCCTGGTCCTAAAAGGATAGAAAAAACAATCTAGAAGAACACAGGAGAAGGGAGGGAAACATACAATGAGATAAATTCAGAGAGGGAGGCAAACCCTAAGACAGTCTGAACTACAGGAAACACACTTAGGGTTGCAGGGGTTGGGGCAGAGGAGGAGGTTTTGATAAATAATGAGGGGAATGGGATGGGCCTGAAGGGAGGCACTTGATCTCATGAGCACTGGGTCCATGGTTCAACTGATGGATTCACTCAATTCTAACCCTGAAACTCATAATAAACTCTATGTTGAACAAATGGAATTTAAATAAAAAGAAAAATCAACTATGGGGCGCCTGGGTGGCTCAGTCGTTAAGCATCTGCCTTCGGCTCAGGTCCTGGTCCCAGGGTCCTGGGATCAAGCCCCACATCGGGCTTCCTGCTTGGCAGGAAGCCTGCTTCTCCCGCTTCCATTACCTCTGCTTGTGTTCCCTCTCTCGCTGTGTTTCTCTCTGTCAAATAAAAAAAAAATCTTAAAAAAAGAAAAGAAAAATCAACTAAAAGACACAATTTAAACATCAAATATATTACTATATTTATTCAAAATATATTAAGCCATGGCATGAGAAAGGTCAATATTTCAATATAGATAATATCCTGGTAGAAATAAGTGATACATTGTCAGGAGATCTTTTCAAGTCAGTGAACTTTGTGAACAATGTTCTCCAATATCCAAGAATTCCCACACTTTTCTCATGGTCTCATAAAATGAATGCCATGCTACCAAAGGATGTGAGTCCTGAGAATACTTATGAAGCTTAACATTATTTCAGGGATCCTTCATGTTTTGATTTTTGTTTTCTGAAATGGATTTCCTCTGAGAATTTCAGCTCATCTAAACGTTTCTTTCTGTCAATGTAATTTAATTCAGCATTGGATGGCTCTCTCTACACTATGGTGTACTTCTCTTGACGTATTTTTATACCTGAAAGGTAGAATCAGGACCATTTGGTGGATTTTTTTTGTTTTGTTTTCATTACTATTTTTTTCTACGTTTTTTGTTTAAAAAGAATCCTGATGAAAAAAAATCCATGCTTTTAAGAAGGGCAGAGTGCTTGATCAAAACCAAACAGAGAGAATTTAACTTGGAAATGTGAGAGAAGAATGGAATGCTTTCTTGTTCCATAGGGATCTAATCCCTGAGTAAGAAAATAATTGAAAGGCCAAGTACAGGACAACTCTTTAGGATATGCTCCATCCTTGTATGAGCTTTAGACAATAACTTGGCTTTCGCTCTAACAACCTTGCTTTGTTGCCCAATAGGAAATACATAAACAGATATATAGAAAGATAGATTAAGGGGAGCCTGGGTGGCTCAGTCGTTAAGCGTCTGCCTTCGGCTCAGGTCATGATCCCAGGGTCCTGGGATCGAGCCCCGCATCAGGCTCCCTGCTCTGCGGGAGGCCTGCTTCTCCCGCTACCATTCCTTCTGCTTGTGTTCCCTCTCTCGCTGTGTCTCTCTCTGTCAAATAAATAAAATCTTTAAAAAAAAAGAAAGATTAATTAATGAAAATTAATTAATTTTAATAAATTTAATTACTAAAAATAATTAAATTAATTAATAAAAATTAACTACTAGGTAAAAATTCTATCCATCATTCAAGCAGTAAATGAATCATTAAATAGTGGGCCAACAGTTAGGTGAATAAATTGGCAACATTTTCTTTAGTAAATCCATCAGTCAGCATGGGATTCCACATGTTAATCCCAGGATGGAGACTTAGGAAAGATGGGGAGGAGTTCAACCAGTAATGTTAACAGGGTCACTGGCTATTTGGACAAAAAAATAGTGAAAAAAGGAAGGAAGGAAGGAAGGAAGGAAGGAAGGAAGGAAGGAAGGAAGGAAGGAAGGAAGGAAGGAAGGAAGGAAGGAAGGAAGGAAGGAATAACTACATAAATAAATAGATGAATGAATGAATGAATGAATGGTGATGATTCATGATGATTTTCCAAGGTCCAGTGTTTCCTTTTTTTTTTTAAAGATTTTATTTATTTGACAGAGAGAAACACAGCGAGAGAGGGAACACAAGCAGAGGGAATGGTAGCGGGAGAAGCAGGCTTCCTTCCAAGCAGGAAGCCTGATGCGGGGCTCGATCCCAGGACCCTGGGACCATGACCTGAGCTGAAGGCAGATGCTTAATGACTGAGCCACCCAGGTGCCCCTTAAATTTCGATATATGGATTTCCTTACCTTCCTCTACCAAAATGTCCAATCTATAAAAGAAGGAAAAAAGAGAAATAAAAAAGAATAAAACCCTCAAAACTCAAAGTACAATGAGGCTTGCCAGTGGCTGTGGGTGGATGATATAGGGAGATATCCAGTAAAGGTAGACCTTTCCCGTTCAGTTCAAGGAAGAATTGTGGAGATCTAGAGCACAGACTGATGACTCTAAGCAAACAATACTTACTCTCTACTTCAACCAGTCTTTGAGCATTCTGATATGCCATGAGTTCGTTGATAAAAGAATGGTAGAAAATGTGGAAATGATTTGACAATATACGTGTATCAAAGGATCATGGGATGCACCTTCCGCATAGAGAAAGGTTAAAAGTCAAGGACGAGGCGAGGAAGCTGGAGGGACAATTCAAGACGACACTTGAGTAGCATATCATAAGGCATGGGGATCTTCTGAGTGAGATATTTCTTGTGACAGAACAGTGTTATGCCTATGTAGCCTGCCCTGGTCCTACAAAGACAGAAAAACCAACCTAGAGGAACACAGTGTAAGGGAAGGAAACATAAAATGAGATAAGTACAGAGAGGGAGGCAAACAATAAGAGATTCTGAACTACAGGAAACACACTTAAGGTCTCAGGCAGGGGCGGATTGGGACGATGGGGCAATTGATTGTGGGGGTGGGATGGGCTCAAAAGGCAGCACTTGATGTCATAAACACTGGGTCTGATGCACAACTGATGAATTGAATCAATTCTACCCCTGAAACTCATTATAAATTTTATGTTAAATAAATGGAATTTAAAGAAAAAGAACAACAAATTAAAGATACACTACAATAATCCATTACATTATTGTCTTATTATTCCAATTTACTATCCCATGAAATGAGAAAGGACACTATTTCGATATAGGTAATACCATGCTACAAAGAAATGACACATTTTTAGGAGATCTTGCCAAGCCAATGAAGTTTGTGAAGAAAGTTCTACAATATCCAAGAATTCCCATGCTGGGCTCATGTAGCCATAGGTTGAATCTCATGCTACCAAGGGTGATAGTCCAGTGAAATCTCTTGAGGGTTAAGCGAATTTCAGGGATCCTTCATGTTTTGATTTTTGTTTTTTGAAATGGATTTCCTCTAAGAATTTCAGCTCATCTAAATGTAGCATTATGTCCATAATGTTTTCCTATACCATTGACTATTATGGAAATTCAGCATTGGATGGCTCTCTGTACATGAGGATGCAATTCACTTGTGGATTTTTTGGTACCAAAAATGTAGAATCAGGACCATTTGGGGGATGTTTTTGTTGTTGTTGTTGTTTTCTTCTCTTTTGCTGTTTTCTTATTTGTTTCTTTTCTTTTTCTTAAAAAAGAACCTTGATTATAAAGATCTATGCTTAGAAGTGCTCAGTGCTTGATCAAAACCAAAATCAACAAGGTAGTAAACAACAAATGTTGGAGAAGATGTGGAGAAAGGGGAACCTTCTTCCACTGCTGTTGGGAATGCAAGTGGGTGCAGGCACTTTGGAAAATGATTTGACAATAGACGTGGATCAAAGGATTATGGGATGCACTTTCAGAGTACAAAAAAGTTAAGGGCCAACAACAGGGCAAGGAAACTGGGTGGATAATTCAAGATGACAGCTGGTTAGCATGACATAAAGCATGGTGCTGTTCAGAGCAAGAGACATCTTGGGACAGACCAGTCATATGCCTGGGTAGACAGGCCTCGTCCTACAAACATAGAAAAACCAATCTAGAGGAAGACAGTGGAAGGTAAGGAAATATAAAATGAGATAAATACAGAGCGGAAGGCAGACCACAAGATTCTCTGAAGTACAGGAAACACACTTAAGGTTGCTAGGTGTGTTAGAAGGGGAATATGGGGAAATAAATTGGGGTGGATGGGACAGGTGTGAAGGGTGACACTTCATGTCATGAGTCATGGGTCAGAGGTACAACTGATGAGTTCACTCAATTCTCCCCTGAAACTGATAATAAACTCTATGTTCACCAAATGGAATTTAAATAAAAAGAACAATCAATTAAAGGATACAATACAATAATCAATTACATTTTGTATTATTATTCCAATTATACTATGCCATGAAATGAGAAAGGACAGTATTCTGATATAGGAAATTACCTGGTACAAAGAAATGATCCAATTTTAGGAAATCCTTTAAGCCAGTCACCTTTGTGAAGAAAGATCTCCAATATCCATAAATTCCCATGCTGGGCTCATGAGCTCATAGGATGAATGCCATACCACCAAAGAACGTGAGCCCCATGAAATCTCCAGAGGGTTAAGATTATTTCAGAGATCCTTCACGTTTTGATTTTCGTTTTCTGAAATGGATTTCTCTGAGAATTTGAGCTCATATAAACGTTGAGTTCTGTCCAGATAATATTTTCCAATCCCATTGACTGTTATGGAAATTCAGAATTGGATGATTCTCTTTGCACTATGGTGCACTTCACTTGTGAATTTTTTATACGGGAAATGTAGAATCAGGAATGTATGTTCAGTTTTTTTGGTTTGTTTTGTTTTCTTTTTGTATTCTTTTTCTTAAAAGAAGAATCTTTATTAAAATGATCCTTGCTTCTTAGAAGAGCAAGGATCACTGCTCAATGCTTCATCAAAACCAGAGAAAGTGTAATTTGGAAATATGATAGAAGAATGGAAAGTTGGTTTTCACTCAACCCAGCTTGCTTTGCTGCCCCCCAAGTAATACATAGACAGAGAGAGAGAAAAATAGATGATAGATAGATAGATAGGTGAATAGATGAATTAATGAATTAACAGGTAAAATACAATCAATGAATCGATCAATCAATGAATCATTAAATGTGTGGGCAGACATACAGGTAAGTAAATGGGCAAATATTTCTTTTAGTAAATACATTAATCAACATGGGATTGGACATGTTAATCCCAGGAAGCCAACTTAGGAAAGATGGGGAGGAATTCACCCAGAGTCACTTGCTCTGTGGGCATAAATATAATAAACAAACAAACAAATAAATAAATAAATAAGTGATGATACACATTTATTGTCAAGGGCTAGTGTTTCCTAAAAGATAAGAAAGAATACTATTAGGAGTTGGAGTGATAGATTTGGGTTGATTTGAATTCTATCCCTCAGTCACTGTACGTGGTGTTCACAACCAGTCAGTATGACCTGCATTGTAAGTCATTCCATGGGGATGGTAGCCAGAGAACTCATTCATGTCTATGTTGCTGGCGTTCTTCACACTCCTACAGTTTGGTTTATCATCTCATGGACACTGAGATTATATCCTCTGGTTTCAGATAAAGAACTTTTTGCTTTGTTTTTTTTTCTAAAGGACATGTGGCTCCAAAATGTTCTTGAGAGGAAAGCATTCTGGGTGAATTCCAGATATGCAATAGCCATATGGAAAATCAAATGGCCTAAGTGAAACTGTTCCTCCTCATGGGGATTCTTCTAGAGTCCATCCCAAATTGAAACTCAATGAAGTAGCAAATATTGAATAAGATCTAACACAAGGTTACACATAAGATATCTCTGAATAAACATAACCAAAGAGGTAAAGGATATGTACTCGAGGATATACAGAATGCTCATGAAAGAAATTGAAGAAGACACAAAAAGGTGGAAAAGCATTCCATGCTCATGGATTGGAAGAATAAACATTGTTAAAATGTATATACCACTCAGAGCAATCTATACTTTCTGTGCCATCCAGATCAAAATTCCACTGGTTTTCGTCAAAGGTCTGGAACAATCAATCCTAAAATTTGTATGGAAGCAAAAAAGACTCCAAATTGCTAAGGAAATGTTGAAATAGGAAACAAAGCTGTGAGCATAACATTGCCTGATTTCAAGCTTTACTACAAAGCAGTAATCACCAAGACAGCACGATACTGGCACAAAAACAAACACATAGATCAGTAGAACAGAATAGAGAGCCTAAATATGCAGATATAGACCTGCAACTCTATGGTCCAATAATCTTTGACAAAACAGGAAAAAATATCCAGTGGAAAAAGGACAGTCTCTTCAATAAATGGTGCTGGGAAATTTGGACAAGTATATGTAGAAGAATGAAACTTGACCATTCTCTTACACCATAAACGAAGATAAACTCAAAATGGATAAAAGACCACAACGTGAGGCAGGAGTCTCTCAAAACCCTAGAGAAGAACATAAGCAGTAACCTCTTTGACATCAGCCACGGCAACATCTTTCAGGACATGTCTCCAAAGGCAAAGGAAACAAAAGCTAAGATGAACTTTTGGAACTTTTATCAAGATAAAAACCTTCTGCTCAGCGAAGGAAACAATCAACAAAACAAACAGGCAACCCTCAGAATGGGAGAAGATATTCGCAAATGACACTACTGGCAAAGGTCTGATATCTAAGATCTATAAAGAACTCCTCAAACTCAACACTGATAATCATATCAAAAATGGGCAGAAGATATGAACAGACATTATTTCAAAGAAGACATACAAATGGCTAACAGACACATGAAAAAATGTTCATCATCTTTAGCCATCAGGGAGATTCAAATCAAAACCACACTGAGATACCACCTGACACCAGTTAGAATGGCCAAAATCAACAGGACAGTCAACAACAAATGTTGAAGAGGGTGTGGAGAAAGGGGAACCCTCTTCCACTGTTGGTGGGATTGCATGTTGGTGCAGCACTTTGGAAAACAGTGTGGAGATTCCTCAAGAACTTAAAAATAGAGCTACCCTATGACCCTGCCATCGCACTACTGGGTATTTTCCCCAAAGAAGCAGATGCAGTACAAAGAAGGGCCACATGTAACCCAATATTCATAGCAGCAATGAGCCCAATTGCCAAACTGTGGAAAGAACCAAAATACCCTTCAACAGATGAATGGATAAAGAAGATATGGTCCATATATACAATGGAATGTTATGTCTCCATCAGAAAGGACGAATATCCAACTTTTGTATCAACATTGATAGAATTGGAAGAGATTATGCAGAGTGAAATAAGTCAAGCAGAGAGAGTTAATTATCTTATGGTTTTACTTATGTGTTGAGCATAAGGAAAACATGGGGGGCATTGTGAGAAGGAAAGGAAGGGTGAATGGGGGGAAATCAGAAGGGAGAGGAACCATGACAGACTGTGGATTCTGAGCAACAAACTGAGGGTTCAGGAGGGGTGGGAGTGGGGGGATTGGGCGAGCCTGGTGGTGTGTATTGAGGAGGGCACATATTGCTGGGAGCACTGGGTGTGGTGCATGAACAATCTTGTAACACTGAAAAAATAAAATAAATATATTTGGGGGGAAAAAAAGAAACTAGATCCCAATGGAATAAGAAAACTTTCTATCCTTGTCTCCCATTTCCAAGTTCAACTTTTTCTTTTTGGTTTTGATCAAGCATAGAGTCTTTCTAAGAAGCATAGATTTTATAAAACAAAAAGAATCTTCTTTTGGAAAAAACGAAAACGAAAACAGAAACAAAAAAGAAAATAAAAACAAAAGAAAAATACATCTCCCAAATGGTCCTGATTCTACATTTCTGGTATAAAAACTCTACAAGTGAAGTGCACCATAGTTCAGAGAGCCATCCAATGGCATGGGAATGAGATGGGAAAACATTACATGGACAGAACTCAAGGTTAAGATGAGCTGAATTCTCAGAGGAAATCCATTTCAGAAAACAAATTTCAAAACATGAGGGATCCTGAAATAATCTTAATCCTCGGGAGATTTCAAGGGACTCACGTCCTTTGATAGCATGATGTTCATCCTAAAAGTGCATGAGCCCAGCATTGAAATTCATAGCTATTGGAAAACTTTCTTTACACGGTTCACTGGCTTAGCAAGATCTCCTAAAAATGTATCATTTCTTTGTACCAGGGTATGTCTTATATGGAAATAGTGTCCCTTCTCATTTTATGGCATAGTCTATTATGAGTTTCAGGGGTAGAATTGAGTGAATTCATCATTGCACCTCAGACCCAGTGCTCATGACATCATTTGACCCTTCGGACTATCCCTCCCCATTAATAACCCCTTCGTTCTCCTCTACCCCCGCAGCAACCCTGAATATTTCCTGTAGTTCAGAGTCTCCTACGGTTTGCTTCCCTCTCTGTATTTATCTCATTTTATGTTTCCTTCCCATTGCCTGTGTTCCCCAGTTTGGTTTTTCTATCTCTGTAGGACCAGGGCTTACTAACCAGACAAATGACCATTCTGTCACAAGAAATCTCTTACTCTGAAGAGACCCATGCTTCATGTCATGCTACTCAGATGTCATCTTGAATGCCCACCTAGCTTCCTTGCCCTGTTGTTGACTCTTAACTTTTTTGTACAAGGAAAGTGCATCCCATGATCCTGTGATCCACGTCTATTTTCAAATCATTTCCACATTTTCTACCATTCTTTTATTGTGAACACATAGCAGATTAGAATGCTAAATGACTGGTTGAAGTACAGAGTAGGTATTATTAGCTTAGAGTCATTACCTTGTGCTCTATTTCTCCAGAATTCATCCTTGCACTGAACAACAGGAAAGGTCTAACTTTGAGGGACATCTCCCTATTTCATCTGCCCACAACAGGGGCAAGCCCCTTGTACTCTGAGGTTTGAGGGTTTCTGTTTCTTTTTATCTTTTGTCCCCCTTTTGTAGATTGCACATTTCAGCAGATCCAGGTAATAAAATCCATATATCTAAATATGATGGAACTTTTAAAATTTGGATTGTATAACTTTTTATTAGATGTCATTGAATATTTGTTACTTCATTGAATACCCATGAGGGACGGATGGTAGAAGAATCCCCATGAGCAGGAACTCTTTCACCTTGGCCATTTCATTTTCCATCTGGCTATTTTATATCTGGAATTCAGCTGGAATGCTTTCCTCTCAAGAACATTTTTCAGCCCCCTTTCCTTTAAAAAAAAACAATGCAAAAAATGTTCCTTGATTTGAAACTAGAGGATATGCTTTGGGTGACAATGTGATAAGAACAAAACTGAAGGAGAATGAAAAACGCTGACAACACATAGATGAGTGAGTTCCCTGGAAACCATCTCCACGGAATGAGTCATGATGCAGGACATCCTGAATGGTTGAGAACGCCCCATATAGTGACTGAGTGATAGCATTAACATCCACCCATATCTATCAGTCCAACTCTTAGTACTATTATATCTTTTATTTTAGGAAACACTGGCTCTTGGAAAATGAACTCCCATCATCACTATTTATTTATTTGTTTGTTTGTTTACTTGCTTGTTTGTTTGTTTATTATTGTTTTTGCCCAAAGAGCCAGTAACCTTGTTAACTTTACTGGGTGAACTCCTCTCCATCTTTCCTCAGTGTGTTTCCCAGGATTAACATGTGCAATCCCATGTGATTGATATATTTACTAAAAGAAATGTTTTCCCATTTATTTACCTGTGTTTCCACCCACGTATTTAAAGAATCATTGATTGATTGATTGAATTTTTTCCTTATTAGTTAATTAATTAATCAATCAATCAATCAATCTCTATATCTTTCACTCTCTCTATTTCCTGGTGGGCAGCAATGAAAGGTTGATTGAGTGAAAACCAAATGATAGTCCAAATTTCCCCAGGACGCAGGGCATCCTAGACATTGCCCTGTATTTGCCTTTTTCAATTATTTTCCTAATGAGAAAGTAGATCCGGATGGAAGAAGAAAGCTTTCCATTCTTCTCTCACATTTCCAAGTTGAACTTTCTCTGTTTTGTTTTGATCAAGCATTGAACCTTTCTAAGAAGCATGGATCTTTATCATCAGATCTTTCTTTTAAGATAAAACAAACAAACAAAAACAACAAAAGAAAACAAACAAAAAAACACATCCCCAAATGATCCTGATTCTACATTTCTGGTGTAAAAAATCCACAAGTGAATTGCACCATAGTGTGGAGAGTGCCATCCAATGCTGAATTTCTGTTACCGTCAACGGGATAGGCAAACATTACAGGGACAGAACACAGCGTTTAGATGAGATGAAATTCTGAGGAAATTCATTTCAGAAAACAAAAATGACATCATGGAGGGTTCTTGTAATATTCTTAACCATCAGGTGATTTCACGGGACTCATAGCATGGCGTTCATCTTACAAACGCATGAGCCCAGCGTGGGAATTGTTGGATACTGGAGAAATTTCTTCACAAATTTCACTGGCTTCACAAGATCTCCTAAAGATGGATCATTTCTTTGTACCAGAGTATTTCCTATATTGAAATAGTATCCTTTCTCATTTCATGGCATAGTATACTTGGAATAATACTAGAACAGTGTATTTGTTTTTTTTATTGTATCCTTTAATTGATTGTTCTTTTTTTTTAAGTCCATTTTTTCATCATAGAGTTTAATATGAGTTTCAGGGGTAGAATTGAGTGAATTCCTATCAGTTCCACCTCAGACCCAGTGCTCATGACATCAAGTGACCCTTTGTGCCATCCCACCAACCCCTATTAATGACACTATCCTCACCATCTGCCCCCCCAGCAACTCTATATGTTTCCTGTAGTTCAGAGTCTCTTATGGATTGCCTCCCTCTGTGTATTTATCTCATTTTATGTTTCCTTCCCTTCCCCTGTTTTCCTCTAGATTGTTTTTTCTATATGTGTAGAACCGGGTCTGACTACCCAGGCATATGACTGTTCTGTCCCAAGAAATATCTTGCTCTGAAGAGCCCCATGCTTCATGTCATGCTACTCAGCTGTCATCTTGAGTTGTCCCTCCAGCTTCCTTGCCCCAATTTTGGATCTTAACTTTTATGTCAGTGGAAAGTGCATCTCATGATCCTTTGGTCCACGTCTATTGTAAAATCATTTTCTCGTTTTCTACCATTCTTTTATCAGCAAACCTGCAGCAAATCGGAGCTCTCAAAGAGTGTTTGAAGTATAGAGTAGGTATTGTTAGCTTAGAGTCATAACCATGTGCTCTAGATTTCCAGAATTCATCCTTGCACTGAAAGGAAATGATCTACCTTTGAGGGACATCTCCCTATTTCGTCTGCCCACAGCCCCTGGCAAGCCCTATTGTGCTCTGAGTTTTGCCTTTTATCTTTTTCTCTTTTTTCCTTGTATTGTAGATTGCACATTTCAGTAGAGCAAGGTAAGAAAAACCATGCATCGTCTTTGAAAGATCTTTCTAAATATGGGTTGTGTAACGTTTTAGTAGAGCTCATTCAATATTTGCTGCTTCATTGAGTGTCAATATGGGACAAACTGTAGAAGAATCCCCATGAACAGGAATTTCAAGTAGGGCATTTAGTTTTCCATCTGGCTACTGTTTATCTGGAATTCACTTGAAATGCTTTCTTCTCAAGAATATTTTTCATTCTCTTGACCTTTAAAGAGACAAAGCAGAAAAAGTTCCTTTATTTGAAACTAGAGGGAATATTCCGAGTGTCCATCTGACGAGAGAGCAATCTAAAGGAGAGTGAAAAACGCTGGCAACACAGAGGACTGAGTTCCCTGGCCACTGTCTCCATGGAATGCGTCATGATACAGATCATCCTGAATGAGAATGCCCCATACAGTGACTGAGTGTTAGCACTCACATCAACCCATATCTATCTCTCCAACTTTTTTTTAAAAGATTTTATTTATTTGACAGAGAGAAACAGAGCGAGAGAGGGAACACAAGCAGAGGGAATGGTAAACCCTCTGAGCAGGCTCCCTGCCCAGCAGAGAGCCCAATGCGGGGCTTGATCCCAGGCCCCTGGGATCTGACCTGGGCCAAAGGCAGACGCCTAACGACTGAGCCACCCAGGCACCCCTATCTCTCCAACTCTTAGTAGTATTCTTTCTTATCTTTTTGAAACAATGGCCCTTAAAAATCAGTGGGCATCATCAGTATGTATGTATGTATGTATGTATGTATGTATGTATTTGCCCAAAGAGCCACACATCCTGTTAACTTTATTGGGTGAATGCTTCCCCATCTTTCCTAAGTCTGATTCCTGGGATTAACATGTGCAATCCCATGCTCATTGATGTATTTACTAAATGAAATGTTTTCCCATTTATTTACCTGACTGTCAGCCTACTTATTGAGTCATTGATTGATTGATTGGTTGAATGTTAACCTATTAAATATTTCATTTATTAATCTATCTATCTATCTATCTATCTATCTATCTATCTATCTATCCATCTACTTATTTCCTGGTGTGCAGCAATGCAATCTTGACTGAGCAAAAGCCAAGTGTAAGTCCAAAGGTCCCAAGTACAAATGGCATCCTAGAGAATTGCAGAGTACTTGGTCTCTACAATTATTTTCTTAGTCAGTAAATAGATCCCTATGGAACAAAAAAGCTTTCAATTCTTCTCTCACATTTCCAAATTCAACTTTCTCTGTTTGGTTTTGATCAAGCATTGAGGCTTTCTAAGATGCATGGATCTTTAAAATCAAGACTCTTCTTGGGTGCCTGTGTGGCTCAGTGGGTTAAAGCCACTACCTTTGGCTCAGGTCATGATCTCAGAGTCTGGGATTGAGCCCCACAATGAGTTCTCTGCACAGCTGGAAGCTGCTGCCCCCCAGTCTGCCTACTTCTATGCTTACTTGTTATCTCTCTTTCTCCCTCTCTGTCCAGTAAATAAATAAATAAAATATTTTAAAAAATAAAATCAATTTTTTTTTATTTTTTCAGTGTTACAAGATTTATTGTTCCTACACCACAACCAGTACTCCATGCAATACGTGCCCTCCCCAATACCCACCACCAGGCTTGCCCAATGCCCACCCTTCTCCCTGCCAAAACCCTCAGTTCGTTGATCATAGTCCACAGTCTCTCATGGTTCATCTCCCCCTCTGGTTTCCCCGCATACACCCCGCTTCCCTCTCACAATGCCTTCCATGTTTTTCTTTACGCTCAGCACGTAAGTGAGACCATAAGGTAATTGGTTCTCTCTGCTTGACTTATTTCACTCTGCATAATCTCTTCCAGTCCCATCCATGTTGATACAAAATTTGGATATTCGTCCTTTCCATTGGAGGCATAATAATCCATTGTGTACACGTACCATATCTTCTTTATCCATTCAACTGTTGAAGGGCATCTAGGTTCTTTCCACAGTTTGGCAATTGTGGTCATTGCTGCTATGAACATTGGGGTACATGTCGCCCTTCTTTGTAATGCATCTGTTTTTTTGGGGTAAATACCCAGTAGTACGAAGGCAGGGTCAAAGGGTAGCTCTATTTTTAATTTCTTGAGGAGTCTCCACACTGTTTTCCAAAGTGGCTGCACCAGCTTGCAATCCCACCAACAGTGGAGGAGGGTGCCCCTTTTTCCACACCCTCTCCAACATTTGTTGTTTATTGTCCTATTGATTTTGGCCATTCTAACTGGTATCTCATATCACCTTACATCAGTTGGTAAGGTGTATGGTGCTACACCTTACCATGGGTGGGGGTTGGGCGAGCCTGGTGGTGGGTATTGAGGAGGGCACATATTGCATGGAGCACTGGGTGTGGTGCATGAACAATAAATCTTGTAACACTGAAAAAATAAATAAATAGGAGGAGGGGCAAGATGGAGGAGAGGTAGGATACCCTGTTGAAACCTGCCCCCAAAAGTGAGCTGGATATCTGCCAGGCCACGCTGAACACCCATGAAATCAGCCAGAGGAGCAAGACTTGTCACTTCTGGATCTCTACGGGAGTAGAAGACAGCAGAAGAGAGGTAAAGCAAAGCGGGAACACTAGAAATGGTAACAGGGGATAAACAAAAGGAAGAGGGAGCCACCAGAAGAAGGGCAAGGACAGTAATATCCCAAAGGAAAGCGCCAGGTGGTTGCAGAGCGGCAATAATGTAGAGCCTGGTTAAAAACACTTAAAAAGAGCATAAGGTTCTGAGGAGCAGCGAGTGGAAGGGGGTGGGCGTAAGCACAAACTTGGGCCCATGACCCCAGGAAGGACACCGCTCGCCTCAAAGAGAGACCAGTGGGGGACAGGGACCCGCTCCCCGCACCATTTTGTGGGCCGGGTGCGAGCGCTCCTGAAAGCACCTTAGAGAGTCTGCTGTGGTCCCAGAGCCCACAGCTTTTCTCCATGTACAGCGCTCTCTGGATGGCTAGAGGTGCTAGAACTGCACCAAAGGCAAGAACTGCACTGCCTGCGGGTGCAGTAATATTGGCAAGAATCTGGCCACACCCTGCCACGGCCTAGAGCCCCTAGTGCAGGGGAGCAAGCTTAGTTGTGAGGAGCCTCCGCCAAACTGCTGAGTGTGCGCTGCCTGGAAAAGGCAGCCGTGCTGGGAGATTTGCGGAGGGGAGTGTCCCTTCTGTTCCACCCAGAGGGGAGCAGACTGCGGTTTCTCTGTGACAAGGAGGTCTTGATACAGACAGACAGATCCCTCACTCAGACTCTCTGAAAAGGAGAAAAAGCTACAAAAGGCCAAAAGCCTTCAGAGAGCTAGAGACTGAGAAACCGGGCTCCACAGAACTCTGCCCCTTGACTGGGGGGCAGGGTGACTCAACCCAAGCAAGACTGACTGGAAAACAACTGGCCAGTCCCCTCCCCCAGAAGACAAGTAAAAAAAAAAAAGAATATAACCACAGAGTCACCAGAAGACTTTTAAACCCCCAACATCAGGGGAAATCAATATATTAAGTTCTTGATAATACCCTCAAATCTGTATATTGTCATAGATACAAATATTTTTTTCTATTCACTTCTTTTTTAAATTTTTTATTCATTTGTTTTCACATTTCATGGTTTGATTTTGGTTATTTTAAATTTTTTTAAACTACTTAACATTATATCTAGAGGCTTAATACAATGATAAATAACCATCCTCGCACACGAGGAACTATAATCAACCTCCCATCTTATCCTTCTCTCAGAGTTTCTGCCTATTTGCTTTTGTTCTGGTATTATAGAAAAAATTATTCCTGGAGTTCATTCTGACTAGGTTCTTTTATTTCTTGTCATCTACTCTCCTCGGTCTATGTGTTTGTTCTTGTTGGTCTGCATACTTCATAAATCTTATTGGTGGGACCCATTCTGGCTGAGAACCCCTCTTTTTCTATTTCTCTCCTTCCTTTTTATCCTTATTCTTTCTTTTTGGTGGTGAATCCCAATTGCTCCTAAACCTTCCGGAGTGCACCCTGCCTGGATCGTGGGCGAAGTATCCAACTATACATCCTCTCCTCCACCTCTCATCAAAAAGACTAGGAGGAGGAACACTCAACAGAGGAAGAATCCAGAGACTGCGGCCTCTCTCTCAGAACTATTAGACATGAACGTTAACAGCATGTCAGAAAGGGAATTCAGGCTGACAATTATCCAGGTAATGGTAAGGATCAATGACAATATAGAATCTCTAAGGGCAGAAATGAGAACCAGTATAGCCGATGTAAGAAGTGCTATCAGTGAGATCCAATCCAATCTAAATAGTTTAACAGCTCGAGTTATGGAGACAGAGGATAGAATTAGTGATCTAGAGGGTAAAATGATAGAGAAGAAAGGACAGGAAGACAGCTGGAGCAAACTGCTCAGGAGTCATGAGAACAGACTTAGGGAAATAAATGACACCATGAAACGTTCTGATGTCAGAATTATTGGATTCCAGAGGGGGTAGAGAAAGACAGAAGACTAGAAGATATAGCTGACCAAATTCTGAATGAAAATTTCCCGAGTCTGGGGAATGGAACAAGGGTATGTGTCCTAGAGGCAGAAAAGACACCTGCCAAGATCAACGAGTCTAGAAATACAGTGGGACACATCACAGTAAAATTTGCAAATTATAATTTTAGACAAGAGGTCCTGAAAGCAGCTAGGGGGAAGAGATCCCTTACATATGGAAGAAGACCCATTAGAATAACGTCTGACCCGTCCACAGAAACCTGGCAGGCCAGAAAGGGCTTGCAAGACATATTCAGGGCACTAAATGAGAAGAACATGCAGTCAAGAATACTTTATCTAGCAAGGCTGACATTCAAAATGGATGGAGAGATAAAGAGCTTCCAAGATCAGCAAGGATTAAAAGAGTATGTGACCAAGAAACCAGCCCTTCAGGAAATATTAAAGGGGGTTCTATAAAATTAGAGAGAACCCATGATAACTTAGAACAGAAATTTACAATCAATAGAAACAAGGGCTACACAGGCAACATGATGTCAATAAACACTTATCTTTCAATAATCACTCTCAGCGTGAATGGCCTAAATGCTCCCATAAAATGGCACAGGGTTACAGAATGGATAAAGCAGCAGGACCCGTCCATATGC
>CM053621.1:18865026-18894897 GCA_028646535.1 Procyon lotor
GAGAACCAATTACCTTATGGTCCCACTTACATGCTGAGTGTAAAGAAAAACATGGAGGGCATTATGAGAAGGAAGGGAGGGGTGAATGGGGGGAAACCAGAGGGGGATATGAACCATGAGAGACTGTGGACTATGAGCAACAAACTGAGGGTTTTGGTGGGGAGGGGGATAGGGGCTGGGAGAGCCTGGTGGTGGGTATTAAGGAGGGCACGTACTGCATGCAGCACTGGGTGTAGTGCAAAACAATAAATCTTGTAACACTGAAAAAAATAAATAAATTAAATTTAAAAAACTTGTATCTATGAAATATACAGGTTTGAGGGTATTATTAGGCACTTAATATATTGATTTCCCCTGATGTTGGGGATTTAAAGTCTTATGGTGACCCTAGGGTTATAGTCCTTTTGTTTTTTTGGATTGTCTTCTGGAGGAGGGCCTGGTGCATTGTTTTCCAGTCAGTCTTGCTTGAGTGGAGTCACTCTACCCCCAATCAAGGGGTAGAGCTCTGTGGAACCCGGTTTCTCAGTCTTTTGCTCTCTGAAGGCTTTTGGCCTTTTTTTGCTTTTTCTCCTTTTCAGAGAGTCTAAGGGAGTAATCTGCCTGTCCATATCCGCCCATCACAGAGAGGCCTGTCTGCTCCCCTTTGGGCTGTCCATAAGGACACCCCTCTCCTCAAATATCCCAATGCAGCCTGTCTCAGGTGGCACGTACTCAGCACTTCGGTGACTCTGGGTGCTCCCCTGCTCTCTGGGCTCCATGCTCTGGTGGGATGTGTCCAGATTCTTGCTAAGATTAGTGCACCGGCCGCACAGTTCTTGCCTTGCTTGCTTCGCACAGCACCATCTCGAGAGCGCTGTACACGGAGAAAAGCTGCTGGCTCAGAGACCACAGCAGACTCTCTAAGGTGCTTGTAAGAGCACGCGCAGCCAGCCCAAAAAATGTTTCGGGGAGTGAAAAGCTGCAGTTTCAGAGTCACAGACCAGAGCCCCCCACTAGTCACTCTTTGAGGAGAGTGGTGGCCTCCTGGGAGCGTGGGCCCAGGCCTGTGTCCTTGAGTACCCCCTTCCACTAGCTGCTCCTCAGAACCTTATGCTCTTTTTAAATGTTTTTAACTGGGCTCTAAGTTATTGCTGCTCTGCAACCACCTGGCGCTTTCCTTTGAGATATTACTGTCCTTGTGCTGCTTCTGGTGACCTCTTTTGTTTATCCTCCATTACCGTTTCGAGTGTTACCACTTTGCTTTACCTCTCTTCTCCTCCCATAGAGATCCAGAAGTGAAAAGTCTTCCTCCTCCGGCTGATTTCTTGGGTGTTCAGTGTGTTCTGGTAGATATCCAGCTCACTTTTGGGCACAGGTTGCCACAGGATCTCCTACCTCTCCATCATCTAGCTTCCTCTCTTTATTTCTTTTCAATATATTATATATACTTTACATTCTTTCTTATTTTGGAATCTAGTTTATTTTAACAAGCAGACCAAACACATTTAGGTTTAGTTTTTTTTTTTTATTGTTGTTGTTGTTCTTATTTTTGATTTTTGATTTTTTCTTTTTCTCTCTTTTGTCTAGAAAACAAAAGAGTTTTCTAGAAAAAAGATGGAAAAAGACAGAAAAATCACCCAAAAAGAAAGAACTGGGGGTAGTACACACAGCCTGGGATTTAATCAACGTGGATATGAGTATGTTGTCTGAACTAGAATTTAAATCAACAATTAATTTTCCTTTTTTAAAAAGATTTTATTTATTTATTTATTTGAGAGAGAGAGAGAGAGAGAGAACAAGTATTCAGAGAGGAAGGCAGAGGGAGAGGGGGAAGGAAGCAGGCTCCCTGCTGAGCAGAGAGCCTGATGTGGGGCTCGATCCCAGGACCCTGAGATCATGACCTGAGCTGAAGGCAGAGGCTTTAACCCACTGAGCCTCCCAGGTGCCCCAAACAATTAATATTCCATTGTATATATGGACCACATCATCTTTATCCATTCATTTGTTGAAGGGCATCTTGGCTCTTTCCACCATTTTGGCTATTGTGGACACTACTGCTATGAATATTGGGGTCCATGTGGCCCTATTACTCAACCATCAGAAAGGATGAATACCCAGCTTTTGCATCAACATGGGTGGGGATGGACGAAATTATGCTAAGTGAAATAAGTCTAAGAAAAAGTCAATTATCATATGGTTTCACTTATTTGTGGAACAAGGAATAACACGGAGGACGTTAAGAGAAGGGGAAAATGAAGGGGGGGAAACAGAGGGGGATATGAACCATGAGAAACTATGTATTCTGGGAAAAAAACAGGGTTTTAGAGGGAATGGGATGGGGAGATGGGTTAGCCTGGTGATGAGTATTAAGGAGGGCACATACTGCACATAGCACTGGGTGTTATAAGCAAACAGTGAATCATGGAACACTACATCAAAAACTAATGATGTACTGTATGGTGAGTAACATAAAAAAATTAAAAAATAAAAGTAAAGAGCAAAACAAACAAATAAATAAATAAAACAATGATTATGAGGATATAAGCTAGGCTTGAAAGAAGCATAGAAGACACTACAGAATCCCTTATTATAGAAATAAAAGAACCAAAATCTAGTCAGGCTGTAATTAAAATGCTATAACCAAGATTCAGTCTCAAATGAAGGCCATAAAAATGAGGATGAACAAAGCAGAAGAGCAAATCAGTAATACAGAAGATAAAATTATGGAAAATAAAGAAACTGAAGAAGGAAAAAGAACTATTAATTATATCATGAAGGTAAACTTAGGGAATGCAGTGATTCCATAGGGCAAAAGAATATTCAAATAATAGGGGTCCAAGAAGAGTGGTAAAAAGGGAGAGAAGATTTCTTTGAAGAAATTATATCTGTGAACTTGCCGAATTTTGGAAGGAAAGAGACATTCAAATCCAAGAAGCACAGAGAACTCCCCTCAAGCTCAACAAAAATAGACCAACACCATGACATATTGTAGTGAAACTCACAAATTAAGAGATAAAGAGAAAGCAGCTCAGGATAGGAGTTCCTTAACCTACATGGGTAGACAATAAGGTTGGAAGCAGACCTGTCCATAGAGACTTGAAAGGCCCGAAAGGACTAGCATGATATATTCAACTTGCCAAATGGGAAAAATATGCAGGAAGCATACTTTATCCAGCAAGATTGTCATACAGAACATTAAGAGAGAAAATGTTTCCAGGACAAACAAAAACTATAGGAATTTGTGACCTAAGCCAGACCTGAAATAAATATTAAAGGGGACTCTTTGAGTAGAAAGAGAGACTAAAATTTACAAGGACCAGAAAAGAACACAATCTACAGAACAGTGACTTTACAGGTAATAAATGGAATTAAATACTTATCTTTCAATAATCAAATTGAAATTAAATTGAAAGTAAATGGACTATTTTTATAAAAATGGATTAAAAAACAAAACCCATCATTATGCTGCTTTCTATGGACGCATTTTAAACACAAAGACACCACCAGATTGAAAGTGAGGGAGTGTAGAACCATTTATCATGCAAGAAGACATCAAAAGAAAGCTAGAGTGGCAACTTTTTAATCTACAAACTAGATTTGATCTCAAAGACTGTAATAAGACATGAACAAGAACACTGTATCATAAAAAAGAGTCTATCCATCTAGAAGATCTAACAATTGTACATATTTATACCCCTTACGTGGCAGTAGCCAAATATATGAATCAATTAATAACTAACATAAAAAAATCCATTGGTTATAATACAATAATAGTAGGGAACTTTAATACCCCATTCACAGCAATGGACATACCATCTAAGCAGAAGATCAACAATGAAACAAGAACTTTGAATGAGAGATCGGGCAAGATGGACTTAGCAAATATATTCAGAGACTTTCATCCCAAAGCAGCAAAATACACACTCTTTTTGAGTGCATATGGAACATTCTCAAGAAGAAATCCCATACTGGGTTACAAATCAGGCCTCAACTGGTCCAAAAAGATTGAGATCATACATAGTTTTGACCCATGATGCTATGAAACAAAATCAACTACAAGACAAATCAGGAAGAATCACAAATACATGAATGTTAAAGAAAATCTATATTACGAAGCTATGATGACCAAGACTGTATGGTACTGGCACAAAAAGACACATAGACCAATGGAACAGAAAGAAAGCCCAGATATGGAATCTCAAATCTATGGTGAAATAACCTTCAACAAAGCAGGAAAAAATATCCAATGGAAGAAAGATAGTCTCTTCAATAAATGGGGCTGGGAAAATTGTAAAGCTATATACAGAAGAATTAAACTCGACTATTCTCTTACACCACACACAAAGATAAACTCGAAATGGATAAAAGCCCTCAACGTGAGCCAAGAATCTATCAAAATCTTACAGAACATAGACATTGGTCTACAGCATCAGCCACAGCAAATTCTTTCAAGACACGTCTCCAAAGGCAAAGGAAGCAAAAGCGAAAATGAACTTCTGGGACTTCCTCAAGAGAAAAACTTTCTGCACTGCGAAGAAAACAATAAGCAAAACAAAGAGGCAACCCACAGACTGGGAAAACGTATTTGCAAATAACACTACAGACAAAGAGCTGATATCCAAGATCCATAAAAAACCCCTCAAACTCAACACCCAAAGAACTCAACTCAACTCAACACCCATAATCAAGTCAAAAAATGGGTAGAAGATACAAACAAAAAGTTGTCTAATGAATACATACAAATGGCTAGCAGACAGATGAATAAATGATAATCATCATTAGCCATCAGGGAAATTCACACCAAAACCGCACTGAGATACAACCTAATACCAGTTAGAATGACAAAAATTGACAAATCAAGAAATAACAAATGTTGGAAAGGATGTGAAGAAAGGGGAACCCTCTTGCACTGTTGGTGGGATTGCAAGCTGGTACAGCCACTTTGGAAAATAATGTGAAGGCTCCTCAAGAAATTAAAAATAGTGCTACCCTATGACCCTGCCATCACACTACAGGGTATTTACCACAAAGAAGCAGATGCATTACAAAGAAAGGCCACATGTGACCCAATGTTCATAGCAGCAATGGCCACAATCACCAAACTGTGGAAAGAACCAAAATGCCCTTCAACAGATGAATGGATAAAGAAGATATGGTCCATATATACAATGGAATATTATGCCTCCATTAGAAAGGATGAATATCCAACTTTTGTATCAAGATGAACGGTACTGGAAGAGATTACGCAGAGTGAAATAAGTCAAGCAGAGAGAGTCAATTACCTTATATTCTCACTTACATGCTAATAATAAAGAAAAACATGGAAGGCATTGTAAGAAGGAAGGAAAGGGGGAATGGGGGAAATCAGAGGGGGAGATGAACCATGAGAGACTGTGGACTCTGAGTAACAAATTGAAGGTTTTGGGAGTGGGGTGGGGTGTTCGGCCAGCCTGGTGGTGGGTATTGAGGAGGGCATGTATTGCATGGAGAACTGGGTGTGGTGCATGAACAATTAATCTTCTAACACTGAAAAAATAAAATAAACGTATTTGAGAGAAAAAAAGAAAATCAGTAAAGAAACAAGAGCTTTGAATGACACATTGGGTCTAATGGACCTCATAGATATATACAGAACATTCCACCCTAAAACAAAACAAAACAAAACAAAACAAAACCACCAGAATGCTCGGGAGGGTGGCAAGATGGCAGAGAAGTAGGAGATCTTGTGGCAACCTGTCCCCAAAATGAGGGATATCTGATATCTACCAGAACACGCTGAACACCCATGGAATCAACCTGAGGAGCAAGATTTTTCACTTCTGGATCTCTACAGGAGCAGGAAACAGCAGTGGAGAGGTAAAGCAAAGTGGGAACACTTGAACTTATATCAGAGGATAAACAAAAGGGGTAGGGAGCCACCAGAAGTGATCCAAAGACTGTAATACCCCACAGGAAAGTGCTTATTGTTTGAGGACAAGCATTAACTTAGAGTACGGTTAAAAACACTTAAAAAGAGCAAAAGGTTCTGAGGAGCAACTAGGGGAATGGGATGGTCGCAGGCATGGGCCTGGGCCCAATTTCCCAGGAAGGACACCACTCTCCTCAAAGAAAGACTGGTGGGGCGAGTCCAGTCCATGGTTCATGAACCTGCAGCTTTTCTCTCCTTGCAACATTTTCTGGGGAGGGCATGCTCCTACAAGAGCCTTAGAGAGTCTGGTGTGGTCCAAGAGCCTGGGCTTTTCTCTGTGTGCAGGGCTCTCTGGACTGTACACCCCCAACCACAAGACATTCGCAGCTGGTGGCAGGCTCCCAGCTAGCCCTGGAAAGAACCTGGGGAGGAGGAGCTTAATCTCAGGCAGGAATCTAACCACATCCTGCACGGGCCTGGAACACAGAGAGCACTCACATGGAGCCACTGAATGGTGGCAGGGGGTGCACACCCACCACCTCTGACAGGCTGTGCTATGACCAGAATTTTGTGGAAGGGAGTGCATGTTCTAGACCACCCAGAGGGGAGCAGACTGAGGTTCCTCTGTGAAATGGAGCTCTGGGTATGTAAGGGCAGATTCCTTGCTTGGACTCTCTGAAGAGGTGAAAAAGCTACAAAAGGCCAAAAATCTTCAGAGAGCAAAAGACTAGGAAACTGGTTTCCACAGAGCTCAGCCCCTAGATTGGTGGGCAAGGAACTGATTGATTGGCCCAACCCAAACAAGCCTGACTTGAAAACAATTTGGCAGGCCCCTCCCCCAGAAGACAAGTCAAAAAACAAAAGAACAATGACCACAGACAGGGTACCTATAAAATTTTAAATCCCCAACATCAGGGGAAATCAATATATTAAGTGCCTGATAAAATCATCAAACCAGGGAGGGGGGCAAGATGGCGGAGAAGTAGGAACTCCTGTTGCAACCTATCTCCAAAATTGAGCTGGATATCTACCAGAACATGCCCATGAAATGAGCCTGAGGAGCAAGATTTTTCACTTCTGGATCTCTACAGGAGTAGAAGACAGCAGTGGAGAGGTAAAGCAAAGAGGGAACATTCAAACCACCAGAAACAGTGCAAGGACAGCAATACCCCAAAGGAAAGTGCCCGGTGGTTGGGGAGCAGCAATAACTTAGAGTCTGCTTTAAAACACTTTAAAAGATCAAAAGGTTCTGAGGACCAACTGGTGGAAGGTGGTCATGGGCATGGGTTTGGGCCCAAGCTCCCAGGAAGGACACCACTCTCCTCAAAGAGACACTGGTGGGGGAGTCCAACCCATGGCTCTGGACCCTGCAGCTTTCTGCTCCTTACACCATTTTGTGGGTGAGGTGCTAGCGTTCCTGCAAGTGCCTTAGAGAGTCTTGTGTGGTCCAGGACCTGGCAGCTTTTCTCTGTATACAGCGCTCTCATGACTGTGCATGCTTGACCACAAGACATTCACAGCCTGTGGCAAGGTCTGGACGCTCCCAGCAAGCCCCAGAGAGGACGCCAGTGGCTGACCTAATCTCAGGCAGGAATCTGACCACACCCTCCCAGAGCCTGGAGCCCAGAAAGCAGGAGAACATTCACAGAGTTGTGGAACTGCTGAGTGGGTGCGATTTGTTACAGGCTGAGCTGTAAGCAGAATATTGCAGAGCGGAAGTGTGTATTCTGGACAACCCAGAGGGGAGCAGACTGAGGCTTCTCTGTGATGTGGGGCTCTGGGTCCATACATGCAGATTCTTTGCTTGGACTTGCCATAAAGGTGAAAAAGCTACAAAAGGCCAAAAGCCTTCAGAGAGCGAAAGACTAAGAAATCATTTTAAACAGAGCTCAGCCCCTTGATTGGGGGCCAGGGTGACTCAACCCATGCAAGATTGACTGGAAAACAACACAGCAAGCCCTCCCCCAGAAAACAAGTAAAAAAAAAAACCAAAAGGACTATAACCACAGGGTCCCCATAAATTTTAAATCCACAGCATCAGGGGAAAACAATATATTTTTCCCCAAATATGTATATTTTATTTTTTCAGTGTTACAAGACTTATTGTTCATGCACCACACCCAGTGCTCCATGCAATACCTGCCCTCCACAATACCCACCACCAGGCTCGCCCAACCCCCACACCCACCCCTCCAAAACCCTCAGTTTGTTGCTCATAGTCCACAGTCTCTCATGGTTCATCTCCCGCTCTGGTTTCCCCCATTCACCCTTCCCTTCCTTCTCACAATGCCCTCCATGGTTTTCTTTATGCTCAGCATGTAAGTGAGACCATAAGGTAATTGGTTCTCTCTGCTTGACTTATTTCGCTCTGCGTAATCTCTTCCAGTCCCATCCATGTTGATACAAAAGTTGAATATTCATCCTTTCTAATGGAGGCATAATGTTCCATTGTATATATGGACCATATCTTCTTTATCTATTCATCTGTTGAAGGGCATCTTAGTTCTTTCCACAGTTTGGCAATTATGGCCAGGGCTGCTATGAACATTGGGGTCCATGTGGCCCTTCTTTGTAATGCATCTGCTTCTTTGGGGTAAATACCCTGTAGTGCGATGGCAGGGTCATAGGGTAGCTCTATTTTTAATTTCTTGAGGAATCTCCACACTGTTTTCCAAAGTGGCTGCACCAGCTTGCAATCCCAACAATGTAAGAGGGTGCCCCTTTCTCCACACCCTCTTCAACATTTGTTGTTTACTGTCCTGTTGATTTTGGCCATTCTAACTGGTGTCAGGTGGTATCTCAGTGTGGTTTTGAAATGACACTACAGACAAAGGTCTGATATCTAAGATCTATAAAGAACTCCTTAAACTCAACACTCACAAAACTGATAATTACATCAAAACATGGACAGAAGACGTGAACAGACACTTCTCCAAAGAAGACATACAAATGGCTAACAGACACATGAAAAAATGCTCATCATCTATAGCCATCAGGGAAAACAATATATTAAGCATCTGATGATACACTCAAAACTGTATATTTCATACACACAAGTTTTTTTCTTTCTTTTTTGCTATTTTTTTAATTTACTCCTTGTCCAATTTCTTGCTCTTTTTTTGTTTTTGTTTTTTTGCTTTTTTAAACTATTTAACATTACAACTAGAGGCTTAATACAACAACCCAGGAAGACCTGAAATAAACTTCCTCGCCCATGAGGAGTTATAACCAACTTCTCATCTTATCCTTCTGTCAGTGTTTCTACGTATTTGCTTCTGTTCTGGTATTATATAAATCTCATTCTTGGGGTTCATTTTGACTCAGTTCCTTTATTTCTTGTCATCTACTTTTGATGGTCTATATGTTTGTTCGTGTTGGGCTACATACTTCAGAAATCTTATTTTGGGGGCCCATTTCCTCTCTTTCCTCTATCTTTTTTTATTATTATTCTTTCTTTTGGGTGGTGAATCCGAATTACTCCTAAACCTTCCAGAGTGTATCCTGCCTAGATCGTGGGGGAAATATCCAGCTATAAATACTCAAATCCACTTCTCATCAAAATGATAAGGAGGAGGAACACGAAACAGAGGAAAAACCCAGAGACTGCACCCTCTCCCTCAGAACTATTAGACATGGACATTAACAGTATGTCAGAAAGGGAATTCAGGCTGACAATTATCCAGGCAATGGCTAGGATGGAGAAAAACATTAATGACAACATAGAATCTCTAAGGGCAGAGGAGAACCAGTATAGTTAATGTAAGAAGTACTATCAGTGAGATCCAATCTAATCTAAATAGTCTAACAGCGAGAGTTATAGAGACAAAGGATAGAAATAGTGATCTAGAGGATAAAATGGTAGAGAAGAAAGGGCGGGAGCAGAGCTGGAGCAAACTGCTCAGGAATCATGAGAAGAGAATTAGGGAAATAAATGACGACATGAAATGTTCCAACATCAGAATTATTGGAATCCTAGAGGGAGTAGAGAAAGACAGAAGACTAGAAAATACAGCTGAGCAAATTATGATTGAAAATTTCTCCAGTCTGGGAATGGAACAAGTGATAGTGTCCTAGAGGCAGAAAGGACACCTGCCAAGATCAATGAGTCTAGAAAATCAGCCAGACACATCATAGTGAAATTTGCAAATTATGATTTTAGACAAGAGGTCCAGAGGGCAGATGGGGGAAGAGATTCCTTACATACGGATGAAGAACCCATTAGAATAATGTCAGACCTGTCCACTGAAACCTGGCAGCCAGAAAGGGCTGGCATGATGTATTCAGGGCACTAAATGAGAAGAACATGCAGCCAAGAATCCTTTATCCAGCAAGGCTGACATTCACAATGGATGGAGAGATAAAGAGCTTCCAACACCGGCAAAGATTAAAAGAATATATGACCACCAAGCTGGCACTCCAGGAAATATTAAAGGGGGTTCTTTAAAAGTAGAAAGATCTCATGAATGACTTAGAACAGAAATTTACAATCTATAGAAACAAATACTACAGAGGCAACATGATGTCAATAACTCATCTTTCAATAATCACTCTCAACGTTAACGGCCTAAATACCCACATAAAACAGCACGGGGTTGCAGAATGGATAAAGCGGCAGGACCCATCCATAGCTGTCTACAAGAGACACATTTGGAACCAAAAGATACATCCAGACTGAAAGTGAAAGGATGGAGAATGAACTTTCATGCCAATAGGCCTCAAAAGAAAGCTTGGGTAGAGATTCTCATATCAGACAAATTAGACTTTCAGCTAAAGACTGTAGTCAGAGATACAGAAGGACACTACATCATTCTGAAAGGGACTATCCTCTAAGAAGATCTAACAATTGTAAGCATCTTTGCCCCCAATAGAGGAGCAGCCAACTACATAAGCCAACTGTTAATCAAAATAAAGAGTCATATTGATACGAATACCTTAATAGTAGGAGATCTTAACACACCACTGTAAGTAACATACAGAATAACTAAACAGAAAATCAGTAAAAAAACAAGATCTTTGAATCACACTTTGAACCAGATGGACTTCATAGATATATACAGAGCATTTGACCCTAAAACAAGAGAATACTCATTCTTCTCAAGCAAATACGGAACTTCCTCCAGAATAGAGCACATACTGGGTCCAAAATCAGACTCAACTGACAACAAAAGATTGAAATGATTCCCTGCATATTCTCAGACCACAATGCTTTGAAACTGGAACTCAGCCACAAGAAAAGTTTGAGAGGAATTCAAACATTGGAGGCTAAAGGTCAACCTGCTCAAGAATTCTGGGATCAACCAGAAATCGGAGAGGAACTTAAACAAGTCATGGAGAACAATGAGAATGAAGATACATTGATCCAAAACCTATCGGACACAGCAAAGGCAGTCCTAAGGGGGAAATACATAGCCATCCAAGCCTCACTCAAAAAAATTGAACAATATCAAATACACCAACTCTCTTTATACCTTAAATAACAGGAAAAGCAACAACAAATTAAGCCAATCCCATGCACACACACACACAAAATCATCAAGATTAGAGCAGAGATCAACAAGTTAGAAACTAGAGAAACAGTAGAATGCATCAATGAATCCAGAAGTTGGTTATTTGAAAATATCAGTAAGATTGATGAACCACTGGCCAAACTCATCCAAAAGAAAAGAGAGGACCCTAACTAATAAAAATATGAATGAAAGGGGAGAGATTACGACTAATCCAAAGGAAATAGAAACAATCATCAGAAATTATCAACAGCTATATGCCAAGAAGTTAAACAACCTAGAAGAAGTGGATGCATTCCTGGAAACCCATAATCTTCCAACACTGAAACAGGTAGAAATGGACAACCTGAATAGACCAATATCTAGTAATGAGAGTGAAACAGTGATTAAAAAAAAAAAAACAAGAAAACCAAAAACAAGAGTTCAGGACTTGACAGATTCCCTGGGGAATTCTACCAAACATTCAAGGAAGAAATAATACCTATCCTCCTGAAACTGTTTCAAAAAAATAGAAACAGAAAGAAAACTTCTAACTCTTTCTATGAAGCCATCATTACCCTGATCCCCAAACCAGGCAAAGACCCTACCAAAAAGGAGAATTTCAGAACAATATCCCTGATGAATATGGATGCCAATATTCTCAACAAGATCCTAGCTAATAAGATCCAACAGTACATTAAAAAGATTATTCATCATGACCAAGTGAGATTTATCCCTGGGATGTAAGGGTGGTTCAACATTCACAAATCAATCCATGTGATGGAACAAATCAATAAGAGAAAAGAGAAGAACCACGTGGTTCTCTCAATTGATGCAGAAAAAGTATTTGACAAAATCAGCATCTGTTCCTGATTAAAACTCTTCAAAGTATAGGGATAGGAGGAACATTCCTCAACATCATCGAGTTTATGTATGAAAAGCCCACAGCAAATATTCTCAGTGGGGAAAAGCTGACAGCCTTCCCTTTGAGATCAAGAACATGACAAGGATGCCCACGCTCACCACTCTTGTTCAACATAGTGCTAGAATACCTAGCGACAGCAATCAAACAACAAAAAGAAATAAATATATTCAAATTCGCAATGAGGAGGTCAAACTCTCTTCGCAGATGACATGATACTGTATATGGAAAACCAAAAGACTCCACCTCCAAACTACTAGAACTCATACAGAATTTCGGTAATGTGGCAGAATACAAATTCAATGCACAGAAATCAGTTGCTTTCCTATACATTAACTGAAAATATGGAAAAAGAAATTAGAGAATCGATTCCATTTACTATAGCACCAAGAACCATAAGATACCTGTGAATAAACCTAACCAAAGTGGTTCTTGAGGATCTGTACTCAAAGAACTACAGAATGCTCAGGAAAGAAATTGAAGAAGACACAAAAAGGTGGAAAAGCATACCATGTTCCTGGATCGGAAGACTAAACTTAGCTAAAAGGTCTATACTGCCCAGACCAATCTATCCTTTCAATGCCATCCGATCAAAATTCCACTGGTTTTTTTCAAAGGCCTGGAACAATCAATACTAAAATTTGTATGGAACCAGAAAAGAACCCGAATTGCTAAGGCAATGCTGAAAAAGAAAAACAAAGCTGGGGGCATCACATTGCCAGATTTCAAGCTTTACTACAAAGTTTTGATCACCAAGACAGCATGGTACTGGCACAAAAACAGACACATAGACCAGTGGAACAGAATAGAGGGCCCAGATATGGACCTGCAACTCTATGGTCACATAATCTTTGACAAAACAGGAAAAAATATCCAGTGTAAAAAAGACAGTCCCTTCAATAAAATGGTGCTGGGAAAATTGGACAGCTCTATGTAGAAGAATGAAACTTGACCATTCTCTTACACCATACATGAAGATAAACTCGAAATGGATAAAAGACCTCAATGTGAGGCAGGAATCTATCAAAATCCTAGAGGAGAACATAGGCAGTAACCTCTTCGACATCAGCCACAGCAACTTCTTTCAGGACATGTCTCCAAAGGCAAAGGAAACAAAAGCGAAATTGAACTTTTGGGACTTCAACAAGATAAAAACCTTCTGCACAGCGAAGGAAACAGTCAACAAAAGAAACAGGCAACCCACAGAATGGGAGAAGATATTCGCAAATGACACTTCAGACAAAGGTCTGATATCCAAGATCACAAAGAACTCTTCAGATTCAACACTCACAAAACCATAATTACATCAAAAGATGGGCGAAGACATGAACAGAAACTTCTCCAAAGAAGACATACAAATGGCTGACAGACACATGAAAAAATGTTCATCATCTTTAGCCATCAGGGAGATTCAAATCAAAACCACACTGAGATACCACCTTACACCAGTTAGAAGGGCCAAAATCAACAGGACAGTAAACAACAAATGTTGGAGAGAGTGTGGAGAAAGGGGCACCCTCTTCCACTGTTGGTGGGATTGCAAGCTGGTGCAGCCACTTTGGAAAACAGTGTGGAGATTCCTCAAGAAATTAAAAATAGAGCTACCCTATGACCCTGCCATCGCACTACTGGGTATTTACCCCAAAGAAACAGATGCAGTACAAAGAAGTGCCACATGGACCCCAATGTTCATAGAAGCCATGGCCACAATTGTCAAACTGTGGAAAGAACCAAGATGCCCTTCAACAGATGAATGGATAAAGAAGATATGGTACATATATAGAATGGAATATTATGCCTCCATTAGAAAGAATGAATATCCAACTTTTGTATCAACATGGACGGGACTCGAAGAGATTATGTGGAGTGAAATAAGTCAAGCAGAGAGATCTAATTATCTTACAGTCTCACTTATGTGCTGAGCATAAAGAAAAACATAGAGGGCATTGTGAGAAGGAAGAGAAAGGGGAATGGGGGAAATTAGAGGGGAAGAACCATGAGAGATTGTGGACTCTGAGCAACAAACTGAGGATTTTGGAGGGACGGGGTTGGGGGGGCTGGGTGAGCATGGTGTGGGCATTGAGGAGGGCATGTATTGCATGGAGTACCGGGTGTTGTACATGAACAATTAATCATGTAACACTGAAAAAATAAAAAAGACGTATTTGGGGGAAAAAAAGGAAAAGAAAAGTTCTAGCTAGGCACTAGCATATGGTGTGGGCGGTTTGGATTGCATTATTATTCTTCATTCATCCAACACCAAGTTACTGATCAATACAAACTAGTCAGAATAAATCGATTAGGCCAAACATTTCATCTAAATAAATATTATAAAAAACACACAAAAATATTCACCTCGATTTTTAAAAATATTTATTTATTTATTTATTTATTTATTTATTTATTTATTTGGCAGAGAGAAACACAGTGAGAGAGGGAACACAAGCAGAGGGAATGGTAGCGGGAGAAGCAGGCTTCCCGTAGAGCGGGAAGCCCGATGCGGGGCTCAATCCCAGGCCCCTGGGATCTGACCTGGACCGAAGGCAGACGCTCAACGACTAAGCCATCCAGGCGCCCCTCACCTCAAATTTTTTTTATATATTCTGGTTATGTGTTCCCCCTATGAGAAAGGCTTTTCCATTTTTTCTGCATTTTTAACAAATTCATTGATTTATAGCGCTGAGAGGTAAGATGGATTAGTAATTTTTGTGAAACAAAAAATAAACTTTCAAAAAAAAACACAAAACCACAAGCTTTTCTCAATTGATGCCTAAGAATCATTTGACAAAATTCAGCATCTGTTCCTGATTAAAACTCTTCAAAGTATAGTGAGAGCGGGAATATTCCTCACCTTCATAAAATCCATCTGTGAAAAGCCCACAGTGAATTTCATTCTGAGTGAGGAAAAGCTGAGAGCTTTCCCTTCTGAGATCAGGAACATGACAAGGATGTCCAGTCTCACCACTCTTGTTCAACATAGTACTAGAAGTCCTAGCAACCACAATGAGACAACAAAAAGAAATAAAAGATATTCAAATTGGCAAAGAAGAAGTCAAACTTTCTCTCTTTGCAGTATGACATGATACCTTATATGGAAAACCCTGTAGACTCACCCCCAAACTACTAGAATTCATATGGCAATTCAGTAATGTGGCACGATACAAAATCAATGCACAGAAATCAGTTTCTTTCTAATACACTAATAATGAAACTATGGAAAGGGAAATGAAAGATATTCCATTTACTATTGGACCAAGAACCATTAGATACCTGGGAATAAACCTAACCAAAGAGATAAATTATCTGTACTCAAGGAACTACAGAACACTCATGAAAGAAACTGAAGAAGACAAAAAGCTTTCCATGCTCATGGATCAGGAGAATAAGCATTGTTAAAATGTCTATACTGCCCAGAGCAATCTATCCTTTCAATGCCATTCCAATCAAAATTCCACGGGCATTTTTCAAAGGGCTGGAACAATCAATCCTAAAATTTGTATGGAACCAGAAAAGACAGTGAATTGCTAAGGAAATGTTGAAAAAGAAAATCAGTGCTGGAGGCATTACGTTGCTGATTTCAAACTTTACTACAAAGCTGTGATCACCGAGACAGCATGGTACTGGCACAAAAACAGACACATAGACCAGCGGAACAGAATAGAGGGCCCAGATATGGCCACAAAACTCTATGGTCAAGTGTTCTTTGACAAAGCAGGAAAACATTTCCAGTTGGAAAAGACAGTCTTTTCAATAAATGGTGCTGGGGAAATTGGACAGTTGTATGTAGGAGAATGAAACTTGACCATTCTCTTACATCATCCACAAAGATAAAGTTGAAATGAATAAGAGATCTCAAAGTGAGGCAGAAATCTATCAAAATCCTAGAGGAGAACATACGCAGTAACCTCATCAAATCGGCCACAGCATCTTCTTTCAGGATATGTCTCCAAAGGCAAAGGAAACAAAAGAGAAAATGAATTTTTGTGACTTCATGTAGAGAAAAAGCTTCTGCACAGCAAAGGAAACAGTCAACAAAACAAACAGGCAACCTACAGAATGGGAGAAGATATTTGCAAATGACACTACAGACAAAGGTCTGATATGAAGATCTATAAAGAACTCCTCAAACTCAACACTCAAAAAACAGATAATCATGTTAAAAAATGAGCAGAAGACATGAATAGACACTTTTCCAAGGAAGACATATAAATGGCTGGCACATGAAAAAATGTTCATCATCGTTAGCCATCAGGGAGATTCAGATCAAAATCACATTGAGATACCACCTTACACCATTAGAATAGCCAAATCAACAAGACAGGAAACAACAAATGTTGGAGAGGTTTTGGAGAGAGGGGAACCCTCTTCCACTACTGGTGGGAATGCTAGCTGGTGCAGCCACTTTGGAAAACAGTGTGGAGATTCCTGAGGAATTTAATAGAGCTATCCTACGACCTTGGAATTGCACTCCTGGGTATTTACCCCAAAGATAAAGATGTAGTGCAAATAAAGGCCACATGTACCCCCAAAGTTCATAGCAACATGGCCACAATTGCCAAACTGTGGGAAGAACCAAGATGCCCTTCAATAGATGAATGGATAAAGAAGTTATGGTCCATATATACAATGGAATATTATGCCTGGATCAGAAAGGATCAATACCTAACTTTTGTATCAACATGGATGGGACCAGAGGAGATTATGATGAATAAAATAAGTCTAGCAGAGAAAGTCAGTTATCATTTGGTTTCACTTGCTTGTGGAGCATAAGGAATAACATGGGGGACATTAGGAGATGGAAGGGAAAAGTGAATTGGGGAAGATCAGAGGGGGAGATGAACCATGAGAGACTGTGGACTCTGAGAAACAAACTGAAGGTTTGGGAGGGTTGAGGGTTGGGTAGTTATGTGAGCCTGGTGGTGGGTATTGAGTAGGGCACATATTGCATGGAACACTGGGTGTGGTGCATGAACAGTGAATCTTGGAACACTGAAAAAATAAAATAAAAACTAAAAAAATAATAAAGTAAAATACTGAATAGAAAAGAAAATTTAAAAAGTATAAAAACATACAAAAAACAAACAAAAAAGAAACAAAGCAAAAAACCCCTATATTGTAAATACCTATCTTCTGATAGAGAATATTCTCCAATACCATCAACTAAACCCTTGTGATTCATATACTTAAAATGAATACAAATCATACTAGATTAGTGTACTTGCCTCTTTTTCAGATTCTTTAAATGTTGTTTCTTTCTCCTTTACTCGCTGCATAAACTTTTGTTTCAGTTGTTCTTCTTCATTCTGACATTGATCATAGAACTTTTGTCTTTTGGCTTCATAGATCTCTTGAAAACTAAAAAAAATATTTATTACTCTCATATTAAAATGGTAATATAAATAAACCTGTAAAAATATATACTGTATGTTAAGTCCCATGTAAGGTTATTTACCAACATTTCCTCATGTATAGAAATAGAAATTTCTATATCATGAGATGTAAAAAAGTGAGTTTTAGTATTGAAGAATATATAGACTTTATGCCTAAAAAAGAGTGGAATTTTACAACAGCTGTATTACTGATTTCTTGTTAGCACCCCTTTCCAATATATCATACTTCTTCTCATCTTTTGACAATAAAATTTGGGGAAATCTCTACTTTATAAGGCTCTTATTTAAAATAAAGCCAGGCAGGGATTCCTGGATGGGTCAGTCAGTTAAGCATCTGCCTTTGGCTCAAGTCATGATCCTAGGTGTTTGATATTGAGTCCCACTGGGCTCCTTGCTCAGCAGAGAGTCTGCTTCTCCCTCGTCCTATCACTGTCCCTGCTTTTGCACTCTCTCTCTCTTTTGCTGAAAAATAAATAAATAAAGCCTTTTTAAAATAAAAATAAGATAAAGCCAGGCATCATCATCATCATCGCTATAATAATCAAAATAGTATGGCACTAACACAAATATAGACACATAAATAAATGGAATATAGTAGAAAACCCCAAAACAAACCCAGGTTTATATGGTCAATTAATCTATGACAAAGGAGACAATGATATACAATGGGGGAAAGACAATCTCTTCAATAGTTGGTACTGGAAAACTGAACAGCTACAATCAAAAGTACGAAACTGGACCAATTTCTTATACCATACACAAAAGAACCTCAAAATTAATTAAATACCAAAATGTGAAACCTGAAACCGTAAAACTCCCAGAAGAAAACATAAGCAGTAATTTTCTGGACATTGGCTAACATTTTTCTAGCTATGTCTCCTCAGGCAAAAGAAATAAAAGCAAACATAAACTATTGCAGCTACACCAAAATAAAAGCCTTTTGCACAGTGGAGACAACCATCAACAAAACAAAAAGGCAACCTATTGGATGGGAAAAAATCATTTGCAAATGATATATCTGATAAAAGGTTAATAACCAAAATATATATAGAATTTATGTGACTCAATACTAAAAAAATAAACTGATAAAAATGGGCAGATAACATGAATAAACATTTTTGCAGTGAAAATATACTGATGGCCAAAAAACATGAAAAAATGCTCAACATTATTATCATCAGGGACATGTAAATCAAACCACAATGAGATATCATCTTACAACTGTCAGAATTGCTGGAATCAAAAAGACAAAAATAAAAAAATGTTGGTGAGGATGTGGCAAAGAGGACCCTCACACACTGTTGGCTGGGATGTAAATAAGTGCAGCCATTGTAAAAAAAAAAAAAAAGTATGGAGTTTCCTTAAAAAATTAAAAATAGAACAACTATAGGTTCCAGGAATTTCACTACTGATTATTTACCCAAAGAAAAATGAAAACACTAATTTGAAAAAAATAGATGAAATATATAAATCCTTGTGTTTATTTCAGCATTATTCACCATAGCCAAGATCTGAAGGCAACCTAATTTTCCATCAATGGGAGAATGGGTAAATAAGATGTGGGGTGTGTGTGTGTGTGTGTGTGTGTGTGTGTGTGTGTGTGTGTGTAAAGAATATTACTCAACCTTAAAAAAAGAATCTTGCTATTTGTTACACGAATGGACCTAAGAATAGACGTTAAGGGAAATGTCAGACATAGAAAAACACCATATAATTTCATTTATATATGGAATCTAAAAAACAAAACAAATTAAAAAACAAATAAACAAATAATAAGAGGAGAAACAAAAGAATAAATACAGAGAACATACTGGTGATTGCCAAGGGGAAGGGTAAGGGAGATTGGCAAAAATAGGTGGAAGGGAGTGGGAGGTACAAGCTTCTGGTTATGATATAATAAGTCATGAGATGATGGGTACAGCATGGGAAATATAGTCAGTGGTATTGTAATAGTGTTGCATGGTGACAAATGGTAGATATACTTGTGGTGAGCATAGCATAATGCACAAATTTTTCAAGTAATTATGTGTACCTGAGAGTAGTGTAATATTGGGTATCAACTATACTTCATTTTTTAAAATTGACTTTAAGAGTGAAAAAAATCTGGTTTCCACATCTATTAAAAAGTCCATCGCTTCTGCCAATACAAAAGTATAAAAATTAAGTGAAGTGTCTTTCAAAATTTAATTCTGTTAAGATAGTTCAATTTTGTTTGTCTTCAAAATACCTAAAAAATCAATGTACCTGGATCATACCACATTGTCATCCTTTGTAATACAAATCCTATTCCTCTTAAATATATCTCAATACACCTGTTTTTTTTAACTATTTCACTTGACTTCTACAATATTACAGTTGCTTTTCCTCTTTCCTTCATACAACATTCAATGTCCTTTGCCAGCCTTCTCAATATCCTTTGCCAGCCTTTATCAATCTTTGCCAATTTTGAAAATCTCCTTCATGAATGTCTATTTCATATAAAATACAAAAATAGAAAAGGAATGCTATTTTTCTTTTGGATACACATTTCAGCATATACTCATATTGAATACTCATATCTAAGCATATAAATAGTCCCTTGAATTACATTGCTGCTAATAACTCTATCCATCTAAGTCTGATGATTAAAAAACATATACAATTCAGGATGACCCAGAATGTGAAATGAATTGAATCTCATGGTTGTAGGGGATTTCTAAATCACCCATGAGCTTGTTCTGACAAGCTCTCTTCCACTCACCTAAGTGGCTTGTTGTCTGGACCCACATCAGTAAAGCCCATTTTCTTCAATTTGCAGCACCTATAACGTTCATAATGCTGAATGTGGGTTTGTTCTTTGAGGTCTTCCATATTTATACAAAGAAGCATATCCCGGAGCTTGACAAAATCACAGTGATTTTCATTTTCCACTAGGCAGAAAAATAAGAAAGCAACACTCATTATCAATCCGTGGCACCCAATAAGTATTCCTAAGTGAATGTATGCATTAAAGGCACATTTAACATAACAGCTAAGAAATTGGTATAATTAATAGATACAATTTTTTGTAACTGTAATTATGATTATATGGTACATATCTATTATAGGCAGTTTATTTTTGGATAAGGAAATTTGCTTTAAATTTATCAGCCAAAGAATAAATAGGAAACAGTGAATTAACATGTTATATTAGTGTACAGGGTAGTTTTTTGTTAATAATTGTTAGTATTTTACAAACTGCCCCCAAGGTATTTCACAGAGCACTAACAAAGAATGCTATATAATTTCACTAAAGTAAATAATTTCCTTAATGTAAATCCTGCTACCACGAAGGCATTAAAAATTATGTATGTTTTAGTTATCAAAGAGTATTAATATCCCATATTTATGTGACCAAATTAGCAATATTTAAAATCAATAAATAAATTTACATGGCTCTCTCCTGTGTTTGTCACATCCAGACTACTGAGCATTATATATATTTTATTGTGCATAATATTGTAATGAAATTTAATATTTAAGATATATTGTTTTTAAATGTGTTTCATAAATTTAGTTTTTAAGATATCAATAAAACAATATTTTGGAAACTAGTACAAGTGGAAATAATCCAATCCCCAGTAATTTGTATTACAACTATGTAAATCAGAGAGTAAAGGACTGCCTGTTAACAATATTTCAGCTCATCACAATGTTAGATAGCTAATATAAATATTTAAGCATAATGTTTCCAAAGGTAAATTACATTTATTTATTTTAAAAATAATTTACCATCCTTTTTGTCTAGTGATCTTTTAAAAATGTTTTATAAATTAAGCAGTGATTAATTTATGTAACAGGTTTTAAACACTGATATTTATGCTTTAATGTTGTTCAAAGTTATTTTGTTCAAAGCACTTTCCAACATTCTGAATGTAATTGTTTATGTATAGAGAGATATGATGTATATGTGAAATACGGGTAAATGAGGACATTCTACCAAACATCTATGAATTTTTGTCTAAAGTACCACCTAGCAAACTCCTATGAGAATGAATTATAGTCAAAGTAAGAATTCACTTAAATGGAAAAGAATTTGTTCTCTTCAGGAGTACCCTTAATTTACTCTTTAGTGACAACTACCAATATTGTATTGACTCAAGTTAAAATATTTTAACAGTATGAGAACACACACACACACACACACACACACACACACACACACACTTTCCAGAGCAAGCCTGCTCACTTCCATTACATTTACCTTGTAAAACTCCCCAAGGGTACTGACGGCCTCTGACCATTCTTTTTCCAACTTTCACTTCATCCATACTCCCTACTACAGCAAAAGGTAATTGTCCCTAAAAGTAAGAACACTTCAATTATATTGCCTTATAACAATATGGCCTACTCTGTTATTGATTTCTGTTTTGGAAATCAGTAGAGACAAGAATATCATAAGTTTATTCAAACAAGGCTCATCTACCCAGTCTCAGATTTTAAAACTTGAAAGTAAACATGTGCAAATTAATTTTTGCAAGTATTATCATCAGGCCATGCACACAACTTAAAACTAGCTACTGCTGTAGACAGATAGGCTTCTGCTGTGGGGAATACAAATAAAAAATATTTTTACTAGACACAAATTTTTCACATTTTCCTTACTGTGAAACATAAATATGTTGTGGAAATAATATGTAAACCACTTTTAACTCCAGTATACAAGTTAAAATGGAAAGTATCAGGAAAAAACTATAATAATTAGGTATGGATACACAGAGTATATTAATAAATATACTATATATGTCTAGTGTATTCTAAATAAAATTAAAAGTTCACTTTGGGAGGGGAGAGTCAGAGGGATCTGAAAATTAATGTGCAACCCAAGGGACATTGGGGAAAATGATAAGCAAAGTAAGAAGAATAATCATAGGTAAAATAGGGGTTAGAGCCAGATGTAAAGACAGCAGAAATATGAAAGATAAATTCATGATATCTCAGAAGTTACATAGAGTGTCTTAATAGAATGGTTGATATACAAGAAATGTCAAATATAAAAATTATTAAGCATCATGTTAAATATTTAATAATTAACAGTATTTAATTTATTAATTAATTTTGGTTCCAAGAAAAATATTCCCTATGAATTCCTAGAGGTAAAATTAGAGAGGTCAAAATCTTTAAGACAAAATCTACAGAAAATATAACACAGAAGAATAAATAAAAATTTTACATTACTCAGCTTTTCTCTTTTTTTAATTTAATTTAATTTTTTCAGTGTTCCAAGATTCATTGTTCATGCACCACACCCAGTGCTCCATGCAATACACGCCTTCCTCAATAACCACTACCAGGCTCACCCGATCCCCCAGATCATGCTGAGTGAAGTCAAGCAGAAAGAATCAATTATCATTACTCAGCCTTTCAGTTCTGAAAACTGTTTAGTTTGTGAAATCTTAAAAGAAATAATGTATGAAGAATAAATGCAAATGGAAGAAACAGAATTAATACTTTTTGGTATATCTACACCATGGATCAAGAACTTTGCAAAGATTATGGTATTTATACCTTACAAGAAGCCTCAATAGTCGTTTCAGTGACCCCATAGTGTATATAAGTTAACAGCCTCAGGGAAGATAGGAATTATATAAGATCCTGTGGACTTTTTAAATAGTTTTACTCTTTTTTATTTATTTTTTATTTTGTGGGGGTGGTTGAAACACATTTTTTTTAAGTTTTATTCTTTTTTAAAGTTTTTGCTCAAATTTCAGTTAGGTAACATATGGTGTAATATAGTTTCAGTTGTACAAAGTAGTGATTCAACACTTCCATACAACACTCGTTCATCACAATGAGCTCCCTAATCGCCATCACCTATTTAATCCCTCCCCCCAACCCATTTCCCCTCTGAAAACCATCAGTTTGTTATCAACAGTTAAGAGTCTCTTTCTTGGTTTCTCTCACTCTCTCTTTTTCCTTTGCTCATTCATCTTGTTTCTTAAATTCCACATATGAGTGGAATCATATGGTATTTGTGTTTTTCTGACTAACCAATTTCCCTTGGCATTATACTCTCAAGCTCTATCCTTGTCATTGCAAATAGCAAGATTTCATTCTGAATAATATGCCACTGTATATATGAACCACATCTTCTTTATCCATTCATCTATTGCTGGACACGTGGGCTGTTCCATAATCTGGCTATTGTAAAAACCATGCTATAAACATAGAGGTGCATATATCCCTTTAAATTAGGGGTTTTTTTTTATTTGGAGGATAAATGCCAAATAGAGCAACTGCTGGTTCATAGGATAGCTCTATTTTTAGCCTTCTGAGAAATATACATACAGTTTTTCCTGTCTTGCTTCTTATATTCTAGTTTTCTTTTTGTTTCCATTTACATTTTAATGTTTTTCGTACCACAATTTTTTATTTAAATACTCCTTTAAAAATATTTTATTTTATTTTTTGAGGGTTCCAAGATTCATTGTTCATGCACCATACCCAGTTCTCCATGCAATGCCTCCACTTTGAATCTGGGTGTCTTTTTAGGTCTGAAGTGAATCTCTTATAGACAACATATGGGTGTTGCTTTTTTATACATTCAGTAATTCTGTGTCTTTGGATTAAAGTATTTAAAATATTTCTGTGCATTTTGTATCCTGCCACATTCCTTAATTGCTGTATGAATTCTAGTACTTTGTGGGTGGAGACTTTTTGAGTTTTCCATATAAAGTATCATGTCGTCTGCGAAGAGAGAGAGTTTGACTTCTTCATTGCCAATTTGAATACATTTATTTCTTTTTGTCTGATTGCTGTCGCTAGGACTTCTAGTACTATGTTGAAGAAGAGTGGTGAGATGGGGATCCTTGTCGTGTTTCTGACTCACAGGGAAGACTGTCAGCTTTTCCCCATTGAGAATATTTGCTGTGGGCTTTTCATAGATAGATTTTCTAATGTTGAGGAATGTTCCTTCTATCCCTATATCTTGAAGAGTTTTAGTCAGGAATGGATGCTGAATATTGTCAAATGCTTTTTCTGCATCAGTTGAGAGGACCATGTGGTTCTTCTCTCTTCTCTTATTGATTTGTTCAATCACGTTGATTGATTTGCAAGTGTTGAACCACCCTTCCACCACAGGGATAAATCCCACCTGGTCCTGGGAGAAATGGACAGCTATATGTGGAAGAATGAAACTTGGCCATTCTCTTACACCATACACGAAGATAAACTCGAAATGGATAAAAGACCTCAACGTGAGGCAGGACTCTATCCTAGAGGAGAACATAGGCAGTAACCTCTTCAATATCAGCCACAGCAACTTCTTTCAGGACATGTCTTCAAAGGCAAAGGAAACAAAAGTGAAATTGAACTTTTGGGACTTCATCAAGATAAAAATCTTCTGCACAGTGAAGGAAACACTCAACAAAACAAACAAGCAACCCACAGAATGGGAGAAGGTATTCGCAAATGACACTACAGACAAAGGTCTGATACCTAAGATCTATAAAGAACTCCTCCAACTCAACACTCACAAAACCGATAATCACATCCAAAAATGGGCAGAAGACATGAACAGACACTTCTCCAAAGAAGACATACAAATGGCTAACAGACACATGAAAAATGTTCATCATCTTTAGCCATCAGGGAGATTCAAATCAAAACCACACTGAGATACCACCTTACACCAGTTAGAGTGGCCAAAATCAATAGGACAGTAAACAACAAATGTTGGAGAGAATGAGGAAAAAGGGGAACCCTCTTCAACTGTTGGTGCAAATGCAAGTTGGTACAGCCACTTCGGAAAACAATGTGGAGACTCCTCGAAAAAATTAAAAATAGAGCTATTCTATGACCTTTCAATTGCACTCCTAGGTATTTACCTCAAAGAAGCAGATGCAGTACAAAGAAGGGCCACATGGACCCTTGATCATAGCAGCAATGGCCACAATCAACAAACTGGAAAGAACCAAGCTGCCCTTCAACATATGAATAGATAAAGAAGATATGGTACATATATACAATGGAATATTATGCCTCCATCAGAAAGGATGAATACCCAACTTTTGTATCAACATAGACGGTACTGGAAGAGATTATGTGGAGTGAAATAAGTCAAGCAGAGAGAGTCAAGTATTTTATGGTCTTAAGTGTGGAGCATAAGAAAAAACATGGAGGATATTGTGAGAAGGAAAGGAAGGGTGAATGGGGGAAATCAAAGAGGGTGATGAACCATGAGAGACTGTAAGCTCTGAGCAACAAACTGAAGGTTTTGGAGGGGAGTGGGTGGGGTGGTGGGAGAGCCTGGTGGTGGGTATTGAGGAGGGCACGTATTGCATGGAGCCCTGGGTGTGGTGCATGAACAATTAATATTGTAACACTGAAAAAATAAAATAAATGTATTTGCGGGGGAAAAAACAAAAAAACAACAAAAAATAAAGTTTTTAAAACATTTAACTTTAGAGTGATTCATGATAAATAGATACTTATTGCCACTTATTAATTGTTTTACAGTTGCTATTATAGTTCTTCTCTGTACCTTACTCCATCTCCCGTCTTCTTCCCTTGTGCTTTAACTTTTTCTCTAGTGTCATTTTTCTATTTCTTTTCTTTTCAATATATATTTTAGATTTTATTTTTTTTTACTATTAGTTATATATATAGTATCTTATGTATATAGTAGTTTATATCAAGTTGATGGTCACTTACATTTGAACCCATCTTAAAATAAATAAATTTCTATTCTCTTCCCCACATTTTAAATATAGGATGTCATATTTTATGTCATTTTATCTTATGAATTCTTGACTTCATATTTGTGGATAGGATGATATAGTTTTTTCTTTTGTTTTGTTTAAATTCAAGTTACTTAACATATACTGTACTTTCAGGGGGAGAATTCAGTGATTCATCAGTTCTACAACACCCAGTGCTCATTTCATAAAGTGTCCTCTTTAATGCCCATCACTCAATTACCCTATCACCCAACCACTTCCCCTCCAGTAACCCTCAGTTCATTCTATATAATTAAGAATCACATCTGTTGTTTTCTGACTTGTTAATTTTATCCATTGCGACTAGTGTGAGTTTTGATTTATATTCCCCTGATACTGACTAATATTCAGACTAATTTTTACATGTGCCCGTTAGACATTTTTATATCTTCTTTGGAGAAATATCTGTTCATGTCTTCTGCCTATTTCATGACTGGATTTTTATATTTTTAATTTAATTTTTTTTCAGTGTTCCAAGATTCATTGTTCATGCACCACTCCCAGTGCTTCATGCAACATGTGCCGTCTTCAATACCCACCATCAGGCTCACCCAAACCCCCACCTCCCTCCCCTCCAAAACCCTCAGTTCATTTCTCAGAATCCACAGTCTCTCATGTTTCTTCTCCCTCTTGGATTTCCCCAATTCACACTTCGTTTCATTCTCTCAATGTCCTCCGTGTTTTTCCTTATGCTCCACACTTTCATGTGTCTGGATCATTTGTTTTTTGGCTGTTGTGTTTCATAAGTTCCTTATAGATTTTGGATACTAGACCTTTATCTGATTTGTCATTTGCAAATACCTTCTCCCATTCCATAGTTTGCTTTTTAGTTTTGTTGATTGTTCCCTTGCTGTGCAAAAGCATTTATCCCTTAAAAAAGTTTATTGTATTTTTTTCAGTGTTACAATATTTATTGTTCATGCACTACACCCATTGCTCCATGCAATACATGCCCTCCTCAATACCCACCACCAGGCTTGACCAGGCCCCCACCCCTACCCCTCCTAAACCCTCAGTTTGTTGCTCATAGTCCACAGTCTCTCATGGTTCATCTCCCCCTCTGGTTTCCCCCATTCACCCTTCCCTTCCTTCTCACAATGCCCTCCATGGTTTTCATTACACACAGCACGTAAGTGAGACCATAAGGTAATTGGTTCTCTCTGCTTGACTTATTTCGCTCTGCATAATCTCTTCCAGTCCCATCCATGTTGATACAAAAGTTGGATATTCGTCCTTTCTAATGGAGGCATAATATTCCATTGTGTATATGTACCATATCTTCTTTATCCATTCATCTGTTGAAGGACATCTTGGATCTTTCCACAGTTTGGCAATTGTGGCCATTGCTGCTATGAAATTGCGGTCCATGTGGCCCTTCTTTGTACTGCATCTGCTTCTTTGGGGTAAATACCCAGTAGTGCAATGGCAGGGCCAGAGGGTAGCTCTATTTTCAACTTCTGGAGGAATCTCCACACTGTTTTCCAAAGTGGCTGCACAGCTTGCAATCCCACCAACAGTGTAATAGGGTGCCCCTTTCTCCACACCCTCTCCAACATTTGTTGTTTACTGTCCTGTTGATTTTGGCCCTTCTAACTGGTGTCAGGTGGTATCTCAGTGGGGTTTTGATTTGAATCTCCCATATGGCTAAAGATGATGAACATTTTTTCATGTGTCTATCAGCCATTTGTATGTCTTCTTTGTAGAAATGTCTGTTCATGTCTTCGCCCATCTTTTGATGTGATTATCGGTTTTGTGAGTGTTGAGTTTGAGGAGTTCTTTATAGATCTTGGATATCAGACCTTAGTCTGTAGTGTCATTTGCGAATATCTTCTCCCATTCTGTGGGTTGCCTGTTTCTTTTGTTGACTGTTTCCTTCGCTGTGCAGAAGCTTTTTATCTTGATGAAGTCCCAAAAGTTCAATTTCGCTTTTGTTTCCTTTGCCTTTGGAAACATGTCCTGAAAGAAGTTGCTGTGGCTGATGTTGAAGAGGTTACTGCCTATGTTCTCCTCTAGGATTTTGATAGATTCCTGCTTCACATTGAGGTCTTTTATCCATTTCGAATTTATCTTTGTGTATGGTGTAAGAGAATGGTCAAGTTTCATTCTTCTACATAGAGCTGTCCAATTTTCCCAGCACCATTTATTGAAAAGACTGTCTTTTTTCCACTGGATATTTTTTCCTGTTTTGTCAGAGATTATTTGACCATAGAGTTGTGGGTCCATATCTGTGCTCTCTATTCTGTTCCACTGGTCTATGTGCCTGTTTTTGTGCCAGTACCATGCTGTCTTGGTGATCACTGCTTTGTAGTAAAGCTTGAAATCAGGCAATGTGATGCCCCGGCTTGGTTTTTCTTTTCAGCATTTGCTTAGCAATTCGGGTTCTTTTCTAGTTCCATACAAAATTAAGGACTGTTTGTTCGAGGCCTTTGAAAAAATCCAGTGGAATTTTGATTGGGATGGCATTGAAGGTACAGATTGCTCTGGGCAGTATAGACATTTTCACAATGTTTATTCTTCCGATCCAGGAACATGGAATGCTTTTCCAACTTTTGGTGTCTTCTTCAATTTCTTTCATGAGCATTCTGTAGTTATTCGAGTACAGATCCTTCACCTCTTTGGTTAGGTTTATTCCCAGGTATTTTATGGTTTTTGGTACTATCGTAAATGGAATAGATTCCCTAATTTCTCTTTCCACAGTTTCATTGTTAGTGTATACGAAAACAACTGATTTCTGTGCATTGATTTTGTATCCTGCCTCATTACTGAATTGCTGTATGAGTTCTAGTAGTTTGGAGGTGGAGTCTTTTGGTTTTCCGTATAAAGTATCATGTCATCTGTGAGGAGATAGTTTGACCTCCTTATTTCCAATTTGGATATATTTTATATCTTTTTGTTGTCTGATGGCTGTCGCTAGGACTTCTAGCACTATGTTGAACAAGAGTGGTGAGAGTGGGCATCCTTGTCGTGTTCCTGATCTCAACGGGAAGGCTATCAGCTTTTCCCCATTGAGAATGATATTTGCTGTGGGTTTTTCATAGATAGATTTGATGATGTTGAGGAATGTTCCTTCTATCCCTATACTTTGAAGAGTTTAATCAGGAACAGATGCTGAATTTTGTCAAACGCTTTTTCTGCATCAATTGAGAGGACCATGTGGTTCTTCTCTTTATTTTATTGATCTGTTCTATTACATGGATTGATTTGCGAAAGTTGAGCCACCCTTGGATCCCAGGGATAAATCCCACTTGGTCATGATGAATAACATTTTTGATGTGCTGTTGGATCCTATTAGCTAGGATCTTGTTGACAATCTTGGCATCCATATTCATCAGGGATATTGTTCTGAAATTCTCCTTTTTGGTAGAGTCTTTACCTGGTTTGGGGATCAGGGTAATGCTGGCTTCATAAAAAGAGTTTGGCAATTTTCCTTCTGTTTCTATTTTTTGAAACAGTT
>CM053621.1:18895397-18930214 GCA_028646535.1 Procyon lotor
CCCCCTTCCACTCGCTGCTCCTTAGAACCTTATGCTCTTTTTAAGTGTTTTTTAACCGGACTCTAAGTTATTGCTACTCTGCAACCATCCAGTGCTTTTCTTTGGGGTATTACTTTCCTTGTGCTGCTTCTGGTGGCTCCCTTCCCCTTTTGTTTATCCTCTGATACCATTTCAAGTGTTCCCGCTTTGCTTTACCTCTCTGCTGCTGTCTTCTGCTCTCATAGAGATCCAGAAGTGAAAAATCTTGCTCCTCCAGTTGATTTCATGGGTGTTCAGTGTGGTCTGGCAGATATCCAGCTCACTTTTGGGGACAGGTTGCAACAGGGTCTCCTACCTCTCCTCCATCAGCCTCCCTCCCGCCTGTGTAAAAGCTTTGTATCCTGATGAAATCCCAAAAGTTTATTTTTGCTTTTGTTTCATTTGCCTTTGGAGACATGACTAGGAAGAAGTTCCTGGGGCCAAGGAGAAAGAGGTTGCTACTTGCGTTCTTTAAGATTTTGATGGATTCCCGTGTCACACTTAGGTCTTTCATCCATTTTGAATTTTTATTTATTTATTTTACAGAAAGAGAGAGAGAAAGTTCACAAGGAGCAGGAGTAGGAGAGAGAGAAGCAGACTCCCTGACAAGCTGGGAGCCTGAGCAGGGCTCATTCCCAGGACTCTGAGATTAAACCTGAGCCAAAGGCAGATGCTCAACTGACTGAGCCTCCCAGATGCTCCTGAAGTTATTTTTGTGTATGGTGTAAGAAAATTGTCCAGTTTCATTCTTCTGTATATAGCCGTCCAATTTTCCCAATAGCATTTGTTTAAAGATTAATTTTTTTTCCATTGGTTATTCTTTTGTGTCTTGTCAAAGTGTAGTTGACCATAGTGTAGAGAGTCCATTTCCAGGTTCTCTATTCTGTTCCACTGATCTCTATGTCTGACACATATGTCAGTACCCCCATGTCTTGATGATCATAGTTTTGTAATATAGCTTGAAGTCTGGAAATGTGATGCTTCCAGCTTTACATTTGTTTTTCAGCATTATTTTGACCATTTGGGGTCTTTTGTGATTCCATACAAATTTTAGAATTGTTTGTTCCAAGCATGTTATGGCTTTTAAGAACAAAAGATAGAATTGAAATTTAAGTCTAACAACAAGGTTTGTCTTTTCAAATATGATTTGACGAGAAGTTAAGATGACAGAGGATTGGGGGAACATAAGCTTCCCTCATCCCTTGGACACAGCTAGATAATTATAACAATCTGAACACCTGAGAAATCAACCTGAGGCTTAAAAGAACAAAACTGCAAGTCTACAAGTATAAAAGTAAGCAGCTTCTGGAAGGTAGGAGATTCAGAGAGTGGATTTGGGTGGGATAAGAACTTTGAGGCCCGGGGAGGGGGAGGAGCCCTGCTTACCAAGACTCCACGTGGTATTATAAGCAACAGAGCACAAAATATGAAGTTTTATAAGTCACCCACCACGGAGTCATGACTGGCTTAAAGGTCCTGCAGTGAGGAAGAAGGGCAGAGACTGGGGAATGGATAGTATGGTCTGAGAATGCCCGGAGTCACAAGAATGAGTGGTGCCAATATGCTACACTGTTCCCAGACATAGGAGCAGGAAATCTAGCTGAGGGCAGTGAGACTGGATACCAGCTATCTTCTCCTCCTTTCCATAAACTCTAAACTTCTGTGCAGTAACATGACCAGTTTCTTGGGATGAGCCAGCAAGTGGCTAAAGAGCCATGAGACTGACCCAGAGGACTATCATGGGTCTGCACCGAATAAGTCCTTAAAATTTGGAGTTTTGAACCACACACCTGAGATAAACAACACAGACACAGGCAAAGTGAAAGCAGAGGTTTGAAGAAAAGCAGGCACAAGAGATGTGATTGTTTGCACTTCTGTGAAGGCTTCCTGAAGAGTCATGGGTATGAATTCTCAGCTCCAAGGCTAGAGAGCATGGTGCCACAATTTTCACCCACCCATCAGTGCTAAGAGTCTTTCTTTCTTTCTTTCTTTCTTTCTTTCTTTCTTTCTTTCTTTCTTTCTTTCTTTCTCTCTCTCTCTTTCACCAAATTTTCAACAATATTTTATTATTGACTTAAGGAAGTCAAATTTTTATGATTTGCAAGTGACGTCATAGCCTATCTGGAAAAACCAAATGATTCCACCAAAATATTGCTGAACTCAAACAGGAATTCAGCAAAGTTGCAGGATATGAAATCAAAGCGCAGAAATCTGTTACATTTCTTTTTTATTTGAATTCAATTCACATAAACAATAGCACAGAGGACTATAGAGGAGGGGAGGGAAGTCTGGAGGGGGAAAAATCAGAGAGGGAGATGAACCATGAGAGATTGTGGACCTTGGGAAACAAACCAAGGATTTCAGAGGAGTGGGCGGAGGGGGTTGCAGGGTGATGGGTGTTCAGGAGGACACGTGTTGTGATGAGCACTGGGTGTTATGCGTACCTGATGAATCTGTTGAACACTACATCAAAAACTGATGATGTACTATACAGTGGCTAAATGAACTTAATGAAAAAAATAAAAATCAATTAATTCAAGTGACAAATTATTGAACACTACATCTGAAACTAATGATGTACTCTATGTTCGCTAATTGAATTTAAATTTAAAAAATTCAATAACAAATATTATATTAGTTTCAAGGTAGAGTTCAGTGATTCATCAGTTGTATATAACACCCAGTGTTCATTATCTTCCTTAGTTTCCAGCACCTAGTTACTCCATCTCCTCCCACCTCCTCCCCTCACACAACCTTGGGTTTCTTTCCTATGATTAAGAGTCTCTTAGGGTTTGTCTCCCTCTCCAATTTCATATGGTTTTATTTTTTCCTCTCTTCCCCTATGATCCTCTGTTCTGTTTCTTAAATTCCACATATCAGTGAGATCATGTCATTATTGTCTTTCTCTGACTGACTTATTTTGCTTAGCGTAATACCAGCATCCTTCTCATGTTCCTGAACTTAAGGAAAAAACTCAATTTTTCCCTGTTGAGGATGATATTCCCTGAGTTTTTTTTTATATATATGACTTTTATGATATTGAGGTATATTCCCTCTACTCTTACACTGTGGAGAGTTTTAATCAAGAAAGAATACTGTATTTTGCCAAATGTTTTTTATGCATCGATTGAAAGGATTGGTCTTGTCCTTTCTTTTATTATTATAGTGTATCACACTGATTGATTTGTGGATGTTGAATCACCCCTGTATCTCGGGAATAAATCCCACTTGGTCATGGTGAAAATAGTCCTTTTAATATAATGTTGGATCCTATTAGTATCTTGATGAGAATTTTTGCATCTATGTTCATCAAGGATATTGGTCTGTAATTCTCCTTTTTAGTGGGGTCTTTGGTTTTGGGATCAAGGTAATGCTGGCCTCATAAATGAGTTTGTAAGTTTTCTTGATATTTCCATTTTGTGAAGCAGTTTCAGAAGAATAGGTATTAATTCTTCTGTAAATGTTTGGTAGAATTCACCTGGGAAGCCATTTGGCCCTGCATTCTTGTTTGTAGTGAAATTTTTACTTGTTTCCTAAATTTTTTGCCAGTTATGGGTGTGTTCAGGTTTTCTATTTCTTCCTAGTATAGTTTTGGTAGTTTATAAATTTCTAGGAATTTTTCCATGTCTTTCAGATTGCCTAATTTTTTAGCATAGATTTGCTCATAATGCTTTTAGAATTATTTTTTTCCTTGGGTGTTGGTTGTGATTTCTCGTCTTTCATTCATGATTTTATATATTTGGGTCCCCTATCTTTCCTTTTTGAGAAGTCTGGCCAGGGGTTTATTGATCTTATTAATTCTTTCAAAGAACCAACTCTTACTTTCATTGATCTGTTCTACTCTTCTTTCGGTTTCTATTTCATTAATTTCTGTTCTAATTTCTATAAATTCTCTTCTCCTGCTGTTACAGGCTTTATTTGAAGTTCTTTCTCCAGCTCCTTTGTTGTAAGGTTAGGTTGTATATGTGAGACCTTTCTTATTTCTTGAGAAAGACTTGTATTGCTATTTATTCAATCTTAGTACAGCCTTTGCTGCCACCCCAAGGTATTTTGTTGTTGTTGTTGTTGTTTGTTTGCTTACTTGTTTGTTTGTTGCGACCAGACCTGTGGTTCCAGAAGTAAGAGCCCCTTGAGGCTCGGCACCCCTCCCCACTTACCTCACTGAGGCAGTAAAAAAACAGTAAGGGTAGTGGTATTTCACTGGTGGCCCACAAGGCCAGTGGAAACCACCCTGCCCCCTCACAGGGACAGAGGGACCATAGGGGCATCCCATTTATCTCCCAAAAGTTTTGAACCATTGTGTTTTCATTTTCATTTGTTTCCATGAGTTTTTTTTAATTCTTATTAATTTCTTGGCTGCTCCATTCATTCTTTAGCAGGTTGCTCTTTAACCTCCAAGTATCTGAGTTCCATTCAAGTTTCCTCTTGTGATTCCATTCAAGTTTCAAAGCATTGCAGTCTGATAATATGCAGGGAATAACTCCCATCTTTGGTACTGTTTGAGAACTGATTTGTGAGCCATTATGTGACCTATTCTGGAGAATGTTCCATGTGCACTCGAGAAGAATGTGCATTATGTTGCTTTAAGATGAATGCTCTGAATATATCTGTGAAGTCTATCTGGTCCCGTGTGTTGTTCAAAGTCTTGTTTTCTTTTAATCTTCAGCTCAGATGATCTGTCCATTGCTGTGACTGGAGTGTTAAAAAAGACCCTTCTACTATTGTATTATTATCAATGTGTTTCTTTAATCTTGTTATTAAATGGTTTATATAATTTGCTCCTCCCATGTTAGGGGCATAAATATTTACAATTGTTATAACTTCCTTTGATCCTTTAATAATTATATAGTATCCTTCAACCCTTACTACAGTCTTTGATTTAAAATCTAATTTGTCTGCTATAAAGATTGCTACTTCAGGGTTTTTTTTAATGAAATTACCATGATAAATGTTTTTCTACCCCTCACTTTCAATCTGGATCTAAAAGATTCTAAAATGAGTCTTTTGTAGACAGCAGATATATAGGTCTTCCTTTTTTATCCAATCTGATAATTGGTGTCTTGATTGGAGCATCTAGCCAATTTACATTTAGAATAACTATTGAAAGATATGAATTTAGTGCCATTGTATTACCTGTACAGTCATTGTTTCTGTAGATTGCCTCTGTCCTTTTCTGGTCTATGTTAATTTTGGGCTCTCTCTTCACTAAGGATCCCCTTTAATATTTGCTGCAGGGCTAGCTTAGTGATCAAAAATTATTTTAGTTTCTGTTTCTCCTAGAAGCAACTTATCTCCCTTTTATTTTTCCCCAAATACATGTATTTTATTTTTTCAGTGTTACAATATTCATTATTCATTCACCACACTCAGTGCTCAATGCAATACATGCCCTCCTCAATACCCACCACAATGTTCGCCCAACCCCCCACGCTGGCCCTCCAAAACCCTTAGTTTTTTGCTAAGAGTCCACAGTCTTCCATGGTTGATCTCCCCCTCCAATTTCTCCCCAATTCACCCTTCCTTTCTTTCTTAAAATGCCCTCCATGTTTTTTCTTATGTTCCACACTTAAGTGAGACCATAAATGACTCTCTCTGCTTGACTTATCTCACTCTGCACAATCTTTTCCAGTCCCACCCATGTTGATACAAAAGTTTGGTATTCATCCTTTCTGATGGAGACAATATTCCATTGTATATATGGACCATATCTTCTTTATCCATTCATCTATTGAAGGGCTTCTTGGTTCTTTCCACAGTTTGGCGACTGTGGCCATTGCTAAGAAGAACATTGGGGTATATATGGCCCTTCTTTGTACTGCATCAGCTTCTTTGGGGTAAATACCCAGTAATGCAATTGAAAGATCATAGTGTAGCTCTATTTTTAATTTCTTGAGGAATCTCCACACTGTTTTCCAAAGTGGCTGTACCAACTTGCATTCCTACCAGCAGTGCAAGAGGGCTCCCTTTCTCCACACCCTCTCCAACATTTGTTATTTACTGTCTTGTTGATTTTGGCCATTCTAATTGGTGTAAGGTGGTATCTCAGTGTGGTTTTGATTTGAATCACCCTGATGGCTAAAGATGATGAACATTTTTTCATGTGTCTGTTAGCCATTTGTATGTCTTCTTTGGAGAAGTGTCTGTTCATGTCTTCTGCCCATTTTTGGATGTGATTATCGGTTTTGTGAGTGTTGAGTTTGAGGAGTTCTTTATAGATCTTAGATACCAGACCTTTGTCTGTAGTGTCTAACCTTTTCCCATTCTGTGGGTTGCCTGTTTGATTTGTGGACTGTTTCCTTCACTGTGCTGAAGGTTTTTATCTTGATGAAGCCCCAAAAGTTCATTTTCGCTTTGTTTCCATTGCCTTTGAAGACATGTCCTGAAAAAAGTTTCTGTGGCTGATGTCAAAGAAGTTACTGCTTATGTTCTCCACTAGGATTTTGAGAGAGTCCTGCTTCCTGTTGAGATCTTTCATCTATTTCGAGTTTCTCTTTGTGGTGGGTGTAAGCGAAATGTCAAGTTTCATTCTTCTACAGAGTTCTGTCCTATATTTCCAGCACCATTTATCGAAGAGACTCTGTTTTGGAAAATGCCTTCTATAAAGGCTCATTTCTCATTCTTACATGGCTGGCCATGTCCTTGTGCCATCACACACTCTGGCAAAAGGCATCTGCCTTCTGCAGACAAGAGGCTGGTTCAAAGATGGTTTCACCACCGTGCCGATAGCTTCTGCACACGCACCTTGATAACGTGTACCTTTAGGAAACAAGCTGTGAGTTGAAGGAGCATTTTCAACAAACCTGTTTCTACCTGTCTCTCTTTGGAGACATATCATGAAAGAAGGTGCTGTGGCTGATGTGGAAAAGGTTACTACCTATGTTCTTCTCTAGGGTTTTGAGAAACCTCCCATTGAGGTCTTTTATCCATCTTGAGTTAATCTTCATGTATGGTGTAAGAGAATGGTCAAGTTTCATTCTTCTACATATAGTTGTCCAATTTTCCCAGCATCATTTTCTGAAGAGACTGTCTTATTATGACTGGATATTTTTCCCTGTTTGGTCAAAGATTATTAGACCATAGATTTGCAGTTCCATATCTGGGTTCACTGCTCTGTTAAACTGGTCTACATTTCTATTTTTGTGCCAGTACCATGCTGTTGTGGTGATCACAGCTTTCTAGTAAAGCTTGAAATCAGGCAATGTGGTGTCCCCAGCTCGGTTTTTCTTTTTCAACATTTCCTTCGCAACTTGGGTTCTTTTCTGGTTCCATCCAAATTTTAGGATTCCAGCCCTTTGAAGAAAACCGGTGGAATTTTGATCAGGCTGGCATTGAAAGGATAGATTGCTCTGGGCAGTATAAACATTTTAACAATGTTTATTCTTCTGATCCATGAGCATGGAATGCTTTTCCACCTTTTTGTGTCTTCTTCAATTTCTTTCATGAGCATTTTGTAGTAACTCCAGTACAGATATATACCTCTTTGGTTAGGTTTATTCCCAGGTATCGTAGGGTTCTTGGTGCTATAGTAAATGGAATTGATTTTCTAAGTTCCCTTTCCATATTTTTATTGTTAGTGTACAGGAAAACAACTGATTTCTGTGCATTGATTTTGTATCCTGCCCCATTACTGAATTGCTATATATGACTTCTAGTAGTTTGAGGGTGAAGTCTTTTGGGTTTTCCATATAAAGTATCATGTCATCTGCGAAAAGACAGAGTTTGACTTCTTTATTGCAAATTTAAATACCTTTTATTTCTTTTGTTGTCTGATTGCTGTCACTAGGACTTCTAGCAATATATGAACAAGAGTGACGAGAATGGGCATCCTTGTCATGTTCCTGATTTTAAAGGGAAAGCTGTCAGCTTTTCTCCATTGAGAATGATATTTGCTGTGGGCTTTTCATAGATAGATTTTATGAAGTTGAGGAATGTTCCATCTACCCCTATCCTTTGAAGAATTGTAGGAATTTTGCCAAATGCTTTTTCTGCATCAATTGAGAGAACCATGTGGCTCTTCTCTCTTATCTTATGATTTGTCCTATCACATTGATTGATTTGCAAATGTTGAACCACCCTTGCATCCCAGGGATAAATTGCACCAGGTCAGGATGAACAATCTTTTTACTATGCTGTTGGTTCCTATTAGATAGGATCCTGTTGAGAATCTTGGCATCCATATTCATCAAGCATAGTGGTCTGAAATTCTCTTTTTTCATGAGGTCTTTGCCTGTTTTGGGGATCAGGGTAGTGCTGGCTTCATAGAAAGAGTCTATTAGTTTTCCTTCTGTTTCTATTTTTTGAAACAGTTTCAAGAGAATAAGTATTTTTTCTTCCTTGGATATTTGGTAGAATTCTGCAGGGAATCCATCCGGTCCTGGACTCTTGTTTATTCGGAGGATTTGCTTACTGCTTCAATCTCATTACTAGATGCTAGTCTATTCAGGTTGTCAATTTTTCTTGTTTCAGTCTTGGAAGATTATGGGTTTCCAGGAATGCACCCATTTCTTCCAGGTTGTTCAACTTATTGGCATATAGCTGTTCATGATAATTTCTGATGATTTTTTCCATTTCCTTTGGATTAGTCATGATCTCTCCCCTTTCATTCATAATTTTGTTAATTAGGGTCTTCTCTCCTTTCTTTTGGATTACACCGTGCAGTGATTCATTGGTCTTACAGATTCTTTCAAAAAAACCAACTTCTCGATTGACTGATGCATTCTACTCTTTCCCTAATTCTAACACTTTGATCTCTGCTCTGATCTTGCTTATTTCCTTTCCTGTGCTTGGGGTTCGCTTAATTTGCTGTTGATTTTCCTGGTCTTTAGGGTGTAAAGAGAGCTGGTGTATTCTGGATTTTTCAATTTTTTTGAGTGAGGCTTGGATGCCTATGAATTTTCCCCTTAGGACTGCCTTTGCCGTGTCCCATAGGTTTTGCATCGATGTGCTTCATTCTCATTGGTCTCCATGAATTGTTTAAGTTTATGCTTGACTTCATGGTGGATCATAGCATTATTGAGTAGGTTGGTGTTTAGCCTCCAAGTGTTTTAATTCCTTCCAAACTTTTTCTTGTCGTTTAGTTCCAGTTCCAAAGCATTGTAGTCTGAGAAAATGAAGGGAATCATCTCAGTCTTTTGGTATCCGTTGAGTCCTGATTTATGACACAGTATGTGGTCTATTCTGGAGAAAGTTCCATGTGTGCTCGGGAAGAATGAGTATTCTGTTGTTTTTCGGGTGGAATGTTCTGTATATATCTATGAGGTCCATCTGGTCCAATGTGTCATTCAAAGCTCTTGGTTCTTTATTGATTTTCTATTTGAATGATCTGTCTGTTACTGAGAGTGGTGTATTAAGATCTCCACTCTTATTGTATTCTTATCAATAGACTCTTTATTTTGATTAACAGTTGGCTTCTGTAGTTGGCTGCTCCTATATTGGGGGCATAAATATTTACAATTGTTAGATCTTCTTGGAGGATAGACCCTTTCAGAATGATGTAGTCCTGTATCTCTGAGTACAGTCTTCAGCTGAAAAATCTAATTTATCTGATAGGAGAATTGCTACCCCAGCTTTCTTTTAAGGTTCATTGGCATGAAAGATGGTTCTCCATCCTTTCACTTTCAATCTGGATGTATCTTTTGGTTCCAAATGTGTTTCTTGTAGACAGCATATGGACGGGTCCTGCCACTTTATCCATTCTGCAACCCTGTGCCATTTTATGGGGGCATTTAGGCTGTTAACATTGGGAGTGATTATTAAAAGATAAGTGTTTATTGACATCATGTTCCCTGTGTAGTCGTTGTTTCTATAAATTGTAAATTTCTGTTCTAAGTCACTCATGAGATCTTTCTACTTTTATAGAACCCCCTTCAATATTTTCTGGAGTGCCGGCTTTGTGGTCTCATATTCTTTTAATGCTTGCCGGTCTTGGAAGCTCTTTTTCTCTCCATCTATTTTGAATGTCAACTTTGCTGGATAAAGGATTCTTGGCTGCATGTTCTTCTCGTTCAGTGATCTGAATATGTCTTGCCAGCCCTTTCTGGTTTACCAGGTTTCTGTGGACGGGTCTGACGTTATTCTAATGGGTCTTCCCCCATATGTCAGGAATCTCTTCCACGTAGCTGCCCTCAGGACATCTTGTCTAAAATTACAATTTGCAAATTTTACAATTATGTGTCTGGGTGTCTTTCTAGACTCATTGATTTTGGTGGGTGTCCTTTTTGCCTCTCAGACATGAACTCTTGGTCCATTCCCAAGATTGGGGAAATTTCCATTCAGAATTTGGTCAGCTGTGTCTTCTAATCTTCTGTCTTTTTCTACTTCCTTTGTGATGCCAATAATTCTGACGTTAGAACGTTTCATGGTGTCATTTATTTCCCTAAGTCTCTTCTCATGATTTTTGAGTAGTTTGCTCCAGCTCTCCTCCTGACCTTTCTTCTCAACCATTTGATCCTCTAGGTGACTATTTCTATCCTTTGTCTCTGTAACTTTATCTGTTAGACTACTTATATTAGATTTGATCTCACTGATAGTGTTTTTAACATCTGATATACTGGTTCTCAGTTCCGTCCTTAGAGATTCTATGTTGTCATTCATGTTTTTCTCCATCCTAGCCATTGCCTGGACAATTGTCACCCTGAATTCCCTTTCCCTCATACTGTTTATGTCATGTCCAATAGTTGTGAGGGAGAGGGTGCAGTCTCTGGATTTTTCCTCTATTGGATGTTCCTCCTCCTAGTCATTTTGAAGAGAAGTGGATGAGAGAATGTATAGCTGAATATATTGGCCACAATCCAGGCAGGGTGTACCCTGGAAGGGTTTGGAGCAGTTGGGATTCACCACCAAAAAGAAAGATAAGAAGGGTGCCTGGATGGCTCAGTGGATTAAGCCTCTGCCTTCAACTCAGGTCATGATTTCAGGGTCCTGGAATTGAGCCCCACATCGGGCTCCCCCCTTAGTGGTGTGCCTTTTTCCCTCTCTCTCTGTCTGCCTCTCTGCCTATTGTGCTCTCTCTCTCTCTGTCAAATAAATAAATAAAATATTTTTTAAAAAAATTAATGTTAAAAAAAAGATAGAAAGAGAAAATGAAGAAATTCCAGTCAGAAGGGGCGCCAAAAATAAGAATTATAAGGTATGTAAACGAGCATGAACAAACATAAAGACTGACAAAAGTAATGACAAGAAATAAAAGAACCTAGTCAGAATGTACCCCAAGAATAAGATTTATATAATACCAGAACAAAAGCAAATATGTAGAAACACTGACAGGAGGATAAGATGGGAAGGTGCTTATAACTCCTTATGAGGGAGGAAGGTTATTTCAGGTCTTCCTGGGTTTATCATTGTATTAAGCCTCTTGTTGTAATTGTAAGTCGTTTACAAAAAATAAAAAAACAAGGAATGTGAAAAAAGGGTGAATAAAATAGAAAGCAAATAAGAAAGAAAAAAGTCTTGTATCTATGACATATACAAGTTTTGGATTATTATCAAGAACTTAGTATATTGATTTCCCCTGATGTTGGGAGTTTAAAATTTTATGGGGAAACTGGTTATTGTTCTTTTCTTTTTGACTTGTCTTTTGGGGGAGGGGCCTGCCAATGTTGTTTTCCAGTCAATCTTGCTTGGGCTGGGTCACCTTGCTCCCCAATCAAGGGGCTGTGGTGTGTGGAAACCAGTTTCTCATTCTTTCACTCTCTGAAGGTTTTTAGCCTTTTGTAGCTTTTTCACCTTTTTAGAGTGTCCAACCAAGGAATCTGCCCTTACATACCCAGAGCTCCCCATCACAGAGAAGCCTCAGTCTGCTCCCCTCTGGGTCGTCCAGAACACACTCCCTTTCGCAATATTCTTCTCACACCACAGCCTGTCATTGGTGGCGCGCACAACCAGCCACAATTCAGTGGCTCTGAGAGTGCTTTTCAGGCCCCAAGCCCGAGCAGGGTGTGCTTAAATTTTTGCCAGAGATTAGGCTGCCCGCCTGCATTCTTTCCAGGAGTAGCTGGGAGTGCCCAGACCTTGCCACAGGCTGGGAATGTCTTGTGGTCGGGTGTGCACTCAGTCCAGAGAGTGGGGCACACAGAGAAAAGCTGCAGGCTCCTAGACCACACCAAACTCTCTAAGACATTTGTAGGAGAGTGCCCCGCCCACAAAATGGTGCAAGGAGCACAAATCTGTAGGTTCATGAACCACGGACTGTCACCCCCCCAACCAGTCTCTCTTTGAGGAGAGTGGTGTCCTTCCTGGGAGCGTGGGCCCAGGCCCATGTCTGTGCCCACCCCTTTCCACTAGTTGCTCCTCAGAATCTTTTGCTCTTTTTAAGTGTTTTTAACTCTTCTCTAAGTTAATACTGGTCTTCAACGACCGGGCATTTTCCTTTGGGGTATTACTGTTCTTGGATCACTTCTGGTGGCTCCTTCCCCCTTTTGTTTATCCACAGATATCAGTTCTAGTGTTCCCACTTTGCTTTCCCTCTCCAATGTTGTCTTCTCCTCCTGTAGTGATCCAAAATTGAAAAATCTTGCTCCTCAGGCTGATTTCATGGGTGTTCAGCATGTTCGGGTAGATATCCAGCTCACTTTAAGAAACAAGTTGCAAAACGATCTCCTACTTCTCTGCCATCTTGCCCCCCTGTCATATCTCTCCCTTTTTGAATGACAGCCTTGCTGGACAAAGTCTTCTTGGGTTCATGTTTTTCTCAGTTAGCCCCTGAATATATCATGCCACTCTTTTCTGGTCTACCCGGCCTCTATGGATAGTTCTGCTGGCAGCCTTATGTTTCTACCTTGGTAGGTGAAGGACCTCTTGTTCTGAGCTTCTTTAGGATGTTCTTTTAATCTCCACAATCTGCAAGCTTCAGTAACATATGTTGAGTGTTCACTTTTTTTTTTTTTACTGAATTTGAGGGGGGCTCCTCTCTATTTCCTGGACTTGAATGCCCATTTCCTTCCCCCACATGAAAGAAGTTCTCTGCTATGATTTGTTCAAATACACCCTCTGCCCTCTCTCTCCTTCCTCTCTCCTGGGACCCCAATTATTTTAATATTTTTTTTATGATATCACTTATCTTTCAGTTTCTCCGCCTTGTGATTCAGTGGTTGATTACCTCTATTTTTCTCAATTTCTTTATTCTTCATCATTTTATCTCTAAAACACCAAATCTCTCTTCTGCAACTTTTAAGTCTAGTTGTTCAAGCCTCTATTTTTTATTGAATCTCATTATCTTTTTGTAGTTCAACATGATTAGATTTTAGTTCTTTCATCTCTCTGGGAAGGGATTTTCTATTGTCTCCTAGGTTTTCTCAAGCCCAGCCAGTTTCTTTATAATCATTATTTTGAACTCTGGTTCCACAGTCTTACTTACATCCATACTAATTAAGTCCCTGAGAGTCAGTATTTGTCTCTTGTTCTGTTTTTGGGTAGTGACTTCTTTCATGCATGAGAGAACAAAATATTAAAATACTAACAATTACCCCAGATAAATACACACTAAACAAATCAGAACCAAAAACTGAAAAGAAAGAAAAGTAGAATATAATCAAATAGCTCAACAGAACAGAATAATAAACAGATTGTGTTTTTGGCCTGTTTTTTTAGAAGAAACTAGATCCTAAAATTGTAAAGAGATAGTTACGCATATACAAAAATAAAATTATACATATAAAGAAAATGTAATCCATATATACAGTAGAATATTACTCAACCATCAGAAAGGATGAATACCCAACTTTTGCAAATGCATGAATGAGACTAAAGGAGATTTTGCTGAGTGAACAAAGTCAAACAGAGAAAGACAATTATCAAATGGCTTCATTTACTTGTGTAATATAAGGAATAACATAGAGAACATTAGGAGAAGGAAGGTAAAAATGAAGGAGGGGGGAATCAGAGTGGAAGATGAATGATGAGGGACTATGGATTACAGGAAACAAACTGAGCGTTTTGGAGGGGAGGGTTGTGGGGGGATGGGGTATCTCAGTGATGGGCATTAAGGAAAGCATATATAGCATATATGCTATAAACACCCATAAAGCACTGGGTGTTTTATGCAAACAGTGAATCATGGAACACTATATCAAAAACCAATGATGTACTGTATGGTGACTAACATAACATAATAAAATTAAATTTAAAAAATAAATTAATTAATCTAATAAAATTTGTAAACATTTAAAAGAAAATAAAATTATATACAATGAAAGGATAGAATGTGACTTTATGTAAAAATGAAAATTAAAAATATTTTTTAAAGTTGATAAAATGAGAAATTGAAAAGGAAAAAATTTTAAATTAAAAGACTAAAGTGTCTGCTGGGAAAATTGGATAGCTATATGTAGAAGAATGAAACTCGACCATACTCTTACACCATACACAAAGATAAACTCAAAATGAATAAAAGACCTCAATGTGAGAGGAATCTATCAAAATACCAGAGAAGAACATACACAGTAATCTTGTTGACATCAGCCACAGCAACTGTTTTCAAGACCTGTCTCCAAAGGCAAAGGAAACATAAGCAAAAATGAACTTTTGGGATTTCATCAAGATAAAAAGCTTCTGCACAGCGAAGGAAACAGTCAACAAAACAAACAGGCAACACACAGAATGGGAGAAGATATTCACAAATGACACTACAGACAAATTCTGATATGTAAGATCTATAAAGAACTCCTCAAACTCAACACTTACAAAACAGATAATCACATCAAAAAATGGGCAGAGATATGAACAGAAACCTCTCCAAAGAAGACATACAAATGGCTAACAGACACATGAAAAAATGTTCATCATCATTAGCCATCAGGGAAATTCAAATCAAAACTACATTGAGGTACCACCTTACGCCAGTTAGAATGGCCAACATCAACAAGACAGTAAACAACAAGTGTTGGTGAGGATGAGGAGAAAGAGGAACACTCTCCCACTGTTGGTGGGGAATACAAGATGGTGCAGCCACTTTGGAAAACAGTGTGGAGATTCCTGAAGACATTCCAAATAGAGCTACCTTATGACCCTGCAATTGCACTCCTGGGTATTTACCCCAAAGATACTGATATGGTGCAAAGAAGGGCCACATGCACCCCAATGTTCATAGTAGCAATGTCCACAATAGGCAAATTGTGGAAAGAGCCAAGATGTCCTTCAATAGATGAATGGATAAAGAAGATACAGTTTATACATACAATGGAATATTATGCCTGCATCAGAAAGGATGAATACTCAACTTTTATATCAACATGAACATTCCAAATAGAGGTATGCTATGGCCCTGCCATTGCATTACTGGGTATTTACCCCAAGGAAGCAGATGCAGTACAAAGAAGGACCACATATACCCCAATAGCAGCAATGTTCATAGCAGCAATGTCCACAATAGCCAAAATGTGGAAAGAGCCAAGATGCCCTTCAACAGATGAATGGATAAAAAAGATATGATATATATATATACACACAGTGGAATATTATGCCTCCATCAGAAAGGACGAATATCCAACTTTTGTATCAACAAGGATGGGACTGGAAAAGATTATGCAGAGTGAAATAAGTCAAGCGCAGTGAGCCAATTATCATATGGTTTCACTTATGTGCGGAGCATAAGGAAAAAGATGGATGACATTGGGCGAAGGAAAGAAAAAGGTGAATTGGGAGAAATTGGAAAGGGAAACAAAACATGAGAGACTGTGGACTTTGATAAACAAACTGAAGGTTTTGAAGGGGAGTTGGTTGGGGGGTTGGATGAGCCTGGTGGTGGATATTCAGGAGGGCACATATTGCATGGGGTACTGGTGTGGTGCATGAACAATGAATCTAGGAACACTGAAAAAATAAAATAAAAGTTTATAGAACAAAAAAGCCTAAAGAATCATGAGAAAAACCACAAATTTTATATATAATTTTCCCTTAGTGCTGCAGTTTTGCAGTACTGTGTGAACCATAAATTTTGGGGGGAAGGGGACAAGATGGTGGTAGTGTAGGAGACCTCATTTCATCTGGTCCCTTGAATTCAGCTGGATATCTATCAGAACATTCTGAACACATGAATTCAACCTGTGATATAAGATTTATCTGGATCTCCACAGACAGAAAAATGAATACTTTTTGCAAAGTAGAAAGTAAGGAACCTTGAATCTCAGGCAAACTATCTGAAGATAAGTGGAGGTGGGGGGAGGTAATTTCCATAAGCCAACTTCCAGAAAGTTACATAACAATGGAGAAAAAAATCAGAACCCTTAGAAATATGCTCTACTGAGAGGCACTGCTTTCTAAAAAGGGCACAGGGGAGGTAAGATGGTGGAGAAGTAGGAGACCCTGTTTCAACCGGTCCCCTAAAGTGAGCTAAATATCTACCAGAACACTCTGAACATCCAGGAAAACAGCCTGAGATCTCTATGAAGGGAGAAGACAGCAATGGAGAGGTAAAGCAGAGTGGGATGGCTCAGACTGATACGGAGTATAAACAGAAGTGAGAAGGGCCACCAGAAGGGACCCAAGGAGAGTAGTACCCCAAATGAAAGTACACTGTGATTGGGAAACAGGACAACTTGGAATCTGGCTAAAGACACTCAAAAAGAGCAAAAGATCTTAAAGGCAACAGGTGGCTTCAGTTGGGCATGGGCACGGGCACTGGCATGGGCATGGGCCTAAGCACATGGACCCAGGATGGTCACAGCAAGCAGCCACCCATTTCAGAGGGAATCTGGAGGAGTCTCCAGCTTGTGCTCCATATATCTGTGGCTCTCTGCTCCCTACACCGCTGCTCTGGCTGGGTGCAATCCAACCTGCAACTGGGAGAGTTTGGTGTGAGCACCAGCGGAGATCTTCTGTGGCCTGACTCAGGATCTGAAAACACTCCCCCCCATGCCTGAGGGAGCTCCTTGTGGGCGCCAGCTGGCAATCCCCCACACCCAACGCTGGTTCTGAGAACACTCCCGCCTGCGCCTGAGGGAGATCCGTGTGAGCACCAGCTGGCAACCCTCCATGGTTCTGAGAGCACTCCCACCAGTGCCAGAGGGAGCCTGTGGGCACAGTGGTGGTATTCCATGGCCCTCCAAAAAGTCTGAGCACACCCACTGTGGGCCTGCACCCCAGAAATCAGTCCCAGCAATGGCAGCCACCAGAAGCGGGCTCCCAGGACCAATATCATTCATGGTTTTAGTGGCAGAAGGGTGCAGTGACAAGCAGGGGCTTTGGGTGAACACTAGGATGATGGCTAAGAGTGCACATTGCCTGTGGGAGGCTGCGGTGTGCAGTGGAGCCTGGATAAGGGGAGTCTGTGTGTTCTGGACCACCCAGAGGGGAGCAGATGGAGGCTTTTCTCTAAGGAGGAGGCCTGGGAATAGGCAGATTCTTTGTTTGGACCCTCCAAAAAGCCACAAAAAGCCGTAAAAAACTACAAAAAGCCGCCAAAGAACAAAAACCACCAGAGAACAAAAGTCCGAAAAACTAGTTTCCACAGAGTCAAATCCTAGAGAGTCAGCAGGGTGACTCAACTCAAGCAAGATTGACTGGAAAACTATGCAGCAGACCCCTCCCCCAGAAGACAAACCAAAATCAAGAGGACAATAACCACAGGGTCCCCATAAAAGTATAAAACCCCCTCCAAAAAAACTAAAACCCCATCATCAGGGGTAAACTATATATCAAGCTTCCAGTATTGCACCCAAAACTGTATATTTCATAGATACAACTTTTTTTTAATTTAAGTTTTTTTTTAAATTCACTCTCACAATTCTTGTTCACTTAATCTTTTTACCCTACTTACCATTACAATTCAGTTTTAAAACAACATATTCTATAACTTTTTTTTAGATTTTTTATTTATTTTGACAGAGAGAGAAATCACAAGCAGGCAGAGAGGTAGGCAGAGAGAGGGGGGGAAGCAGACTCCCTGCTGAGCAGAGAGCCTGATGTGGGGCTCGATCCCAGGACCCTGAGATCATGACCTGAGCTGAAGGCAGAGGCTTTAACCCACTGAGCCACCCAGGAGCCCCTATTCCATAACTTTTTAACTTGAACTTTTTTCATACACACACCAGTGTCTCTCTTTCTTCTCTTTTTCATTTCCTTTTTTTAATTACACATATAGATATAAACTCCAAGGTAATTCTTTTTCCTTCTTCAATACTACCCCTATATATAATCTAAGTTAAATTCCCCTGTATCTCTGGAAAGTTGTGTCCTATAACAAAGATAACAATTTAGACCAAAGAGGAACCAAAAGAACTTTCCTCACCCACATCCAGGATTTACAATCGCCCTCCCATCTTATTCTTATCTGAGTGTCTCTGTGTTTTTATGCTTCTGGTATTGGATAAATCTTATTTGTGAGATTCATAGAAACAGAAGGAAAACTTCCAAACTCTTTCTATGAAGCAGGCATTACCCCGATCCCCATACCATGCAAAGACCTCATCAAAAAGGAGAATTTCAGACCAATATCCCTGATGAATATGGATGCCAAGATTCTCAACAGGATCTTAGCTAATAGACTCCAACAGCACATTAAAAAGATTATTCATCATGGCCAGGTGGGATTTCTCACTGGGATTCAAGGGTTGGTTCAACATTCGCAAATCAATCAACATGATAGAACAAATCAATAAGAACAGAGAGAAAAACCAATTGATGCAGAAAAGGCATTTGACAAAATACAGCATCCGTTCCTGATTAAAATCATTCAAAGTATAGGGATAGAGGGAACATTCCTTAACTTAAGAAAATCCATCTATGAAAACCCAACAGCGAATATCATTCTCTATGGGGAAAAGCTGACAGCCTTCCCTTTGAGATCAGGAACACGACAAGGATGCCCACTCTCGCCACTCTTGTTCAACATAGTACTAGAGGTCCCAGCAACAGCAATCAGACAACAAAAAGAAATAAAAGGGATTCAAATTGGCAAAGAAGAAGTCAAAATCTCTCTTTGCAGAAGACGTGATACTTTCAATGGAAAACAAAAGACCCCACACCCGAATTACTAAAACTCATAAACCAATTCAGTAAAGGCAGGATACAAAATCATTGCACAGAAATTAGTTGCTTTCTTATACACTAACAATGAAAATATGGAAAGAGAAATTAGAGAGTCAATTCCATTTACTGTAGCTCCAAGAACCATAAGATACCTAGAAATAAACCTAACACAGGAAGTAAAGGATCTGTACTTGAGGAGCTACAGAACACTCATGAAGAAATTTAAGATGATACGAAAAGGTGGAAAAGCATTCTGTGCTCATGGATCAGACGAATAAACATTGTTAAAATGTCTATACTGCCCAGAGCAATCTGTACTTTCAATGCCTTCACGATCAAAATTCCACCAGCATTTTTCAAAAATCTGGAACAATCTTAAAATTTTTATGGAGCCAAAAAGACCCCAAATTGCTAAGGAAATGTTGAAAAGGAAAAAACAAAGATCTGGCATCACACTGCCAGATTGCAAGTCTACTACAAAGCTGTTATCACCAAAACAGCCTTGTACTGGCACAAAAAGAGACCCATAAAACAGTGGAAGAGAGTGGAGACCCCAGATATGGATCTGCAACTCTATGGTCAAATAATCTTTGACAAAGCAGGAAAAAAATACCCAGTGGAAAAAAGATAGTTTCTTCAATAAATGGTGCTGGGAAAATTGGACAGTCATACATAGAAAAATGAAACTTGACCATTCTTTTACACCACGTACAAAGATAAACATGAAATAGATAAAGGACCTCAATATGAGACAGAAATCTCTCAAAATCCTAGTGGAAAACATAGGCAGTAACCTCTTTGACATCAGCCACAGCAAATTCTTTGAAGACATGTCTCCAAAGGTAAAGGAATAAAAAAGGAAAAATGAACTTTTGGGATTTCATCAAGATAAAACCTACACAACAAAGGAAACAGTGAACAGAACAAACAGACAACCCACGGAATGGGAGAAGATATTTGCAAATGACACTACAGTAAAGGACTGATATCTAAAATCTATAGAGAACTCTTCAACCTCAACACTCAAAAAATAGATAATCACATCAAAAAATGGGCAGAGGACATGAGCAGACACTTCTACAAAGAAGGCATACAAATGGCTAACAGACACATGAAAAAATGTTCATCATCATTCAAATAAAACCATATTGAGATACTACCTTACACCAGTTAGAATGGCCAATATCAACAAGACAGGAAACAACAAGTGTTGGACAGGATGTGGAGAAAGTGGAACCCTCTTCCACTGTTGGTGGGAATAAAAGTTGGTGCAACCATTTTGGAAAACAGTGTGGAGATTCCTGAAGAAATAAAAAGTAGAACTACCCTATGACCCTGCCATTGCACTACTGGGTATTTACCTAAAGATACAGATGGAGTGTAAAGAAGAGACACATGTACCCCAGTGTTCACAGCAGCAATGGTCCCAATCTCCAAACTGTGGAAATAGCCAGGATGCCCCTCAACAGATTAATGGATTAAGAAGATATGGTTGTTATATACAATGTAATATTATGCCTCCATGAGAAAGGATGAATACCCAACTTTTCTATCAACATGGACGGGAATGGAAGAGATTATGCTGAGTGAAATAAGTCAAGTAGAGAGAGTAAGTTATCATATGATTTCACTTATGCGTCAAGCAAAAGGAAAAACAAGGAGGACATTGTGAGAAGGAAAGGAAGGGTATTGGGGGAAATCGGAGTGAGAGAGGAAGCATGAGAGGCTGTGGACTCTGAGAAACAAATGGAGGATTTTGGAGGGGAGAGTGGTTGAAGGTTGGGTGAGCCTGGTGGGGGGTATTGTGGAGGGCATGTATTGCATGGAGCACTGGGTGTGGTGTATGAACAGTGAATTTGGAACACTGAAAAAATAAATTAATTAATAAAAGTATAATTAAGTAAATAATAGTTGAGAACTTCTCTGATCTGGAAACCAGCATTCGTGTCTAAGAGGCAGAGAGGACTCCTCTAAAGCCAACAATAATAGAACAGCACCCTGACCTATAATAGTGAAGCTTGCAAATCTTAGAGTCAGGGTCAGGGAAGCAATCCTGAAAGCAGCTAGAGGGAAGAGATTTCTTACACATGGAGAGAGGAACAACAGAATAATGTCAGACCTGTCCACAGAGACCTAACAAGCCAGAAAGGGCTGGCAAGACTTGTTCAGGGTAATAAATGAGAAGAACATGCAGCCAAGGATACTTTATACAGCAAGGCTGTCCTTCAGAATGGATGGAGAGGCAAGGAGTTTCTAAGAATAACAGAAACTGAAATAATATGTAACCACCAGGGCTGCCTTGCAAGAAATATTAAGGGGAGTTCTATGAAAAAAAGAAACACCTCAAAAGTAATATAGACTAGAAATTTACAGAGACAATCTATAGAAACAAGGACTTTACAGGCAATAGGATGGCACTAAATTCATATCTTTCAATAGTTACTTTAAAGTAAATGAGCAAAAAGAAAATAAAACAAAAAAAGTAAATGACCCAAATGCTCCCATCAAGAGACACAGATTGGGTTACAGATTGGATGAAAAAACAGGAACCATCCATATCCTGAATTCAAGAGACTCATTTTGAACCTAACGACACCTCCAGACTGGAAGTGAGGGAATGGAGAACAATTTATGATGCCAAGAGACCTCAAACAAAACAAAACAAAACAAAATAAACAAAAACTGGGGTATCAATTCTCATATCAAACGAATTAGATTTTAAACCAAATAGTTAATGGTGACTAACATAGCACAGTTAGGGGAAAAAAAAGAAAGGAATAAAGGGAAAAATAAAATAAAATAAACCAAATAGTGTAATAGGAGATGTAGAGGGACACTATATCATACTTAAAGACTCTATCCAAAGGGAAAATCTAACAATTGTAAATATCTATGCCCTCAACATGGTAGCAGCCAACTATATAAGTAAATAGTTAACAAAAATAATGAATAATATTAATAATAATATATTGATAGTAGGAGACTTCAACACTCCACTCACAGCAATAGACTGGTGATCTGAGCAGAAGATCAACAGAGACAAGAGGACACATTGGACCAGGCGGACATCGTAGATATATACAAAACATTCCACCCTAAAACAATAGAATACTCATTCTTTTCAAGTCCACACAGATCTTTCTCTAGAATATATCACATACTGACTGATGAATCAGGCCACAATCAGCACCAAAAGATGGGTGTTATTCCCTGTAAATTTTCAGATCACAGTGCTTTGAAACAAACTCAACCACAAGGAAAAATTTGGAAAGTATGCAAACACTTGGAGGTTAAAAAGCATCCTGCTAAAGAATAAATGTGTCAGCCAGGAAATTAAAGGAGAACTTAAACAATTCATGCAAATCAGTGAAAATTAAAACACATTAGTTCTGAAACTATGGGATACCGCAAGGGCAGTCCTTAGAGGGAAGTACATAACCATCCATGTCACTCTCAAAAAAAAATAGAAAAAACCAAAATCCACTAGCTAACCTTACACCTAAAGGATCTGGAGAAAGAACAGCAAATAAAACCTAAACCTAGCAGGGGAAGAAAAATTAATAAAGATTAAAGCAGAAATCAATGAAATAGAAACTAGAAGAACAGTAGAGGAGATCAATGAAACCAGAAGGTGGTTAGTTGAAAGAATTAATGAGATCGATAGAACTGACCAGACTTATCAGAACAAAAAGAGAAAGGAACAAAATAAATAAAATCATGAATTAAAGAGAAGAAATCATGACTTATACCAAGAAAATAGAGACAATTATTAGAACTGATTACTAGCAGCTATATGCCAACAAACTAGGCGATCTAGAAAAAAAAAATGCATTCCTGGAAATTTATAAACTACCAAGACTGAAACAGGAAAAAGTAGAACATCTGAACAGACCAATGAGCAGCAAGGAAGTTGAAACAGTAATCGGAAACTTCCCAAAACCAAGAGTCCATGGCCAGATGGCTTCCACGGAGAATTCTACCAAACACTTCAAGAAGAAATCATTCTTATTTTACTGAAGCTGTTCCAAAAAAATAGAAAAGGAAGGAAAACTTCCAAACTCATTCTATGAGGCCAGCATTAATTTAATTACCAAACAAGGCAAAGACCCCATCAAAAAGAAGAAATACATACCAATATCTCTGATGAACATGGATGCCAAAATACTCACCAAGATCCTAGCCAATAGGATCCAACAGTATATTAAAAGGATTATTCACTGCGACCATGTGGGATTTATTCCTGGGATGCAAGTGTGGTTCAACATTCACAAATCAATCAACATGAAAGACCAAATTAATAAAAGACAAGAACCATAGGATTCTCTCCACTGACCAAGAAAAATCATTTGACAAAATACAGCATTCTTTCTTGATTAAAATTCTGCGGAGTGTAGGGATAGAGGGAATATACTTTACTATCATAAAGGCCATCTATGAAAATCCACAGTGAATATCATTCTTAGTGAGGAAAAAATGAAAGTGTTTCTCTTAAGGTCAGGGATGCCCACTCTCACCACTATTGTTCAATGGAGTATTAGAAGTCCTAGCCTAAGCAATCAGAAAACAAAAAGAAATAAAGGCATTCAAATTGGCAAAGAAGGAGTCAAACTCTCTCTCTCTTTGTGGAAGACATACTTTACATGGAAAACCCAAAAAAAAACAAAAACAAAAACCAAACTCCACTAGAACTCGTACTGTAATTAAGCAATGTGGCAGGATATAAAATCAATGGCCAGAAGAAGAAGAAGAAGAAGAAGAGGAGGAGGAGGAGGAGAATAGGAACAAGAAGAAAAGGAAAGAAGGAAGGAGGAAGGGAGGGAGGAAGGAATGAAAGAAGAGGGAGGGAGGGAAGGGCTGAAGGGGAGGGGAGTGAAGGAAAGGAGAGAAAAGAGATTTCCCAAAATAAATTTTAAAGTTAATATGGACAGGACTGGAAGAGATTATGTTGCATGAAATAAGTCAAGCAGACTTATTTCCATAAGGAAAAAGATAGAGGACAATGGGAGAAGGAAAGGAAGTGTGAATTGGGAGAAATCGGAGGGGGAGACAAACCATGAGAGACTGCGGACTCTGATAAACAAACTGGGGGTTTTGAAAGGGAGGGTGTTGGGGAGTTGGGTGAGCTTGGTGGTGAGTATTGAGGAGAGCACATATTGCATGGAGCACTGGTGTGGTGCATGAACAATGAATCTTGGAACACTGAAAAAATAAAATAAAAGTTTATTTAAAAATTGAAAATGAAGAAATAAGAATAAATAAAATCTTTTTTAAAAATGAAAAAAATTTTAAAGAAGAAAAATTTTGTATAAAAAATAAAGTTGCTTTGTTGTTTGTTTGCTTGTTTGTTTTTTGCAGGCAAGATGGTGGCAGCATAGAGGACTCTATTTCAACTAGTCCCCTCAATTGAGCTGGATATCTACCAGACCATTCTGAACACCCCCAAAATCAGCCTGAGATGTAAGAAGATATATCTGGATCTATACCAACAGATTACCTCTGGTGGCTGGTTTCAAGGTATGAAGCAGGGAGCTACAATTCTGCAGGCGGATCTCAATAGATAAACAGAAGGGGAGGGAACCTCCACAAGTGGTGGTATGGAGAAGATGGAATAACACAGGAACACAAAAGCGTCCCATGTTGGGGACCAGGCACAAGACTCACAGAGCAGTGGTGGCATGGAAAGGACTTTAGGGCAGGGTCTCAGACTAAAGCTTGGAGCTGCAGGGGCACATGACTGTACTGGGGGAGGCTGGCAGTTATAGAAGCACAAAGGACAGAGACCTGTCTGGGCATGGAAGCAAGGGCTGGGAACCCTGCTGTGGGGCGCACAACCCAGGATTTTGGAAGCACAGAAAAAACTAAGTCAGTATGGCCTTCAGGGCTCTCTGGAGAATAGACTGCGATCTCTCTATTCTGAGCCAGAAGTATGGATACAGTCACTTCTGCCCTGATGCTTGGAAAAGACAAGAAACCCCCGGGAAAGCCACCAGAGAACAAAAGCTCCCTAAAGCCGGTTTTCACTGACCAAAGGCGTCCCCAAAAGGGGGCAGGGCAACTCTGCCCAAACAGGCTTGCCTGAGTAACAGACTCCACCCCTAAACTACTAGAACTCATACAGCAATTCAGTAATGTGACAGAATACAAAATTAATGCACAGAAATCAGTTGCTTTCTTATACACTAACAATGAAAATATGTAGAGGGAAATTAGAGAATCGATTCCATTTACTGTAGTACCAAGAACCATAAGATATCCGGGAATAAACCTAACCAAAGAGGTGAAGATCTGTACTCAGGGAAGTACAGAACACTCATGAAAGAAATTAAAGAAGACAAGAAAAGGTGGAAAAGCATTCCATGCTCATGGATCGGAAGAATAAATGGTGTTAAAGTGTCTATACTGCCCAGAGCAATCTATAACTTCACATCCTCTCCAATCAAAATTCCACTGGCATTTTTCAAAGGGCTGGAACAAACAATCCTAAAATTTGTATGGAGCCAGAAAAGATCCTGAATTGCTAAGGAAATGTTGAAAAGAAAGACAAAGCTGGGGGCATTACATTGCCTGATTTCAAGCTTTACTACAAGGCTGTGATCACCAAGACAGCATGGTACTGGCACAAAAACAGACACATAGACCAGTGGAACAGAGTAGAGAGCCCAGATATGGACCCACAACTCAATGGTCAAATAATTTTCGACAAAATGGGAAACAATATGCAGTGGAAAAAAGAGAATCTCTTCAATAAATGGTGCTGGGAAAATTGGACAGCTCTATGTAGAAGAATGAAACTTGACCATTCTCTTACACAATACACGAAGATAAACTCAAAATGGATAAAAGACCTCAACGTAAGGCAGGAATCCATCAAAGTCCTAGAGAAGCACATAGGCAGTAATCCCTTTGACATTGGCACAGCAACTTCTTCCAAGACAGATCTCCAAAGGCAAAGGAAACAAAAGTGAAAAAGAACTTTTGGGACTTCATCAAGATAAAAATCTTCTGCACAGCAAAGAAAATCGAAGATCTATAAAGAACTTCTCCAACACCCATAAAACAGATAAGTAAAAAACTGGGCAGAAGAAATGAACACTTTTCCAATGAAGACATAAGAACGGTTAACAGACACATGAAAAAATATTCATCATCATTAGCCATCAGGGAAATTCAAATCAAAATGACATTGGGATACCACCTTACATCAGTTAGAATGGCAAAAATAACAGGGCAAGAAACAACAAATGTTGGAGAGGATCTGGAGAAAATGGAACCCTCTTACACTGTTGGTGGGAATATAAGTTGGTGCAGCCACTTTGGAAAACAGTGTGGAAATTCCTCAAAAAATTAGACATAGAGCTACCCTATGATCCTGCAATTGCAATACTGGGTATATACCCTGAACATACAGATGTAGTGAATGAAGAGCTACATGCACCCCAATGTTCATAGTAACAATGTTCATAGTAGCCAAACAGTGGGAAAAGCTGAGATGCCCTTCAGCAGATGAATGGATAAAGAAGATGTGGTCCATATATACAATGGAATATTACTCAGCCATCAGAAAAAATGAATACCCAACTTTTGCATCAACAAGAACAGGACTGGAGGAGATTATGCTGAGTGAAATAAATCAAGCAGACAAAGCCAAGTATCATATGGTTTCACTTACTTGTGAACATGAGGAATAACATGGAGGACATTAAGAGAAGGAAAGGAAAATTGAAGGGGGGTGGAAATTGGAGGAAGAGATGAACCCTGAAAGACTGTGGACTCTGAGAAACAAACAGGGTTTTAGAGATGAGGGGAATGAGGGAATGGCTGAGCCTGGTAGTGGGTAAAGGCACATATTGCATGGAACATTGGGTGTTATACGTAAACAATGAATCTTGGAACACTACATCAAAACCTAATAATGTATTGTATGGTGACTAACTTAACACAATAAAAAAATTTTTAAAAAACAGTAAAATCTTACATTCGTTGAGCAATTCACCTGAGCAGTAGTTTCATCATCTGTTGGAAACTGATATATCTGGATGCCATTATTAACCAATTCACTCATTATTTTACACTTGAATTTCTGTAAATCATTTTTAGAAATTGTATCTGCTTTGGCAATCAATGGTACAATGTTCACCTGTAAATAAAGAAGCAAACAAAATCTCACCATTGAGGATTTGTTGTTATTCCTGGAATTTTTATGTCAAAACTTCACAAGCTCTGACAATAAATTTTTACAGCTAGATAATCACTGGCTACTACCATACCTTTGTCACCAAATGGTTTTCGAAAATCATCAGTATTTTGAAGATTAAATTTTTATCAGAATTCTGGTTTAGAAGTTTCAAATTTCTTTTCTCAAACTTTCTTACACTTTCCACACATTTGGAGTTATTAAAATGTAAGTAGTAGAATAAAATAGTCAAATTAATTCATTTATCAATTTGATTTCTTAAACTGAGTACTGAAAGTAAGGAGTGACTTTCATTAATACTGTAAACTAAATTAATTTTGTCCTTCATTTTCATCACCTCCTCCATAAATCCATGTCTTAGATATATTTGCTTTGGTTTTCAAAGGCCACCTAAAAATAGCAGACCTTTTTTTTTTTGTTGCCATACTCTGAAGACTTAGTGTATATATTGTGTGTGTATTTATAATACCTTGCTTACAAATGTCATTTGATATTTGTAAAAATGTATTATTTCTACATTGCATATTTGAGGTTGAAATTTTATTCATAAACTTTGTAGAAATTAAAAACATGCAAAACTAGAAAATATGTTTTTTTACTGTTAAAGCATCATATTAAATCAGATACACAATGTCAAGTTCTGTGATATAGTAAATGTGCATAAAAGTCAGTTCTAGGTATATTGTTTTTGTTTTAGATTCTTCAAAGTGTATTTAAAAAATCATTTTACAAATCTAGGACCTCAATATAACATTGATGTTCAAATTTTTATCAAATTTTAGAACCTTATAATACCTTCCACTGTAAAAAGCAGACAACTACTAAGATATGTTCAAGTCTAACATAAATATTTTGGATGGTATTGCTGAGAATGTTATCTTCTAATGATAGTAAAACCTTAACACATAACAAATAGAAATTTCCATGTTGATAATCCTTTAGGTGTTCATATTTTAAAAATACAGAAAAATTACCATAACTTACTATTACTTTAATCACAAAAAAGCCATAATTTTTTATTTTAATATTTTTTTAACTTTATCTTATTCTCCTAATACATACCTAATTAAATTTTTCTGGAAAGCAAACTAAGGTTGAAATTTATCAAGTGCTATTATGTGCTCAATGTATCATCACTCCCCCAGTTGAGGCCCTAACCCCCAATATCTCATAAAAAACTCTTTAAAGAGGTGATCAGGTGAAAATAAAGTCATTAGAATAGGTCCTAATCCAATGTGACTAGTGTTCTTATAAGAAGAGGAAACATAGACATACAGAGACATCATATATGTGCAGAGGAAAGACCATGTGAGGACGCAATGAAAAGACAGTCAAGTATCACTCAAAAAAGAGGTTTTAGAAAAAAAAAACCTTGGTGGCATCTTCATCTTGGACTTGTACTTCTAATAACTGAGAGAAAATTAATTTCTGTTGTTTGAACTACTGAGATTGTGGTATATTTCCCTTGGAAACTAAGAGTAGTGCTTTAAAGGTTTACAGGAAAACAAAGTATATTTGGGGGCGCCTGGATGGCTAAGTGTCTCCCTTCAGCTCAGGTCATGATCCCAGGGTACTGGGATCAAGCCCCCAGTCAGGCTCCCTGCTCAGAGGAAAGCCTGCTTCTCTCTCTCCCTCTGCCTACTCCTCCCCCTGCTTGTGTTTTCTCCCTATCTCTGTCAAATAAAAAAACAAAATCCCTTTAAAAAGAAAAATTATATTTTAACATATTAAAATTAACACATTCTTGTATGTAAATACCTTCAAGTTATATATTACACAGAATAATTATCAAATCTTGGTAGGTTGATGGATTTATCTAACACACCTTACTGTCAATGTTCTTCATAGTTAGTAGATCAAGGGACTTCAGAGAATGTCCTGTAGGTGAAATGAAGTAAAGGCACACGTGTATACGGGAATCGTGGTAGTCAGTGAAGGAACGTTTGATTTTCAATTCTTCTTGAAGATAGGCCTCAAATTGAGCATCTACATAGTCAACTACAGGCTGATAGCTGAAAAAATTATTTTAACATTAAAATGACAGATTAATAACAGGTATAGTCTTTTCAGTTATTAAATAGTTAATATGGGGGAGCTTGGGATGATGGTGGAGTAGAAGGACATTGGGTTCACCCCATCTCATGTGTACAAATAGATATCGCCCACATCTAAGTCAATAAATCAGAGAAAGATCCAAAGACTAGAAAAACAAATTCCACAACTAAATAATCTATAATAAATAAGAATCTCCCTCATGGCTAATGATGATGAACATTTTCTCATGTGGAAGATTCTGTTTCAACCAGTCCCTTAAGTGAGCTAAATATCTACCAGAACACTCTGAACACCCATGAAATCAGCCTGGGATATAAGATTATACACTTCTGGATCTACAGGGGCAGAAGATCATCAGTGGAGAGGTTAAGCAGAGTGGGAATTCTTGGGCAAATATCAGAGGATAAACAGAAGGGAGAGGGAGCCACTAGAAATGACCCATTGGAAAATAATACCCCAATACGAAAGTGCCCTGTGACCAGCATTAACTTGGAGTCCAGTTAAAAGCACTCAAAAAGAGATAAAAGATCTTAAGGGGCAACTGGTAGAGTCAGACAGTCATGGACAAGGGCCTAAGCCACAGTCACAGGACAGTCACCACTGGCGACCACCCATGCTATAGAGACCCTGGGGGGGCTCCAGTCTATGGTCACTGAGCTTACAGATTTCTGCTACTTGCATCACTGCTTGGTGCAATCTTGCCCATGCCAGAGAAAGCCCAGTGTGGGCACTGGCTAGTGGTCTCTGGGCCCACAGCTTTCCACGACCTGTGTGGCTGCAGGGTTTGAGTGCACCAAGCCTGTGCCTGAGAGAACAAGGTGCACTTCCAGTCAGGATCCATTGGCCTCAGCTTTCTATGACCTGCAGTGCTGCCTGGTCTTGGGCATGGACCCCAGACAGCAGTGCCAGCAATGGCAGCCACCCAGATTAGGGCTCACATGGGCCAATATCAGTCGCAGTTTTAGTGGCACGAGGATGCAGAGACAAGTGGGGCCCTCAGGTGACCACTGAGATGGTGGCTGGGTATGCGCACTACCTGTGGGAGGTAGCAGTGTTCAGTGGTGTTCAGTGGTTCAGAGGGGGAGTCTGTGTGTTCTGGACCACCCAGAGAGGAGCAGACTGGGGATTCTTTCTCAGGCAGAGGACTGGGTGTGGACAGTTTACTTTCCACTAAACCTCCAAAAAGCCACAAAAAGCCACCAAAGAACAAAAGCCTCCAGAGAACAAAAGCCTGAAAAACTGGTTTCCACTGAGCCTGGTCCCTTGATAGGGGACAAGGTGACTCTCCCAAGAAGATTGACAGAAAATCAACCAGGCAGGCACCTCTCCCAGAAGACAAACCAAAATAACAACAGGACAATAACCACGGGGTAGACATAAAACTGTAAAACCACAACCTCAGGTGAAAACAATATATTAAACTCCTGATATTGCCCCCAAACCTGTATGTTTCAGATATACAACTTTTCTTTATCTTTTTTAAATTTGTTCTTCATGGTTCTTGCTTGTTTAATTTTTATAATCTATTTACCATTACAACTAGAGGTTTAATACAACATATTCCATAATTTTTAACTTGAACTTTTTTCATAGATATAGTGGTGTTTCTTTTTCTTATTTTTTTTAAATATACAGATAGATATAAGCTTCAAGATATTTCCCTATTCAATATGACCCCTATACATAAACAGTTTAATTTCCTTGTATCTCTGGAAAGTTAAATTCTTTAATCAAGATAACAAGATACACCCAGTAAGGACCAAAATAACCTTCAACACCCACATCTAGGGTTTATAACCACCCACCAATACTATTCTTCTGTCAGTGTCTCTGTGTATTTGTTTTTGTTCTGGTATAATATAAATCTTGGGGTACATTTTGGGCTCTTCTTTTTTTTTTCATGTCATTTACTTTTGTCGGTCTTTTTCTTTGTTTGTTTTTGCTTATATGCCTTAAAAATATTACTTTTGGGGCTCATTTTGGCTGGTGTTTTTCTTTTTTTTCCTCTTTCTCCCTCTCATTTTTTCTTTTCTCTTTCTTTTTGGAGGTGACTTTCGATTACTCCAAAACTTTCCAGGGTGCATTTTGCCTGGATCGAGATTCATATATTCAGTTACACATCCCCTCAACTAATTCTTACCAAAATAACTAAGAAGAGGACCACCTAAAAGAAGAAAAATTCAGAGACTATGCCCTCTGCCATAGAACTATTAGGAATGGACATAGACAATATGTCAGAAAGGGAATTCAGGGTAACAATTATCCAGGTAATGGCTAGCTTGGAGAAGACCATTAGTGGCAACATAGACCCTAACGGCAGATTGAGGACTGATGTGGTAGAAATTAAAAATGCTATCAATGATTATCTAATTTAAATACTCTAACAGCCAGGGTAAGTGTGGCAGATAATAAAATTATCAATCTAGAAGACAAACTGATAGAAAAGAAGGATCAGGAGGAGGCCAAAAACAAACAGCTTGGAAGCCATGAAAACAGAATTATGGAAATAAATGACACCATGAAACATTTCAACATCAGAATTATTGGGATTCCTGAGGGGGTGGAGAAAGAGAGAAGACTAGAAGATATAGTTGAACAATTTCTGAATGAAAATATCCCTAATCTGGGGAATGGAACAAGTGTTGGTGTCCTAGAGGAAGAAAGGACACCCCACACCAGATCAGCGAGTCTAGAAAGATATCCAGACACTTAATTGTGAAATTCATGAATCATAATTTCAGACAGGAGAACTTGAGGGCAGCTAGGGAGAAGATATTCCTTATGTGCAGAGGAAGGCCCATCAGAATGATGTCAGGCCTGTCCACAGAAACCTGGCAAGCCAGAAAGGGCTGGCATGATATATTCAGGGCATGATATATTCAGGGCACCAAATGAGAAGAACATGCAGCCAAGAATACTTTATCCAGCAAGGCTGACATTCAAAATGGATGGATAAAGAGCTTCCAAGAACGGCAAGATTTAAAACAGTATGTGAGAGAGGGAGGCAAGATGGAGGAGAGGTAGGAGACCTTGTTGCAACCTGTCCCCAAAAATGAGCTGGATATCTGCCAGACCACGCTGAACACCCATGAAATCAACTGGAGGAGCAAGATTTTTCACTTCTGGATCTCTATGGGAGCAGAAGACAACAGCAGCAGAGAGGTAAAGCAAAGCGGGAACACTTGAAATGGTATCAGAGGATAAACAAAAGGGGAAGGGAGCCACCAGAAGCACCACAAGGAAAGTAATACCCCAAAGGAAAGCACTGGATGGTTGCAGAGTAGCAATAACTTAGAGTCCGGTTAAAAAACACTTAAAAAGAGCATAAGGTTCTAAGGAGCAGCGAGTGGAAGGGGGTGGGCATGGGTTGGGCCTCGGCCCAGGCTCCCAGGAAGGACACCACTCTCCACAAAGAGAGACCAGTGGGGGGCGGGGTCCGCTCCCCGCACCATTTTGTGGGCTGGGTGCGTGCTCCTGAAAGCACCTTAGAGAGTCTGCTGGGGTGCTGGAGCCAGCAGCTTTTCTCCAGATACAGCGCTCTCTAGACAGTGCACCCCTGAAGGCAAGAACTGCACCACTGGTGCACTAATCTTGGTAAGAATCTGGCCATACCCCCCTGGAGCCTGCAGAGTCACCAAACTGCTGAGTGCGCACCACCTGGGACAGGCTGTGCTGGGAGATTTGTGGAGGGGAGTCTGTTCTGGACCACCCAGAGGGGAGCAGACTGCAGCTTCTCTGTGACAGGGAGGTCTGGGTACAGACAGGCAGATTCCTCCCTTAGACTCTCTGAAAAGGAGAAAAAGCTAGAAAAGGCCAAAAGCCTGCAGAGAGCTAAAGACTGAGAAACCAGGTTCCACAGAGCTCTGTCCCTTGACTGGGGGGCAGGGTGACCAACACAAGCAAAATTGACTGGAAAACAATGTGCCAGGCTCCTCCCCCAGAAGACAAGTAAAAAAAAACGAAGGACTATAACCACAGGGTCCCCATAAGACTTTAAATCCCCAACACCAGGGGAAATCAATATATTAAGTGCCTGATAAAACCCTCAAACCTCTATATTTCATAGATACAAGTTTTTTTTCTTTTCTCTCTTTTCTATTCTCTCTCTCTCTCTATCTCTCTCTCTCTATATATATATATACATATTTTTTTTTGCTTTTCTCACTTGGCCTTATTATTTTTCCCCAAAAAATGTTTATTGTATTTTTTCAGTGTTACAAGATTTATTGTTCATGCACCATACCCAGTGCTCCATGCAATACTTGCCCTCTTCAATACCCACCAGTTTGTTTTCACATGTCTTGGTTTGATTTCGTTTTTTGTTTTTATTTTTTTCTTTTAAACTAATTAACATTACAACTAGAGGCTTAATACAGCAATAAACCCAGGAACACCTGATATAACATTCCTCGCACACGAGGAGTTATAACCAACCTCCCATCCTATCCTTCTGTCGGTGTTTCTACCTGTTTGCTTTTGTTCTGGTATTATATCTAATCACATTCTTGGGGTTCATTCAGACTAGGTTCTTTATTTCTTGTCAACTACTTTTGTCGGTCTATATATTTGTTTGAGTCAGTGTACATACTTCATAAATCTTATTGTTGGGGCCAATTTTGGCTGGGATCCCCACCTTTTCTGTTTCTATCTTTCTTATCCTTATTCTTTACTTTTGGTGGTGAATCCCAATTGCTCCTAACTTCCAGAGTGCACCCTGCCTGGATCGTGGGCAAAATATCCAGCTACACATCCTCTCATCCATTTCTCATCAAAATGACTAGGAGGAGGAACACCCAACAGAGGAAGAACCCAGAGACTGCGCTCTCTCCCTCAGAACTATTAGACTTGGACATTAACAGTATGTCAGAAAGGGAATTCAGGCTGACTAGGAAGGGAATTCCCCAGAAAGGGAATTCAGGCAATGGCTAGGATTAAGGATAATATAGAATCTCTAAGGGCAGAAATGAGAACCAGTATAGCCGATGTAAGAACTGCTATCAGTGAGATCCAATCCAATTTAAATAGTTAAACAGCTAGAGTTATGGAGACAGAGGAAAGAATTAGTGATCTAGAGGATAAAATGGTAGAGAAGAAAGGGAAGGAGGAGAGCTGGAGCAAACTGCTCAGGAATCATGAGAAGAGACTTAGGGAAATAAATGACACCATGAAACATTCCAACGTCAGGATTATTGGAATCCCAGAGGGGGTAGAGAAAGAAAGAAGACTAGAAGAAATAGCTGACCAAATTCTGAATGAAAACGTCCCCAATCTGGGGAATGCAACAAGGGTTCGTGTCCTAGAGGCAGAAAGGACACCTGCCAAAATCAACGAGTCTAGAGAAACAGCGAGACACATAATAGTCAAATTTGCAAATTATAATTTTAGACCAGAGATCCTGAGGGCAGCTAGGGGGAAGAGATCCCTTACATACAGAGGAAGACCCATCAGAATAACGGCAGACCTGCCCACAGAAACCTGCCAAGTCAGAAAGGGCTGGAAAGACATATTCAGGGCACTAAATGAGAAGAACATGCAGCCAAGAATACTTTATCCAGCAAGGCTGACATTCATATTGGATGGAAAGATA
>CM053621.1:18930714-18950792 GCA_028646535.1 Procyon lotor
AACTTGACCATTCTCTTACACCATACACGAAGATAAACTCGAAATAGATAAAAGACCTCAACGTGAGGCAGGAATCTATCAAAATCCTAGAGGAGAACATAGGCAGTAACCTCTTCGACATCAGCCACAGCAACTTCTTTTAAGACATGTCTCCAAAGGCAAAGGAAACAAAAGAGAAATCGAACTTTTGGGACTTCATCAAGATAAAAAGCTTCTGCACAGTGAAGGAAACAGTCAACAAACAAACAGGCAACCCACAGAATGGGAGAAGATATTCGCAAAGGACACTCAGACAAAGGTCTGATACCTAAGATCTATAAAGAACTCCTCAAACTCAACACTTACAAAACTGATAATTACATCAAAACATGGGCAGAAGACCTGAACAGACATTTCTCTAAAGAAGACATACAAATAGCTAACAGACACATGAAAAAATGTTCGTCATCACTCGCCAACAGGGGGATTCGAGTCAAAAGCACACTGAGTAACACCTTACAGATTGAATGGCCAATATTAAAGTACAGTAAACAACAAATGTTGGAGAGGGTGTGGAGAAAGGGGCACCCGCTTCCACTGTTGGTGGGATTGCAAGCTGGTGCAGCCACTTTGAAAAACAGTGTGGAGATTCCTCAAGAAGTTGAAAATAGAGCTACCCTATGACCCTGCCATCGCACTACTGGGTATTTACCCCAAAGAAGCAGATGCATTACAAAAAAGGCCACATGGACCCCAATGTTCATAGCAGCAATGGCCACAATTGTCAAACTGTGGAAAGAACCAAGATGCCCTTCAACGGATGAATGGATAAAGAAGATATGATCCATATATACAATGGAATATTATGCCTCCATCAGGAAGGACGAATATCCAACTTTTGTATCAACATGAACAGGACTGGAAGAGATTATGCAGAGTGAAATTAGTCAAGCGGAGAGTGTCAATTATCATATTTTCTCACTTATGTGTGGAGCCTATGTAAAAACATGGAGGACATTGTGAGAAGGAAAGAGTGAGTGAATTTGGAGAAATTGGCTTGGGAACTTAACCTTGAGAGACTGTGGACTCTGAGCAAGGAACTGAAGGTTTTAGAGTGATGGGGGTGGGGGGCTGGGCAATCCTGGTGGTGGGTATTGTGGAATACACCTATTACCTGGAGCACTTGGTGTGGTGCAAGGACAATGAAACTTGTTACACCGAAAAAATAAAATAAATGTATTTGGGAAAATAAAATAATAAAATAAAATACAAAATAAAATAAAATAAAAAGTGTTCTACATCCCTTGATATAAGGGAAATACAAATCAAAACTGCAATGATATACCAGCTTACACCAGTCAGAATGGCTAAGTTTAACAACTTAAGAAACAGCAAATTTTAATGAGGATTCAGAGAAAGGGGAGCCTTCTTGCACTTTGGTGGGAGTGCAAGCTGGTACACCACTCTGGAAAACAATATGGAGATTCCTGAAGAAGTTAAAATACCTCTACCTTAGGACCCAGTAATTTCACTACTAGGTATTTACCCCAAAGATACAAAATAGTGATCCATAATGACCCTTGTTCCCTAATGTTTATAGAAGCAATGTCTACAATAGCCATACTATAGAAAGAGTAAAGATGTCCATAGACAAATAAATAAAGAAGATGTGATACATGTATAGAATGGAATATTACTCAGCCATCAGAAAGGATGGATATTTACCATTTACATCAGCATGGATGGAATTGGAGGGTATTATGCTGAGTGAAATATGTCAATCAGGGCAAGACAGTTATCATATGGCTTCATTCATATATGTAACATAAGAAACAGCACAGAAGATCATAGGGGAAAGGAGGAAATACTGAATGGGAGGTCATCAGATAGGGAGAAAAAGCACGAGAGACTCTTAACTATAGGAAATAAACATAAAGTTGCTGGAACAGAGGTGGGTGAGTGTGACAGGGTGATTGGGTGTTGGACATTAAAGATGACATGTGATGTGATGAGCACTGGTTGTTATATGCAGTTGTTGAAATATTGATCTCTACATCTGAAAATAATGATTTACTATATATGACTAATTGAATTTCAATAAAAATATATCTAAATAAATAAATACCCACAACTGATGAATGGATAAAGTTGTGATGTGATATAGACATATGATGACTCAGCCATCAAAAAGAATGATTTCTTGCCCTTTGCAATGATGTGGATGGAGTTAGAGTATGTTATGCTAAGTGAAATGTCAGTTATAGAGAGACAAATACCATATGATTTCACTCATATTTTGTACTTTAGAAACAAAGCACATTAACGTATGGGAAAGGGAAAAAAAAGATGGACATAAGGCTAGGAAGAAAAGAGAAAGGGAACCAATATTAAGACTCTTAATGATAGAGAACAAACTAAAGGTTGATGGAGGGAAGTGAATGGGGGATGGGCTAAATGGTTGATGAGTATTAAGGAAGGTACTTGTTATGATGAGCACTGGGTGTTAGATATAAGTAATGAATCACAAATTCTACTCCTGAAACAATATTGCACTATTTGTTAAGTTATTAGAATTTAAATAAAAATTTAAAGAAGAAAAAGGGAGCACTGAATCACTGTATTGGAAACCTCAAACTATATAACACTGTATATTAACTAACTAGAATTAAAAACTTAAAAGCACACACAAATTTTTGAATTAAATTCACTATCTTTTGTAGGCAGAGGTTATGATGCCCCAAGACAATTACAATAGTAACATCAAAAATCCCTGATCATAGATCACCATAACAAGTATACAATAATGAAAATTTTTTAATATTGCGTAAATTGCCAAATGTGACACAGAGTCACAAAGTCACCAAATGCTGTTGGAAAAAACCATGATTTGTTTCACAGAAAGTTTCCACAAACCTTCAATTTGTAAAACAAACAAAAACATATCTGACAAGAACAATTAAGTGAAGAGTAGTAAAATAAGGTTTCTTGTACAAATAATGAGGTTAAATAAGTAATCAAAAACTACCAACATAGAGAACTCAGGACCATATGGCCTCAGTCTTGAACTCTAATAAACACTTAAGGAAGAATTAACACCAATGCTTAAACTATTCAAAAAAATTAAAGGGAAAATCTTAAACTCATTTCAATGGTCAGAATTATCCTGATATTAAGACTAAGACTAAGACTAATAATAATAATGATGAGAAGAAATGACAGGCCAATATCCTAATGAACACAGTTGCAAAGTCCTCAACAAAATACTTACCAATGAATTCAACAGCAAATTAAAAGGATCATACACGATGACAAAGAGGGATTTAGCTTCAGAATGCAAGAATTATTCAACATGAGCAAATTGACTTATAAATGCCACGTTAGAAAATAAAAATTATATGACCAATTCAATAGTTGTAGAAAAGGTATTTGACAAAATTCAACACCTTTTTGTGACTAAAAAAACTCATGAAACTAAGTATAAAAGTAATTTATCTCAACACAAAAAAGGCCATATATGAAAACCATCATATGTGAAAAGCTAGTTAAGTGAATATAATAAAAAAATTAAATTCAAATCCGAGCAGCTTACACCCTAAAAAAATAAAAATAAAAGATAAAAAAATAAACTCTTGACTTTATAGGCATTGAATTATTTGTTGTATTATCTTTTTAATTTTTGTAAAATAGTAATGATATCTGCTTTTTTATTTCTGATATTAGTGATATTTGACTCCTCATTTCTTTTGCTTGCTCAGTATGGTTAAAAGTTTTCACTTTTATCGACCTTTGTAAATAACCAGCAAAATTAATTTGTTGGTTTAATTGATTTTTTGACCTTTTTTCCCGTTTTTATCAATTTCTGCTGTATATAATTTTTCCTTTGTTTTTCTTGCTTTAGAGTAAATTTGTTTTTATTTGTCTAATTCTTAACATGGAAATTAAAATGTTTGGGATTTTCTTTTTTCCTAATATAAGTATTTTATTCTATAAATTGCCCTCTAAGCAATACTTTTGCAGAATACTACAGGTTTTTTTAATTGTGGTAAGAACAATTAACAAGAGATCTACTCACATAATAAATTTTTGAATATACAATAAAGTACTGTTAAATCTTCTACTGTACAGAAGACTTCAAGGACTTGTTTATCTTCCATAGTTAAAATGTTATATCCATTGCACAATAACTCTTAATTCTTCCTTCTCCTCAGACACTGGAAAACATTTTACATTCTTCTATGTGTTTGATGAGAGATTGTGATCAAGAAAGGGAATGCCTGAGGTCATAATTTGAATAAAAAGGTATTTACATACGACGTGTATTTCAGAATTATCTACTACCCTGTTCATAAGGGTTTTATGCATTTTAATTATTCACAGTATAGTTTAAATAAGTTTGTTCTGTATTATTTCAAACATATTTTAATTATTACAAAAATTCAGTGGTTGTATGATGACATAAGGCCTGAGAGGACAGTTAATAAACTTATAATAGTGGCTATTTTGGGAAAAAGAAAAGGCTCAAAGTACTTATGTTTGGCTAAGGGGGTTTTCATTTCATCTGGTGCATTTAAATTTTTAAAGAAATAAATTTATTTATAACTTGGATAAGTGACAGAAAACAAGTAATCCAGCAAGTAAATAAAGATTTTATTTATTTGTTTGTTTGTTTGTTTGTTTGAAATAGAGTGAGAGAGAGAAGGCTAGAGCAAGAGTGGGGGGTGGAAGAGGGTAAAAGAAGAGGGAAAAGCAGGCTCTCCACTGAGCAGGAACCCCCAATAGGGGACTTGATCCCAGGACCCTGGGATCATGAATTGAGCTGAAGGTCGATGCTTAACTGACTGAGCCACTCAGGCTCCCCAAACACAAGTAAATAAATGAAAAAATCTATTTTAAAAATTATTAAATTAATATTTATAAAGTAAGAACAGTGGATTCAATGCTGAGATCCAAAAAGATATGTCTGAATTCTAATCCATAAAACCAGTAAATTTAATTTTATTGAAAATAAAAAGTGTTGTATAAATAAAATCATCCTGGATAATCTAGGTACATCTTATATCAAACAAATGTCCTTAAAAGAGACATAAGGGGAGCAGAGAAGGCTATGTGAATATAGAGGTAGATGGGAGAGATATAGCCAGAAAAAATGTCAACAAAGAAACTCAATTCCTTGAAATAAGAAAATATTTTATAATTAAAATAAGAAAACACTAACCTGGCTTCTTTGTTTATTTGATCACCATATCCCACTGTCTTCACAACAGTTAATTTCAATTGAACATTATTTTCTTGAAGTTCATATGTCTGAATTTTAAGTCCAACATTTGAGTAAAAATGTGAGGATTTTTTGTCTTTCAAATTAGTATTGAATAATGTGTCAATGAGTGTTGATTTTCCAATCCCAGTTTCCCCTGTAACAAACATAAATACATTATCTAGGGGCATAAGATGGTTGAGAAGAAGTAACACTCTTAACCCTTAAAGTGGTTTAAAGGATCTCAAATACTTCAATGACTATAATGTTCTTTAAAGTATACTTGCTTCTCTTGACTCTCTCAGTCATAATATAGAAAATATATACACAAAGGTAATCAGATTTTAAAGAGCACTAAAACACTTAAGGAAAAAAAGTCAAGGTAGTATGACTAACGTGATGAAAGCAAATACAGATCAACAGACATGGTCTTGAATTAAGAGCACCAGTGTTATACTACTTAAGATAAGTTGACATGAGCATTAAAGAAAATTAATTAATGATTCAGATGAAGAGTCAGGCACTTACCCACACAGAGAATATTAAAAGAGAATCCTTGTTGTATAGATCGATTCACCAACTGATGAGGCAAACAGTCAAAACCAAAATGACCAAGCATTGTTAAACAACGGACAGTATCTCCTTTGGGCTTAAAAAAAGAAAAATAACATTTTTTAATTAGAATTAGTAATATCATTTGAAAGTATAATTTTTAAAATTTTATTTTATTTTTTCAGAGTTCCAAGATTCATTGTTCATGCACCACACCCATGCAATACGTGCCCTTGTTCATTGTTCATGCACCACTCCATGCAATACGTGCCCTCCTCAATACTCACCACCAGGCTCACCCAACCCATATGTAAAGGAAATTAGAATTATCATTTGGTTATCATAACTCAGACAACATTCAAATGAAGTAAATTTGTAAGCAAATAAGTCTTTGTCCAGACACATAGATTTTGCTTTCAACTTAAAAAATAGTAAATCTGGAGGAGGAAGGGGAAGATGATGGTAGAGTAGGAAGACCTTAGGCTCATCTTGTCTCACCAACACAAATAAATAACTATAAAAATCATCCTAAATACCCCAGAAATCAATTTGAAGAATGACATAATAAACTCCACACTAAAGTGAGAAAAGAGGCCATATCAAAGAAGGTAGAAAGTGTGGAGAGGTGATATAGGGAAGAAAAATATCATGAGTGCTGAGATAAGAAGGGAGCTAGAGTTGCAGTGAAGGGTGAGAGAGAGAAGAGCACATAGGTGAACACACAAGGAGATGTTTTGCAAAGATGTGGGCTTGGAAAACTAGAAAGGCTGAGTTTCATGATTTCTTGCAACCAGCGGGGCTTAAAGCCTGCAGTTTTAAAGGTAAGCTGCCTTGGCTGGGATAGAGCTCCAGGGGCACTGTGCTGCTCCTGGAAAGAAGGCAAGCAAACAACCCAGGAGCAGATCCCATGGAAAAAAGGCTCTGATGACTGTTTGGGGCAAACAGGGAGGCTATTATTCCCTCTTCTCCAGGCACATATCAAAGAGACATTATTCACAGATACATCTTTGGAGGGAAAAGAGCTCTCTGGCAACATTTCCTTCATTTGCCCCAAAGCATAAACACAGAGTTGATGGAAGCAGCACAGTGTCAACACTGGCTCCCTAACTTGCTTGCACAAAGCTCCATCCCTTGAACTCTGGTGGGACTACCCTTCTCAGTCAAGCTTGCCTCAAGCACAGTGTGACAGGCCCCACCTCCAGAAAACCAGCACAAATCCCTGCCCACACCATGTCTCCTGACAAGAGACTTCTGTAGGGCTTCAATTCTAGTGGAAGTAGTATTAGGTCTCATTTACCAAGCAGACCAGAGCACAACTAATTAAAACCATTCTGGCCAGAGATCAAACATGGCCCAATGCAGGCAAGAATAGCCTCTGCAGACCACTGGTATGAAGAATAGAGCAACAGCAAGTGCATGAAGCACAAACCAGAAACTTCCTGAAGCATCAGGCCCTGGACACTATATGACCTCTTCCTCATAAAGCCATATAGGGGTCCGGAGAGTATCAAGAACAAGAAACATAATGGGCTTTTCAAATGTACAAAAGAAAACAAAGACTTAAACAAAATACCGAATGGTGGAATTCAGCTCAAATGAAAGAACAAGATCAGGTTACAACCAGAGATCTAAGTAAAGCAGATATAAGTAACATGTCTGTTGGAGAATTTAAAGCAACAATCACAAAGATACTCTCTGGGCTTAAAAAAAAGAACAGAACAGATAAATGAGATTGTTACTGCAAAAAGAAAAGAGTTTTAAAAATAATCAGTCAGAAATGAAGAGTACAATAAATGAGATTGGAAATAGGACTGAAGCAATAAACACCAGACTGGAAGAAGCAGAAGAATGAATTAGTGACAGACAGGACAAAGTAACAGAAATTAAAGAAGCTGAACAGCATAGAGAGAGAATTACACAAGAATAGACTTATGGAATTCAGTGACTCCATCAAATATAATAACATGCATATTATAGGAGTCCCAGAAGAAGAAGAGAGAGGAAAAGGGGCAGAAATTTTATTTGAAAAAATAGTAGCTGAGAAGTCAAACTCTTACTCTTTGCAGATGATGTGATACTTTATGTGGAAAACCCAAAAGACTCCACCCCAAAATTGCCAGAACTTATACAGGACTTTGGGAATGTGACAGGATATAAAAGCAATGCACAGAATGCATTTCTATATACCAACAATCAGACAGAAGAAAAAGAAATTAAGGAGTTGATACCATTTACAATTGCAACAAAAACCATAAGATACCTAGGAATAAATCTAACCAAAGAGGCAAAGGATTTGTACTCAGAAAACTATAAAACATTCATGAAATAAATTGAGGAAGACACAAAGAAATGGGAAAATGTCCCATGATCATGGATTGAAAGAACAAATATTGATAAAATGTCTATGATACCTAGAGCAACCTACACGTTCAATGCCATCCCTACCAAAATACCATCAACTTTTTTCACAAAACTGGAACAAATAATCTTAAAATTTGTATGGAACCATAAAAGACCCTGAATAGCCAAAGGAATGTTGAAAAAGAAAACCAAGCTAGTGGCATCACAATTTCAGACTTCAAGCTCTCTTACAAAGCTGTAATCATCCAGACAGTATGGTACTGGCATAAAAATAGATGTATAGACCAATGGAACAAAACAGAGAACTCATATTGTAGGAGAAGCCCAAGATGGCAGAGGAGTAGGTGGCCTTAATTTCATCTGGTCCCAGGAATTCAGCTAGGTAGCTATCAAACCATTCTGAAAGCCTGCAAACTCAACTGGAGATTGAATAAAAGATAAGCTGCAACTCTACAAATAGACAAGGAACCATTTTCCACAAGGTAGGATGTTCAGAGAAGTAAATCCAAGGTGATATATGGGATGACAGACTGTGGAAGGAGGGACCGTCTGTTAGCAGGCTAATGGCAAGTAGCAGTGGAGCACAAAATTGGAACTTTTAGAAGTCTTCTCTGGTGAAGGATGTCACTCAGGCAGCTAAGCAGGAGATGAAACTCTTGCTGGGACAGTGTGGTCTCAGGATCCTTGGGGTCATGGGAAGACCAGGGGTGCCTGAGTATGGCAGAGCTCCCAGGAATCAGAGCAAGACAGCTGGCAGCAAAGAGTGAGCCCAGGTGTGGGCTCTCAGCTCAAGGCTGCCATAAACTGTGACCCAAGGCACAGTTGACCCCCTTGAAGAGCAGGGGCCCAACAAGCAGCAGAGCCTGGAAAACCCCCATACCTTCCCTGGAGGAGTGGCATGGGAGCATGTCACAGGAGACTGCTGGGTTTGGAGACTCCAAACAGAGTCGTGTTCCTGAAATTGAAATGCTTAGTCACAGGCCAGGTGAGCACAGAGTGCAGTCAGGCAGCAGGGAGACAGGCATGATTGACTGCTTTTCTCTGAGGGCTCATAGAGGAGTAGGGCCCAAAATTCTGGCTCCAGAACCAGATTTAGAGGCAGCCATTTTCATTCTCATCCTCTAAAGCTGCACGGAAAACATTCAGGAAACAAAAGCCACATAGAGCAAGCAGATTACCAACCCTGGCCCCAGGCAAGGGCAGAGCAATTCTGCACAGGACAAAGACATTTGAGAATCAAAGAAATGCCCCCTTCCCCCAGAAGATGCAAGTCTGTGGATTTGGGTGTGGGTAGAGGTGGAGACAGACTGACCTGGAGGATCTGTTGGGGGTGGACTGGGACACTGCGGCTCTGGGCTGGGCCAGAGATTCACACATGACCACATTTTCTCTGACCTTCTAAAGAGAAGCAGAAAATTGCCAAAGAACAAAAGCCACACAATCAACCAGATCACATTAAGCTTATCCCCCTGACAAGTGGTGGAGTAACCACCCAGGCAAAGATGCATGAGACCAGCAACAGGGCCCTCCCCCAGGAGACAGACTGGAAGAACAGGTGAATGATAATCTTATTTCCAAAGGACTGTAAAACTCTAACACCAAAGGAAAATAACAAAGGAAGTTCCAGGTGTTTTCTCACAAGTCATTTATACTTCAGGCTAAAATTTTACATATCTTTTTTTTTTAAGATTTTATTTATTTGACAGAGAGAAACACAACGAGAGAGGGAACACAAGCAGAGGGAATGGTAGTGGGAGAAGCAGGCTCCCTGCTGAGCAGAGAGCCTGATGTGGGGCTCAATCCCAGAACCCTGGGATCATGACCTGGGCCAAAGGCAGACACTTAACAACTGAGCCACCCAGGCGCCCCAAAATTTTACATATCTTTTAAAATTTATTTTCTTATTCTTTTTTTTAACCCTGCTCCCATTTCAAATAGATTCATATTCCCCAACCTATGTTTTTAAGTCATTTCTTAACTAGTATTTTCTTTTTCACATTTATGTTTTACAGATTTATACCCCATACTAGCCCATTTTTCACTCTCTTCAATTTCATCTTGATATATATGTAAGTTCTGATTTCTTTGCAATTTTGTAATATAGTGTCTTCTGACATAAAGACCAAAAAAATCAATCAGGAACAGGCAGATCACCCTGCTGTGTCAACTCTGAGAGATTATAATCTCTCTCCCCAGCCCCCTTCTTTTATTTTCTCTTTTATCTTTCTTTTTTAGACACTAGGATAGGATCATCTTGGCTTTGATGACATATCCATGGTAGCTTTTTTTTTTTTTAAAGATTTTATTTATTTGACAGAGAGAAACATAGCGAGAGAGGGAACACAAGCAGAGGGAATGGTAGCGGGAGAAGCAGGCTTCCTGCTGAGCAGAGAGCCCGATGCGGGGCTCGATCCCAGGCCCCTGGGATCTGACCTGGGCCGAAGGCAGACGCTTAATGACTGAGCCACCCAGGCGCCCCTCCATGGTAGCTTTTGACCACTATGGAATTTTTTTGTAGGTGCATTTTGCTTGGGTCATGGTTGATATTGTGGACTTTGTACATTCCCTCAACCATCCCTCAACTGAAGGACTAGGAGAAGGAACTCCCAACAAAGAAAAGAACCAGAAACAATGTCCTCTGCCACAGATCTAATGGACATGGATACAAGCAAGAAGTCAAAAACAGACTTCAGAGTATCAGTTATGATGTCAATAGCTAGGCTTCAGAAAAGCATTACCAACAATATAGAATCTCTAAGGACAGAAATGAGAGCTAATCAGGATGAACTTAAAAATGCTATAAATGAGATGCACTCTAAATTGGATACTCTAACAGCCAGGGTAAATGAGGCAGAAGAATGAGTTAGTGATCTAGAAGATAAGCTGATAGAAAGGAAGGAAGCCAAAAAGGATAGGGATAATAGCTAGAGGCAAATGAGAACAGACTTAGGTCAATGAGGCCATGAAATGTTCCAATGTCAGAATTATTGGGATCCCTGAGGGGATGGAGAGAAAGGACTAGAGAGTATATTTGAGCAAATCATCGCTGAGAACTCCCCTAATCTGGAAACAAGCAAGACAGAGAGGATCCTCCCAAGATCAATAAAAATAGACCAACAACTCAGCATATAATAGTGAAACTTGGAAATCAACAAGCCAAGAAAGATATCTTGAGAGGAGATGGGGGAAGAGATTCCTAACATAAAGAGGGAGGATCATCAAATGAACATCAGACCTAACTACAGAAGAGGTAAAGTAGAATGGGAACACTTTAACTTATATCAGAGGATTAAACAGAAAGGGGAGAGAGCCACCAGAAGCGACCCAAGGACAGTAATTCCTCACAGGAAAGTGCCCTGTGGTTGGGGACGAGCATTAACTTAGAATCCAGTTAAAAACACTTAAAAAGAGCAAAAGATCTTAAGAAGCAACAAGTGGAAGTGGGTGGTCACAGGCACAGGCCCAAGCTCACGTTTGCAGGAAGGACACCAACTGCGGCAGAGGTGGGGAGGGGGGCAGTCCGTGGTTCGTGAAACTGCAGCTTTCCTCTCCTTGCACCATTTCGTGGGTGGGGTGCACTCCTGCAAGCACCTTAGAGAGCCTGGTGTGGTCCATGAGCCTGCAGTTCTTCTCTGTGTGCAGCACTCTGTGGACTGGGTGCACTCCCACAAGCTCCTAAGAGACCTGGCGGGAGTGCTAGCTTGTGGTCTCTAGGACCACAGGACATCTGACGCCTGCCACACGGTCTGGGTGCTCCCAGCCAGCACCTGAGAGAACATAGCCCAATCTAAGGCAGGAATCTGAGCACACACAGCACTGGCCTTGAGCCTGGAGAGCATTACGGGAAATGGCAGCCACCAAGAGCAACATTCTTAGGCAAATATTGCTCCAGACTTTCACCAAGAGAAGGCACAGAGGATAGTGAGGGTCTCCCAGGGCCACTGAGATGGTGACTGTGGATGTGCGCCATGTCTGGCAGGCTGTGGTGTGAACAGAGATTGTAGAGGGGAGACAGTGGCTTTTGGACCATCCAGAGAGGAGCAGACTGAAACTTCTCTGTGATGCAGAGGTCTGGGTACAGGCAGATTCCTTGTTTGGACTCTCTGAAAAGATGAAAAAGCTACAAAAGAACAAAACCTCCAGAGGGCAAAAGCCAGAAAAACTGGTTTCCACAGAGCCCACCCCTTGATTAGGGGGCAGGGTGACTCAACCCAAGCAAGATTGACTGGAAAACAATGTGGCAGGCCCCTCCCCCAGAAGACAAGTCAAAATCCAGAGGTCAAAAACCACAGGGCTCCCATAAAACTATATAACCCCAACATCAGGGGAAATCAATATATTAAGCTCCCAATAATACCCTAAAACCTGTATATTTCATAGACACAAGTTTTTTCCTTCTTTCTTTTTTTATTCATTCATTTTCACACTTCTTCATTTTAAAAAAATTTTTAAACTACTTAACATTACAACTAAAGGCTTAACACAATGATAAATCCAAGAAGACCTGAAATAACCTTCCTCACCCATATTGAGGAGTTATAACCTACCACCCATCTTATCCTTCTGTCAGTGATTATATGTATTTCCTTTGTTATGGTATTATATATCTTATTCTTGGGGTCCATTGTGACTAGGTTCTTTTATTTCTTTTTTTTTAAGATTTTATTTATTTTTTGACAGAGAGAGATCACAAGTAGACAGAAAGACAGGCAGAGAGAGAGGTGGAAGCAGGGTCCCTGCTGAGCAGAGAGCCTTATACGGGGCTCAATCTCAGGACCCTGAGATCATGACCTGAGCCGAGGGCAAAGGCTTTAACCCACTGAGCTACCCAGGCACTCCAAGATTCTTTTATTGCTTGTCATTTTCTTTTCTCAGTTTTATGCTTGTTTGTGTTTGTTTATATACCTTATAAATCTTATTTTTAGAGCCCATTCTGGCTGGCATTTATTTTTTTCTTTCTCTCTCTCTCCTTTTTTATCTTTATACTTTCTTTTTGGTGGTGAATTCCAATTGCTCCAAAACCATCCAGGGTGCACTCTGCTAGAATAGTGGGTAATATATTCAACTATATATCCTCTCATCCACTTCTCATCAAAATGACTAGGAGGAGGAAAACAGAGCAGAGGAAAAACTCACAGACTGCGTCCTCTCCCTCAGAACTATTGGATATGGACATAAACAGTATGTCGGAAAGGGAATTCAGGGTAACAATTATCCAGACAATGGCTAGGATGGAGAAAAACATTAATGACAACATAGAATTTCTTTTTTTTTTTTTTTAAGATTTTCTTTATTTATTTGACACAAAGAGAGAGATGACAAGTAGGCAGAGAGGCAGGCAGAGAAAGAGAGAGAGAGAGAGAGAGAGAAGCTGGCTCCCCACCAAGCAGAGAGCTCAATGCAGGGCTTGATCTCAGTACCCTGAGATCATGACCTGAGCCAAAGGCAGAGGCTTTAACCCACTGAGCCACTCTGGGACTGCGACAACATAGAATTTCTAAGGGCAGAACTGAGAACCAGAATGGTAGATGTTAAAAATGCTATCAGTGAGATACAATCTAATCTAAATAGTCTAAGACCTAGAGTTATGGAGACAGAGGATAGAATTAGTGATCTAGAGGATAAAATGGTTGAGAAGAAAAATCATGAGGAGAGCTGAAACAAACTGCTTACAAATCATGAGAAGAGACTTAGGAAAATAAATGATGCCATGAAACGTTCCATCATCAGAATTATTGGAAACCCTGAAGGGGTAAGAAATACAGAAGACTACAAGATATAGCTGAACAAATTCTAAATGAAAATTTCCCCAATCAGGGGAATGAAACAAGTGTTCATGTGCTAGAGGCAGAAAGCACACCCCCCAAGATCAATGAGTCTAAAAAATCATTTAGACACATCATTGTGAAATTTGTGATTTATAATTATAGACAAGATGTCTTCAGGGCTGATAGGGGGAAGAAATCCCTTATGTACGGAGGAAGACCCATCAGAATAACATCAGACATGTCCACAGAAATCTGGCAAATGAGAAAAGGTGGCATGACATATTCAGGGCACTAAATGAGAAGAACATGCAGCCAAGAATACTTTATCCAACAACACTGACATTCAAAATGGATGGAGAGATAAAGAGCTCCCAAGACCAGCAAGAACTAAAAGAGTATGTGACCACCAAGCTGGCACTCCAGGAAATATTAAGAGGGGTTCTATAAAAGTAGAAAGAAAACATGAGTGACATACAACAGAAACTTACAATCTATAGTAACAAGGACTTCACAGGCAACATGATGTCAATAAAAATTATCTTTTAATAATCACTCTCCACATGAAATGCCTATATGCTCCCATAAAATGGCACAGGGTCACAGATAAGATAAAATGACAGGACCATTGATTAGCTGTCTTGCTCTACAAGAGACACATTTGGAACTTAAATATACATCCAGACTGAAAGTTAAGGGATGGAGAACCATCTTTCATGCCAATGGGCAACAAAAGAAAGCTGGGGTAGTGATTCTCATATCAAGTAAATTACATTTTCAGCCAAAGACTGTAATCAGAGATACAGAAGGACACTACATCATTCTGAAAGGGTCTATCCTCCAAGAAGATCTAACAATTGTAAACATTTATGCCCCCAATACAGGAGCAGCCAACTACATAAGCAAACCGTTAATCAAAATAGAGTCATTTTGATATGAATACATTAATAGTAGGAGACCTTAACACACCACTCTCAGTAACAGACAGATCATTCAACAAAATCCATAAAGAAACCAGAGCTTTGAATGACACATTGGACCAAAGGGACCTCATAGTGGATATAGAACATTCCACCCTAAAACAACAGAATACTCATTCTTCTCGAGCACACATGGAACTTTCTCCAGGATATACCACATACTGTGTCACAAATTAGGACTCAAATACCAAAAGATTGAGATTCACTGCATATTGTCAGACCCAATGCTTTGGAACTGGAACTCAACCACAAGAAAAAAATTTGGAAGGAATTCAAGCACTTGGAGGCTAAAGACTACCCTGCTCAAAAATGTTTGGATCAACCAGGAAATCAAAGATGAACTTAAACACTTCATGGAGACCAATGAGAATGAAGATACATTATTCCAAAACCTATGGGACATGGCAAAGGCGGTTCTGAGAGGGAAACACATAGCCCATCCAAGCCTCACTCAAAGAAGTTTAAAAATCCCGAATACACCAGGTCCCTTTACACTTTAAAGAACTGAAAAATCAACAACAAATTAAGCCAACCCCACTCACAAGAAAGGAAATAATCAAGATTAGAGCAGAGATCAACCAGTTAGAAACTAGAGATACAGTAGAACGCATCAAAGAATCTAGAAGTTGGTTTTTGAAAGTATCAATAAGACTGGTAAGCCACTGGCCAAACTCATCCAAAGGAAAAGAGAGAGGACCCAAATTAATAAAATTATGAGTGAAAGGGGAGAGATCATGACTAATCCAAAGGAAAGAGAAACAATCATCAGAAATTATTATCAACAACTATACGCCAATAAGTTAAACAACCTAGAAGAAATGGATGCATTCCTGGAAACACACAATCTTCCAAGACTGAAACAGGAAAAAATTGACAACCTGAATAGACCAATATCTAGTAATGAGATTGAAGCAGTGATCAAAAACCTCCCAAAAAACAAGAGTCCAGGGCCTACTGGATTCCCTGGGGTATTCTACCAAACATTCAAAAAAGAAAGAATACCCATTCTCCTGAAAATGTTTCAAGAAATAGAAACAGAAGGAAAACTTCCAGAGTCATTCTATGAAGCAGATTACTCTGATCCCCAAACCAGGCAAAGACCCCATCAAAAAGAAGAATTTCAGACCAATATCCCTGATGAATATGGAGGCCAAGAGTCACAACAAGATCCTAGCTAATAAGATTCAACAGCACATAAAAATATTATCCAACATGACCAAGTAGGATTTATCCTTGGGTTGAAGGGTGGTTCAACATACACCAATCAATCAATATGATAGAACAAATCAATAAGAGAAGAGAGAAGAACCACATGGTCCTCTCAATTGACGAAGAAAAAGCATTTGAGAAGACACAGCATCTGTTCCCGATTAAAACTCTTCAAAGTATGGGGATAGAAGAAACTTTCCTCAACTTCATAAAACCTAACTATGAAAAGCCCGCAGCGAATATCATTCTCATGGGGAAATGCTGACAGCCTTCCTTTTGAGATCAGGAACATGACAAAGATGCACACTCTAGCCACTCTCCTTCAACATATTACTAGAAGTCCCAGCAACAGCAATCAGACAACAAAAATAAATAAAAGATATTCAAATTGGCAAAGAAGAAGTCAAACTCTCTCTCTTCACAGATGACATGATCCTTTATATGGAAAACCCAAAAGATGCCACCTCCAAACTACTTGAACTCATACAGCAATTCAGTCATGTGGCAGGACACAAAATCAGTGCACAGAAATCAGTTGCTATCCTATACACTCACAATGAAAATATGGTAAGAGAAATTAGAGAATTGATTCCTTTTACTGTAGCACCAAGAACCATAAGATACCTGGGAACAAATTTAACCGAAGAGGTAAAGTATCTGTACTCAAGGAACTACAGAATGCTCATGAAAGAAAACAAAGAAAAAACTGAGGGTTTTGGAGGGGAGGAGGGTGGGGGTTGGGCGAGCCTGGTGGTGGGTATTGCAGATGGCACATGTTGCATGGAGCACTGGGTGTAGTGCATGAACAATAAACCTTGTAACACTGAAAAAATAAAATAAACATATTGGGGGGAAAAAAAAGAAATTAAAGAAGAAAAGAAAAGGTGGAAAAGTTGTTCCATGCTCATGGATTGGAAGCATAAACAGTGTTAAAGTGTTTATACTGTCCAGAGCAATCATCCTTTCAATGCCATCCTGATCAAATTCCACTGGCATTTTTCCAAGAACTGGAACAAACAATCCTAAAATTTGTATGGAACCAAAAAAGACCCCGAATCATTAAGCAAATGCTGAAAAAGAAAAACCAAGCTGGGGCCATCACATTGCCTGATTTCAAGCTTTACTACAAAGCGGTGATCACCAAGACAGCATGGTACTGGCACAAAAACAGACACATAGACCAGTGGAACAGAATAGAGAGCCCAGATATGGACCCGCTACTCTATGGTTAAATAATCTTTGACAAAGCAGGAAAATATATCCAGTGGAAAAAAGACAGTCTCTTCAATAAATGGGGCTGGGAAAATTGGACAGCTGTATATAGAAGTATGAAACTTGACCATTCTCTTACACGATAAGCAAAAATATACTCGAAATGCATAAAAGCCCTCAACGTGAGACAGAACTCTATCAAAACCCTAGAGAAGAACATAGGCAGTAACCTCTTCGACATCAGCCACAGCAACTACATTCAGGACATGTCTCCAAAGGCAAAGGAAACAAAAGCAAAAATGAACTTTTGGGACATCATTAAGAGAGATAGCTTCTGCACGGCAAAGGAAACAGTCAACAAAACAAAGAAGCAACCCACAGAATGGGAGAAGATATTTGCAAATGACACTACAGACAAAGGTCTGATATCTAAGATCTATAAAGAACTCCTCAAACTCAACAATCAAAAAAAAAGGATAATCAGGGGTGCCTGGGTGGCTCAGTCATTAAGCATCTGCCTTTGGCTCAGGTCATAATCCCGGGGTCCTGGGATCGAGCCTCGCATTGTGCTCCCTGCTTGGCAGGAAGCCTGCTTCTCCTCCTACCATTCTCTCTGCTTGTGTTCCCTCTCTCGCTGTGTTTCTCTCTGTCAAATAAATAAAATCTTAAAAAAAAAATAGATAATCATGTCAAAAATGGGCAGAAGACATGAACAGACATGTCTCCAAAGAAGACATACAAAGGTTAACAGACACATGAAAAAATGCTCATCAATCTTAGCCATCATTGAGATTCAAATCAAAACCACACTGAGATACCACCTTACACCAGTTAGAATAGCCAAAATCAACAGGACAGGAAACAACATATGTTGGAGAGGGTGTGGAGAAAGGGGCACCCTCTTCCACTGTTGGTGGAAATGCAAGTTGGTGCAGCCACTTTGGACAACAGTGTGGAGATTCCTGAAGACATTCCAAATAGAGCTACCCCATGACCCTTCAATTGCACCAACTGGGTATTTACCTCAAATAAGCAGTTGCAGTACAAAGATGGGCCACATGTACCCCAATGTTCATAGCAACAATGGCCACAAACTGTGAAAATAACCAAGATCCCCTTCAACTGATGAATGGATAAAGAAGGTCCATATATACAATAGAATATTATGCCTCTATGGAAAAGGATGAATACCCAACTTCGTATCAACATGCATGGGACTGAAATAGATTATGCTGAGTGAAATAGGTCAAGGTAGAGAGTCAATTATCATTTGGTCTCACTTATGTGTAGAGTATAAGGAAAAACATGCAGGGCATTGTGAGAAGGAAAGTAAGGGTGAACTGGGGGAAATCGGAGGAGGAGATGAACCATGAGAGACTGTGGACGATGAATAACAACTGAATGTTTTCACAGTGAGGGAGTGGGTGGTTGGACAAGCCTGGTAGTGGGTATTGATGAGGGCACATATTGCCTGGAGCACTGGGTGTGGTGCATGAACAATTAATCTTGTAACACCGAAAAAATGAAATAAAATTATTTGGGAAAAAATTATTTGGAGGAAAATAAGTGTATATATACACAATGGAATATTACTCAGCCATTAAAAGGAATGAAATCTTGCCATTTGCAATAACATAGAAAGAGTTAAGGTGTATTATACTAAGCGCAATAAATTCAGAGACAGGGAGGGGGGGCAAGATGGCGGAGAGGTAGGAGACTCTGTTGCAACCTGTCCCCAAAAGTGAGCTGGATATCTGCCAGACCACACTGAACACCCATGAAGTCAACCAGAAGAGCAAGATTTTTCACTTCTGGATCTCTATGGGAGCAGAAGACAACAGCAGCAGAGAGGTAAAACAAAGTGGGAACACTCAAAACAGTATCAGAGGATAAACAAAAAGGGGAGGGAGCCACCAGAAGCAGCACAAGGAAAGTAATACACCAAAGGAAAGCACCCGGTAGTTGCAGAGCAGCAATAACTTAGAGCCTGGGTAAAAACACTTAAAAAGAGCATAAGGTTCTAAGGAGCAGCGAGTGGAAGGGGGTGGGCGGGGGTTCAGGCCTCAGCCCACACTCCCAGGAAGGACACCACTCTCCACAAAGAGAGACCAGTGGGGGGCGGGGTCCCGCTCCCTGCACCATTTTGTGGGCCAGGTGTGCTCGCTCCTGAAAGCACTTTAGAGAGTCTGCTGGGGTCCCAGAGACAGCAGCTTTTCTCTGGATACAGCGCTCTCTAGATGGTGCACCCCTGAAGGCAAGAACTGCACTACCTGTGCACTAATCTTGGCAAGAATCTGGCCATACCCCGCTGGAGCCTGAGTGCTGAGTGCGCTCCACCTGGGACAGGCTGTGCTGGGAGATTTGTGGAGGGGAGGGTCTGTTCTGGACCACCCAGAGGGGAGCAGACTGTGGCTTCTCTGTGACGGGGAGGTCTGGGTACTGACAGGCAGATCGCTCCCTTAGACTCTCTGAAAAGGAGAAAAAGCTAGAAAAGGCCAAAAGCCTGCAGAGAGCTAAAGACTGAGAAACTGGGTTCCTCAGAGTTCTGCCCCTTGACTGGGGGGCAGGATGACTCAACACAAGCAAAATTGACTGGAAAACAACGTGCCAGGCCCCTCCCCCAGAAGACAAGTCAAAAAAAAACAAAAGGACTATAACCACAGGGTCCCCATAAGACTTTAAATCCCCAACACCAGGGGAAATCAATATATTAAGTGCCTGATAAAACCCTCAAACCTGTATATTTCATAGATACAAGGTTTTTTT
>CM053621.1:18951292-18970096 GCA_028646535.1 Procyon lotor
ATCTTCTTGGAGGATAGACCCTTTCAGAATGATGTAATGTCCTTCTGTATCTCTGACTACAGTCTTTAGCTGAAAATCTAATTTATCTGATAGGAGAATTGGTACCCCAGCTTTCTTTTGACACGCATTGGCATGAAAGATGGTTCTCCATCCTTTCACTTTCAGTCTGTATGTATCTTTTGGTTCCAAATGAGTCTCTTGTAGACAGCATATGGACGGATCCTGCTGTTTTATCCATTCTGCAACCCTGTGCTGTTTTATGGGAGCGTTTAGGCCATTCACGTTGAGAGGGATTATTGAATGATAAGTGTTTATTGACATCATGTTGCCTGTGTAGCCCTTGTTTCTATTGATTGTAAATTTCTGTTCTAAGTCACTCCTGGGTTTGCTCTACTTTTATGTATCTACCAAGACCAAGGGATCTTGGTCACATACTCTTTTAATCATTGCCTATCTTGGAAGGTCTTTATATCTCCATCCATTTTGAATGTCAGCCTTGCTGGATAAAGTATTCTCGGCTGCATGTTCTTCTCATTTAGTGCCTTGAATATGTCTTGCCAGCCCTTTCTGGCTTGCCAGGTTTCTGTGTACAGGTCTGATGTTATTCTAATGGGTCTTCCTCCATATGGTCTATCCCTTCCATCCATATGTAAGGGATCTCTTCCCCCTGGCTGCTCTCAGGACCTCTTGTCTAAAATTATAATTTGCAAATTTTACTATGATATGTTTCGCTGTATTTCTAGACTCACTGATCTTGGCAGGTGTCCTTTCTGCCTCTAGGACATGTACCCTTGTTCCATTCCCCAGACTGGGGAAATTTTCATTCAGAATTTGGTAAGCTATATCTTCTAGTCAAGGGGCAGAGCTCTGTGGAACCCGGTTTCTCAGTCTCTAGCTCTCTGAAGGCTTTTGGCCTTTTGTAGCTTTTTCATCTTTTCAGAGAGTCTGAGCAGGGGATCTGTCTGACCGCACCCAGACCTCCCTGTCACAGAGAAGCCGCAGTCTGCTCCCCTATGGGTGGACCAGAAGGAACACTCCCCTCCTCAAATCTCCCAGCGCAGCCGCCTTTTCCAGGCGGTATGCACTCAGCAGTTTTGCGGCTCTGCATGACTAAGAGGCTCCCCTGCCCTAGGGTTCTAGGCCTAGGTGGGGTGTGGTCAGATTCTTGCCAATATTACTGCACCTGCAGGCAGCGCAGTTCTTGCCTTTGGTGGTGCACCATCCAGAGAGCGCTGTACACGGATACAAGCTGTGGTGTGGGCTCTGGGACCCAGCAGACTCTAAGGTGCTTTCAGGAGCGCGTGCACCCAGCCCACAAAATGGTGTGGGGAGTGGGTCCCTGCCCCCCACTGGTCTCTCTTTGAGGTGAGCGGCGTGGGGGGGCATGGGTCCAGGCTTGTGCTTATGCCCACCCCCTTCCACTCGCTGCTCCTCAGAACCTTATGCTCTTTTTAAGTGTTTTTAACTGGGCTCTAAGTTATTGCCGCTCCGCAACCACCTGGCACTTTCCTTTGGTGTATTACTGTCCTTGCGCTGCTTCTGGTGGCTCCCTCCCCCTTTTGTTTATCCTCCATTACCATTTTGCGTGTTCCTGCTTTGCTTTATCTCTCTTCTGCTGTCTTCTGCTCCCATAGAGATCCAGAAGTGAAAAGTCTTGCTCCTCTGGCTGATTTCATGGGTGTTCAGCGTGATCTGGCAGATATCCAGCTCACTTTTGGGGACAGGTTGCAACAGGGTGTCCTACCTCTGCCATCTTGCCCCTACCCTCTGTTTCTATTTTTTGAAACAGTTTTAGGAGAATAGGCATTATTTCATCCTTGAATGTTTGGTAGAATTCCCCAGGGAATCCGTCTGGTCCTACACTCTTATTTTTTGTGAGGTTTTTGATCACTGCTTCAATCTCATTACTAGATATTAGTGTATTCAAGTTGTGAATATCTTCCTGTTTCAGTGGTATCCTTCCTGGGAGCATAGGCCCAGGCCTGTGCCCTCGACCACCCCCTTCCACTAGTTGGTCCTCAGAACCTTTTCCTCTTTTTAAGTGTTTTTAACAGGACTCTAAGTTACTGCTGCTCCCCAACCACCGGGCTCTTTCCTTTGGGGTATTACTGTCCTTGCACCACTTCTGATGGCTCCCTCCCCTTTTGTTTATCCTCCAATATCTGTTCAAGTGTTCCCTCTTTGTTTTACCTCTCCACTCCTGTATTCTGCTCCTGTAAAGATCCAGAAGTGAATAATCTTGCTGCTCAGGCTGATTTCATGGTTGTTCAGGGTGTTCTGGTAGATATCCAGCTCACTTTAGGGGACAGGTTGCAAAAGGATCTCTTATTTCTTTGCCAACATGCCCCCCCCTCCGAGATCAAAAGCTTTTGCCAAGCAAAGGAAACCAAAGAAACTTCTTTCAGGACATGTCTCCAAATACAAAGGAAACAATAGCGAAATTGAACTTTTGCAACTTCATCAAGATAAAGAGCTTCTGCACAGCGAAAGAAACACTCAACAAAACAAACAAGCAACCCACAGAATAGGAGAAGATATTCGCAAGTGACACTACAGACAAACGTCTAATATCTAAGATCTATAAAGAACTACTCCAACTCAACACACCGAAAACAGATAATCACATCCAAAAATGGGCAGAAGACATGAACAGACACTTCTCCAAAGAAGACATACAAATGGCTAACAGACACATGAAAAAATGTTCATCATCTTTAACCATCAGGGAGATTCAAATCAAAACCACACTGAGATACCACCAGTTAGAATGGCCAAAATCAACAGGACAGTAAACAACAAATGTTGGAGAGGGTGTGGAGAAAGGGGCACCCTCTTCCACTGTTGGTGGGATTGCAAGTTGGTGCAGCCACTTTGGAAAACAGTGTGGAGATTCCTCAAGAAATTAAAAATAGAGCTACCCTATGACCCTGCCATCGCACTGCTGGGTATTTACCCCAAAGAAGCAGATGCATTACAATGAAGGGCAACATATACCCCAATGTTCATAGCAGCCATGGCCACAATTGCCAAACCGTGAAAAGAACCAAGATGCCCTTCAGCAGATGAATGGATAAAGAAGATATAGTCCATATATACAATGGAATATTATGCCTCCATTAGAAAGGACGAATATCCAACTTTTGAATCAACATGGATGGAACTGGAAGAGATTATGCGGAGTGAAATAAGTCAAACAGAGAACCAATTACCTTATGGTCTCACTTACGTGCTGAGCGTAAAGAAAAACCTGGAGGACATTGTGAGAAGGAAGGGAAAGGTGAATGGCGGTAAATCAGAGGGGGAGATGAACCGTGAGAGACTCAGAGAGACTCTGAGCAACAAACTGAGGGTTTTGGAGGTGAGAGGGCGGTGTGTTGGGCGAGCCTGGTAGTGGGTATTGAGGAGGGCACATATTGCATGGAGCACTGGGTGTGGTGCATAAACAATAAATCTTGTAATACTGAAAAAATAAAATAAACATATTTGGGGAAAAAAAAGAAATTAGAAATAGAGCTACCCTATGACCCCACTATCACTCTAATGGGTATCTACTCCAAAGAAGCAGATGTAGTACAAAGAGGGGCCACTTGTACCCCAATGTTCATAGCTGCAATGGCCTCAATTGCCAAACTGTGGAAAGAACCAAGATGCCCTTCAACAGATGAATGGATGAAGAAGATATGGTACATATATACAATGGAATATTATGCCTCCATCAGAAAGGATGAATATCCAATTTTTGTATCAAGATGGACTGGACTGCAAGAGATTATGCGAAGTAAAATAAGTCAAGTGGAGAGAGTCAATTATCTTATGGTCTCACATATGTAGCATAAGGAAAAACATGGAGGGCATTGTGAGATGGAAGGGAATCAGAGGGGGCGATGAACCATGAGATACAGTGGGCTCTGACAATAAACTGAGGGTTTTGGAGGGCAAGGGTAGGGGGTTGGGCGAGCCTGGTGTTGGGTATTGAGGATGTCCTTTATTGCATGGAGCATTGGGTGTGGTGCATGAACAATTAATCTTGTAACACTGAAAAAATAAAGTAAACATATTTGGGGGAAAAACAAATAAATTAAAAGAGAGTTGACTCTGAGCAACATACTGAAGGTTTTGAAGGGGAGGGGGTTGGGGGGTTGGGTGATCCTGGTGGTGGGTATTGAGGAGGGCACTTATTGCATGGAGCATTGGGTGTGGTGCATGAACAATGAATCTTGTAGCACTGAAAAAATAAAATAAAAGTATTTGGGGAAAAATACTGAAGTAAAATACAAAGGAATAAAAACAGGGGAAGGATTGAAAATCAGAAAAAATAAAAGACACTGCTTAAATGTTTTCACAGCACATGCACAATTTTACATTCCCACAAGTAATGCACAAAGGTTCCCTTTTCTCTGCATCATTCCCAACATTTGTATTTTTCTGTTTTTTTTTTTTAAATTTTATTTTTTCAGTGTTCCAGGATTCATTGTTCATGCACCACAGGCAATGCTCCATGTAATATCTACCCTCCTCAATACCCAAAACCAGGATCCCCCAATCTCCCAGTGCCACAACACCCTCCCCTCCAAAGCCCTTAGTTTGTTTATCTGAGTCCACAGTCTCTCATGTTTCGTCTCCCACCCAATTTCTCCCAATTCACCCTTCCATTCCTCCTCCCAACGTCCTCCATCTTCTTCCTTATACTCCACACATGGAGTGCCTGGGTGGCTCAGTGGGTTAAAGCCTCTGCCTTTGGCTCAGGTCATGATCTCGGGTCCTGGGATTGAGCCTCGCATCGGACTCTCTGCTCAGAAGTGAGCCTGCTTCCCTCTCTCTCTCTGCTTGCCTCTCTGCCTACTTGTGATTTCTCTCTCTGTCAAATAAATAAATAAAATCCTTATACTTCACACATAAGTGAAACCATATGTTATTTGACTCTCTCTGCTTAACTCATTTCACTCAACTTAATCTCTTTCAGTCCAGTCCATGTTGATATAAAAGTTGGGTATTCATCCTTTCTAATGGAGGCATAGTATTCCATTTTATATATGTACCATATCTTCTTTATCCATTCATCTGTTGAAGGGCATTTTGGTTCTTTCCACATGTGATTGTGGCCATTGCTGCTATTAACATTGGGGTACATGTGGCCTTCTTTGTACTACATCTGTATGTTCAGCGTAAATACCCAGTAGTGCAATGGCAGGGTCATTGGGTAACACTATTTTTAATTTCTTCAAGAATCTCACACTGTTTTCCAGAGTGGCTGCACCATCATGCATTCCAACCAACAGTGGAAGAGGGTTCCCCATTCTCCACATCCTCCCCAATATTTGTTATTTACTGTCTTGTTGATTCTGGCCGTTCTAATTCAGTGTGGTTTTGACTTGAATCTCCCTGATGACGAATTATGATGAACATTTCTTCATGTGTTTGTTAGCCATTTGTATGCCTTCTTTGGAGAAGTGTCTGTTCATGTCTTCTGCCTATCTTTTGATGCTATTATCTGTTTTGTGATTGTTTCATTTGAGGAGTTCTTTATAGATCTTAGATATCAGACCTTTGTCTGTAGAGTCATTTGCGAATATCTTCTCCCATTCCGTGGGTTGCCTGTTTGTTTTGTTGAGTGTTTCCTTCGCTGTGCAGAAGCTTTTTATCTTGATGAAGTCCCAAAAGTTCAATTTCGCTTTTGTTTCCTTTGCCTTTGGAGACACGTCTTGAAAGAAGTTGCTGTGCCCAATGTCGAGGATGTTACAGTCTATGTTCTTCTCTAGGCTTTTGACAGATTCCTGCCTCACATTGAGGTCTTTTATCGATTTCCAGTTTATCTTCATGTATGGTGTAAGAGAATGGTCGAGTTTCATTCTTCTACATAGAGCTGTCCAATTTTCCCAGCACCATTTATTGAAGAGACTATCTTTGTTCCACTGGATATATTTTCCTGCTTTGTCAAAGATGATTTAGCCATAGAGTTGTGGGTCCATATCTGGGCTCTCTATTCTGTTCCACTGGTCTATGTGTGTTTTTGTGCCAGTACCATGCTATCTTGGTGATCACCACTTTGTAGTAAAGCTTGAAATCAGGCAATGTGATGCCCCCAGCTTGGTTTTTCTTTTTCAGCATTTGCCTCCTAGCTGTTAGACTTTTAGATTAGATTGGATCTCATTGATAGCATTTTTGACATCAGCCGTACTGGTTCTCAGTTCTGCTCTTAGAGATTCTATGTTTTCACTAATTTTTTCTCCAATCTAGCCATAGCCTAGATAATTGTTCCCTGAATTCCCTTTTTGACATACTGTTTATATCCATATCAAACAGTTCTGAGGGAGAGCGTGTAGTCTCTGAGCTTTCCTCTGTTGAGTGTTCCTCCTCCTAGTCATTCTGATGAGAAGTGGTTGAGGGGTTGTGTAAGTGAATATACCAACCATGATCCAGTCAAGTTGTGCCCTGGAAAGTTTTAGAGCAATTGGTTTTCAACACTAATAAAAAAGAAAAAAGAAAAGGAGAGACGGAAAGAGAAAGATATAAAAAGAGAAATCCCAGCCCAAATGAGCCCCCAAATTAAGATTTATAACGTATATAAAGAGACACACACAAACAAAAAGACTGACAAAAATAAATGACAAGAAAAAAGGAACCCAGCCAAAATAAATCCCAAGAATAAGATTTATATAATACCAGAACAAAAACAAAAACACAGAGATACTAAGAGAAGAATAAGATGGGAGGGCGGTTGTAGTGGGTGAGGAAAGTTATTTGGGTTCCTCCTAGGTGTATCTTGTTATTTTTGTTAAAGGACACAACCTTCCAGAGATACAAGAAAATTAAATAGGGAAAAGGATTACCTTGGAGCTTGTATCTATATGTAAACTTTTAAAAAAGGAAAAGAGAGAAGAAAATGAAAGAGATACATTGGTGTATGTATGAAAAAAGTTCAAGTTAAAAATTTATTATGAATGTCAAGGAGCTTGAAGTGCTGCTGATGTGCAATAAATCTTACTGTGCAGAGATTGCTCACAATGTCTCCTCCAAGAAACGCAAAGCTATTGTGGAAAGAGCAGCCCAGCTGGCAATCAGAGTCACCAATCCAACGCCAGGCTGTGCAGCGAAGAAAATGAATAGACAGCTTCTCATGCACGTCATATTTGTGTTAATAAAACCATGAAACCACAAAAAAAATTTATTATGAAATATGTTGTTTTAAACTTCTAGTTATAATGGTAAGTAGGTTAAAAGGTTCAATGAACAAGAATCGTGAGAATGAATTAAAGAAAAGAAAAATTATTTTATCTATGAAATATACAGGTTTGGGGCAATACCAGGAGCTTGATATATAGTTTTCCCCTGATGATGGAGTTTTACAGGTTTTTTGGTTTTGTTTGTTTGTTTGTTTGTTTGTTTATTTGGTTGGTTGGTTTACAGTTTTATGGAGACCTTGTGGTTATTGTCTTCTTGATTTTGGTTTATCTTCTGGGGGAAGGGCCTGCTGCATTGTTTTCCAGTCCGTCTTCATTGGATTGAGTTGCCCTGCAGACTGTCTAGGGATTGGGCTCTGTGGAAACTGATTTTTCAAGCTTTTGATCTCTGGAAGTTTTTGTTCTTTTGTGGCTTTTTGAAGGGTACAAACAAAGAATCTGCCTATTCCAAGGCCTCCTCCTTAAAGAAAAGCCTCAGTCTGCTCCCCTCTGGGTGGTCCACAATACAAAGTATCCCCCTCTGCAGACTCCCCTGCACACTGCTGCCTCCCACAGGCCATGCGCACCCCCAGCCGTTGACCCTGGGTTCACCCAAATCCCCTAGGTGGCACTGGACCCCTAAGCCACTAAAACCAGGAATGATATTGGTCCTGGGAGCCGGCTTCAGGTGGCTGCCTTTGCCAGGGCTGCTTTCTGGGGTGCAGGCCCATGCTGGGTGCACTCAGACTTTTTGGAGGGCCAGGGAAGATCGATGCTGGAGCCCACACGGAACTCCCTCAGGCGGCAGTGGGAATGTTTTTGGATCCTGAGTCTGGCCACAGAGGATCGCTGCTGTTGCCTACAGCAAGCTCTCTCAGTTGCAGGCCGGATTGCACCCAGCTGGAGCAGCCATGTAGAGAGCAGAAAGCCACAGACACATGGACCACAGGCTGGAGGTTCCTCCAGATTCCCTCTGACATGGGTGGTTGCCTGCAGTGACTGTCCTGGGTCCATGGCTTAGGCCCATGTCCATGCCCGAGCCCATCTGAATCCACCTGTTGCCCTCAAGATCTTTTGTTCTTTTTAAGTCCTTTTAGCCAGACTCTAAGTTAATGCTGTTTCCCAATCACAGTGCACTTTTGTTTGGGGTATTACTCTCCTTGGGTCCCTTCTGGTGGCTCCCTCCCCCTTCTGCTTATACTCAACATCAGTCCAAGCTATCCTACTCCACTTTACCTCTCTATTGCTGTCTTCTGCCCCCGTAGAGATCCAGAAGTGCACAATCTTACATCTCAGGCTGATTTCCTGGATGTGCAGAGTGTTCTGGTAGATATTTAGCTTACTTTAAGCGACAGGTTGATAGGGAGTCTCCTACTTCTCTGCCACCTTGCTTCCGTCTCTGTATTTTTCTGTTTTTTTTTTTTTAATAGTAGCCTTCCTAGTAGGTGTGAAGTGGCATCTTACAGTTTTGATTTGCATACCCCTAATAATTAGTGATGTTGAGTACCTTTGCATGTATTTATTGGCTATTCGTATACCTTGTTTGAAGAAATATCTATTCAAGTCCTTTGCCCACTTTTTAATGTGATTGTCTCTTATTTGTTGTTGACTTGTAGGAGTTTTTATATTCTGGATATTAATCTCTTATCAGACATATAATGATTTGCAAATAATTTCTCCCATTTTTAATTGTCCTTTTCACTCTATTACTTTTTTCTCCTTCTATCTACAAAAGTGTTAAATATTGATGAGATCGAATTTAATTTTTCTTTTGTTGCCTGTGCTTTTGATGTCAACTGCAAGAAATCATTTCTAAGAGCATGTCATGAAGTTGTACTCCTATGGTTTCTTCTAAGAGTTTTATAATTTTAGTTCTCACATTTAGATCTTTGATCCATTTTGAGTTAATTTTGTATATGGTGAAAGGTTAGGGTCCATCTTTATTCTTTGGAATATGAACATCCAGATTTCCCAACACTATTTGTTGAAAAGTCCATTCTTTCCTCATTGAATGCTCTTGGGACTGTAGTTGAAAATCATTTGATTATATATGTAAGGGGTTATTTCTGGGCTTCCTAATCTATTTCATTGGTCTATATATTTGTCTTTATGCCAAGGCAACACTGTTTTGATTACTGTAGCTTTGTAATGAATTTTGATATCAGGAAATGTGAGACTTCCATCCTTTTCCTATTTTCAAGATTTTTTGCTTTTATAGGACCCCTGACGACTCTTCATGATTTTCAGAACAAATTTCCCTATTTCTGGAAACATGTTTGAATTTTGATAAGGGTTACATTGAACCTAGAGGTCACTTTGAATAATATTTATAACTTAACAATATTAAGTTTTCCAGTTTATGAGCAGAAGATGTCTATGATTGCCTTTTTCAAAATTTTTTTCACTACCTTTCTTTAACTAAGCCAAACATTTAAGAGATTTGAAAAACTGCAATTCTTCACAATAAATTTTCTTTGTTCAAGAAAATATTGTTTAGGAGCTTACAAGGAAGATGACAGAGTAAGAGGACCCTAAGCCCGCCCACCTCATCCCATGGATATGACTAGATAACTCTTGCACCTGGGCAAACATAAAGAAAAAGGACCCAAACACAGGCTGAACAAATTCCACAACTAAATGTAGAAAAAAGAGAGAATAGGAAGGGTGACGAATAGATGAGAACACAAAAACGTGATAGATTTGACCACCAGAGGAAGGGAGCTATGGGCAAGAGAAGAGAGAAAAAATTACTAGCACACCAGGGAGTCTACAAAGGGAAGAAAAATCTCTGTAATGTTTGGCTTTGAAAATGAAAAGGGCCAAATTTCAGATGCTCAAAACCAGCAGGACTTAAAGCCTGGAACTTTCAGAATCAGCAGAATTGGCTCTGAGATACCCTGAAAGATGATGGGAAGCTGAGCCCCTGACCTTAAGGAAACAGCACAACAAACAGCACACAGATGTACAAGAGGAAGACTAATCTCAGTGTTCCCTGAGAGGCTTCTCCAGAAATAAAGGAGCTAAAAGTTGGCATTTCCCTCCCCTACTCCTCATCAAAAACACACAGCAACAAACTGAGGGTTTTGGAGGGGAGGGGGCTGGGGGTTGGGCGAGGCTGGTGGTGGGTATTGAGGAGGGCATGTATTACATGGAGCACTGGGTGTGGTGCATGAACAATAAGTTTTGTAACAATGAAAAAATAAAATAAACATATTTGGGGGGAAAAAAAAAACCACACAGCCACCTGCCAGAACCAGCAAAGCTCCAGAATTCACTCCCAAACTTGCTTACATCATGCCCTGGCCTCTACCAACAGACCTGTCTCAGACTCAGAAGCTGTGGATCCTCTCCCCTAGAGAATCTGTGCAAATTTTGTCGATGCTGTATCTGCCAACTTGCCACAGAGGATGTGTACACTTTGTTATAACTGCACCCCTCACCTATGCATTCTTTGCAGTGTCCTTGGTGGAGAAGGACAAGCATCACCTAGTTAAAAATGCATATCCCACCCACTGCTTTCAAGAGCAAGAGACTTAGCTGACTTTCCTAATACAGAAAAACAGACATGGAGAGGGAGGCAAAATGAGAAGAAGGAACACGTCACAAATGAAAGAACAGGACAACCACACAAGAGACCTAAACAAAACAGATACAAGTAACATGTCTGATAGGCAATTTAAAGTAATGATCATAAACATACTCACTGGACTTAAGGAAAGACTGGAATGCATCAGTGATATCCTTAACAAAGAGATAGAAAACATAAAAAAAAAAACCATCAAGACAAAGGACACAATAAATGAAATTAAAAATACACTTGATGGGGTACCTGGGTGGCTCAGTCAGTTAAGTGGCTGCCTTCGGCTCAGGTTATAATCCCGGGATCCTGAGATAGAGCCCAACATCTGACTCCCTGCTCAGTGGGGAGTCTGCTTCTTCTCCCCATACTTGTGTTGTCTCTCACTCTCTCTCTTTCTCTCAAATAAATAAAATTTTCAAAAAAAAAATACACTTGATGGAATCAATAGGCTAGAAGAAGCAGAGAGAAAAAATAATAAATTAGAAGACACAGTAATGAAACTGAACAAAAGAGAGAAAAAAGAACTATGCAAAATGAGAATAAACTTAGGGAACTCAGTGACTCCAACAAGCACAATAATATTCACATTATGGGGATCCCAGAAAGAAAAGAGAGACAAAAGGGGCAGAAGTTTTATTTGAAGAAATTATAGCTGAAAACTTCCCTACTCTGGGGAAAGAAACAAATATTTAGATCCAGGAGGCTCAGAGATGATCCATCAAATTCAACACAAGCAGATCCATACCAAGATATATTGTAATTAAAATAGGCACGTGTTGTGATGAGCCCAGGGTGTTATATGCAACTGACGAATCATTGAACATTACATCAAAAACTTATGATGTACTGTATGTTGGCTCAATAAACATAATTAAAAATAAAATAAAATAGCAAAATGTAATGAAAGAAGAAAAAATTAAAAACAGCAATATGAAAGACAGTTACATACAAGGGAACCCTCATAAGGCTATCAGTGGATTTTTTAGCAGACTCTTTGCAAGCCAGAATGGAGTGGAATGATACATTCAAAGTGCTGAATTGGGAAAATCTGCAGCCAATAATGCTCTACCCAACAAGGCTATCATTCAGAATAGAAGCAGACAGAGTTTCCCAAACAAAAGTCTTTGAGGAGAAAGAAATAATGACAGCATAAAAGTAAGAAACACAAAAACAATAAAAATGAATATTTCTGTAAAAAATAAATCAAGGAACTCATGAAATAAAAGTATATAAAATGTGACACCATATACCTAAAACATGGGGAAAAGAAGAAGAATGAGAGTTGGTTCAACCTTAAGCAACAATCAACTTAATATGTATAAGATGGCATACACAAACATAATGGTAACCACAAATCAAAAATCACTAAGATGTGCAAAGAATAAGAAAGAAACCAAACATACCACTAAAGGAAACCAGCAAACCATGAAAGAGAAAAAAAGAAGAAAAGATCACAGAAAAACTTTATAAATAACCATAAAACAAGTAATAAAATGGCAATAAACTCATACTTATCAATACCTACTTTGAATGTAAATGGACTAAATGCCTCAATCAAAAGACATAGGATGACTGAATGGTAAAAAAATAAATAAATAAAACCCATGTATATGCTGCCTACAGAAGAATTCATTTTAGACCTAAAAGACACCTGCAGGTTGAAAGGGTGAGGACAGAGAAATATTTGCCATAGAAAATGATGTCAAAAGAAAGTCATAATAGCAGTACTCACATCAAACAAAATAGATTTTAAAACAAAGAGTGTTACAAAAGACAAAGGAGGACACCATATAATAATAAAGGACTCTGGGTTTATGCTTAGGGGGTGGGGAGGGGAATGGCACCAACCAGCTCCATCTTGCCATTTGCAATGTCATGGATGGAACTAGAAGAGATTATGCTACACAAAATAAGTCAATCAAAGAAAGACAAATACCATATGATTTCACTTATATGTAGAATTTAAGAAACAAAAGAGATGAATATAGGGGAAGAGAAGGAGAAATAAAATAAGAGGAAAGCAGAGAGGGAGGCCAACCATAAAAGACTCTTAACTATGAACAAACAGGATTGCTGGAGGGGAAATTGGTGAGGTAACAGAGTGCTGGGCATTAAGAAGTGTACTTGAGGTAATGAGCTTTGGGCAGTGTATGCAATTGATGAATCACTGAATTCTACCTCTGAAACTAATAATACAGTACATGTTAATTAAATTGAATTTAAATTTTAAAATTAAAAATAAAATAAAAATCCAGACTTTAAGCTCCGCTTGTTACAAAAACTCATGAAATTCAGCCCTTCCCTTTTTAAAACAATGGCTTTGGGGAAACATTCTCCTTGTGTGTACTCCTTTCTCTGTTGCCCTTCTCTATGACCATGGCTCCATCCCCTTCTCAGCACCTACAATCTGTTTCACCCCTAAACCATATCTCTGTACTTCCTACCTTCTTTGATGTGGCCTCTTTTCTCCCTAGTTGTGGAGTTTGTTCTGTCAATCTTCAAGTCAATTTTTGAGGTATTGAAGATGATTTGATAGTTATCTAGTTGTGTTTATGGTACAAGGGGAGCCTAGGGTCCTCCTACTCCTCTGCCATCATCCTCTCCTCTAAACAAATTTAATATAAGAAATTATTAAGTTATGATGGGAGATGTAAAAAGACAGTAAAGAGCTCTAGAACATACTCTAGGACTGAGGAAGTGTACCCAAGAAAGGACAAAGTTAGAAGGTTGTTTTCGACCTTATTGAATAACAATAAAGAAATGCTCTAGATGACCTAGGTCAGAGCAGATCAACAGCCACTGGGCAAGCAGAAGCATAGTTTTGAGGCATAGGTGAGTAGAGAATAACAGTAGGATTGTAGAGGGAGACAGAACACCCTTGTGGGTACTGCTGGAATTGGAAGCTTACAAACCCTACCTCTGTGAGAATCTAGTGAATGGTTTGCTCTGGGACATCCCTGGGCTGCCACTCAAAATGCAGGTCAAGTGGCCAGCTCTAGAACAATAGGGTCACGGGCATGCACATATATGACACTGACAAAATCGTGTGGGAAGTACCTGGGCTGGGGTACAAAAGCCTATAATATCTGAGGTCTCTGGTGCTGCCCAAGTGAAGGGCTGGAGAAGTACACTTTCATCAAAACCTGTAGAAAACTGTGCCCTACTTGAATCTAATATTGGAAAAATCACATTGACCATGCACTGGAGAAAAAAGATGTGCTCTCCAACATTCTGGCCTATAAGTCACCAGAACTAAAAGGGAAAAACTCTCCCTTGCAATGCTTCTCCATGCCTTCTGCAGGCTGAAAAAGAAAACTGTTTGGGGCGCCTGGGTGACTCAGTGGGTTAAAGCCTCTGCCTTCGGCTCAAGTCATGATCTCAGGGTCCTGAGATTGAGCCCCACATTGGGCTCTCTGCTCAGCAGGGAGCCTGCTTCCCCCTCTCTCTCTGCCTGCCTCTCTGCCTACTTGTGCTCTCTCTCTGTGTGTCAAATAAATAAATAAAATCTTGAAAAAAAAAAGAAAACTCTTTTTAAATTTTATTTTATTTTATTTTATCTTTTCAGTGTCCCAAGATTCATTGTTTATGCGCCACACCCAGTGTTCCATGCAATACGTGCGCTCCTCAATACCCACCACCAGACTCACTTAACTCCCCACTCTCCACTCCCAAAATCTTCAGTTTGTTTCTCACAGTCTACAGTCTCTCATGGTTCGTCTCCCCCTCCGATTTGCCCCAATTCACTTTTATTTCCTTTGTACAATGTCCTCCATGTTTTCCTTATGCTCCACATGTAAGGGAAACCATATGATAATTGACTCTCTTTGCTTGACTTATTTCATTCAGCATAATCTCTTCCACTCCCATCTATGTTAATGCAAAAGTTGGGTATTCATCCTTTCTGATGGAGGCATAATATTCCATTGTATATATGGATCATATCTTCTCTACAACATTCAAAGAAGAAATAATATGCATTCTCCTGAAGCTGTTTCAAAAACTAGAAACAGAAGGAAAACTTGCATATTCTTTCTATGAAGCCAGAATTATCCTGATCCCCAAACCAGGCAAAGACCCCATCAAAAAGGAGAATTTCAAACCAATATCCCTGATGAATATGGATGCCAAGATTCTCAATAAAATCCTAGCCAATAGGACTCAACAGTACATTAAGAAGATTATCCACCATGACCAGGTGGGATTTATCCCTGAGATGCAAAGGTGGTTCAACATTCACAAATCAATCCATGTGATAGAACAAATCAATGAGAAGAGACAAGAACCACATGGTCTTCTCAATTGATGCCGAAAAAGCATTTGACAAAATACAGCATCCGTTCCTGATTAAAACTCTTTAAAGTATAGGGATAGAGTGAACATTCCTCAACTTCATAAAATCTATCCATGAGAAGCCCACAGCAAATATCATTCTCAATGAGGAAAAGCTGACAGCCTTTCCTTTGAGATCAGGAACACGACAAGGATGCCCACTCTTGCCACTCTTGTTCAACATAGTACTAGAAATCCTAGCAACAGCAATCAGACAACAAAGAGAAATAAAAAGTGTTCAAATTGGCAAAGAAGAAGTCAAACTCTCTCTTCACAGATGACATGATATTTTATATGGAAAATCCAAAAGACTCCACCCCCAAACTACTAGAACTCATACAACAGTTCCGTATTTGTTTTTTTTGTTTTTGGTTTTTTTTTTTTTTTTTAATTATTTATTTATTTATTTATTTATTTATTTATTTATTTATTTTGACAGAGAGAGAGAGAGAGAGATCACAGGTAGGCAGGCACAGAGAGAGGGGGGAAAGCAGGCTCCCCAGTGAGCAGAGAGCCTGATGTGGGGCTCGATCCCAGGACCCTGAGATCATGACCTGAGCCGAAGGCAGAGGCCTTAACCCACTGAGCCACCCAGGCGCCCTTTTTTTTAAAGATTTTATTTATTTGACCGAGAGAAACACAGCTAGAGAGGGAACACAAGCAGAGGGAGTGGTAGCGGGAGAAGCAGGCTTCCCGCGGAGCAAGGAGCCCGACGCGGGGCCCGATCCCAGGACCCCGGGATCATGACCCGAGCCGAAGGCAGACGCCCAACAACTGAGCCACCCAGGTGCCCCAACAGTTCCGTATTTGTAGCAGGATACAAAATCAATGCACAGAAATCAGTTGCTTTCCTATACACTAACAATGAAGATATGGAAAGGGAAATGAGAGAAATGATTCCATTTACTGTAGCACCAAGAACCATAAGATACCTGGGAATAAATCTAACCAAAGAGGTAGAGGATCTGTACTTGAGGAACTACAGAACACTCATGAAAGAAATTAAGAAGACACAAAAAGGTGGAAAAGCATTCCATGCTCATGGATCAGAAAAGTAAACATTGTTAAAATGTCTATACTGCTCAGAACAATCTATACTTTCAATGGAGTGCAGTAGTCTGTGACATTTCTCAATTATATACAGACTCGATGATGCCAACTCCAGTTATCTCAGTGCTCAAATGTTGTGCAAGAAGGTTTAGTTCCTTGGTACCTGGGGGGTTTGCAAGAGTACTGTGTTCTTTCTGCAAAGGAAGTCAAGATCTACAGATGTGCAAAGGGAGGTCAGTAAAGTCATTTGTGTGACCTTAAAGAAAAACATTTTGTTAAAAGATAGCTGAGCTAATTAGAAAGTTGCAGTGGCTTCAAACAGACTTTCTGGCCTCAGTGGCCTGGGAAAGTTCTGGTCCTTCATTCCCCCAGGTCTGCAAATCTCAAGGAGAGCAAATTAATTGTCCTTGGTTTGTATCAAGAGCCTCGGTCAGCAAGCAAAGAATATGTTACCTTGAAGCAAGTTAACCCTTAAGCCCAACTGGAGGGCTGTTGCAACCATAAGGGAAGTTCCCAAGAGAACTTCAGTAGCATCCACAGCATGAGTCAGTGTTCATCCAATGCAGTGCCTCAGCTTCTTAACCACAGCCTGAAACATTTCATATCACCTGGAAAACTGGTGCACATGTAGAGAATGCCAAGTGTTTTCACAACATTTCACACAATGCACCAAGGAAGCCTAGCTAGGAAGTAGGAGGCAACATATTGTTGGGTTATGCCAGGGAGCAATAAGGATGACTTGGAACAATAAGTCAGTGCTAAGATAAGAAGAAGAAATAATACCTATTCTCCTGAAACTGTTCGAAAAAATAGAAACAGAGGGAAAACTTCCGGACTCTTTCTATGAAGCCAGCATTACCTTGATCCTCAAACCAGGCAAAGACTCCATGAAATCAGCCTAAGATGTAAGATTATACACTTCTGGATCTCTAAGAAATAAGATCTATTTCTTCCTTGAATGTTTGGTAGAATTCCCCAGGGAATCTTCGGGTCCTGGACTCTTGTTTTTTGGGAGGTTTTGGATCACTGCTTCAATCTTGTTACTAGATATTGGTCTATTCAGGTTGTCAAGTTCCTCCTGTTTCAGTCTTGGAAGATTATGGGTTTCCAGGAATGCATTCATTTCTTCTAGGTTGTTTAACTTCTTGGCATATAGCTGTTGATAATAATTTTTGATGATTGTTTCTCTTTCCTTTGATTAGTCGTGATCTCTCCCCTTTCATTCATAATGAATGAAATCATCACTGGAGAGGTAAAGCAGAATAGGAATGCTTGGACTGATATCAGAGGATAAACAGAAGGGGGAGGAAGACACCAGAAGTGACCCATTGGAACGTAACACCCCGATATGAAAGTGCCTTGTGCTTGGAGACCAGCATTAACTTGGAGTCTGGTTAAAAGCACTCGAAAAGAAAAAAAGTCTCAAGTAGTGAGTGGTGGAAATGGGCGGCCACAGGCATGGACCTAAGCCCATGGTCCCAGGATAGTCATAGCCAGTGACCACCTGCACCTGAGGGAGCCTGACACAGGCTCCTGCCAGAGGTCCCTGGACCCCCAGCATTCTGTAACCTGCACCACTGCCTTCTGTGACCTGGGCTGCAGCCACATCTGAATGCACCTGGTGTGGGTGTGGTCTCCAGATAACAGTCCCAGCATTGGCAGCCACCAGGAGCAGGTTCCCCAGGACCAATATCACTTGCGGTTTTAGTGGCATGGGGTGCAGTGACAAGCAAGGACCTCGGGCGACTACTGATACAGTGGCTGGGAATGTGCACCACCTGTGGGAGGTTGCAGTGCTCAGCGGAGTTTATAGAGGGGGAGTTTATGTGTTCTGGACCATCCAGAGGGGAGCAGACTGATGCTTCTCTCTGAGGTGGAAGTCTGGGTGCCTACAGTTTACTTTCCACTAAGCCTCTTAAAGCCACAAAAAGCCACCAAAGAACAAAAACCTCCAAAGAACAAAAGCCTGAAAAATGGGTTTCCTCAAAGCCCAGCCCCTTGAAGGGGGCAGGGCTACTCAGCCCAGGCAAGATTGAAAGAAAAACAATGCAGCAGGCCCCTCCCCCAGAAGAAAACCTAAAAGAATAAGAGGACAATAACCACAGGGTCCTCATAAGAATGTAAAACTCCAACATACAGGGAAAACAATATATCAAGTTCCTGGTATTGCCCCCCAGCCTGTATATTTCATAGGTACAACATTTTTTTAAGCTCGTTCTCACAGTTATTCTTTTATTTTTTAACCTTCTTAACCACTACAACTGGATGCTTAATAAAACATATTACAGGAGGGGCAAGATGGCGGAGAGGTAGGACACCCTGTTGCAACCTGTCCCCAAAAGTGAGCTGGATATCTGCCAGATCACGCTGAACACCCATGAAATCAGCCAGAGGAGCAAGACTTTTCACTTCTGGATCTCTATGGGAGCAGAAGACAGCAGAAGAGAGGTAAAGCAAAGCAGGAACACTCGAAACAGTAATGGAGGATAAACAAAAGGGGGAGGGAGCTACCAGAAGCGGCGCAAGGACAGTAATATCCCAAAGGAAAGTGCCAGGTGGTTGCGGAGCAGCAATAACTTAGAGCCCGGTTAAAAACACTTAAAAAGAGCATAAGGTTCTGAGGAGCAGCGAGTGGAAGGGGGTGGGCATAAGCACAAGCCTGGACCCATGCCCCCCCACGCCGCT
>CM053621.1:18970596-19001960 GCA_028646535.1 Procyon lotor
AGAAAGAACCCAGGAGTGACTTAGAACAGAAATTTACAATCTATAGAAACAAGGACTACACAGGCAACACGATGTCAATAAACACTTATCTTTGAATAATCACTCTCAACGTGAACATCCTAAATGCTCCCATAAAATGGCACAGGTTTGCAGAATGGATAAAACAACAGGACTCGTGCATATGCTTTCTATAAGAGACACATTTGGAACCAAAAGATACATCCAGACTGAAAGTGAAAGGATGGAGAACGTTTTGACATGTCAATGGGCACATAAGAAAGCTGGGGTAGCGATTTTCATACAGATAAATTAGATTTTCAGCTAAAGACTATAGTCAGAGATACAGAAAGACTCTACATCATTCATAAAGGAACTATCCTCCAAGAAGATCTAACAATTGTAAACATTTATGCCCCCAATACAGGAGCAGCCAACTACATAAACCAACTGTTAATCAAAATAAAGAATCATATTGATATGAATACATTAATAGTAGGAGACCTTAAAACACCACTCTCAGTAACAGACAGATCATCCAAACAAAATCCATAAAAATACAAGAGCTTTGAATGACACATTGGACCAAATGGACCTCATAGATGTATATAGAACATTCCACCCTAAAAAAAAAACAAAAAAAAAAAAAACACAAAACAACAACAACAACAACAACAGAATACTCATTCTTCTCAAGCACACATGGAACTTTCTCGAGAAGAGACCACATACTGGATCACAAATCAGGGCTCAACTGATACCAAAAGATTGAGATGGTCCCCTGTATTTTCTCAGACCACAATGCTTTGGAACTGGAACTCAACCACATAAAACTTTGGAAGGAATTCAAACACTTGGAGGCTAAAGACCAACCTGCTCAAGAATGTTTGGATTAAAAAAAAAAAATTTGGATCAACCAGGAAATCAAAGAAGAACTTCAATAATTCAGGGAGACCGATGAGAATGAAGACACATTGGTACAAAATCTAGGGGACACAGTAAAGGCGGTCCTAAGGGACCATCCATACATAGCCATCCAACCTTCACTAAAAAAAAAAAAAAATTGAAAAATCCCAAATACACGATCTCTCTTTTCACCTTAAAGGACTGGAAAATCTACAGCAAATGAAGCCAGCCCATGCCCAAGAAGGGAAATAATCAAGATCAGAACAGAGATCAATGAGTTAGAAACTAGAGAAGCAGTAGAATGCATCAACAAATCCAGAAGTTGGTTTATTGAAAGAATCAATAAGATTGATAAGCCACTGGCCAAACTAATTTAAAAGAAAAGAGAGAGGATCCTAATTAATAAAATTATGAATGAAAGGGGAGAGATCACGACTAATCAAAAAAAAAAAAAAATAGAAACAAGCACCAAAAATTACTATCAACAGCTATATGCCAAGAAGTTAAACAACCTAGAAGAAATGGGTGCATTCCTGGAAACCTATACTCTTCTAAGACTGAAACAGGAAGAAATGGACAATCTGAATAGACCAATATCTAGTAACAAGATTGAAGCAGTGATCAAAAAGCTCCCAAAAAACAAGATTCCAGGACCAGACGGATTCCCTGGGGAATTCTACCAAACATTCAAGGAAGAAATAACACCTATTCTCCTGAAACTGTTTCATAAAAATAGAAACAGAAGGAAAACTTTCAGACTCTTTCTATGAAGCCAGCATTACCCTGATCCCCCTATTAGGCAAAGACTCCATCAAAAGAAGAATTTCAGACCAATATCCCTGATGAATATGGATGCCAAGATTCTCAACAAGATCCTAGCTAATAGGATCCAACAGCACACTATAAAGATTATCCACCATTTCCAGGTTGGATTTATTCCTGGGATGCAAGGGTGGTTCAGCATTCACAAATCAATCAATGTGATAGAACAAATCAATAAGCGAAGAGAGAAACCCACATGATCCTCTCAATTGATGCAGAAAAATCATTTGACAAAACACACCATCCATTCCTGATAAAACTGTTCTAAGTATAGGGACAGAAGGAATATTCCTTGACTTCATAAAATCTATGTATGAAAAGCCCACAGCGGATATCATTCTCAATGGGGAAAAGTTTTCCCTTTGAGATCAGGAACATGACAAGGATGCCTACTCTCTCCACTCTTGTTCAACATAGTGCTAGAAGTCCTAGTGACAGCCATCAGACAACAAAAAGAAATAAAAAGTATTCAAATTGGCAATGAAGAAGTCAAACTCTCTCTCTTTGCAGGTGACATGATACTTTATATTGAAAACCCAAATGACTCCACCCCCAAACCACTAGAACTCATACAGAAATTCAGGAATGTGGTAAGATACAAAATCAATGCACAGAAATCAGTTTTTTTCCCATACACTAACAATGAAAATATGGAAAGGAAAATTAGAGAATCAGTCCCATTTACTGTAGCACCAAGAACCATGAGATACCTGGGATTAAACCTAACTAAAGAGGTAAAGGATCTGTACTCGAGGAACTACAGAATGCTCATTAAAGAAGTTGAAGAAGACACAAAAAGGTGCAAAAGTGTTCCATGCTCATGGATCAGAAGAATAAATAGTATTAAAATGTCTATACTGCCCCGAGCAATCTATACTTTCAATGCCATCTCGATCAAAATTCCACTGGTTTTCTTCAAAAGGCCGGAACAAACAATCCTAAAATTTGTATAGAATGAGAAAAGACCTCGAATTGCTACAGAAATGTTGAAAAAGAAAAACAAAGCTGGGGGCATCACGTTGCCTGATTTCAAGCTTTACTACAAAGCGGTGATCACCAAGACAGCATGGTACTGGCACAAAAACAGACACATAGACCAGTGGAACAGAATAGAGAGCCCAGATATGGACCCGCAACTCTATGGTGAAATCATCTTTGACAAAACAGGAAAAAATATCCAGTGGAAAAAAAAAAGACAGTCTCTTCAATAAATGGTGCTCGGAAAATTGGACAGCTCTATGTAGAAGAATGAAACTTGACCATTCTCTTACACCATACATGAAGATAAACTCGAAATGGATAAAAGACCTCAATGTGAGGCAGGAATCTATCAAAATCCTAGAGGAGAACATAGACAGTAACCTCTTCACCATCAGCCACAGCAACTTCTTTCAAGACATGTCTCCAAAGGCAAAGGAAACAAAAGTGAAATTGAACTTTTGGGACTTCATCAAGATAAAAAGCTTCTGCACAGCGAAGGGAACAGTCAACAAAACAAAGAAGCAACCCACAGAATGGGAGAAGATATTCGCAAATGACACTCCAGACAAAGGTCTGATATCTAAGATCTGTAAAGAATTCCTCCAACTCAACACTCAAAAAATAGATAATCACATCAAAAAATGGGCAGAAGACATGAACAGTATTCTCCAAAGAAGACATACAATGGCTAACAGACAAATGGAAAAATATTCATCATCTTTAGCCATCAGGGAGATTCAAATCAAACCCCCACTGAGATACCATCTTACACTAGTTAGAATGGCCAAAATCAACAGGACAGTAAACAACAAATGTTGGAGAGGATGTGAAGAAATGGGAACACTCTTTCACTGCTGGTGGGAATTCATTTTGATGCAGCCACTTTGTAAAACAGTGTGGTGATTCCTGAGGACATTCCAAGTAGAGCTACCCTATGGCCCTGCCATTGCATTACTGGGTATTTACCCCAAGGAAGCAGATGCAGTACAAAGAAGGGCCACATGGACCCCAATGTTCATAGCAGCAATGGCCACAATTGCCAAACTGTGGAAAGAGCCATGATGCCCTTCAACAGATGAATGGATAATGAAGATATGGTCCACATATACAATGGAATATTATGCCTCCATCAGAGAGGATGAATACCCAACTTTAGTATCAACATGGATTGGACTGGAAGAGATTATGCAGAGAGAAATAAGGGAAGCAGAGAGAGTCAATTATCATATGGTCTCACTCACGTGTGGAGCATAAAGAAAAACATGGAGGATATTAGGAGAAGGAAAGGAAAGATGAATTGAGGGAAATCGGAGGGGAGATGAACCATGAGAGACTGTGGACTCTAAACAACAAATTGAGGGTTTAGGAGTGGTGGGAGTGGGGGGTTGGGCGAGCCTGGTAGTGGATATTGAGGTGGGCACGTACTGCATGAAGCACTGGGTTTGGTACATGAACAATGAATCTTGTGACACTGAAATAATAAAAGTATTTGGGGAAAAAAATAAAAATAATTTAAAATAATAAAGCAACAATCATAAGGATACTTGTGGGCTTAAGAAGAATAGAAGACATCAAGGAGACTCTTTTTTATTTAAATTCAATTAATTAACATGTAATGCATTATTGGTTTCAGAGGTACAGATCTGTGATTCTTCAGTTGTATATTTACCCAATGCTCATTACAACATATACCTTCATTAATGTCCATCACCCAGTTACCCCATCGCCCACTCCCTTACCCTCCAGCAACCATGAGTTTGTTTCCTATGATTCATAGTCTCTCTCTCTTTTTTATTGTTTTATGTTAGTCTTATGGTTTGTCTCCCTCTCTGATTTCATCTTGTTTTATTTTTTCCTCTTCCCCTATGATCCTCTGTTTTGTTTCTTAAATTCCATCTATCAGTGAGATCATATAATTGCCTTACACTGACTGACTTATTTTATTAGCATAATACCCTCTAGATCCATCCACGTCAATGCAAATGGAAATATTTCATATTTTTTGACAGCTGACCCATAAACCATTGTATATGTATACCACATCTTTGTCCATTCAATTGTCAGTGGACATCTGGGCTCTTTCAATTGCTTGGCTATCATGGACATTGTTGCTGTAAGCATTGGGGTGCATATGCCCCTTCAGATCACTACATTTGTATCTTTGGGGTAAATCTCTAGTATGCAATTGCTGGGTTGTAGGGTATATCTATTTTCAACTTTTGAGCAACATCCATACTGTTTTCCAGAGTAGCTACACCAGCTTGCATTCCCACCAAGAGTGGAAGAGAGTTTCTGTTTCTCCACATCCTCGCCAATATCTATCATTTCCTGACTTGTTAATTTTAGCTATTCTGACTGATGTGAAGTGGTATCTCATTGTGTGTGGTCTTGCTTTGTATCTCCCTCATGTTAAGTGATGTGGAGCATTTTTTGATGTGTCTGTGTGTCTTCTTTGGAGAAATATCTGTTCATATCTTCTGCCCATTTCTTCATGGGATTTTTTGCTTTTTGGATGTGGAGTTTGATAAGTTCTTTATAGAGTTTGGATACTAACCCTTTATCTGATAAGACATTTGCAAATATCTTCTCTCATTCTGTCATTGTCTTTGGTTTTGCTTACTGTTTCCCTTGCTGTGCAAAAGCTTTTTATCTTAATGAAGTCCCAATAGTTCATTTTTGCCTTTGTTTCCCTTGCCCCTGGGGACAAGTCTAGCAAGAAGTTGCTGTGGCCAAGGGCAAAGAGGTTGCTGCCTATATTCTCTTCTAGGATTTTGATGGATTCCTATCTCACATTTAGATCTTTCATCCAGTTTGAGTTTATTTTTGTTTATAGTGTAAGAAAATGTTCATTTCATTCTTCTGCATGTGGTTGTCAAATTTTCCCAACACCATTTGTTGAAGAGACTATCTTTTTTCCATTAGGATATTCTTTCTTGCTTTGTTGAATTTTAGTTCACTATAGAGTTGGTCCATTTCTAGGTTCTCTATTCTGTTCCATTGATCTATGGTTCTGTTTTTGAGCCAGTACCATACTATCTTGATGATTACAGGTTTGTGATACAATTTGAAGTCCAGACTTATGATGCCTCCAGATTTGCTTTTCTTTTTCAAAATTCTTTTTGCTCTTTGGGGTCTTTTCTCATTCCGTACAAATTTGGGGATTATTTGTTCCAGCTTTGTGAAGAAAGTTGATGGTTTTTGGTACGGGCTGCATTGATATACAATCAATGTATAGATTGCTCTAGGTAGCATAGACATTTTAACAATATTTGTTCTTCCAACCGATCCACATGGAATGTTTTTCCATTTTGTTGTATCTTCCTCAATTTCTTTCATGAGTGTTCTATAGTTTTCTGAGTATATATCCTATACCTCTTTGTTTAGTTTGATTCCTAGGTATTATATGGTTTTTGATGCAATTGTAAATGAGACTGATACCTTGATTTGTCTTTCTGCTGCCTCATTTTTAGTGTATAGAAATGCAACTGATTTCTGTCCATTTTATATCCTGCTACATTCCTGAACTCCTGTATGAGTTCTAGCAATTTTGGGGTGGAGTCTTTTGGGTTTTCCATATAGAGTATCTTGTCATCTGCAGAGAGTGAGAGTTTGACTTCTTTGCCAATTTGGATGTCTTTTTTTTTTTCTCTCTCTCTTTTTCTTTTTGTTGTCTTATTGCTGAGGCCTCTAGTATTATGTTCAATCATAGTGGTGAGAGGGGACATCCCTGTCGTGTTCCTGACCTTAGGGGAAAAAGCTCTCAGTTTTTCCCCATTGAGAATGATAGTCACTGTGGGCTTTTCCTATATGGCTCTTATGATATTGAAATATACACCCTCTATCTCTACACTGTGAGGAGTTTTAATCAAGGAAGTCCACTGTACTTTGTCAAGTGTTTTTTTCTGCATCTACTGAGGGGATCATAGGTTCTTGCCCTGGCTTATATTAATGTAGTGTATCACATTGATTGATTTGTGGGTGCTGAAGCACCATTGCAGCCCAGGAATTAATTACCCTTGGTCATGGTAAATAATGCTTTTAATATACTGTTTGATCCTATTGGCTAGTATCTTGTTGAGAATTTTAGCATCCATGTTCATCAGGGGTATTGTGTAATTCTCCTTTCTTGTGGGGTCTTTATCTGGTTTTAGGATCAAGGTAATACTGGATTCTTAGGAAGAGCTTGGACGTTTTCCTTCCATTTCTATTTTTTGAAACAGCTTCAAAAGAATAGGTATTAGATCTTTAAATGTTTGGTAGAACTCCCCCTGGGAACCCATCCAGCCCTGGACTTCTGTTTGTTGGGAGATTTTTGATTACTGCTTCCATTTCCTTGCGGGTTATGGGTCTTTTCAATTTCCTATTTCTTCCTGTTTCAGTTTTTATAGTTTATACGTCTCTAAGAATACATCCATTTCTGCCAGATTGTCCAATATTTTGGCAACTGGAACTGGAACTGGAATGTTTTGGCTCATATTGTTATTATAATTGTATTTCTTCAGTGTTGTTGTGATTTCTCTTCTTTCATTCATGATTTTAATTATTTGGGTCCTTTCTCTCTTCTTTTTGATAAGTCTGGCCAGGGGTTTATCAATCTTATTAATTCTTGCAAAGAACTAGCTCATAGTTATTGATCTGTTCTACTGTTCTTCTGTTTTCTATTTTGTTGATTTCTGCTCTAATCTTTATTAATTCTTTTCTTTGCTAGGTTTAGGCTTTATTTGCTGTTCTTTCTCCAGTTTCTTTAGGTGTAAGGTGAGGTTGTGTATTTGAGACCTTTCTTATTTCTTAAGAAAGGCTCGTATTGCTATGTACTTCCCTCTTATGACTCCTTTTGCTGAATCTCAAAGGATGTTGTTTTCATTTTCATTTGAACAGTTGTGTTTTCATTTGTTTCCATGAATTTTTAAAATTCTTTAATTTCTTGTTGGAGCAATTCCTTCTTTTTTTTTTTTAAGATTTTATTTATTTGACAGCAAGAAACACAGCGAGAGAGGGAACACAAGCAGAGGGAATGGTAGCGGGAGAAGCAGGCTTCCTGCCGAGCAAGGAGCCCGATGTGGGGTTCTATCCCAGGACTCTGGGATCATGACCTGAGCTGAAGGCAGACACTTAACGACTGAGCCACCCAGGCGCCCCCAATTCATTCTTTAGTAGGATGCTCTTTAATCTCCAAGTATTTGATTTCTTTCCAAATTTCCTCAAATTTCCTCATTCCTTTCCACAATACTCAAAGCATTGTGGTCTGAAAATATGCAGGGAGGCATCTCAATCTTTTGGTACCAGTTGAGACCTGATTTGTGACCCAGTATGTGATCTACTCAGAATGTTCCATGTGCACTTAAAAAGAATGTATACTCTGTTGCTTTAGGATGGAATGTTCTGAATATATTTGTGAAGTCAGTCTGGTCCACTGTGTCAGTCAAAGCGCTTGTTTCCTTGTTGATCTCCTTGGATGATCTGTCCATAGTAATGAGTGGAGTGTTAAAGTGCCTTACTAGTATTGTAGGGTTAGTATTTATATTGATGTGTTTCTTTAATTTTGTTATTAATTATTTTACATAATTGGCTGCTCCCATGTTAGGTGCATAAATACTTACAATTGTTATTTCTTTTTGTTGAATAGACCCTGTAACTATGATATAGTGTCCCTCTTAATATCTTATTAAAGTCTTTGGTTTAAAATTTAATTTGTCTGATATAAGGATTGCCACGCCAAATCTCTTTTGATGTCCCTTATAATGATAAGTGGTTTTTCACCCCCTCACTTTAAATCTGGTGGTTTCTTTGGGTCTAAAATGAGTCTTGCAAACAGTATATTGATAGGTCTTATTTTTGTTTTTGTTTTTATCCAATCTGATACCCTGTGTCTTTTTATTGGGGAATTTAGCCCATTTACATTCAGAGTCATTATTGAAAGATTAATTTATGGGTTTTGTATTACCCATCAGGGACACTCTTATCACAGAGATAAAAGAGATAAAAAAAGAATCAGAGATGACAAGTGCAATATACGAGATTAGGAACAAGCCTAAGGAGGGGAGGAGTTAAGATAAAAGAGGAATAGGGAGACCTTAAGCTTGTCTCATCCCTCAAACACAGCTAGATAGTTATCGAATCATTCCAAACACCCAAGAAATCAATCAGAGGTCTGAAAGAAAAAAAAATGCAAGTCTGCCTGGAGAAAAGTGACCAACATTTGGAAGGCAAGAGGTGCAGAGACTTGCATCTGGTAGGACATAGCTTAGGATATGGTAGCAGGGAAGGAACCTGCTTATGGAAGCTACCACAAAGTATTATAAGCAGCAGAATTCAAAATTCAAACTTTAAGAAATCTGCTACAATAGGGGATGTGCCTACCTTAAAGGTAAATAGGTCGTGAAGTGGGGTGGAATCCCAGGTGTGACATTGTGGTCTGAGAATATGCAGGGAACCATCTCAATCTTTTGGTATCAGTTGAGCCCTGATTTGTGACCCAGTATGTGGTCTCTTCTCGAGAAAGTTCCATGTGCACTCGAGAAAAATGAGTGTTCTGATTTTTTAGGGTGGAATGTTCTATATACATCTATGAGGTCCATTTGGTCCAATGTGTCATTCAAAGCTCTTGTTTCTTTATTGATTTTCTGTTTGAATGATCTGAGAGTGGTGTGTTAAGGTCTCCTACTATTAATGTATTCATATCAATATGACTCTTTATTTTGATTAACAGTTGGTTTATATAGTTGGCTGCTCCTGTATTGGGGGCATAAATGTTTACAATTGTTAGATCTTCTTAGAGGATAGACCCTTTCAGAATGATGTAGTGTCCTTCTGTGTCTCTGACTACAGTCTTTAGCTGAAAATCTAATTTATCTGATAGGAGAATCATTACCCCAGCTTTCTTTTGAGGCCCATTGACATTAAAGATGGTTCTCCATCCTTTCACTTTCAGTCTGGATGCATCTTTAGGTTCCCAATGTGTCTCTTGTAGACAGCATATTGACAGTCTTGTCATTTATTCATTCTGCTACCCTGTGCCATTTTATGGGAGCATTTTCACCATTCACGTTGAGAGTGATTATTGAAAGATAAGTTTTTATTGACATCATGTTACCTGTGAAGTCCTTGTTTCTACAGATTGTCTCTGTAAGTTCCTGTTCTAAGTCACTCATGGGTTCTTTCTACTTTTATAGAACCCCCCCTTAATATTTCTTGTAGTGCCAGCTTGGTGATCACATACTATCTTAAACCTTCCTGGTCTTGGTAGCTCTTTATCTCTCCATCCATTTTGAATGTCAGCCTTGCTGGATTAAAGTATTCTTGGCTGCATGTTCTTCTCATTTAATGCCCTGAATATGTCTTGCCAGCCCTTTCTGGCTTTCCAGGTTTCTGTGGACAGGTCTGACATTATTCTGATGGGTCTTCCTCTGTATATAAGGAATCTCCTCCCCCGAGCTGCCCTGAGAACCTCTTATCTAAAATAATAAATCACAAATTTCACAATTATGTGTCTGGGTGTCTTTCTAGACTTGTTGATCTTGGGGGGTGTCTTTTCTGCCTCTAGGATGCAAACACTTGTTCCATTCCCCAGAATGGGGTAGTTTTTATCCAGAATTTGTTCAACTATATCTTCTAGTCTTCTTTCTCCACCCCCTCAGAGATTCCAATAATTCTGACATTGGAACGTTTCATGGCATCATTTATTTCCCTAAGTCTGTTCTTATGATTCCTAAGCAGTTTTTTCCAGCTCTCCTCCTGATCTTTCTTCTCAACCATCTTGTCCTTTCGATCACTAATTCTATCCTCTGTCTCCATAACTCTAGCTGTTAGACGATTTAGATTAGATTGGATCTCACTGATAGCGTTTTTGACATCTGCCATATTGGTTCTCAGTTCTGCCCTTAGAAGTTCTATGTTGTCATTAATGTTTTTCTCCATCCTAGCCATTGCCTGGATAATTGTTACTCTGAATTCCCTTTCTGACATACCATTTATGTCCATGTCCAATAGTTCTGAGGGAGAGGGTGCAGAGTTTTTCCTCTGTTGGGTGTTCCTCCTTCTAGTCATTTTGATAAGTGGATGAGAGGATATATAGCTGAATATATCACCCATGATCTAGGCAGGGTTCATCCTGGAAGGTTTTGGAGCAATTGGAATTCACCACCAAAAATAAAAAATAAAGATAAAAAAAGAGAGAGAGAGAAAGATAAAAAGAAATCCCAGCCAAAATGAGCCCCCAAAATAAGATTTATAAGGTATATAAACAAACACAAACAAACATAAAGACTGACACAAGTAAATGACAAGAGATAAAAGAACCCAGGCAGAATGAACACCCAAAATAAGATTTATATAATACCAGAACAAAAACAAATGCACAGAAACACTGCCAGAATCATAAGATGGGAGGGTGGTTATAAATCCTCAATGCAGGTGAAGATCTTGTTATTAGATTATTTCAGATCTTCCTGGGTGTACCACTGTATTATGCTTCTAGTTGTAATGTTAAGTAGTTTTAAAATAATTAAAAGACCAAGAATCATGAAAACGAATCAAAAAAAAAAAAAAGAGGGAAAGAAAAAACTTTTATCTATGAAATATACAAGTTTTAGAGCATTATCAGAAGCTTAATATATTTTCTCCTGATGTTGGAGTTTTATAATTCTATGGGGACCCTGTAGTTATTATCCTCCTGCTTTTGGCTTGTCTTCTGTGGGTAGGGGCCTGTCATATTGTTGTCCAGTCAATCTGCTTGGGTTGAGTTGCCCTGCAGGCTATCATGAGGCTGGGCTCTGTGGAAAGTGGGCTTTTGGTCTCTGGAGGTTTTTGTTCTTTTGCGGCTTTTTGTGGCTTTTCAGAGGATGAGCAAAGAATCTGCCTGTATGTACCCAGACCTCTGCGTCACAGAGAAGCCTTAGTCTGCTCCCCTCTGAGTGGTCCAGAACACACAGGCTTCCACTCTGAAAACTCTGCTCACACAGCAGCCTCCCACAGGCAGTATGCCTCCCCAGCCCCAGTCGCAGTGGCCCCATGAAGTCCACACTTGCCTCTGCAACCCTGCACCAGGACCACACCAGGCTCTCTAAGGCGCTTGCACCAGTGTGTCCAGACCATGAAGTGGTGCAAGCAGCGGAAAGCTGCAGGCTCATGGACCACAGACTGGACCCCCGCTGGTCTCTCTTTGATGCGGGGTTGTGCCTGTGGTGGTGTTCTTTCTGGGAATGTAGGCTTAGGCCCATGCCTATGACCACCCACTTCCACTAGTTGCTCCTTAAGATCTTTTGCTCTTTTTGAGAGTTTTTAACCAGACTCTAAGTTGATGCTAGTCCTCAACCACAGGGCACTTTCCTTTGGGGTATTACTTTCCTTGGGTCATTTCCGGTGGCTCACTCCCCCTTCCATTTATCCTCTGATATAGGTCCAAGTGTTCCCACTCTGCTTTACCTCTTCACTGCTGCCTTATGCTCCTGTAGAGAGCCAGAAGTGAATAATCTTACTTCTTGGGCTGATTTCATGGGTGTTCAGCATGTTCTGGTAGATATCCAACTCACTTTGGGGAACCGGATTAGAACAGGATCTCCTACTTCTCTGCCATCTTGCCCCTCCTCCCCTATATATACATATATATACACCACTTTATCCATTCATCAATCGATGGAAATTTGGGCTCTTTTCATAATTTGGCTATTACAGATAATGCTGCTATAAAGATCAGGGTGCATGTGTCCCTTCAAATCAGTATTTTTGTATCCTTGGGGTAAATACCTAGTAGTGCAGTCCTGGATTTTAGGGTAGTTCTATTTTTAACTTTTTGAAGAACCTCCATTCTGTTTTCCAGAGTGGCTGCACCAGTTTGCTTTCTGACAAACAGTGCAAGAGTGTTCTCCTTTCTCCACATCCTCACAAGCATCCATTCTTTCCTGTGTTGTTAATTTCAGCCATTTTGTTAGGTATGAGGTGGCATCTCATTGTGGTTTTGATTTTTATTTCCCTGATGACAAGTGATGTTGAGCATCTTTTCATGTGCATGCTAGCCATCTGGCTATCTTCTTTGGAAAACGTCTAGTCATGTCTCCTGCCCATTTCTTGACTGGATTATTTATTTTTTGGGTGTTGAGTTTGATATGTTCTTTATATATTTTAGATACTAACACTTTAGCAGATATGTCATTTGGGAATATATTCTCCCATTCCATCAGTTGCCTTTTAGTTTCATTGATTGTTTCTTTTGCTGTGCAAAAGTTTTTTATCTTGATGTAGTCCCAATAGTTCATTTTTCCTTTTGTTTACTTTGCCTCCAGAGACATGTCTAGCAAAAAGGTGCTACAACCAAGGTCAAAGAGGCTGCTGCCTGTGTTCTCCTCTAGAATTTTGATGGAATTCTATCACAAATTTAGATCTTTCATCCATTTTGAATCTATTTTTGAGTATGGTATAAAAAAGTGGCAGTTTCATTCTTCTGAATTTGGCTGTCCAGTTTTCCCAACACCATTTGTTGAAGGTCAAAGACAATTTTGAAATGACTGAAGAATTAGGTTTCTGAATATTTCTGAATATTATATTCATAACATATACATTATATAATGGCATATATAATATATATAACATATTTCTGAATATGTTGTTCTGCATAGAACAACTTCAGGAGACAATATTTTCAAAGAAGTTGAGAAAACTCTAAATCAGCACAACTTCAAGTGGAATTTGATAAGTAGATACTTTGTGGAAAATATTTAAAGTTATCATGGATTATCAAGCCAGTAGTGCCAACATTAAACTTTATTTGCTCTTATGGATTTAACCATTGTTCCATGAATTTTTATTAAAAATAGAAATCAGATATTCTGACATACCTTACCACACAGCAGTATGATGGCTTGAAAGTGGTAAAGTTTTAAGATTTGGCCTCAGGGCTGAGATCTAAATTTTTCTAAATGAGAAGACCAACCTTAGCCACTTATTAAATACTGAATGGCTTTGTAAATTACCTCTACTGCAAACTTGATAATTCTTCTTAATGAATTCAACCTAAAATTGCAAAGCAACATAGCTAATACCTTGTAACTTTTAATATAATAAAGTCATTTTGATGACAACTAGCATTATTTGAATCATAAGTAATGTTAGCTGCTTTATACACTTACAGAACCATCAGCGGTTAAAACAAGAAGTGGGATTCCTATCCCCATGCAAAATTAGTGGAGGACATATTTTCTAAGTACAAAGTATTCATCCAGTAGCATTTTCAAACCTCTATGGGATGACAGGGAAGAGCTTAGAGTAAGAGTACCCTAAGCTCACCTTGTCCCATGGATACAATTTGATAATATTCACATCAGTGTAAATAACCCAGAAAATGACCTCAAAATTGGCAAGAGAGGGGCACCTGGGTAACTCAGTCCACTCAGACTTCGACCCAGGTCATAATCTCAGCATCCTGGGATCGAGCCCCACATCAGGCTCTTTGTTCAGCCGAGAATCCGCTTCTCCCTGCATGCTCTCTCTCTCTCCCTCTCAAATAAATATCTTTTAAAAAAAACAACTAGCAAGAAAACTCCACAACTAAATATAGAGAAGCCTCATCAAAGAGAGTAGAAAGGGTGGAGACATATGGGGAGCAAAACACAATGCAAGACTGCCTATGGGAGGGAAGGACTCATGGGTGTGGATAGAAGAAATAAACAATCTGTGACACACAGGGAAACTAAATATTTAGCTTTGAAAACCAGAAGGACCAAATTTCCTGAATTCTTTTTTTTTTCAGTGTTCTAAGATTCATTGTTCATGCACCACACCTAGTGCTCCATGTAATACGTGCCTCCTCAATACCCACCATGAGGATCACCCAACCCCCTACCCCTTCCCCTCCAAACCCCTCAGTTTGTTTATCAGAGTCCACAGTCTCTCATAGTTCATCTCCCACTCTGATTTCCCCCAATTCACCCTTCCTTTCCTTCTCACAATGTCCTCCATATTTTTCCTTATGCTCCACATGTAAGTGAAATCATATAATTGACTCTCTTTGCTTGACTTATTTCACTCAGCATAATCTCTCTCAGTCCTGTCCATGTTGATACAAAAGTTGGGTATTCATCCTTTCTGATGGAGGCATAATATTCCATTGTATCTAAGGACCATATCTTCATTGTCCATTCCTCTGTTGAAGGACATCTTGGCTCTTTTCACAGTTTGGCTATTGTGACCATTGCTGGTGTGAATATTGGAGTACATGTGCCCTTCTTTTCACTGCATCTATGTCTTTGGGGTAAATACTGATTAGCGCAATGGCAGGGTCATAGGGTAGCTCTATTTTTAGTTTCTTAAGGAATCTCCACACTGTTTTCCAAAGTGGTTGCACCAACTTGCATTCCCACCAACAGTGAAAGAGGGTTCTCCTTTCTCCACATCCTCTCCAAAACTAGTTGTTTATCGTCTTGTTGATTTTGGCCATTCTAACTGGTGTAAGGTGGTATCTCCATGTGGTTTTGACATGAATCTCCCTGATGGCTAATGATGATGAATTTTTTCATGGGTCTGTTAGCCATTTGTATGTCTTCTTTGGAGAAGTGTCTGTTCGTGTCTTCTGCACATTTTTTGATGTGATTATCTGTTTTTTGAGTGTTGGGTTTTAGGAGTTCTTTATAGATCTTAGATATCAGACCTTTCTGTAGTGTCATTTGTGAATATCTTCTCCGAATCCTTAGGTTGCCTGTTTGTTCTGTTGACTGTTTCTTTTGCTGTGCAGCAAATTTCCTGAATTCTTACAACCAATGGGACTTAAAACCAATGGGACTGATTTTAAAAATCAGTGGATTCTGGGAGAGTCAGGAGGGTGAGAGGAAAATGAGTACTCACCCTTAATGAGACACCAGGACCAACAGGACCAACAGACTGCAGAGACACAGCACAGAAGCAACAGTTTGAAAAATGTCTGGAGCTTATGGGAGGGACTAATTTACCAATCTCAGAGCATGTCCTGGAGGGACAGTGATGGCTGGCAGACTCCTCTAGGAGCAAAAGAGCTAGCAAGTGCTATTTCTACATCCCTCCTCCCCTCCCCAGCATAAACACAGCCACCTGTGGAAACAGTGCAGCATTTACATTAACTACCTAACTTGATTATACTATACCTCACAACCCCCCTCCCCATGCTTAGGTGGATCTGCTCCTTCCAGCCAGGTTTCCCTCAGTTGGGGCACTATAGGTACCTTCCCCCAGAAAACCAGTACAAACCTTGCCAACACCACATCTGCCCACCCATGGGTGTTGCTGGGCCTTGGCCCCAGCATGGCAGTGGGTCCCTTCTTGAGGAGGACCTACATACAAACCTTGTTAAAACTGCATGCCTGGGGGCACCTGGGTGGCTCAGTTGGTTAAGCAGCTGCCTTCGGCCCAGGTCATGATCCTGGAGTCCTGGGATCGAGTCCCACATCGGGCTCCCAGCTCCACGGGGAGTCTGCTTCTCTCTCTGACCTTCACTCCTCTCATCCTCTCACTTTCTCTCTATCAAATAAATAAATAAAATCTTTAAAAAAAAAAAAACTGCATGCCTGACCCCCCTGCCCACTGCAGATTCCCACCACCCTCACTACCAGCAGCAACAGCACATCCCCTCTTGCAGAGCATCCAAGTGTTGTTAAAACTGTACACCCTACCCACCCCGAGCACCTGTGGATTCATTCCCTCCAATATACTCTTAGCCAGAGCCCATTCAAACCATACCCACAAGCTTGGCAGTGTGCAGGTAGCTGCAGCAGGGTCCAGCACCATTCCAAAGCGATTCCTGCCCTGGGGAGAGGGAAAGAAAATCACACACATCAGTCAGACTGTGGGTAGCTGATCTGATTGCAGGCCCGCCCACCACTAAAAGCTGAGAAGAGGAAAACACGGAAAAAGCACTGAGCAGTTTGGTGGTACTGCATCTCTGGCAAACAGCTACTCTAACTCAACTCAATCCCAAGGCAGCCCCAGACTCCTCTAACACCACAGGAACCAAATGCTGCCAGAAACAGGCAAAGAGAACCATTGCAGATGACTGGATTGAAGGAAAAAGCAGCTCAGCCACAACAGTAGGTCACACATAGCACACATAGGGAACACCCTTGAATGATCAGGTTGTAGTAAACAGTGGACAGTGCGTGGCAGAGCACTACAGAACCTCTTCTTCATAAGGCCAGTACTCTCAAGAGCAGAAGACATACCTGATTTCTTAACACAGAGGAGTAGACACAGAGAGTCAGAGGAATATGTCCCAAATGAAAGAACAGGTAAGATCACATTAAGAGAACTAAACAAAACAGATATAAGTAATATGCCTGATACAGAATTTAATGATTATAAAGATACTCACTAGACTTGAGAAAAGAGTGGAGAACATCAATGACACCCTTTAAAAAAAAAAAGATTTATTTATTTGAGAGAGAGAGAGAGAGTAGCAGGAAGGGGTAGAGGGAGAGGGAGAGAGACTCCCAAGCAGACTATCCTGAGCATGGAGCCTGACATTGGTCTTGATCTCACAACCCTGAGATCACTACCTGAGCCAAGACCTGAGCTGAAACCAAGAGTTGGATGCTTAATGAACTGTGCCCCCAGATACCCCCATCAATAAGACCCTTAACAAAGAGACGAAAAAGAATCAATCAGAAATTTTAAAAAATATAATAAATGAAATTAAATATACACGAGATGGAATAAATAGCAGACTACATGAGGCAGAAGAATGAATCAGTGACCTGGAAAACAGAGTAATGAAAAGTAAGAAATCTGAGTGGGTGAGAGAAAAAATTATGCAAAATGAGAATACACTTAGGTCTATTTAGTCTATAGACTTAAGTCTATAACTCAGCAATTCCATCAAGCATAAAACATTCACATTATAGGGATCCCAGAAAGAGAAAAGAGAAAAGGGGGCAAAAAAATTATTTGCATCTATAATAGCTGAAAACTTCCCTAATCTAGAGAAGAAAACAGATATCTAGATCCAGAAGGCACAGAGATCCTCCAATAAAATTAATGCAAGGAGGTCTACACCAACACACATAGTATTAAAACAGCAAAAAGTAGTGATAAAAAATTTTAAAAGCAGCAAGAGAAAACACATACAAGGGAACCTCCATTAAGCTATTAGCAGATTTCTTAGCAGAAACTTTGCAGGCCAGAAGCAAGTGATATGATATATTCAAACTGTTGAAAGGGAAAAATTCTGCAGCCAAGAATATTCTATCCAGTAAAGCTGTTAGTCAGAATAGAATAAGAGATGAAGATCTTTCCAGACAAAAGTTAAAGGAACTCATGATCATTAAACCAATACTACAAGAAATAATAAAAGGGACCCTTTGAGTGAAAGGGAAAGATCATAAGCAAGAGTAAGGAAAGTAGGAAGAAAAAAAGCAGTAAAAATAAGTATATCTGTAAAAACCGGTCAAGGGACTCACAAAATAGAAGTATGTAAAGTTTGACACCATAAACCTAAAATGTGGGGAGGACAGGAATAAAGAATGGGTTCAAACTTCAGTTACTATCAACTTAATATAGACTGCTATATGCAGAAAATGTTATGTACAAACATAATAGTAAACACAAATAAAAAACCATTAATAGATATGCAAAAATAAAGACAAAGGAATCAAAGTATCATTAAAAAAGCCAACTTACTATGAGGGAAGAGAGCAAGGGAAGAAAGGAACAGAGAAGAACTACAAAAGTAACCATAAGATATGGGGGTCTGGCAAAATGGTGGAGGAGGAGGGGACCCTATTTCAACTGGTCCCCTGAATTGAGCTGAATATCTGCCAGACCACACTGACTACCCACAAAATCAGCCGGAGATATAAGAAGATATGTCCAGATCTATACCAACAGAATATCTCCACCGGCCAGTCTCAAGGTATGAAGCGGGAAGCCCTGATTCTGCAGGCAGGTATTAGAAGATAAATGGAAGGGGGAGGGAGCCACTGTAAGCCCCAGCACTGGGAAGGTGAAATAATGCTGGATCCCAAAAGCATTCTGCTGTCCACAGACTTGCAAACTGGTAGGGTGGGGAAAGGACTTTAGGACAGCCCCTCGGACTAAAACGTGGAGTCACAGGGGTGTGTGTGTGTGAACTGGGGGTGGCTAGTGATTTTAGAAGCACAAAGGACAGAGATGGGCCTGGACCTGGAAGAGAGGGTTGAGAGTGCTGCTATGGGGTGCACAATGCAGGTCGCTGTGGTTTTTAGCAGCACAGACAAAAATAGAGTCAGTGTGACCTGGAGGGCATTCTGGAGAACAGACTGCGATCTCTCTTTTCTGAGACAGAAGTTTGGACATAGTCATTTCTGCTCTGACTCTTAGAAGGGATGCAGAAACACGCCAGGGGAAGCTGCCAGAGAACAAAAGCTCCCCAAAACCGGTTTTCACTGAACCCATCCCCCGCCACAGAGGGTAAGGCAATTCTGCCCAAACATTCTGCCCACTCCTTTCAGAAGACAGGCTGAAAGAACAAAAGGCCAACAATCCCGAAATACCTATAAAACAGGGATTTGGGTCAATAGTTTGTTTGGATTGTGGTCAATAGTTGGACTCTGTACATTCCCTCAACATCACACCAGAATGACTAGGAGGAGGAACCCATAATAGAGGAAAAATTCAGAGACTGTGACCTCTGCCACAGACCTAATGGATATGGACATAAGTAAGATGTAAGAAATAGACTTCAGGGTAACATTTATGCAAACAATAGCTAGACTGGAGAAAACCATTAATGGCAACATAGATTCTCTAAAGGCAGAAGTGAGAGGTGATCTGGAAATATTTAAAAATGCTATCAGTGATCTCCAATCTAATCTAGATACTCTAACAGCTAGGGTAAATGAGACAGAAAAATGAATTAGTGATCTAGAAGACAAACTGATAGAAAGGAAGGATCAGGAGGAGACCTGGAACAAACAGTTTAGGATCCATGAACAAAATTAGAGAAATAAATGACACCATGAAATGTTCCAATGTTAGAATTATTGGGATCCCTGAGTGAGTGTAGAGAGAGAGGGAGAGAGGACTAGAAGATATACTTGTGTGGAGTTCAGTTTTAAGTAATTAATTCTAACCGTAAGTTAGTGTAGATTAATTAACTACATTTTGTAGTTAAGACTTAATAATGTGTAGTATATTAAGATTAAGTCCTATAAGATATGGGGCAACATACTAAAGTCAAGCTAAATCTTGGTCTAAGGAGCTTTTAGGATCTGTTGCAAGGACAGCCGTTCCTCCATGACAGGCTTCATTTTAAGCCAGAAAAAGACAGGCCTAGGGTACGGACATGAAACTATTCCTGGAATTTAGATTCTTCTGCTTCCCTGTGTGACACCTAGCCCCTGAGTTGTTCAAATGCACCAATGAAATGCATAGATTTAGGTAATTGCCATATAAAGAATAAGGAACTTACCTACATGTGTAGGACGTATGTGCTTGTTTATTCGAATGCATAAAAATGCTGTGAAGGGGAGAGGCGGGGCTTCCCACCTTAGCACTGTGCTGCATCGTATGTGCCGGTGAGAGCCCCAGCTAGCTGGAAATAAATCCTTTTGCTGTTGCATCCAGCCTGCCTTTTGTGGGTTCTTTTGGGAGGGTCTCGATCCGGACATAACAGTTGAACAAATCCTAGCTGAGAATTTCCCTAACCTGGGAAATGAAACAAGTGTTCATGTCCTAGACATAGAGAGGACACCCTCCAAGATCAAGGAGAGTAGACCGACCCCTCAGCACGCGATAGTAAAAAAGGCAAATCTTAAAATGAGAGAAAACCTCTTAAGGGCAGCTAGAGGGAAGAGATTCCTTAGGTACAGAGGGAGGAACATCAGAATAACATCAGACCTGTCCACAGAAACCTGGCAAGCCAGAAAGGGCTGGCAAGACATATTCAGGGCACTAAATGAGAAGAACACGCAGACAAGAATACTTGATCCAGCAAAGCTGTCATTTAGAATGGGAGATAAAAAGCTTCCAAGACCGGCAAAGACTGAAAGAATATGTGACCACTAAGTCAGCCCTGCAAGATATATTAAGGGGGATTCCAGAAAAGAAGAAAGACCCCAAGAATGATATAGAACAGAAATATATAGAGACAAGCTATAGAAACAAGGACCTCACAGGCAACATTATGACCATAAAAACATATCTTTCAATAATCATTCTCAATGTGAATGGCCTAAATGCTCTCACAAAATGACACAGGGTTGCAGATTGGATAAAAGACAGGACCCATCCCATCCATATGCTGTCTACAAGAAACTCATTCTAAACCTAAAGATACATCCAGACTGAAAGTGAAGGGATGGAAAACCATCTTTCATGCCAATGGACTACAAAAGAAAGCTGGGGTAGCAATTCTCGTATCAGACAAATTAGATTTGAAGCTAAAGACTGTAGTCAGAGATACAGAAGACACTATATCATTCTTAAAGGGTCTCTTCAAGATCTAACAATTGTAAATATCTATGCCCCCAACATGGGTGCACCCAACTACATAAGCCAATTGTTAATCAAAATAAAGACACATATTAATAATAATACATTATTTGTAGGGGATCTTAACACTCCACTCTCAGCAAGACAGATCATCTAAGCAGAAAATAAACAAAGAAACGAGAGCTCTGAATGACACAGTTGACCAGATGGACCTCATAGATATATACAGTACATTCCACCCTAAAACAACAGAATACTCATTCTTCTTGAGGGCATATGGTACTTTCTCCAGAATAGGCCACATACTGAGTCACAAATCAGGGCTCAACCGATACCAAAAGACTGAGATTATCCCCTACATATTCTCAAACCAATGCTTTGAAACTGGAACTCAACCACAAGAAAAAGTTTGGAAGAAATTCAGACACCCTGGAAACTAAAGAACATCCTGCTCAAGAATGTTTGGGTCAACCAGGAAATCAAAGAGGAACTTAAATAATTCATGGAAACCAATGAGAACAAAGACACATTGGTCCAAAAGCTATGGGATATGGCAAAGGTGGTCCTAAGGGGGACCTTACTTGTGGAACATAAGGAATAACATAGTTATCAAAGCCTCACTCAAAAAAAATTGAAAAATTCTGAATGCACAAACTATCTTTACACCATGGAGAACTGGAGAATGAACAACTAACGAGGCCTACCCCACACACAAGAAAAGAAATAAGTATTAGAGCAGAAAGAGCAGAGATCAGTGAATTAGAAACCTGAGATATAGTAGAACACATCAACAAAACTAGAAGCTGGTTCTTTGAAAGAATAAACAAGATCAATGAACTGCTGGCCAGACTAATCCAAAAGAAAAGAGAGAGGACCCTAATTAGCAAAATTATGAATGAAAGGGGACAGATCACGACTAACACCAAGGAAATAGAAACACTCATCAGATATTATCATCAACAGCTATATGCCAATAAGTTAATCAACCTAGAAGAAATGGATGCATTTCTAGAAACCTATAAACTTCCAAGACTGAAACAAGAAAAAGTTGACAACCCAAACAGACCAATATCTAGTAATGAGACCAATATCTAGTAATATCTAGTAATCCATCAGGACCTGATGGATTCCCTGGAGAATTCTACCAAACATTCAAGGAAGAAAGAATACTTATTCTCCTGAAGCTATTTCAAAATATAGAAACAGAAGGAAAACTTCTAGAATCTTTCTATGAGGCCAGCATTACCCTGATCCCCATACCAAGCAAAGACCCCATCAAAAAGGAGAATTTCAGACCAATATCCCTGTTGAATATGGATGCCAAGATTCTCAACAAGATCCTAGCTAATAGCATCCAACAGCACATTAAAAAGTTTATTCATCACGATGAGGTGAGATTTATTCCTGGAATGCAAGCATGGTTCAACATTCACAAATCAATCAATGTGATAGAACAAATCAATAAGAGAAGAGAGAAGAACCACATGGTCCTCTCAATTGATGCAGAAAAAGCATTTGACAAAATTCAGCACCTGATTATTTAATCAGTTCCTGATTAAAACTCTTCAGAGTATAGGGGTAGAGGGAATATTCCTCAACTTTGTAAAATCCATCTATGAAAAACCCACAGCAATGGGGAAAACAAGTCAAGAAACAACAAATGTTGGAGAGGATGTGGAGAAAGGGGAAAGCTCTTACACTGTTGGTGGGAATGCAAGTTGGGCCATCACTTTGGAAAACAGTGTGGAGATTCCTCAAAAAATTAAAAAATAGAGCTATCCAATAACCCAGCAATTTGCACTACTGGGTGTTTACCCCAAAGATATAGATGTAGTGAAAAGAAAGGCCACATGCACCCCAATATTCATACCAGCAATGTCCACAATAGCCCAACTGTGGAAAAAGCCAAGATGTGCTTCAGTAGACAAATGGATAAGGAAGATGTGGTCCATATATACAATGGAATGTTACTCAATCATAAGAAATGATGAACACCCAACTTTTGCAACTATATGGTTGGGACTGAAGGTTATGCTGAGTGAAATAAGTCAAATAGAGAAAGACAATTATCATATGGTTTCACTTACTTGTGGAACATAAGGAATAACATAGAGGACATTAGGAGAAGGAAGGAAAAAATGAAGGAGTGGGGGAAATCAGAGTGGGAGATGAACCATGAGAGACTGTGGACTCTGAGAAACAAACCATGGTTTTTAGAGGGGAAGGAGGTGAGAGGATGGGTTGGCCCAGTGATGGGTATTAAGGAGGGCACATATTACACGGACCACTGGGTGTTATATGTAAATAGTCTTGGAACACTACATCAAAAACTAATCATATACTGTATGGTGACTAACAAAACATAATAAAAAATAAGAACAATTTTAAAAATAATAACTATAAAACAAGTTAGCTGACTGGTAATAAATATATACCTATCAATAATTACTTTGAGTATAAATGGACAAAATGTTCCAATCAAAAGATGTAGGGTGATAGAATGGATTTTTAAAAAAGGACACATTTATAGGCTGTCTACAAGAAACTCATTTCAGACCTAAAGACACAGAAAGATTGAAAGTGAGGAGATGGAGAAACATATATCATGCAAATGGATATGAAAAGAAAGCTATAGTAGCAATAATTATATAGACAAAGTAGACTTTAAAATAAAGTCTGCAACAAGAGACAAAAAAGGACACTATATAATCATAAAGTGGGCAATCCAACAAGAATATATAACAGTTATAAATGTATATGTACATAAACACGAGAGAGTCAAATACATAAATAGTAATAACAAACATAAAGGAACTAATCTATTGTGAAACAATAATAGTAGGGAATTTGAATACCCCACTTACATCAATGAACAGATCATCCAAACAGAAAATCAAGAAGGAAACAGTAGCTTTGAATGAATAACACATTGACCATATGGATTTAACAGATATATTCAGAATATTTCATCCTCCTAAAACAGCAGAATATACATTCTTTTCAAGTGCACATAGAACATCCTCCAGAATAGATCATGTATTAGGTCACAAACCAAGTCTCAACAAATTCAAACAGTTCTAAAGTCACCATGCCTCTTTTCTGACCACAGTACTATAAAACTAGACCACAAGACAAACTCTAGAAAGACCACATGTACTTGGAGTTAAAAACATGCTACTAAACAATGAATGGGTCAACCAACAAACCAAAAGAAAATAAAAAAAAATACATAGAAACATATGAAAATGAAAATATAATGGTCCAAAATCTTTGGGTGGCAGCAAAAGTGGTTCTAGGAAGATAATTTATAGTAATACAGACCTACTTGAAGAAGCGTGAAAAATCTCAAATGAACAACCTATTTTACACCTAAGGGAGTTAGAAAAAGAAAAACAAACAAAACTCAAAACCAGTAGAAGGAAGGAAACAATAAGGATTAGACTAGAAATAATATAGATTAAAAAAAAAAAGAACAGATCAGGGACTCCTAGTGGCTTAGTTAGTTAGGCATTTACCTTTGGCTCAGGTCGTGATCCCAGGGTCCTGGGATCAAGCCCTGTGCTGGGCTCCCTGTTCAGTGGAGAGCCTGCTTCTCCCTCTCTCTGCTGCTCCCCCTGTTTATGCTCTTTCTCTCAAATAAATAAATAAAATCTTAAAAAAAAAAAAAAAAAAGAACAGATCAATGTAACCAGAAGCTGTATTTTTTTTTTAAGATTTTATTTATTTGACAGAGAGAAACACAGAGAGAGAGGGAACACAAGCAAAGGGAATGGTAGCGGGAGAAGCAGGCTTCCTGCCAAGCAGGAGCCCGATGCAGGGCTTGATCCCAGGACCCTGGAATCATGACCTGAGCTGAAGGCAGATGCTTAACGACTGAGCCACCGAGGTGCCCCAGAAGCTGTATTTTTAAAAAATACATAGTCTTGGGGTGCCTGGGTGGCTCAGTCGTTGAGCGGCTGCCTTCGGTTCGGGTCGTGGTCCCAGGGTTCTGGGATCGAGCCCCGCATCGGGCTCCTTGCTCGGCGGGAAGCCTGCTTCTCCGGCTACCATTCCCTCTGCTTGTGTTCCCTCTCTCGCTGTGTTTCTCTCTGTCAAATAAATAAAATCTTTAAAAAAAAAAAAATACATAGTCTTGATAAACCTTTAGCTAGACTCATCAGAGAGACAGAGAGGAATGAAATAAATAAAATTGTTTTTTATTGTATAATATTATATAAATATTTTATTGTATAAATATTGTATAAATACATAGTTATGAATCATGGTAAAAACTAAGAGAAATGAAAAAAACTATGAGGAAATGAAAGGAGAAATAATAACTAACAGCACAGAAATACAAAGGATTGTAAGAGAATATCATGAAAATTATATGTCAACAAATTGGACAACCTAGAAGAAATAGATAAATTCCTAGAAACACATAGCCTACCAAAATTGAAGCAGGAAGGAAGAGAAAATTTGAAATTTGAACAGACCAATCACTAGTAGTGAAATTGAATCAGTAATCAAAAAATCTCCCAACAAACAAAAGTCCAGGAACAGATGGTGACACAGGAGAATTCTATTAAACATTTAAAGAAGAATTTTTTATTGTGTTATGTTAGTCACCAATATCTATTCTTCTCAAACTATCTCAAAAAATAGAAAAGGAAGGAAAACTTCCAAATTCATTCTATGAGGTCAGCATTAGCTTGATGCCAAAACAGAAAAGGTACCACTATAAAAAGAGAACTACAGGACAATATCTCTGATGAAAATAGATCAAAAATCCTTCACCAAATACTGGCAAACAGAATCCAACAATACATTAAAAAAATCATTAACCACAATCAAGTGGGATTTACTCCCAGTGTGCAAGTGTGGATCAATGTTCGTTAATCAATCAACATGAGACATCCCATCAACAAGAGAAAGGATAAAACCATATAATCATTTCAATAGACACAGAAAAAGCATTTGCCAAATTATGACATCCATTCATGATAAAAACCTTCACAAAGTAGGTTTAGAAGGAACATACCTCAGTATAATAAAGGCCATATATGACAAACCCACAATGAACATTATACTCAGTGGTGAAAAATTGAGTTTTCCCCCTAAGTCAGGAACAAGACAAGGATGTCCACTCTCACCAGATTTATTCAGCATAGTACTGAAAGTCCTAACTACAGCAATAAGACAACATAAAGAAATAAAAGGCACCCAAATTGGTACAGAAGTAAAACTTTCCCTATTGGCAAAAACCCAAAGGACTCCACCAAAAAACTATTAGAAGTGACAAATGAGGGGCGCCTGGGTGGCTCAGTCGTGAAGTGTCTGCCTTCGGCTCAGGTCATGATCCCAGAGTCCTGGGATCAAGCCCCACATCGGGCTCCCTGCTCGACAGGAAGCCTGCTTCTCCTGCTACCATCCCCTCTGCTTGTATTCCCTCTCTCGCTGTGTTTCTCTCTGTCAAATAAATAAAAATCTTTAAAAAAAATAAAAAAAAAGTGACAAATGAATTCAGTGATGTCCCAGGATACAAAGTCAATATAAAGAATCCATTGCACTTCTATACATTAATAATGAAGCAGCAAAAAGAGAAATTAAGAAAACAATCCAATTTACAACTGCACTGAAAATAATAAGATACCTAGGAATAAACTTAACGAAGCAGGTAAAAGATCTGTTCTCTGAAAACCATAAAACACTGATGAAAGAAATTGAGGTTCCATGCTCATGAATTGGAAGAACAAATATTGTTAAAATGTCTATACCACCCAAAGCAATCTACACATTTAATGCAATCCTTATCAAAATACGAACAACATTTTTCACAGAAATAGAAGAAACAACTTAAAATTTTAATGGGACCACAAAACATCCTGAATAGACAAAGCAATTTTAAGAAAGAAAACCAAAGCTGGAGGGGTCACAATTCCACATCTCAAGTTATATTACAAAGCTGTCATAATCAAAACAGTATATCTTGGCATAAAAGTAGACACAAAGATCAATGGAACAGAATAGAAAACCTAGAAACAAACCCACAATTGTACAGTCAGCTTATCTTTGACAAAGCAGGAAAGAATAGCCAATGGGGAAAAAGACAGTCTCTTCAACAAACGGTGTTGGGAAAACTGGACAGCAACATGCAAAAGAATAAAACGATCACTTTCTTACATCATGACAAAAATAAGTTTAACATGGATGAAAGACCTAAATATGAGACCTGAAACCATAAAAAACCTAGAAGAGAGCACAGGCAGTAATTTCTCTAACATTTCCTGTACATTTTTCTAGGTATGTCTCCTGAAGCAAGGGAAACAAAAGCAAAGGGACTACATCAGTGAAAGAAACAATCAACAAAACTAGAAAGCAACCTACTGAATGGGAGAAGATATTTGCAAATAACATCTCTGATAAAAGGTTAGTATCCAAAATATACAAAGAATTTATGCAATTCAAACCCCCCAAAAAACAATAAAATTGCAGGGGACTGAAATTTCGGGACGCAAAAGGGAGATGACTTCCGTCGTCGCCTAGGTACGCAGCAGCTACAACCGGGCGGGAACCCGGCAGTCCGAGATTCTGATTGGTAGGGGTCGGGTACTAAGGGTCAAAGGGCCCTCCCAGATCCCCTACCGGGAGGGGCCTTGGCCCTTAGTACCCGACCCCTGCCTTCCAAAAGCGAAGCTCTACGAGGGCTGGGGCGGAGCTCCAAGCCTCCCCGGGGAGCGCTGTTCCAGTGAAAGCCCACGGAAGAGCGTGTGGGAGTTCCGAGTCCAGCATGTGGGAAGCGGTCCGCCTAGGTCGCCGCTGGCGCATGCGTATGGGAGAGCCTAAGCCAGCGCGGCGCGGTCGCCATCCCTGGAAAGCTTCCGTTAGAGCCTGACTACCGCGGGCCGCTAGTCCAGCCCCAGGGGCCCAGCGCTGGGCGTCATTGGCTCAGGCAGTAGGGCCAGGGCCCTCATCACCCTGTCCCGCCTAGGTCTGCCCGGCGGTGGGGGCGGCGGCGGCGTCAGGGGGCGGAGTCGCCCAGAGCGCCCTTTGTCTGTGGAGGCCGGTGAGTGCCGCTGGCTGCGGGCCGGGACGTGGGCGAGGTTGGGAAGGGCGGTCGGCGGCTCCAGGGTGCTCCGGTACTGGTCGCTTCCCGCGTTCGACCCGGAGTCCCCCAGCAGCGACCTCAGCCTCCGCCGAGACCTGCACTCCTTCTCTGGAAGAAAGGCTTCCCCACCCTAAGATTATAAACGTATTTTCCTCTGGTGTCTTCTGCAATTGATTTTTGTGTGGACAAGGGTGGGTATCATTTTTGGAAAGTTTTTGCCCATTTAATGATTATTAAAACATTCACCTTTATTTTTTTCTACTGCTTTTAAAGGATTTTTAAAATATCTTTTTACATTTCTACCTATATTTTGTTGGATATTAATTTTGTTGTAAATTGTTGGATAGGAATATGCCTTTTTCCCAGTTGTCCTGCCATTAGGTATTGAATCATTTAACCACTGAATTGAAATGACTTTTATTATATTCTGCAAGCGTGTATATTCTGCAAACTCAGATCTGTTTCCAGACAATATCTTTCTCTGCTCTGACAGTTTCTGCACTGATACCATTTTGTTTTCAATTCAAAATACGTTTTAATATGTAGCAAAGCAAATGCCCTTTATGTCCTTTGACATAATGGTCTATTTCTTGTGATGTATTTGAAATTGTGAAAAATGTAAACAACAAAAATTATAATTCTCTAAGAGATAGATTTGATCATGGTACTTAGTAGGTGCTCAGTAGATAGTTATTAAATGAGGAATGTTTGTTGAAAGTCACTGGGTTGGTCGTTGAAAACCTTTACATGTTTCTTTGTTGCCATCAGGATAATAGTGTACTTCCTTAGAAGTGCCCTCAAAGCCAAAAAATGATCTTAATAATGCATACTGTTTCACTTTCCACCCATGCACTTCATGCTGTAGCCATACCAAACTACTTAAACATGACACAAACCATCTGGAAAAAATTCATTAGATTATGTAAAAATTTTATATTTGCAACATGTGTAAGAGACAAAGGATTAATGTCCATAATATGTAAAGAGCCTCTGGAAGGAAGGAAGGGAGGGAGGGAGGGAGGGAGGAAGGAAGGAAGGGAGGGAGGAAGGAAGGAAGGAAGGGAGGAAGGAAAGATGGGCAAAGGGTATGCATAGGCAATTTATAGAAGAAATACAGGTAACCAGGGTGCCTGGGTGGCTCAGTCAGTTAAGTGTCTCCCTTTCACTCAGGTCATAATCCTAGGGTTCTGAGATTGAGTCCTGCAGGGAGCCACTTCTCCCTCTGCCCCTTCCCCTGCTTGTGCTCTCTCTGGCACTCTCTCTCTCTCTCTCTCTCTTTCTCTCAAATAAATTAATTTTAAAAAAAATATAGGTAACCAAAACACACAATTTTTTTTAATGCTTAACCTCATAAGTAACCATAGAATAAAAGACGAATGATAACATGGAGACTACGTTTGAAGGGAGTTGCTGTTTATTTCTGTGTTTAGGGGTCCCCAAGACCATCCTCCGGTTCAGTGATTTGCTAAAAGAACTCCTAGAACTCAGCAAAATTGTTATATTTACAGTAGCATGAGTATTATAGTGAAAAGATGCAGATTAAAATCTGCACCAAAAAAGCAAGTATAGCAGAGTCAGAGAAAGACCAGGTACAAAGCCTCCAGTTTTCTTCTCTCAATAAGCGTCATGCAGATAGTGTTTAATTCTCCCAGAAGTGATGTGTAGTAGCATGTATGCAGTATTGCCAGCCAGGGAATCTCATCCAAACTTTGGCATCCAGAGTATTTATTGGAAGTTGGTCATGTAGACATAGCTGACCACCTGTGTTGCTGATCTTCAGTCTCCAGTCCCTCCAGAGGTCAAGGTGATCCCACATGGCCCAAGAATCCCAGCATAAATCCTATTTTAGCATAAACTTTCTGACCTGTCCCAAAGCCTTAGGTAACCAGAGACACTTTAACAGGCAGGATGTTGCAAGGCATTATAGGTTATCTCTCAGGAACCAGACCAGGCTCAAACCTTACCTTAAAAAATGCAGAGTTTGGACCACCCAGACCCACTCAGTTAATCCTTTCCTGCACAATATAGTTTGTAATGAATTCTTACAGGGGTGCCTGGGTGGCTCAGTGGTTTAAAGCCTCTGCCTTCGGCTCAGGTCATGATCCCGGGGTCCTGGGATCGAACCCCGTATCGGGCTCTCTGCTCAGCGGGGAGCCTGCTTCCCCTTCTCTCTCTGCCCGCCTCTCTGTGTACTTGTGATCTCTCTTTCTCTGTCAAATAAATAAATAAAATCTTAAAAAAAAAAAAAAGACAAAGACAAAATGGTAGAAAGGTAGACAAATGATACAAAAGGTAATTTATAAAAGATGATATATAAAAGCAAAAAATATAAAAGTTCTGCCTCCCTTGTTATCTAAGAATTAGATTATATACTATTTATTATATTTTACTATATTCTATTTTAAAAGAATAATTCTTATTATTCTTGGCTAATGGTCATTTTCATATATTGTTGATGAATTAGTAAAATGTTACAACCTTCCTCAGTAGTGTTTTACCTTCGTTTTGATCCAGCAGTTCCACTTCTAGGAATTTATCCTAAAGAAATATTCAGACAAAATTATGCCAAAAACTGTACAATGTTTGCAGTTGTCTATAACATCAGGAGGAAAGGAGGAAGGGAAGGAAGGCTCCTGAAAATGTTTATGAAGTTGTTAAATAAATTTTGGGTATTGCATGCAGTTGATTATAATACTTTTTTAAAAAATGTTTAATTTTATTTTATTATTTTAATTTTTCATTTTATTTGTTTATATATTTTATATATGAAATATATATTATTAGTTTTTAATTTCAGTATACTTAACATATAGTGTTGCATTAACTTCAGGTGTACAGTAAGTGATCCAGCAATTCTATATATTCAGTGCTCACCAAGATAAGTGTACTCTTTAATCCCCATAACCTATTTCACTTATCCCTCCTACTCACCTCCCCTTTGGAAACTATCAGTTTGTTCTCTATATTTAAGAGTCTTTTTCTTGGTTTGTCTTTCTCTTTTTTTTCCCCTTCATTCATTTGTTTTGTTTCTTAAATTTCACATGTGAATAAAATCATATGGCATATGTCTTTCTCTGACAGACTTATCTCACTTAGCATGATATTCTCTAGCTCCATCCATACTGTTACAAATGCAAGATTTCTTTTT
>CM053621.1:19002460-19017130 GCA_028646535.1 Procyon lotor
CTAATGGAGGCATAATATTCCATTGTATATATGGACCATATCTTTATCCATTCATCTGTTGAAGGGCATCTTGGTTCTTTCCACAGTTTGGCAATTGTGGCCATGGCTGCTATGAACATTGGGGTCCATGTGGCCCTTCATTGTAATGCATCTGCTTCTTTGGGGTAAATACCCAGTAGTGTGATGGCAGGGTCATAGGGTAGCTCTATTTTCAACTTCTTGTGGAATCTCCACACTGTTTTCCAAAGTGGCTGCACCAGCTTGCAATCCCACCAACAGTGTAAGAGGGTTCCCCTTTCTCCACACCCTCTCCAACATTTGTTGTTTACTGTCCTGTTGATTTTGGCCATTCTAACTGGTGTAAGGTGTTATCTCAGGTGATTTTGATTTGAATCTCCCTGATGTATGTGCCACATTTTTTGATAAATTATTTTTGTTTTTTCTATGTGGAAAGCGACTTTTTTTAAACTTACATTTTGTTAGCATGTAGTGCAAGATTGGTTTTGGGAGTAGAATTCAATGATTCATCCTTACATACAACACCCAGTGCTCCTGACAAGTGCTCTCTTTAATACCTATTACCCATGCAGCCCATCCTCCACCCACATCGCTCCATTTACCCTCAGTTTGTTTTCTGTCTTTAAAAGTCACTTGTGGCTTGCTTCCCTCTCTCTTTTTCTTTTCCCCTTCCCATATGTTCATGTTTTCTTTCTTAAATTCCATATATGAGAAATCATATGGTATTTGTCCTTCTCTGACTGATTTATTTCCCTTAACATAATACATTCTAGCTCAATCCACGTCATTGCAAGTGGCAAGATTTCATTCTCCTTTGATGACTGAGTCATATTCCATTGTGTGTGTGTGTGTGTGTGTGTGTGTGTACATACACACATCTTTATCTATTCATCAGTTGATGGACATTTGGGCTCTCTCCATAGTTTGACTGTTGTTGATAATGCTGCTATAAACATTGGGGTGCGTGTACCCTTCAAATCTGTATTTTTGTATCCTTTGGGTAAATACCTAGGTGCAATTGCTAAGTCCTATCTAGAAAAATGTTGCTACAATCAGTGGTAGAGACATTACTGTCTATGCTCCCTAATAGGATTTTTTATGGTTTTGGGTCTCACATTTAGGTCTTTGACACATTTTGAATTTATATTTGTATATGGTAGAAGAAAGTGTTCCGGTTGCATTCTCTTGCACAGTTTTTCCATCATTTGTTGAAGAGAATGTGTGACCCTAATTTTTCAATGATATTTAAAGTTTTGTTTTCTGTTCTGAAATGATTTGCACAATATTGTCAGTTAAAATCTACATTTCAAAAAAAGGAAGTTATATATATGGTAATGATATATGTATACCATATTATAATATGTGTGTATATTTGCATAGAAAAAGACTGCAAGTATATATCTCAAAAAAAGTAACTGGTTATCTCTGGGTGATGGTAGGATTTTCTTTCTGCTTTTCTATATCTACAAAAAATTTTGTTTTAATATTTGTCAAAAAAATAAAATGAAGAGGGGCACCTGGGTGGCTTAGTCATTGGGCGTCTGCCTTCAGTTTGGGTCATGATCCTGGGGTCCTGGGATGGAGTCCTGCATCAGCTCTCTGCTCATGGGAAGCCTGCTTCTCCCTCCCCCACTCCCCCTGCTTGTGTTCCTTCTCTCACTGTCTCTCTCTCTCTCTCTGTCAGATAAATAAATAAAATCTTTAAAAAATAATAAAATAAAATAAAACAAAATGAAGATTTTCCAAGGTAGAGAAGGATGTGGAGAGACATCACTCTGGCTATGGTGTGAAAAAAATATTGGACTAAAGTTAAGGACTAGTTTGATGAGTGCAGCAGTAGGCAAAGTGAGCAATGATAGTTACTTGAATCAAGGTAGTGGAAGTGAAGATGGAGAACTCACTACATATTTAAGGGGATAAATTTATCAGGATTTGACTTTAATTGAAGAGAGAGACTAAGGGAAAGAAAGAGAAATCAGGAATGACATTTGGGTTTCAGGCTTGCTGATGCTATTCATTGAGATAGGGAATTTGATAGAGTAAGAATAATATGTAACATGTAAATATGGCTACAGTGTGCTATTACATTCTAAATGTTTTCAGAATATTCACTCACTTAATCCTCACAACAAACATATGAGGTAAGTACTATTATTATTAGTTTTGCAGATGAGGAAAATGAAGCATATTGAAAGGTTAAGTAACTTACACAACCAAACTCACACAGCTAGTAAGTTGTGGAGCTGGGACTCAAACCCAATCGATTTGGCAGTAGATTTGGTATTCATACATACTTTACTCTGTTGCAAATATATGACAAGAGGCTTGATGGAGAATGAGTTTTGGACATGTTAGGTTTGAGAAATCTGAGAAATCTGCCTAGGGATGTCCAGAAAGGTGGTTGGGTATGTATGTGGTTATGTAGCTCAGAAGAGATGATCAGTGAAACCATGGCAGTGGGTAAAGCTGAAGGAAGCCACCTGAGAGTAAATAGAAGAGAATAAATGCAAATACTAACAAATGGACCTAATTGTACTACAAGTAAATGATGTAACCACACTGAAAGAAGTGGCAAAGAAAAAAACTAATCCGAATAACTTCAGGAAACACTATCTTGGTTGGATACTATATAACTAAAGACAAAGAGAACTCTACATAAATGCTGTAATCAAGTTAATAAATGTGTTTCTCACAGGGATATGAGTTAATTCTGAAACTATGTATATACTAAAATTGAACAAATAAGTAAATGAAGTAAGAGTCAACAATTTTTTTATGGTTGAAGAAATTACCAATATGGAAAGGAGGAAGACTGAAATGAGGCTTTGGATTGGAATCAGAGGTGTCAGTATGAACTCATAGCATTTAAAGCATAGATGAACACAATAGAAGTGTGTATGTGTATCATTAATAAACATACATATATATCTCTCCTCTCTCTGCTAGAGGGCCTCGAAGCAATGATATTAGCAGTGAACACACCTAGCACCCAGATCTTTGTTTCTAAGCATTTCTCCAATAAAAGGAACTAATTTTCTTTGGACCGGTAGTTGATTTCCAGGGCCAGGGAGGGATATTACAAGAGCCTGAAACATCTTATGTGCCAGGAAGTGCTCAGAATAGGAGAGAGGCTGGTCAAGATAACATAGGAGCCTTCTACTAGCCAAAACTGAAACAATTTATACAATAAAGTAAGTAATAATATTGGAGCTTATAAAACAAAATACATAATCGTGAGTTTATAGAGATATAACTAAATTAGTAAATAAATGATAAGAGATAAGGAGCAGCTTTTCCTTACAGAAAAAATTCCAATTGATATATTAGTGGGAGAGAGATAGAGAAATCACCATTAGGCAATCACCATATTACTAATTGTTGAGGACAAGATACGTGATGGATGCTAAAATTAGTGGGTTTGACATGATCTCACTCATATATGGAATTTAAGAAAGAAGTTGAATGAACATATGGAAGGGGGAAAAGAAAAAAAGAGAGGGAAAGCAAGCCACAAGTGACTTTTATTTTATTTTATTTATTTTTTCAGTGATCCAAGATTCATTGTTCATGCACCACACCCAGGGCTCCATGCCAATACATGACCTCAGTACTCACCACCAGGCTCACCCAACTCCCCAACCCCCTCCCCTCCAAAACCCTCAGTTTGTTTCTCAGAGTCCACAGTCTCTTGTGGTTCATCTCCCCCTCCGATATCCCCCAATTCACTCTTCTTTCTCCAAATGTCCTCCATGTTTTTCCTTATGCTCCACACGTAAGGGAAACCATATGGTAACTGACTCTCTCTGCTTGACTTATCTCACTCAACATAATCTCTTCCAGTACCGTCCATGTTGATACAAAAGTTGGGTGTTCATCCTATCTTTTCTTTCTTTCTTTTTTTTTTTTTTAAGATTTTATTTATTTATTTGACACAGAGAGAGAGATCACAAGAAGGCAGAGAGGCAGGCAGAGAGAGAGGTGGAAGCAGGCTCCCTGCTAAGCAGAGAGCCTGATCCAGGGCTTGATCCCAGGACCCTGAGCCCAAGGCAAAGGCTTTTGCCTGAGCCACTCAGGCGCCCCGGGTATTCATCCTTTCTGATGGAGGCATAATATTCCATTGTATATGGAATATACATATCTTCTTTATCCATTCATCTGTTGAAGGGCATCTTGGTTCTTTCCACAGTTTGGCTATTGTGGCCATTGCTGCTATGAACATTGGGGTACATGTGGCCCTTCTTTTCACTACATCTGTATCTTTGGGGTAGTGACTCTTCAAGACAAAAAACAAACTGAGGATTGATGGAGGTATGTGGGTGGGGGATGAGTATTAAAGAGGGCACTTATTGTGAGGAGCACTGGGTATTGTATGTAACTGATGAATCACTGAATTTTACTCCAGAAACTAATATTACACTATATGTTAATTTAAGAAAATTTTAAATAAATAAAACTTCAGACAAGCTATAAAAATAAAATAAAATTAGTGGGTTTGAGAAGAATCTGGATATATGTATAGCCTTAAAGTATCTCCTCAAAGATATTTATTAGCTACAAAGGGAAAGATGGTAACTTCACAGTGGAATAATGGGGTAAACACCACCTTAACCCAGTGATAAAGGTTAGCATTATTATTAGTGAGGCATATTAACATCATAAACCCATTAATATGATGCACTAAGAAAGATACAAAATCACTTCTGTGATATTCTTCCCAAAAATACTTAACTTCTTTTCAATCATGAGAAAACAGATAAACCCAAATTAAGGGACTCTGCAAAATAACTCGTCAGTACTCTTCATAATGAGTTCATGAAAGATAGAAAGGCTGAGGAACTTACAGTTGGAGAAGATTAAGGGGGGAAAAAGCAACTAAATGCCATATGAGATCCTGGATCAGAGAAAAAATATTGTGGAGAAACCAGTAAATTTTGGCTAATTGAATTAATAGTATTATACCAATTTAAATTCCTGGTTTTGATCATTGTACCCTGGTCATAAAAAAATTAACATTAGGACAAGTGATGTGGGAATTGTGTACTGCTTTTGCAACTTTACTGTAAGTCTAAAGTTGGTTCAAAATTAAAAGTTAAAAAATTTAAAAATAGAGGGGCGCCTGGGTGGCTCAGTCATTAAGCGGCTGCCTTTGGCTCAGGTCATGATCCCAGGGTCCTGGGATGGAGCCCCGCATCGAGCTCCCTGCTCAGTGGGAAGCCTGCTTCTCCCGCTACCATTGCCTCTGCTTGTGTTCCCTCTCTCGCTGTGTTTCTATCAAATAAATAAAATCTTTAAAAAAAAAATTAAAAATAGAGGGGCGCCTGGGTGGCTCAGTCGTTAAGCGTCTGCCTTCGGCCCAGGTCAGATCCCAGGGGCCTGGGATCGAGCCCCGCATCGGGCTCTCTGCTCTGCGGGAAGCCTGCTTCTCCCGCTGCCATTCCCTCTGCCTGTGTTCCCTCTCTCGCTGTGTTTCTCTCTGTCAAATAAATAAAATCTTTAAAAAAAAAAAAATTAAAAATAGAAGCATAAAACACCAGAATTCTTTCATTTACTCACTTAGCAAATATTATTGAGTACCTACTATGAGCCACATACTGAGAGCATTAAAAGTAGAATAGTAAATAAGACAGAACAGGTTCCTGCCTTCATGGAGGTTAACATCACACAATGGTGAAATATAAATAAAAATGATGACTATACAAATAATTACAATGGTAAAAAGTGCTAGCAAAAACAGAAAGGTGTAAATGAGGGACCTCACTTGGTTTGTGATATCAAAATCTTCCTTGATTTAAGCTGAGACCTGAAGGAAGAGTAGGTATTGTCTGGAGAAGAGGGGCAGGGGAGATATACCATACATGGCACACTTAAGGATTTAAAAGCAGAACAGTATGAATAAGGCCTCAAAAACAAGCAGGAGAGTGGCTTGAGAAGTCATGAAGCAGGTCATAGGATTTTTTATGGCTTTGTACTCCAACCTAAGAACTGTAGGGAGGTACTGAAGAATTTCAAAGTGAGAGACTGATGTGATCAGGTTTGTATACTTTATAAGTAAAGATGACTTTACTTCACCTGTGGAGGGAACAAAAATAGATACTGGAAAATCCTAAGGAACAACAATATGTAAATGGTAAGCAGAGAAAAAGGGATTAGCACATAGCTCACTGAGAAAGACTGTGGACATAAAGCAAAACACAGTTGTCAGCAGTGTTAGATACCCATCGGAGCCCAAAAAGTAATGAACTCCAATGCCTGAACAACATAAGGGTTTTTGGTATTCCTAACCAGAGCAATTTCAGTGGTGTGCCGGTGGCAGAAGAGAAGAAAGGTCATAGATAATTGAAAACTAAATCAGTAATGAAGAAGTAGAGACAAGTATTGACAATCCTTTGAAGAGTTGTAGCTTTGAAAAAAGAATGGATGGTAGTTACAAATGAGCACCTAACCAGTGAAAGTTTTTAATGTTTGGAGATATAGCAAAAGGTTTTAAATTATGACAGGAAGGAGTCAATAAAAGCAACAGATAAAGTTGAAGATGGAAGAATGAGAAGATATGTGTTAGATTCAGGCCTGTAGGGAGGCTGGAGAGAATGGTCTGATTCCAGGGAAGAAATACTTTTTAATGCAATCTGTGGGCCAAGAATATCCCCCTCCCCAGAGATGCTATTTCATAATGTCTGGGATAAGACCAGTGAATCTGCTTTTCAGAAAATGGTATGATTCAAGTGATCTCCAGAGCACGCTTTGATAAACCCTGCTCTTTTTTCTATTTTTTTCCCTTACATTGAGCTATTCTTGCCCTCACTTCCTTACACCATCCATCCAGTCCAGAACCTAAGGTCTCCTGATTCATAGTCTAGTGTTTTATAAGGTAAGAAAGACTTCAAAATTGCTGTGATACTGGAAGTAGATGACTGAAGTAGAATGAAGGTGAAAATCATTGGCATTGAGTAAGTTAAGGAAATTAGAGGCTCTGATGGTTGTTCTGAATTCCTGCTTGCATCATAATCATTTGTGAGGCAATTAAAAAAAAAATGTCTAGATGCCAGACTTCAGCTCAACAGGTTCTGGTTTAGTAGCTCTGGTGGAGCCTGGACATGTATACATTTACATATGTATAACTTAAAATCTAGGCTGAGTCTAATGCATGGCCCAGATTGAGAACTACTACATGAGTTTTCTACATGGTTGATAAAGTTCACTCAGATTTTTGGAAGAGCTTGGAGGAAAATGTGTATTAAGCCCAAAGTCATTCTTCATCTGACGTGATTATAATTCTGGTATTCCTTAGGCAGTCAAGAGAATGTGCTACCTTCCAAGCCATCATGGTTACTTATTTGAAAAAAGCCTGTGGTAATTCCATAGGCTTCTCTAGAAAAGTCTATGTGTGTATTATATGGAAAACTACACACAGTTTAGGAGTGGGGAGTGGTTGGTTTTTAGGGGTTTTGTGTGTGTATCTTTCCAATACAGTAATTAAAAGAGAAATTATGAGAAAAAGGGGATAAGATTTTAAAAATGGTAGAGAACAAGTATTAAGAAGGAAAGGTAGAGAACGAGTACTAAGAAGAACTTAAGAGTGTGCTAGAAGGAACGTAGGGCTGTGAACCAGGAGATCTTCAGTTTCAGAATCCTTCATTAAACCAAAAAACTGAGAACTAAATCAGTGTTTCCAAAGGTGTGTTCTCTGGAGCCCTAGTGTCATCAGATGCCATAAAAAATTCTCAAATAACAAAATTTCCATAGAATATATAATATATTTGACACACTCCCCATCTCCTTGGGTTCACACATATGAAGGAGAAACCCTGTTCTCCCAAACTTGGTAAATGCAGTTTTTGTTGTTGTTGTTGTTGTTGTTGTTGTGTTGTGAAAAGGTAGTTTTGAAGTGATTGGGTTTGAAATGTCAGAGCATTCACATAGATTATCTGGCTCTTCAGAGAGTAGGACCTTTTTAGAGCTTTTCCTTGGTGAAATAGGACCTGTTTCTTAAATACTTTAAAGAAGTATTTAAATTACTTTTAAGAAGTATTTAAATTACTTTTAAATTACTCCTGAAAGGTCTGCCTCTTAGTCAACTGGTTGTAAAATTGTGGATTCATGCCATATCTCAAGCAGTGAATGTCTTGAATCTTGGAATATTGAAAAAGTAAAATTAAATTTTAAAAATAAATAAATAAATAATAAAAAAAGTAGGACTATTCCACTGGAACTGTGATTTTCTCTTTTTAAAAAAAAATTGCTTCTCAGGAATGACTTCATTCTTCAGTTCCATTACTAACTTTTGAGAGAAATTTTTCAGGCCAAGTTTTGTGTACAGAAAAAGAATGTATTATTCCATGTTTATTAGCAGCTCGATACATTTTATTCTGTTGTTAATGTTAGTAAAAGTCTTTCTGAAAATCTTTTACCATGCAAGGACCACGTGTTTTCTGAGAAGAGGCTGGATAAGAACTAAGGCTAAAGTTTGTTGTAGCTGATGGATCTGTACATCTCTGCTTTTTGTAAGGTGTGAATCTGAGAAACTTTAAAAATGCTTTTTGATTGTTTTTAAAGAATTCCACACTGTAGTGTGCCCTATCTTTATGAATGAGTAGTTTATATGTTTCTTTAAGATTCCCTAGGTCCCTAGCTGACTATGGCTGCTGGATCTCTTTTGTTGACTGGTGCATCTCATTACAGGTGCTCAGTCTGATATTGTATCTTACAAGATCCCTGCCAAGAGAGAGATTTGAATATCATAGTAAAGTCTGTACCTGAAAGATTGATGCCTTCAGGGGGAAAAAAAGTAATAGCCATCTTCAGGAGCCCCCACATCTCAACTCTACATGAACAAAGCAAGATATAGCTGCCCCTGGGAAACAGAAATCATTCTTGTGGGTAACCACTGGCTCCTAAGGCTCTCATCAGAGATGAGGCACCTTTGATATCTGACAGTGAATATTCTCCATAAGGTACTGGAAAATCAGCTTTCAGGGAATGGCAAGGACACTGAAGCTATTATTATTAGTGTATTACTGGCTGTCCTTCTAGGAGAGAGCAAAGCTTTGATGACATTACAATTTAAGAACTGCAGAGAGGTGCAGTAATCCTGGTGGAGGACTGATTCCAGATGCTCAAAAAAGAAGGTGAACATTCTGAAAAATGAGTAAAATCTCCTTTGTATATTATTAGATCATCTTAAAAATAGTAAAAGAGAAAAGATCTTTGGAGTTTGAGTTTGAGGATGAATTTATCCCCTTAAAGAAATTAAAGATTAGATAGGCCCTCAGCATATGTTTTCTGTATCAGCTTATCTCAGTGGTTCTCATCTCCTACTTAGAATCACTTAGAGACTTTAGAATTTAAAATGCTGTTTCCCAGGCCCATTCTAGACCAATTTGGATAATACTGGATTTATCCAAATCTCTGGGCTAGAAGGGTGATGGGTATTAACGAAGGCACTTGTTATGATGAGCACTGGGTGTTGTATGTAAGTGATGAATCACTGAATTCCACTCCTGAAACCAATATCGCACTATATGTTAACTAACTAGAATTTAAATAAAAAACCAAAAACAAAAAGCAAATCTCTGGGAATAGGGGCTGAGAATTGACATTTTTTAAAAATCCCGCAGTTGTGTGGTCAGAGCTTTCTTGAGCTTCTCATGTGCCACAATAAGAGAAAGTCCTACATTGAATTCCTCAATAAGTTATCCAGCTTTTAAGCTTATGTCTTAGAGAGCTTCTCTCTAAACTGTCTGCCATTCTAACAGGAAGCAAAAATTGCAAGAGTTAGTTTCAGCATTAATATCATATATTTACCAGATGCTTCTTTTTTTCTTTTTCCCAGTTATGCCCTCTCACAATGCTATACTTTCCCAAGGGGGAAACATGGAGGAGAAAGAAATGAGTGATAGATCACAGATAGTCAGGTCTCAGGTAAGTTCAGTTTTACTCTCTGCAATGCTATTGTAGTTCTAAGAATATGGGCACTTTTATTTTTCAATTCTCAGAAGTGAATCCAGAGCCCTTCAGACTCTTGGGACAGATAATAATTTCTATAGGATGGTTCCCATTAACCTTATATACCCTTTATAGCTCTTCTATCCTTCCAGCATTTTTAGCAGATCATGGGCTCATGTTGTGTTAGATATGGTAAAAGAAACAAAAGAAACTCTAGACTATCTTTTAATCACCCATCACTTAAACAACTCACCAGACTAAACAACACTTGGTGTTCTCTCTGTAAACAATCAATGATGCCCAGGTTACAATGACTGCTTGGAGCTAATGGCAGTATTAAATATGCCTGAGGACATCTGCCAGCAGTTAATGTTTATCAAGAATCTGCTGTACCTCTTGCAAAACCTGTTTAAGCCTCTTGTTATGGTTCTATAATTTAAGTATTGTGTGAACTGATGAGGTATTAACTATGACAAGGAGTTGTTTCTGTGAAAAGTGATTGAATGCTTTGGAAAGACCTTATAGATGCCTGTCACTTTTTTAAAATTTGCTATCAAATTATGTGTAAGCAAACTGTAACACACTGAGGGAAAATCACAAAAATCTTAGAGGACTCTACACCTATATTATTTCCTAAATGTCGCTTGCTTGTTGCATTTTACTGAAACAGAAACTGATGCATTATGGGTATGGACACTTAATCATTAAAATCACTCTCAGAAAAGGTTTAGTTTCACATCAAAAGATGAGCACATGAATATATAATTATATATTTCAAATTTAAATGTTTAAATTGTCTTCTATGGATCTCAACTTTAACCAGCTTTTTAGCTTAACACACCAGATACCAGTATCAATTGCTTCAGATAGGAGGACTTCTATTGTTCCAAATTATGTGAGATAAATATTATCTGTCAGCAGCCAATAAATTCGTCGGAGGAGATTTTTACACACCTAAACCACACAACATTCAAAAAAGTATAATGTTGGGTGCTACTAAGAATGCAAAATACAGTAAATACAAGAGCTACTGAGAGAAAGTGGAAATCTGATTGAGACTAGAAGGATGAGGGTAGACTTCCTAAAGAAGATAGAGTTTGAATTTGTGCTGATATTGGTTAGACTTGAAGATTAAAGAAGACAGGGCCATTGCAAACAGGAAATAAAACTCATACAAGAGCAGGGACAATAAGGAGACTATCAGCAGGAGTTAAGCATTTATTTGGTATGTTATTGCTTTGGGTTGCAGGGAATAGAATTATTTTCTATATATCTATCAGTTTACTTCTAATTATAAGGCTTCCCACAGACAGGACTAGAAAGACATCAAGAACTAAAGTGATGTATCTGCTTCTTGGCATTCTAGCCAAAGGGGTTTTAATTCTCCAGAAGCACTTACTATGTTAAGAAAGAAGATGGTTCATTCAACAAGTATTTTTTTGAGCAGCTACAGTGTGCCAGAAATTGTGCTTGGCATCAGATATACATCAGTAAGCAAAATAGATATTCCTAAATCCAAGTTGCTTATAGTGTAACAGAAATAGTCACTCAGAAGATTTAGTAAAAATTGCAAATTAAGATGTTATATACAAAATAAGAATAAGTTGCTGTGAATGTACATTAGGGAATCAAGAAAGGAACTATCTAGGGAAGTGAAATTTAAGGTGAGATAGGAAGGATATATAAAAGTTATAAAAACTAAGTGGAAAAAAAGCCTTTTAGGCTTGGGGTAAACATGTGTAAAAAAACATAGGTGTACTTTAAGAAGTTAAAAGGCCACCATTGTTGAAATGGAGGGAGGGAGAGAATGACTTGAGATAAGCTTGGGGAAGTATATGGGGCCTAAGTACACAGGGCCTTGTGGCCCTGAAGAAAGCTTGGGTTTTATTCCAAATGCACTAGAAAGCCTTAGAAGGAAGTTAAACAGAATAGTAAAATAATAATTAATGGAATTCTACTTTAAAAATCACTCAGGGGGCGCCTGGGTGGCTCAGTGGGTTAAAGCCTCTGCCTTCAGCTCAGGTCATGATCTCAGGGTCCTGGGATCGAGCCCCACATCGGGCTCTCTGCTCAGCGGGGAACCTGCTTCTCCCTCTGCCTCTGCCTGTCTCTCTGCCTACTTGTAAACTCTCTCTTCTCTGTCAAATAAATAAATAAAATCTTTAAAAAAAAAAATCACTCAGGTGTGGGGTGCCTATGTGACTAAGTTGGTTTAATGTCCGACTCTTAATTCTGGCTCAGGTCATGATCTTGCAGTCGTGGGATCAAGGCCTTCATTGGGCTCTGAGCTCAGCCTGGAGTCTCCTTCAGATTCTCTCTCCCTCTCCCTCCTGCTCTCTCTCTCTCAAACAAATAAATTAAATCTTAAAAAAAAGAAATCACCCAGACGTGTGGTATATGACAAGTGAATTTATGAGCAGTAAGAAAGGAAGGAGGAGAAATCCACTTAGGAAGCTACCGCCCTATTGTATATGATAGAAAATAACCGCTTAAAACTAGAAGGTGGATAAAAATAGGTGGATTTGAGGGCTTTGCTTTGGAAACAGCAGACATTAACAAGAGTAATAAAGACAAAGGAAGAAAAAGGTGATTTCAAAAAGAGGTAGCCCAGGAAGTGTCAGGATAATAGTAAATCAGATCATGTCACTGCTCTGCTCAAAGTGCATTGGCTCCCATTTCACTCAGATTAAAAGTTAAAGTCTTCATGATGGCCTAAACAGTCCTATGGAATCTGGGCCTGTTACCCCTCTAACTTAATCATTTACTTTTCTGCCCCTTGCTCATTCCACTCTACTCACAGTGGCTACATTCTTCTTCCTTGAACATGCCACGCACACTGTTGCCTTAGGGCCTTTGTACTGCTAACTTTGCAAGTCTTTTTTCAAATGTCACCTCTCCAGTGACATCTTTCCTGACCACCCTATGTAAAATTGAAATGCCTCACCCCTCACATTGTCAGACCCTCTTACTCACTCTACTCTTTTATCCTCTAACATAATGTATAATTTACCATATTTTTTTGTCTACTTTCTGCTGCTTGAATGTAAGTTTCGTAAGGGTGGAGAATGTTAGTCTTTTTCTTTCCCTACTTGTATATCTCAAGCACCATGATTGTCACATAGGAAGTACTGAGGATTTGTTGAATAAGTAGGAATTGGCATATTACAAAGATTGCATCTCAAACCAGTGGTGAAAAGATAGTTTATTCAGTAATTGATGTTGCTATTTCTGGGGAACCATTTGGAAAAAGGTAAAGTTGAATCCATACCTCATACTTTACATTAGGATAGTCTTCAAATGGATCAAACATTAAATGTGAAAAATTAAGTCATAAAAATTTAATAAGAGGGGCACCTGAGTGGCTTAATCAGTTAAGCATCTACTTTCACCTCAGGTCATGATTCCAGAGTCCTGGGACTGAGTCCCATGTCTGGCTCCCTGCTCAGCAGGAGAATCTGCTTCTCCCTTTTCCTCTGCCCCTACCACCGCTCATGCTCACTCTCTCTCTCTCTCTTTCTCTCTCTCTCAAATAAATAAAATCTTTAGAAAAAAATTTTAAGAAAAAAATGGAAGATTTAAGAGCAGACACCATAAAACTTCTAGAAGAAAATAAAGGTGGTAAGTTCCTTGGCATCAGTGTCTTAGTGATATTTTTGGGGATCTGACTCCAGAAGCAATGGCTACAAAAGCAAAAATAAACAAATGGGACTCCACCAAACTGAAAGGTTTCTGCACAGGGAAATAAACCATCAACAAAATAAAAAAGGAACCTATTGAGTGGGAGAAGATATTTACAATCACATATCAGATAAGGAGTTAATATCCAGAATATATAAAGAACTCATATAAAAAAAGCAAGTAATCCGATTTAAAAAATGAGCAGAGGATCTGAATAGACATTTTTCCAAAGAAGACCATACCGAAGGCCAATGCATCACTAATCACTAATGCCAATGCATCACTAATGCATCAGCATCACTAATCATCAGGGAAATGCAAGCCAAAACCACAATGAGATATTACCTCATGCCTATCGGAATGACTATTATCAAAAAGACAAAAATTGGGGCGCCTGGGTGGCGCAGTCGTTAAGTGTCTGCCTTTGGCCCAGGTCAGATCCCAGGGTCCTGGGATCGAGCCCCGCATCGGGCTCTCTGCTCGGCAGGGAGCCTGCTTCTCCCGCTACCATTCCCACTGCTTATGTCCCCTCTCTCGCTGTGTTTCTCGCTGTCAAATAAATAAAATCTTTAAAAAAAAAAAAAAAAAGACAAAAATTAACAAGTATTGCCAAGGCCATAGAGTTGTTGGTGAGACTGTTGATGGGAATGCAAATTAGTGCAGCCACTGTGGAAAACAGTATGGAGGTTGCTCAAAAAACTGAAAATAAAACTACCATACAATCCAGCAATTCCACTTCTGATACCTATATGAAGAAAACAAAAATACAAATTCAAAAAGATATATGCACTCCTATGTTCTTTGCAGCATTGTTTATAATAGCCAAGATATGAAATCAACCTAAATGTCCATCAGCAGATGAATGGGTAAAGAAGATGCACTGTGCGTGCATGTGTGTGTGTGTGTGTGTGTGTGTGTGTGTACACAAAATGGAATACTATTTGGCCATAAAAAGGAATGCACTCAGAGAAGTTAAGATGGTGAAGTAGTAGGGGGACGCTGAGCTTGCCTCGTCCCTCAAACACAGCTAGA
>CM053621.1:19023409-19041710 GCA_028646535.1 Procyon lotor
AGAGGGTCTATGTAATCATTTTCTAGTAAGTATAGTTATCTGTACTAATGTTTTTATATGAAGAACATAGTGTCTTTGTGGTTTTAAAGACAACTGTGAAATAAAATTGTTTCACCTGCCTGTGGAAAAAAAAAAAAAAAGAATGAAAGGGTTAACCAAGAAATTAAAGAACAAATTTTAAAAATACATGGAAACAAATGAAAATGAAGACACCAACAGCCCAAAATCTTTGAGATATAGCAAAGGCGGCCCTGAGAGGGAAGTATATAGCAATCCAGGCCTTTCTCAAGAAACAAGAAAAATCTCAAATACACCTTACACCTAACCTTACACCTCAAGAACCTGGAGAACATACAGCAAATAAAGCCAAAGTCCAGCAGAAGGAAAATAATTAAGATTAGAACAGAAATAAGTTATAGAGGAATAAAAAAAGAGTAGAACAGATCAATGAAACTAGGACTTGATTCTTTAAAAGGATTAACAAAATTGATAAACCCCTAGCCACACTTACCAAAAAGAAAAGAGAAGTACCCAAATAAATAAAAATCATCAGTGAATGAGGAGAGGTCACAACCAACACGGCAGAAATACAAATAACTGTAAGAGAATAATATGAAAAATTATATGCCAATAAACGGAGCAATCTGAAAGAAATGTGGATGCATTCCTAGAAACATATAAACTACCAAAAGTGAAACAGGAAGATATAGAAAACCTGAACACACCCATAACCAGCAAAGAAATTGAAGCAATAATCAAAAATCTCCCAATAAGCAAAGAGTCCAGGGCCAGACAGCTTCCTAGGAGAATTCTATCCAACATTTAAAGAAGAATTAATGTATTCTCTGAGGCTGTTCCACAAAATACAAATGGAAGGAAAACTTCCAAGCTCATTCTATGAGTCCAGCATTACCTTGATTCCAAAACCAAAGACCTCACTAAAAAAGAAAACTACAGGTCAATAGCCCTAATGAACACGGACACAAGAATTCTCAAGATACTAGCAATAGGATTTGACAGTACATTAAAAGAATTAGTCACCACAACCAAGTGGGATTTATCTCTGGGCTGCACTGGACCACAGAGGGAGAGAGGGAAAACTGAATGGGAAGAAATCAGAGAGGGAGATAAACCATGGATACTCTGGACTCCAGGAACCAAACAGGGTTACAGAAGTGAGTGGGATAAGGGGATACGGTGACTGAGTGATGGTATTAAGGAGGGCACATATAGTGAAGAGCACTGGTTATTACACACAACTAATGAATCACTGAACACTACATCTCAAAAACTTAAGATGTACTATATGTTAGCTAATTGAACATAATAAAAAAGTGGAAAAAATGTCTATGCTACCCAAAGCAATCTACGCATTCAAAGCAATCCCTATCAAAATACTATCAACATTTTTCAGAGTCAGAACAAACAACCCTAAAATTTGTATGGAACCCAGAAAAGACCCTGAATAGCCAAAGTAACGTTGAAAAAGAAAATCAAAGCTGGAGGCATCATAATGCTGGACTTTAAGTTCTATTACACAGCTATAATCATCAAGACAGTATGTACTAGCACAAAACAGACACATAGATTAGTGGAAAAGAATAGAGAACAAGAACCCAGAAATGGACCCACAACTGTATGGCCAGCTAATTTGGCCATACAGTTTTTATGGCCATACAGTTTTTATGTTAGACAATCTGTCTAACAAAACAGAAAAGAATATCCAATAGAAAAAGACATCTCTTCAACAAATGATGTTGGGAAAATGGACAGCAACATGCAGAAGAAGGAAACCAAACCACTTTCTTATACCATACACTAAAATAAATTCAAAATGGATAAAAGACCTAAATGTGATACAGGAAACCATCAAAATCCTAGAGGAGAACACAGGCAGCAACCTCTTTGACCTTGGCTGTAGCAACTTACTCAACATCACCACAGGAAAAGGAAATGCAAAAACAAACAAACAAACAAACAATTGGGACTCATCAAGATAAAAAGCTTCTGCACAGTGAAGGAAACAATCAACAAAACTAAAAGGCAGCCTACAGAATGAGATAAGATATTTGCAAACAACATATCTGATAAAGGGTTAATATCCAAAATCTATAAAGAACTTATCAAGCTCAACACCCAAAAAAACCAGATAACCCAGTTAAGAAACGGGCAGAAGATATGAATAGACATTTTTCCAAAAAAGACATCCTGATGGCTAATGGACACATGAAAATATGCTCAACATCACTCATCATCCGGGAAATACAAATCAAAACCATGATGAGATACCACCTCACAACTGTCAGGATGAGTAAGATAAACAACACAAGAAAAAACATATGTTGGTGAGGATGTGAAAAAAGGGGAACTCTCTTGCATTGTTGGTCAGAATGTAAACTGGTGAGGCCACTCTGGTTAATACTATGGAGCTTCCTCAAAATGTTAAAAATAGAATTACCCTGCAATCCAGCAGTTGCACTACTAGGTACCCAAAGAATACAAAAATAGAGATTTGAAGGGACACATGCACTCCAATGCTTATAGCAGCATTATCAGCAATAGCCACACTATGGAGAGACCCCCAGTGTCCATTGACTGATGAGTGGATTAAGAAGATGTGGGGTGTGTGTGTGTGTGTGTGTGTTATGGAATATATGGAATATGGAATATGACTCAAACGTCAAAAAGAATGAAATCGTGGGATGCCTGGGTGGCTCAATTGGTTAAGCATTTGCCTTCAGCTCAGGTCATGATCCCAGAGTCCTGGGATCAAGTCCCACATCAGGCTCCTTGCTCAGTCAGGAGCTGCTTCTCCCTCTGCCTGCCACTCACTCTGCTTGTGTTCTCTCTTTCTCAAATAAATAAATTAAATCTTAAAAAAAAAGAATGAAATCAAAAAAAAAAAAAAAAAGAATGAAATCTTACCATTTTCAATGATGTGGATGGAGCTAGAGTGTATTATGCTGAGTGAAATAAGTCAGCCAGAAAAAGACAAATAACATATGATCTCACTCATATGTGCAATTCAAGAAAGAAAACAGATGAACATATGGGAAGGGGGGAAAGAAAAAAGAAGAGAGGCAAACAAGCCATAAGAGACTCTTAGGGTAGAGAACAAACTAGGATTGGTGGGGGGGGAGGTGGGTGGAGGATGGGCTAAATGGGAGATGGGTATTAAGGAGGATACTTTTTATGGTGAGCACTAGTGATATATGTAAAGTGATGAATCACTGAATTCTATTCCAGAAACCAATATTGCACTGTATGTTAACTTTGTATAATTTAAATAAAAGAAACTGCAAATAAATAAATAAATAGATAGATAGATAGGTAATAAATAAATAAATAAAATTAAGACATAGGAGTGTAATATATAGCAGGGAGACGACTATAGTCAATAATATTGTATTGCAGATTTGAAAGTAGCTAAGCAAGTAAATCTTAAAAGTTTTTATCATCAGAAAATAAGTCAAACAGAGACAGTCAATTATCATATGGTTTCACTTACGTGTGGAGCATAAGGAAAAATATGGAGGACATTGGGAGAAGGAAAGGAAGAGTGAATTGGGAGAAAACAGGGGGAGAGGAAACATGAGAGACTGTGGACTCTGAGAAACAAACAGGGTTTTGGAGGGGCCTGGGGTAGGGGGTTGGGTGAGCCTGGTGGTGGGTATTAAGGAGGTCACATACTTGCATGAAGCACTGGGTGTGCTGCATGAACAATGAATCTTGGAACACTGAAAAAATTAAAAATTAATTAATTAATTAATTAATTAATTAATTAAAAGAAGTATGGTCACTTTGTATGGTGACAGATGGTAAATAGACAATATGGTTAACATTTTGCAATGTATACAAATGTAGAATCATTATGTTGTACACCTGAAGCTAACATAGTGTATCTCAATTATACTTTAATAAGAAATGGAAGAATTCCTTTATAACCTTCACCGAGGAAAGACTTTATAATTCCTGGGAATCCAGAGGCCATAAAAGAAAAGATTGATGAGTTCAACTCCTGAAAAATATTCCCATAAATTCGCATAGCAAAATAAACTATAAGTAAAGTAAAAAGACATTGTCTAATGAAGAAAAATATTTTGCCACTCAAATTAACTGTAGGCTAATCTTTGAAATATGTAAAACACTCCTGTAAATCAATAAGATAAGGAATCCAATTAAAAAGCTGACAAATAACATAAAAAGACGGTTCACAGGAAAGAAAATTCAGATCTCAAACATAAGTAAAATGTTCCTCTATACTCATTACAAGAAGAAATTTAAATTAAAACTAGAGAAAGCTTGATATTTTATCACTAAGCTTCATATGTGCCATGAGTTAGATGTTTTCCACAAGCTTGATAACATAGTCCCTTCTGAAAGCTTTTGGGGAAACAGGCCCTCTTATACTGCTGGTATGATTATGTGACAAGTTGCATTTTCAGAAAAATGCCCAAAACATCTCCCATTGGAAACACTTTCTTTACAATGTGACTTTGATACACATTGCATAAAGACACACTGAGGTCTATATTCTCTCCATTGAATCTGGGCAAGCCCATGACCGGTGGAAGTGAAGCCATATGACTTCCAAGGCAAGTCAAAAAGCAGTAAGACTTTCACATCATTCTTTTCAGATGATTGCTTTAAGTCCAGCTACCTTGTTTAAAGAAAGCCAGACAGCCCATAGAGAAGCCCACCTGGAGAGGAACTAATGCTCACAGATCTAGCGGGCTCTCAGCTGAAAGTCAGCACAGGCATGCCAGCCATGTGAGTAAGCCATCTTGAAAGTGGTTTCTTCAATCCAAAATCAGGCCTCCCCAGCTGATGCCACATAGATCAGAGGCAAGCTGCGTCTACTGAGTCCTGCCTAAATTACACATTTGTACGCAAAACAGATAATTGCTGTTTTAATCCCCTACATGTTGGGATGTCTTATTATGCATCAATAGATAACTGTTACTTTGGTACCTGGAAGTGGGGTACTGCCAAAACAGAGACCGAGACCTAGAGCATATGGCATTGGCTCTTAAATGGAGCCAATTGAGCAATGGACAGAAAGAAAGGAAAAGACTGCTAGTGAAATCATAAAAGGGCTTCAAGGAGAGTTAGTGGAAGCTTAAAGGACCTTTGTCAAGACTTAAAAGCTAGTAAAGAAAATGTTGTTATGAGCTGGAGAAAGGAGACCTTCAAAGAAGAAATAATTGAGCAACATTATCACCTTCATAACAAGGAAAATAGAAAATATTCTTGCAAGCTCAATGATCTATCTAAGGAGATTTTCAGGTAGAAAATTGAAAAGCCCAACTGTTTTAGGGTTCCAGATACTGAAAGTAAAATGTAAAAGAAAAGGCATAGGCTAAAAAAAGAACTGTTAAATATAAAGAAACTAGGAATTAATGGATTTGGAAATAAAAGTCTCTCATTCATACTTCTCAACAGTTCAGCTGCATTTTAGAATTGCAATAAACTGCTGTTTACTTGAGTGGGGGTGTTTCCAGTGGTTATTTCTGTGCCTTTCCTACCATTAAAAATTGGGGGAGGAAGGGGTTGAGGATGGGGCCAACTACTTCTTTAGTTCACAGGTCGTGGTATACAGAGAAAGCATTCAAGGAACCATACCTGAGGATCTGTGCTTTAAGATCCTGATCTGAATGTGGACCTAATTTAGATGACAAGATCCTGGACTTCAAGCCAGTGCTATAATGGAATGAAACTAGGGGGTCTTGGAGAAGAAGATGGGTATTTTTTGCATGTGGGAAGGAGGTGAATTTTTCTTTTAAGTAAGCTCCATGTCCAGAGTGGAGCCCAATGCAGGGCTTGAACTCAAAATCATGAGATCAAGACCTGAGCTGAGATCAAGAGTGAGATAGTTAACTGACTGAACCACTCAGACACCCCTGAGTTTTTATTTTCTGGAAGGTAGACTATGGCAGAGAGTATTTTCCAAGAATGGCATAATTTCTCCCACTGCCCCCCGCCCCCAGGTCCTCTTAAAATGTAACTTAAAAACTTCATCAAGAGGTAGACACTGTCTCTTCCCCTGGGATCTGAGCAGGCTTGTGACTACAGGAGAAGTGAGTGATGTGACTGCTGAGGATCGTAAAAGGTGATTCTCTTGCGAATTTTTACTCAGGATCCAGTTACCATGCCATGAAGAAGCCAAAGCAGCCTGTTCAAAGGCCCATATGGAGAGCAACTGAACCCCCCGAGCTTCCATCTGACAGCCTGCACCAACTTATCAGCCATATGAGCAAGCCATCTTAAAATTGAATCTTACAGCCCAAAGTCAAGCCACCCCAGCAGAAACCAAATAGGACAAAGATAAGCTAGTCCCACTGAGTCCTGCCTGTGTTTCAGATTTTGTGAGGAAAATAAATGGTGCTTGTTGTTTTGAGCTACTAAATTTTGGGGTAGTTTACATCCTCTATCAATAGATTATTGTAAGATATAAATTAATAGAACCCTTATGAGAGATCAGTTTGACAATATGAGAATTCCAGATCCATATATTCTTTTATTGGGCATCTTATTTGGGGAAATTGATTCTTCAGGTAGAATTCTTCACAGTAGCAAAATAATATACATACAAGATAATTCATTGTAGCATTATTTATAACAGCAAGAGTAGAAAACAGCTAAAATGTTTAATAGACTATTAAATAAATTGTGTAACATTCACACAATAGAGTATCATGCATCTATAAAAAAAGAATAAGGAAGACATCCATGAACTGATTCCTAGGATAAACTGTTCAGTGAAAAAAGCAAAATGCAAATGAGTATCTATAGTGCACTACTATTTGTGTAAGAAAGAAGAGGAAATAAAAACATATATATATACAGGTATTTGCTCATTTGAGCAAGAAGAAACACCAGAAAGTTGAAATTAATTGGAGATTGATTACCAACAGGGCCTGAATGAGAATGGGTGAAAAAGATAAATGGAAGAGTTGGGAGGGGGGGTTGTTGGTGAGGGGAGGAAAAGGAGGAAGTATGGGAGGAGGGCCTAAAATTTGAATGCAAACAAAAGCAAATGAACCAAACTCTATTTCACATTACTGACATGGCCACACTGAAGGAAACAGGAAAAGGAGTTAACCTCTAAACCTAAATATTTGGACTCTTAGCCCAGAGGCTAAAAGCAAAACATCTGTGAATACTGAACACTGAACTAGTAGGCTTCTTTTGTGCAGAGGCATGAGTTAGCATGAAAAGAGAGGAGGATAGAATGAACTCTGCCATGTTGGATTAGAATTAAAGGTATCGATGTGAACTCATGGGTCTTAATACACATAGCTATGTATAGAAATGGTTATGGTGTTGTGTGTGTGTTCATGTATACATACGTCATTACATACATACCTCTCTTTCCCAGATATAACCACTGAGAGGGTCCAAAAGTGATAATATTTCAGTAGCTTTGAACACACCTAGTGTACACATCTTAGTTTTTAAATGCCATTCTCCATTAAAAGGAACTAGACATAACACTCAGTATTTGACCAACAGAACAGAACATTGGACACTGCAACTCTGCAGAGCCTCTAGTTAAAAGCAGAGCCACTCAGTGTTTGTCCAGTCCTTGGAGAAATGGCTAATTCCAGCTGTGAGGCAGAAAAGCACAAAATGTACCTCAAAAGAATGTTTGTCCCCAAAAGTAAAATGCTCAAAGAATGATAGGGATATGTCAAAAGAACATGTAAGCCAACTTGAAGGGCTCCTACTGGCTAAATCTAGGATAATCTGAGCATTAAAATAAGAAGTGATAATAAAAGATTATAACTTATTGAATAAAATAAGTGAATAAATTCACCTGATATTAATTAATTAGTTAATTAATTAATAAGAAGGGAACCCTTTTCATCACAGTAGAAACCCAACTTATACAAAGAAAGATGGATTTAGAAAAGCACCATTTAGCAACTATCATAATTATAATTGATTCAGACAAGAAGTATCAATACTAAAACTAGTAGATGAAAGTTTGAGGAAGAACAAAATATGTACACTGTCTCAAAATATCTCCCCACAAGATACTTATTGATTACAGGATGAAATAGTAATTTTTCAATGGAAATTACTGGTAGATAACCACCTTAACAAAATTATCAAAGTTAACATTATCAGTAATGGAACTAGTCAATAATGTGTGCCTCCTGATATGAGTCAGTGAGAAGAAACCAGTATCCTTTCCATACTCTCTAAACCAAAAGTATATAGTGTGAATCTACTCATGAGAAGACATTAGAGAAGCCCAAACTGAGGTTTATTCTCAAAATAATTAGCCTATACTTTTCCAAGTATCTATGTTATAAAATGTAAAGAAATGCTCAGTAACTATTGCAGATTAAAGGAGACAAAACATAGAAGACAAATGCAGTGCATGGTCTTAAATTTTCTTTTGTTATAAAGGACATTTAGTGAAATCTGAATAAGTCTACAGTTTAGACAAAGTATTGTATCCAAGGTTAATTTCCTGATTTTGATCACTGTGCTATCATTATGTAAGAGAATTCCTTGTTTTTCAAAAATAAACAATGAATTTTTTAGAGGCAAAGGGGAATCATGTCTGCAACTTAATTTTTTAAATTTAATTTTATTTTTTTCAGTGTTCCAAGATTTATTGTTTATGCACCACACCCAGTGCTCCATACAATACATGCCCTCCTTAATGCCCACTACAGGCTCACCCAAACCCCACCCCCTCCAAAACCCTCAGTTTATTTCTCAGAACCCACAGTCTCTCATACTTCATCTGCCACTCAGATTCCCCCCAATTCACCCTTCCTTTCCTTCTCACAATGTCCTCCATGTCTTTCCTTATGCTCCATACATAAGTGAAAGTATATGATAATTGACTCTCTCTGCTTGACTTATTTCACTCCGCATAATCTCTTCCAGTCCCGTCCATGTTGATATAAAAGTTGGGTATTCGTCCTTTCTGATGGAGGCATAATATTCCATTGTATATATGGACCATATCTTCTTTATCCATTCATCTGTTGAAGGGCATCTTGATTCTTTCCACAGTTTGGCAATTGTGGCCATGGCTGCTATGAACATTGGGGTCCATGTGGCCCTTCTTTGTACTGAATCTGCTTCTTTGGGGTAAATACCCAGTAGTGCAATGGCAGGGTCATAGGGCAGCTCTATTTTTAATTTCTTGAGGAATCTCCACACTGTTTTCCAAAGTGGCTGCACAAGCTTGCAATCCCACCAAAAGTGGAAGAGGGTTCCCCTTTCTCCTCATCCTCTCCAACACTTCTTGTTTACTATCCTGTTGATTTTGCCATTCGAACTGGTGTCAGGTGGTATCTCAGTGTGGTTTTGATTTGAATCTCCCTGATGGCTAAAGATGATGAACATTTTTTCATGTGTCTGTTAGCCATTTGTATGTCTTCTTTGGAGAAATGTCTGTTCATGTCTTCTGCCCATTTTTTTGACATGATTATCTGTTTTGTGAGTGTTGAGTTGAAGGAGTTCTTTATAGATCTTAGATCCCAGACTTTTGTCTGTATTGTCATTTGTGAATATCTTCTCCCAATCCTTGGGTTGCCTGTTTGTTTTGTTGATTGTTTCCTTTGCTGTGCAGAAGCCTTTTATCTTGATGAAGTCCCAAAAGTTCATTTCCACTTTTGTTTCTTTTGCCTTTGGAGACATGTCCTGAAAGAAGTTGCTGTGGCCGATGTCAAAAAGTTGCTACCTACTTACTTTTAAACAGTCTAGAAAAATTATAGAAATAAAAAGGGGGAAGAGAGGGAGGAATTTTTTTTTATTCTTGCAACTTTTCTTTAAGTCTGAAATTATATAAAAATTTTTTTAGTTTAAAAACAATAACAAAGCCATATTCTAATATGTCTGAAATGGAAAGATTTTCAGCATGAAATTGTTAAGTTAAAAAACAATGTATACAATACCTTGTCTTTGAGGTTAAAAAAAAGTGGGAGGAAATGAGGAGCCATATTCATATTTGCATAAAGAATTCTTGAGAAATACACTCAAACTGTAGGTAGTGATTAGGCATAGGAGCTGGATAGAGAGGAAAGAAGCCCAGACAGATCTTTTTTCACAAAGTACTTTTTTATATGTTTTTATATTAATTAATATATATTAATATTCTAATTAAAAATCAAATTCAAAGAAGGATTTTTTTAAAAGAAGGAAAAAAGAGAAGAAACTGGTAACCCAAGTGCAAGATCATCATTAGAAGATACAGAAAAAGGGGAGAAGTTCTGATTAAAATAGCCAAAAAGGAACTACAAATGCAGATATTAAAGAATGTAGACTAAATCCTACTTTTCCTCACCCGGGTACCACCCCCAAGAAGCATGAGGAAGTAGAATGGAAATTAGAAATAAAAGTCACAAGAGGGAAAATACTCAGTTATATAGAAAAGACATCTTTGTGGTATGATGGAAAGAGCATAGGCTTTAGAATAAGATTGAAGATGAAATCCAGTTCTTGCTATTTACTAACTGTATGTCTTTGGGTAAATTAATTTCTTCTAGCCTTGGTGATTCATCTCTAAATTCTTATGTCACGGGGCACCTGGGTGGCTCAGTGGGTTAAAGCCTCTGCCTTCGGCTCAGATCATGGTCTTAGGGTCCTGAGATTGAGCCCCGCATGGAGCTCTCTGCTCAGCGGGGAGCCTGCTTCTCCTTCTCTTCTGCCTACTTGTGATATCTCTCTCTGTCAAATAAATAAAAATCTTTAAAAAGTAAAACATAAAAAATTCCTATGTCACTTAATTGAAGTATATCTTAGAAAGATATGTTATCAAAGCATGAAAATTGATTTAAGTAAAATGCCAGTACTTTACTTAAATATTGACTGTTAACTTATGGGGGAAAGCACTTATTTGTAACACCACACTCATTCTGAAGAGTTAAGTTATTATACCCGAGAAGTGGGTGGTATTTTGGAGGGATTAGTTAGTAAAGGAAGAGGGGGTGGTATATATTGGTTGTATGTGCCTGTGTTTATATGTGTGTGTCTCTTAGAGCAAAAGGATTATTAAAAAAATTAAGAAGGGCACCTGGGTGGCTCAGTGGGTTAAGGCTTCTGCCTTCCGCTCAGGTCATGATCTCAGGGTCCTGGGATAGAGCCCCGCATGGCATGGAGCTCTCTGCTCAGCAGGGAGCCTGCTTCCCCCTCCCTCTCTGCCTGCCTCTCTGCCTACTTGTGATCTCTCTCTCTCCGTCAAATAAATGGATAAAATCTTAAAAAAAAAAAAATTAAGAAAATTTAGAGGTAACTTTTTTTTATTTGAATTTCCAAACTGTAATGAGGCAGTCTCTTTTACTGATCCCTACACGCATCATGTGTCTTCTACTCTCAGCCTGTTTGACCTTGTTGCTTTTTTTTTTTTTTTTTTTTTTTAACCACTGGAATATCCTCTCTCCAATTCTGTCAAGAATTTAAAAATCTGTTAAGGTTCCACAAAATCCACCAACTTGACACCTTCTTACAGTATTTCAACCAATACTGAATTCTTTTATTTCTGAAATCTTACAGAATAAATTTCCTATATGGTTTTTTAATTGTTTAGATGATGAGAGTCTTTTCCTTGCAGAAAACTATAAAAATTTTAAAAGCAAGCATTATTTCATGCATGTTTTTATATCTGACTTGAAAGATACTATACTATACTATACTATACTATACTATACTATACTATACTTGACGGATACCAATAGTTTCAAAAATTTTGACCTAGAGTACTCAGTACTCAGAGCCCTGAAGACTGTCAGCACAACTGCTCAGACATCTTAACCTTTTCCACTGCTGTACCTTTTCCCCTTCCCCTAAGGGCCCCTGTAAAAACAGGTTTCTGGTTAAGCAGAGATGTACTTGATATTTTCAGGACTCACTGACATTCCAGGACGTGGCTGTGAACTTCACCAGAGAAGAGTGGGACCAGCTGTACCCTGCTCAGAAGAACCTTTACCGAGACGTGATGCTGGAGAACTATAGGAATCTGGTAGCACTGGGTAAGGATGTTGTCCCTATAAAACTAGAAATCATTCTAAATGGGTTTATTTCCTTAAGTAGTGAAAATTTCCAAATCTTTTGTCAATATAGTTCAGGCCAGCACAGAATGCTAATCAGTGCCTGGAGACAGGATGTTTGTTTCCTGCTGTTTCTCCTCAGGTAAAAAAGTCTTGCCTTTGTTGAGTTTGAGATGGGTAGCTTTATTTTGCTGCCTCTGAAGTTTCACCTTTCTAAATCCAGAGGCCCTAAAGACTGAAAGGTTGGAAATGAGTTCTGAAAGAAATTTTTATTGCTAGTACAAACTTCTATGACATACATTTTTTCCACGAATAGGGCAACAACTTTATAAGCCAGAAGTGATCTCTCAGTTGGAGCAAGAGGAGCAGTGGGTGATGGAAAGAGACAACCCACTGGACACTCACACAGGTGAGGAGCAAGCATTTGGGCATTTGCTGCTCAGTGAAGAGAAGCAGTCACTTCTGCAATATTCAATTGGCTGTGCTCCAAATCTTTGCCTCTGGGATTTAAAGAATACTGAGTGGCGCCTGGGTGGCTCAGTTGGTTAAGCAACTGTCTTAGGCTCAGGTCATGATCCCCGTGTCCCACACTCGGCTCCCAGATGCATGAAGAGTCTGCTTCTCCCTCTGATTTCTCCCCTCTCATGCTCTCACTCTCTCTCTCAAATAAATAAATAAAATTTTTAAAAATTTTTAAAAATAAAAATAAAGAATACTGAGGCCTTTTTAAAAATTCAGTTTATGTTTGACTTTGTTCCAAAGTGGAAATGGCCTTATTTTTTCCAATTAAACAGATAATATATACTTATTATTAAAAAATTCACACAACACAAAAGTTAGTGTGAAGGTATTAACTTTAACTTTCATAAATACCTTGATGTTGCAGATCTCCACATAGCATGTTCTGTTTCTTTGTTCTTTTTCCTTTTATTATCAAACTCTTTAAACTTGCCCAAAACCCATAGCCTCAGTTTTAATTCTCTTGATTACCTTTGTGACATGACTCCTATCCTATCTGTACTATTAAAATTGTTGTCTTGAAAGCAAGAAAGTTGCTTTCTTGCTTTCTAAAAGTTCCGCCAACTTCCTTCAGTCAAATCCAGTGGCTTTAAAAAAAAAAAAAAGTTATTGTTTCCCCTGATCTTGTTGCATTGGATTGTGTTGACTTTTTTTTGAAATTTTCTTTCATTCTGGCTTGTGATGTACACAATTCTTGCCTCTTGTAGTCTGTATCTAGTATCTCTGTCTGCTCCTTCACTGCTTTCTCTCCCTTTTTATTCTTCTAAATGTATGTATTCTTACAGGCTTGGTGTTCTGCTCTGTAGTGCATTCCTTTTAAGTAACCCTTCTATGGCATTTTCCCATTTCTTTTTTTTTTAGCTTCAATATTTCACCCACACTTTCTTCCCAGATTTTAACTATATTTTTGTTTACGAATGTCATGTTATCATTTTAATTAAGTATTTCAAAACCTGGATCTGTTGATGTTATACTCTCTCTTTAAAGCATCCATTAAATATGAGAGTTCTTAAAAAACAAAACAAAACAAAACCTTAGCTGTCTATTATTGGCATACCACCTAAATGTTCTACCTGGTTGTATTAGTAATTAATCGACTTTTAAATGTATGCCAGAAACTGAGTTAGGTATTTTACACTGTAGTTTATTAAGCCGGCTAACCTACCCCATCTCTATCTAGTTTCAACCCTGATTCTTTGCCCTGGCACAATGTTTTCCCATTTGGACTTGATTTTCTGTATTCAAACTTCAACCTCTTTTTTAAGGCGGCTTTGACTTGGCTGTCCTTCTTGCTTTCGGTGTTCCAGGTCATCTTAGGTAGGAAACCTGCTCCTCTTTCAGCCTCATTGAACCTGAATTTTAGTCTGACTAGTGCTGGCATTCCATGGGTAGAAGTTAATAAAACATTTTCTCAAGAACCCCTAACACTTTCCCCAACAATAGTAGGTGACGTTATTTCTATGAATCTTCACACCCTGAAACCTGGCAAGTAGGAAACTAAAGGAAGAAAATGAAAAACTCCCTGGGTGTCTGGGTGGCTCAGTTAGTTAAGCGCCTGCCTTCAGCTCAGGTCATGATCCTGGAGTCCCAGGATCAAGTCCCGCATCAGGTTCCCTGCTCAGCAGGGAGTCTGCTTTTCCCTCTGACTCTCCCCTCTCTCATGCTCTCTCTCTCCCTTATTCTCTCCCTCAAATAAATAAATAAAATCTTGAAAGAAAGAAAGAAGGAAAGGAAAGGAAAGGAAAGGAAAGGAAAGGAAAGGAAAGGAAAGGAAAGGAAAGGAAAGGAAAGGAAAGGAAAGGAAAGGAAGGGAAAGGAAAAACTCTCTTCCCAGGTGAATTGCCAGCATAGGCACTTACAGAAGGCAAAGCTATTGTTTCCCTCAGGTATGTGTTGTTTTCCCACAGGCATATCCATTTGTAGGGTCCATGCTGTCTCCCATCATGTCCCTATCCACAGAACCCCAGCTAGAGAAAATAATTGCTAACTTAAGAAAATTTCCAGAACTTATTTTATGGATATCTAAGGCTTTTGGTTCACAGGTCAGCTTGAACAAATGATTTCCTCATATCCTGCTTGTCAGAAATAAGCAGCTGTCTCCTCCAAGGAGACAGCTTGCATTTTTGCATTATCCTGTAAGACACAGGGACACAGTGACTGGTTCCCCTCATGAGGATATGGTAAAACATTTCTGTTGATGGACTCATCTAATTCTGGCTTGCCCTCTGGGTTACTGCTTGCCTTACTGGCATCTACTGATGCCTATGTACCTAGAAACCTCTTCCTCACTATGGTAAGACCTAGTAAATGTCCAGTGGATTTAGCAACAAAGAGGTTAGTAATTATGTTAATTAATAAGAGAAATAACATGGAGTGCCTGGATGGCTCAGTCATTAGGTATCTGCCTTCGGCTCAGGTCATGATCCCAGGGTCCTGGGATCGAGCACCACATTAGGCTGCCTGCTCAGCAGGAAGTCTTCTTCTCCCTCTCCCACTCCTCCTACTTGTGTTCCCTCTCTCGCTGTGTCTCTCTCTATCAAATAAATAGAATTTAAAAAAACAATAAGAGAAGTAACATGGGAGTCTCTGAAAAACAATCAGTTAGTACATTGTTGAGTGAACAGGAGGTAAAAAAGTAGACCTTATAAATATGCATATTCTGACAAGAAGCTAGAATGAGAAAGGGAGACAATAGAGGATATATGGGAGAATATAGTGTCAAAAGAGGATTGTTCTAAGCAAGAATGGTTTTAGCTTGTTTATAATACTGAAGGGGATGGGTTAAAAGAGGGTGTAAGTAGAAAATAGATACAAAATACAGAGCAAGGTTCTAGAAGAGAGGGGAGTGGGATTGGAAAGGAGATTTTGTATGTAATGATTTTGTATGTAATAAGTTTGTTGATGGGAGATTTGGGGGAATTCACATATGGTTATTTCTATTTTCTTCATAAAATTGAAGGCAACGCGCCCTATTGAATGTAAAGGAATGGTGGGGGATAAGTACAAAACTTGAGGAGCACATGCTCTAGCTTGCAGGAGCCTAAGGGCCCTACATCAAGAAAAACAGGGGATTTGCACCAAACTACTGTAGTCTCAATATGGTTACTATTTGTCCCCACTGATTCCATATTCCCTGGATCAACTCTTGGGGTTATGAGCCTTTAACAAAATTAGATTTCTAAGGTACTTAGACCTCTGACATCCTTTGTATTTAGGAAAGGATACTTTCTAGATAGCTTGTTTATAGTATATAGTATAAATTTATAGTATAAATCTTGTTTATAGTAAAATCTAGGTAGCCTGTTTAGTATAAGCATATTATGATGTCACTGGGCAGCCACAACATCTTGAAAGACCTTCTGCACTACTGCATACCTCATCTAGTGGACAACTTACCCTGCTTAGCCTATTGGTCTATTGGTCAATGGAAGCTGACCAAATATGAATCAAGAGATTACCAAGCAGCTTTGAGGATCCAGATGAGATTTTGCCCTATGCATTTGTGGTTTCCAGTGTCCATTCATATGCCATTTCTCCTGTTCTACTTGGCACTAGAAAGTCTTTGTAGAGCTCAGGCTGAGGGCCTGCTAGATGGGTAGAACTAAAGGAAGAAAAATGATTAATTCAGGTGATTTGACATAGATTCCAGGAAGGGACAATAAGTAAAGTAAGGCCTGAAGAGGACAGGAAACTAGAAAACAATAAAAGGATCAAAGCAGTGGAGTTCTAAATGAGATCAGAAAGCAAGTAGAATGTGAATAAGGGCATTGTCTACTTACTGGGCAAGAGAGTGTGGCACTGAGTTTGAGATTCTGTATATGGATCTAAATTCAGAGTATAGCTCTATTAACCAGGTAAATAATTGTTGAAGTCGAGTGAAGATAAAAACACAAACAACTACCAGTTAGAAAATAAGATGGAAGAGAAGAGCCCATTTAATAGTAACCAAAAAAATAAAACACCTAGAAATAAACTTTTTTTTTGCTTTTGATAGAAAAACTTTTATTGCTTAATCAAGATATTTATGGTGTTGGTCAGTTTCTAGTCATCACTATGCGCAAAATAAATATAAGTAACAGGAAACACTGTATATTTAGAGTCCTTAAAAACAATATATCAAAAACCCCCTGAACTGTCACATGTGACAACTGGCTTATGTACAGGGATATTCATATTGAGTGAAACAAGAAGACTGTAAACTACCTACATGTTGACCAATAAAGGTTAAACAAATTACGGTACACACATACATTAGATTACTGTATAACCATTATAAAAGGTGGATGGGACACCTGGATAGCTAAGTTGGTTGAGCTACTACCTTCGGCTCAGGTCATGATCCCAGGGTCTTGGGATTGAGTCTCACATCAGCTCTCTGCTCAGCGGGGAGCCTGCTTGTCCCCAACCCACTTCCCTCACTTGTTCCCTATCTATCTATCTATCTATCTATCTATCTATCTATCTAAGCAAAATAAATCCAGGCATTTTCCAGGAAAATGGGCACTCTATACATGAAGCAGAGTCTATTGTTTCTGGGTCAGGTTTCAGGGAAGGAAGGCAGACCCAGTGCTACAAAGGCCCACATGGAAACATGCCAGGTAGAGCACTTCCCTGCCTTCCCCCAATCTCCACACAGCCAAAATTAATCACCTTGTGACTCACACACACTTCAATGTTTGCTTGAAATAAAGCCGTTGGGATACAGGGTTCAAATGGAAGAGAAATTCAGAGCATTTAGGAAGCAAAATTAAATGCACTAGAAATAAACTTTTAAGAAGAAATGTGCAAGACCTCCATGAGGAAAAAATTGAACACTCTGACAAACACAAATATAAACTTGAATAAATGGACATACCAAGATATCAGTGTCCTTAATATACATTTAATATAATCCCATAAAAAATGCCTTTAAGATTTTAAAGGGATCTAGAGAAGCTCATTCTAAAGTTTATATTGGGGGTGCCTGGGTGGCTCAGTGGGTTAAAGCCTCTGCCTTCGGCTCAGGTCATGATCTCAGGGTCCTGGGATCGAACCCTGCATCAGGCTCTCTGCTCTGCAGGGAGCCTGCTTCCCCCTTTCTCTCTGCCTGCCTCTCTGCCTACTTGTGATCTCTCTCTCTCTGTCAAATAAATAAAATCTTTAAAAATAAATAAATAAATAAATAAATAAATAAAAATAAAGTTCATATTGATTATATGTTGGCTAATTGAACATAGAAAAGAAAAAAGCCAAAACAAAAATAATCTGGAAAACTCAGAGAAAAAAAATAAGAGGGATTATTAATATACAGTAAAATTTTATTAGAACAGAGCAGACCAACTGAACAGAATAGGAAATCCAGAAATAGACCTAGATGTATGTAGGAGTTTCGTAGATGATAAAGGCATTATTTCAAATCAGAAGGGAAAAGGTGTCCACCTTTCTTAAGAAAATAGTATTGAGACAACTGGTATTTATTTTTTTCCCCCAAATATGTTTATTTTATTTTTTCACTGTTACAAGATTTATTATTCATGCACCACACCCAGCGCTCCATGCAGTATGTGCCCTCCTCAATACCCACCACCAGGCTCGCCCAACCCCCCACCCCCACCCCTCCTAAACCCTCAGTTTGTTGCTCAGAGTTCACAGTCTCTCATGGTTCATCTCCCCCTCTGATTTCCCTCCATTCACCATTCCCTTCCTTCTCACAATGCCCTCCATGTTTTTCTTTATGCTCAGCACATAAGTGAGACCATAAGGTAATTGGCTCTTCCTGCTTGACTTATTTC
>CM053621.1:19042210-19058283 GCA_028646535.1 Procyon lotor
GGAACATGGAATGCTTTTCCACCATTCTGCGTCTTCTTTGATTTCTTTCATGAGCATTCTGTAGTTCCTCGAATACAGATCCTTTACCTCTTTGGTTAGGTTTATTCCCAGGTATCTTATGGTTCTTGGTGCTATAGTAAATGGAATTGATTCTCTAATTTCCCTTTCCATATTTTTATTGTTAGTGTATAGGAAAGCAACTGATTTCTGTGCATTGATTTTATATCCTTCCACATGACTGAATTGCTCTATGAGTTCTAGTAGTTTGGGGTGGAGTCTTTTGGGTGTTCCATATAAAGTAACACGTCGTCTGCGAAGAGAGAGAGTTTGACCTCCTCATTGCCAATTTGAATACATTTATTTCTTTTTGTTGTCTGATTGCTGTCTCTAGTACTTCTAGCACTATGTTGAACAAGAGTTGCACACACTCTTATCTCCTTTCTGTCCCCTTGCCTCACATGGCCAATTTCCTAATCACTTTTCCAACCCACTTTCTTCCTTTCATTCCCACTGCTCCAGTTTAGGTTTTCACCATCCCCTGACAAGCATCTAGCCTCCAGTCTCTCCAACATCTCTTCTCTCTTCCACACTCCTACCACGATGATGTTGAAGGCTAACAAAACTATTCACATCTCTCAAAGGCTTCCCATCATTTAGAACAAAAATTGAGACCAGACCCTTAACAAGGTAGAGGCCTATCTCTGACCAATTTCGATCCTTGCTATTCTTTTCCTGACAGTATATCCTGGCAGTATCAGCCTCCTGCTCATCATACTGTCTCTCACCCCTCAGCACCCTTGCACATGCTCTCCTTTCTGCCTCAAATGTCCTTCCCAAATAGCACGTCCCTCTCGTCTCAAGCTATATAGCCCCTGGTCAAGGGCTATGTGTTGATCAAGTTTCCTCTCTCCACTAAATTATGCATTCCTCTCTCAAGGTTCCCATTACCTACTATTGTTTTATACTTCTTTCTTTACTCGCCTGTCCCTACTAGACTGTGGGCTTTTTGAGAGCAGGAGATTTCATCTTTTTGCCCAGCACAGAGTGTAAGAAGTGTTCTATACCTATTTGCTAAGAAAGAAATGAGTGTTGGACAAACTAATGTATGGGAGAATTCTTATTTTCTCAGTCTTCCCTCACCAGTCCTTAAGATGTTTCAATGGTTAAAGACAGTGTAATACCCATATTTTGGCCCTGAAATTGTCTGTGTCAGTGATCTATTGTTTTCTGTGTCTCTTAATTTCCTAATACATTCCCAGTACTCCCTCTATTTGAGAAGACGCCATCAAGCAGCCTGCTCATGGCCCATTTAACTCCTTTATAACTGTCACACCCAAATATGTGCCAACGCTAGACTTCTCTCCATCTCGTAGATATTGATAAATAACAGCTAAAATCAAATTGGGCAAAAAAATCTACAGTAGTTTATCTTTAAAGCAGCTGTGGGGGTAGAATGTTTAAGTCTCATCATTTAGCAGTGTCTGATTTTTCGGTGTTTGATGTATGAATGAGGTTCCTCCGATTTAGAAGATCTTGTCCAAGCCTGGGAGCTCAGTGGAAGAGGAGGAAACCGAACGGAATGTTAAATGAAAGGCCAGAATCCTCCACGCTCCAGTAGCGGAGCGGTGAAGGGACAGACCCAAGCGGTCAAGGGACAGATACAAGTCTCCCATTTACCCAGGTCCGCAGTTCCCTTTAAGGGGAGTGGGCGGAGCCATGGACACACGGCCAATGAGAGGAGCCGTCTTGCGAGGACGTGACGTCATCACGCTCCGACCGATGCTACAGCGGGCCGGTCCTAGGACACGCGGGGAAAACTGAGTCGGTTGGTGAGCGCTGCTCGCATCCTGCAGTTGCAGGCGGTGAATTCGGAGGAGTGGGACGCTGAGCGGTGAGAGCCTGGAGGCGAGGCGAGTGGCCTGATCCCGGGGTAGAGCGGGGCAGGAGGGTCAGTCACCCCAGTCTACCCCAGGTCTGGCCGGATGGACTCAGCATTGACTGATTAAGAAAGTCCCAAGTGAAGGTGTCCTCCGTTGGGGAGGACGCCCCGGCGGTTCCGCCTAGGCCTTGCGCGCGGGAGTAGCGGGGCAGGAACTTTCAGGCACGCCCAGCGAAAGGAAAAATCGGGGACGCCAGTAAAGACCCACATTTATTAGCGCTATTGAACGTCTTCTAGGTTAAACCCTCAAAGCACTCCTGTGAGTAGACTGTGTTCTTACTCCTGTTTTGCACACGGGGAAATTGAGGCTTAGATTTAAATGACAGCTTTGTAAACAGTAGGAAGGTGATAGGTTGGGTTAAGGGAATAGTGAAACGTGTAAGTATGGTGATTTCAGAAGGCCAACAAAAGGTGTTTCTGAACTTCAGCAGTTCTAGTAACAAAATTCATTTTGTGAGTCATAACAGCCTGCATATTAAACTTTGAAATTTGTTTTGCAGGCGACCAAAGCCACATAATGTCAATAGTTCGTTCATCCGTCCATGCCAAATGGATCGTGGGGAAGGTGATTGGAACAGCAATGCAAAAAACAGCTAAAGTGAGAGTGACCAGGCTTGTCTTGGATCCCTATTTATTAAAGGTGAGGGATGTCCCTTTTTCAGAAGGCATTGATAAATCACAGCATGTTGTGAGTTCTGAGCAGAGAAACAGTCAGTACAGAAGTAGTGAGCATCTGCTCTGAACCAAACACTGTGCTGATCTGTGGGTATAACAAAGTGAATTGATCATGGTTCATTTTCAAATCCTGGGGACACATAGAGTTAATTTCAACTCAGTCTGTTAACTGTTGTTGTCATTCTATATGCAAAGTACTGGGAGCAGAGAGCAGGAAGCCTATTTCTTCCCACATGGCTGAAGGAGAGCATTCTCATCCTCAGTTAAGAGACATTTGGGCTGAATCTCAGAAAGACTTTTATCCAAAGGACAAGGTTTGGGGGAGTCATTCTGGCCATGATGAGTGGTTTATGGAAGTTCTTTTAGCCATTAAAGGGCATGACATTGGGGTGCCTGGGTTAAAGCCTCTGCCTTTGGCTCAGGTCATGATCTCAGGGTCCTGGGATCAAGCCCCACATTGGGCTCTCTGCTTAGCGGGGAGCCTGCTTCCCCCTCTCTCTCTGCCTGCCTCTCTGTGTACTTGTGATCTCTCTCACTCTGTCAAATAAATAAATAAAATCTTAAAAAAAAAAAATAAAGGGCATGACATTGTGCAGGAAAACAAGCGGTTTGGCAAGATCAAGCCCAGAGCTTGACCCTAAGTAGGCACTGACTGTTGTTGAGTGAATGGAAGAACACTGGGAGCTGGACAGAGGTCTTGGATATGGTATTTTTGGATTTCATCCTATAGGCAAAGGAAAGCAAACTTGGAGACATAGTATGAGGACTGGAGGTAAAGAAATGGGTAAGAAGACTATTACGAAAGTCTAGAATTGGATATAAGGACCTGAACAGTCCTTGGAGTAATGGGAATGGAGTGGGAAAAGTAGATTTCAGAAAGAAGAGTCTTTGATCTGTTAGATGTGCAAGGAAGAAAGAGGAAAGTGCCACGGATGGCTCTGTATTCAAGGCTGGGCATACAGGTAGGTAGAAATGCTCTTTGCTATCTAGGATGAAAAACACAGAAGCAAAGATGACAGGGTTTTTTGGGTTTTTTTTAAAGATTTTATTTGAGAGGGAGAGAGAGCCCAAGAAGGGAGAGGGGCAGAGGGAGAAGCAGGGAGCCCGATGCAGGACTCAGTCCCAGAAATCTGGGATCATGACCTGAGCCAAAAGCAGACACTTAACCAACTGAGCCACCCAAGCACCTCAGAAGTGATAGAGTTAAGGGAAGGGGGGGCACCAAGTGGGTTAAGGAGCAAGATAAAGTGGTCTTTTATTAACAACAATAACACACACTCCTAAAGTCCTGAAGAGTGGCGGCAGCATGATAATTGTCCTGAGGGTCAGAATACCTTAGCTTGAATATTCACTGTTGTTTACTAGCTGTGCCCATTGCCTTACTCCAGAGCCTGTTTTCTCACATGTAGAATGAGAATATCTTCTGTAGCAAGGTTGTTTATGACTATCTGTGGCTGTTTGCAATACTTTGAGCCACATGTGGAGCTAAGTGTTTTTTGTACATTATAACATTTGATTCTCAACTTTAGAGATGCAGATATTGGAGCTTCATTTTTTGTTGGGGAAAAAAAAAAAACTAAGCTTGGAATGATTAAGTGACTTTCCCAAATCACACAGCTAGTAGTGAAAATAGCATGTTTATAAGCTGGAGAGGAGGCTCCACTAGGAAGAAAGAGTTTAAGGGTAAAGAATGATGACGATTGATAGACAAGGATACTGAAGGTTATAGGCTGGAGAGCTCAGAGGCATGATCCACTCTAGAATTTAGTTGTTTTCCAGAAATTAAGCAGCTAATTTTGTATTAGAAGCCTCTTTAAGTGTATTTTTTTCCCCCAAGTCCCAGCTTGTTTTCTGTGCATTACTTTTTCATATTATATACTGTATTGTCAGATCACAGACGGGAACTACTGTTTTGTTCTCCCTTCTTTCAACAGTATTTTAATAAGCGAAAAACCTACTTTGCTCACGATGCTCTTCAGCAGTGCACAGTTGGGGATATTGTGCTTCTCAAAGCTCTACCTGTTCCACGAACAAAGCACGTGAAACATGAACTGGCCGAGATCATTTTCAAAGTTGGACAAATCATAGATCCAGTGACGGGAAAACCCTGTGCAGGAACTACCTACCTGGAAAGCCCAGTCAGCTTAGAAACCACCTGCCAAACCAAAAATCTGGAAGAACTCAATAGCTCTTCAGCACAGTGAAGGAGGATTAGAAGAAGGAGCCAAAGGGAAAGATTTATAAGTTTGCTTTATGGAAAAAGAAATTTTTCTAAGTTTCATTACAAACTGCCTAATTTCTCTCCCGGTATTTATGGAATAGCTAAAAGTAAATGAAGTAAAAGGCCTTGTTAAAATTTTTCATAAAAGTTTATGGTCATGTTTTAAATTTCCTGTACTTTAAATTTCCTATACATACTTTCCTCTTAGAGTAAGTGTGCCTAACAGTCCTCTGCATGGTTTTATAAGCTCACTGTTTTAGAAGGTGTATTTTTTTTCATTCAAAGGAATCTTGAATTTATCTTAGAATCTTTATTTGGGGAGAAAAAAATCTTTTGATAAAAAACAGATAAGACTGCATTAAATGAATATTTATTTTTGGTGGCATATATTTGAAATTAATTTAAAATTTTTCTCTGATTTAACTAGTTACAAATGGAAATAATTAACAGTCTGGGGTGAGACTTTATCAGATTAAAGTCTGTATTATGAATGTTGACACAAAGAAAATAAAACTTGAAAATTCTGTCACTTTTATTTTATCCTATACTCTAGCATAGATTAAATAGTCCTGAGTTCCTAAAATCTGATACACTGATGAAGTTTTAGTGTCTCTCACTGTGCATTTGAGTTGGAGGGTTTCAATTTTGTTGCTGCTTACTAATAAACTATGAACCTAGATTTTGAACTGAAGAAACATTGAGTTGTATATTTCAGTTTTCTGGCTCCTAGAAAGAGACTTGGAGCATATTTCAATCTCAACTAATATGTGTATTTTACAAGCACAGGGTTTCAGCAGTAACCACAAGGCACTGTCCATGCACTCAAGGCTCAAAATCTAGTAAGTGAGGTATGCACAGGGTTTTTTGTAGCAAAGAAAAGCACATGGGCAGGGTAGAAATTAGAAAGTAGAGTAACTTCTCGGAAGAGACTAGATAGTGCTAGAGAACTAAATCTTAAAGGAACAGTCTCCAGGGTGAGATGAGGATTGTGGAAAGGGCATTCCAGGCAGAGGGAAGTGTAAAATCCTGAAAGTATTAGAGAAAGGAGCATAACCAGGAGCTTCTGTAAGCTGATGAGGACTACTGGGACATTTTGAACATGAGTGGAGCTCAGGTAAGGAAATAGGCGGAGGGCAACCCTGTCGGAATCCCTCTCACTCCTGAGAGTTTTTTCTGTATACTTGCTTAATAAACTTCTATTGCTTAAAAAAAAGAAAAAGAAATAGGCAGAAATTACACTTAGGTGGTTGTGGGTTATTTGATATTTTTAAAGAAAATGATATAATTACATTCACACTCCAGAAAAGTAGTATCATCAGTGTCGAGAAGGGGACTGGAAGGGGAAAGATTAGAAGGAAGGAGACAGACTTATTCAAAGACTGATCCTAAGACCTAAACTGAACTGGATAAGGAAAGATGAAAAGAGGTTGAATAGATGATGTTCCAACAAGCAAAATGGTGTCTAGGTCTCCCACAGGTGAAGCTATATGGAACCCGTTAGGCTGGAAGAAACAGGACACCTGTACAAGCCATTTCAAAAACCTCAAATATTTAAAATGTTTACATATACTCTATTGTTTTTTATCTTAAGATATTTTTCCTAATAATCTTGGTGTAAAAATTATTCTCCAAGAATATGCCCAATATTTCTTCTATGGCATTGAGTAACCTAAGCCATACACCTGTGAAGAGTACCTCGCCCAGTAAGAAGCACTGGGTTAATGGAACTCCGGAGCAAGAAGACAGTGGAGGGAAAAAATGCAGAATAAGTGGCCTAACACTAAATAGCATGAAAGCAAGGTCAATCCAAGAAATACCAAGTTTACATCTCAGGAAAATACATTTGAAAGCATTTGTCTCTTGAAAAATAGATGAGAAGTTGGGAGAATATGTGAGAAAGTCACAAGGGCACACTGACATCACTGGCTTGAAGAGGCTTGCCTCCTGCAGGGGACGATTGAGACATGTCCTTTCTGCCCTGGGGAAAGCTCACTTTAGCCTCCCTTTTGGGTGTCTCCAGTTTCTTACAGATTCACTAAGCATAAGCCAGTTGAGATCAAGAGCCTGCTCAGCCACACAGCCTCTGGCCTCCTGTCCTGCACCCCTTGGTCTTCTTGCCACTGTCCAAGAGACATGTATCTCTCTGGTCTGGAGCAAATGCTTATTACCACTCCTCCATCCACAAGACCCTTTTTGTCCTTTCAGGTGGCTCCTTGACATACTAACATGTTCAAATATTCCCCCAGTCAGAAAACTGCACCCCTTAAGCTCCAATGCTTCCTTTGCCTCCAAGAAGCCGAGTTCCATCTCCCCCTCCCCCATGCCCCTCTTATTCAGAGACCTGCCTAGGTAACAGAGACTTCCCAGCCACCCAGTCCAGAGTCCAGAGGGCGTTTTCCTCTTGGCCTCTGCAGTCTCTCGCACGGTCCTTCAAATGCTGCCCTTGCTGGGTGGGGCCTCTATTCTTCCCTGTTCCTCACCCTTCTCTCACTGTCGAACTCCCTTTTTGTCTACCTTGTCTTGATTGCAGTTTTCAAGATTACACGTGTGACTCTTTTATCTTACTCAGGATACATTTTCCCTAAACAGTTGCCATCCTGACCCCACGCCTTTAAGTTGTTTCCTTGGCCAGAGATGCCCTCCCTTCCACTAGTCAACTCCTCTTTCCTTGGGACCGCGCTGCTGTGCCAGCAACTCGGGCTCTATCCTCTGCTTCAGCCACCACCATTTACTTGATCTGCCGTCTGTACCCCCTTCTCGTCTTGTGAACCTCTTCATTTCAACACTTGATACGCTCAGCCAATCATCCTTTCACATCCCGCCCCACGAGATTGGAACAGCTTGACAGTGGAGACGCAACCCGCGCCCGCCATTATTGAACAGGAACAAGGTAGTCCCAAGACTACGAGATAACTTGAGTAGTTTTCATCCAGAATGTTTTTATGAAAGCGTTGTTTGGGGTCTGTTTTTGGTTTGACATGGTACAAAGTTCAGAAGGTATTGCGGGAGAAGCCTGGATTTAACACAGTGTTGCTCTTTTCTTGTACATTAAAGCCTTACCCACGTTCCTCTCGTGCACACTGTCGGGAACACCCGGCTCTTTCCGCTGGGGAATTATTGTCTCCCGGTGTAGTCCTCTCAGGCAGGCGCTCCTTCCTCAGAGGGGCGGGGCCTCCCTGCGCGGGGACTTTGAGCCCGGCTTCCGCTGGCGGCCGCGCCCAGCACTGCAGCGGTCGCGCGCTCCGCCCCGCCTCCGCCCCGCCTCCGCCCCGCCCCAGCCCCGCCCCAGCCCCGCCCCAGCCTCGGCGGGCCGGGCCGGGGGAGGGGTCGCGGCGGCGGCGGCGGCGGCGGCGTCAGCTGCGGCCCAGGTGGTGGGAGCCCCAGCGCCAGAGCAAGATGGCGGCGCGAGTACTGCACGCCCGCGGAGCGGCCTCGGCCAGCGGTCTCCTGCGGCGGGCCGCCCCTTGCAGCCTCCAGCCCGCGCTCCGGTGAGCAGCGCCGCCCTTTCCGGGAGCGGCCGGGGAGTGGCCGCCGCGGGGCGGAGGGCGCGGGGTCCCCCGGCCCGCCCCGGCAGCGCTCCCTCGGACCCGGCCGCCGGGGCTGCGGGGCTGCGGGGCGGCCGGGCCGGGGCGGGCGGGAGTCTCGGCAGAATCGGAGAGCTGTCCCGGCGTGCCAGGCTCAAGGTCACGACGGGGACGGCGCTCGGTGTCCAGGCCACGTCCACGCGCCGTGCGGGCCCGGCCTGCGGGACCTTGACCCGGCGCGACCCGAGCGGAGGCCGAGGGCGCGCGCCGCGGTGGCCCCAGGCCCTGGCCTCGCCTGCGGCTGCTCGCGAGCGCGGAGAAGGCTGTGCGTCTGCGCAGAGGCCCCGGGGTCTGCATCTGCCAAATGGCAGTGGGGCTACTACTCACCTCTGAGGCGGTGAGAAAGGAGTAAAATAACTCGTCATCAGGGGTGAGCCTTCAGGGACGCGCGGCGGGTAGTGGGGACGTCTCAGCACCACGAACAGGCTGGCTTGCATGGAAAAGTAGGTATCCCATCAAAAAGGATTTACAAGTTACCAGCACGAAGTAGGCGCTGGGTTCAAGTTTAAACTTTTTGTAAATGCATTGGATTAGATAGATAGATACTCTCTTTTCTGAATTTGTCCCTCTGACATATCCGTGTCCTGTTTTCCATGTTCAAAAACCAGGCTCATACTGACAGACACATAGATTTGCTTTCTTACATTGGATAATTTAAACGTTATCTGTTTGTGGTAAAATAATGAGCCTCTAGAAAATTCAGTTGCCACTTAATTAAAAGAGTAAAGGGACTGCCTGTTTGTTAAACTTACTATGGGCCAGAGAGTTTATTTAATCTAATCCTAGAAGCAGTCTTAAGTAACAGGATCTGCATTTTACGAATGAGATGGAACCTCAAAGGGAGTGAGACCTCTAGCTAGAAAAGGCGTTTGAACTCGAGTTTATCAGGCTTCAGGCCCAGCACCTTTCCTAGGACTGATCCCCAACTTGTATTTCCAAATTTGATGTTTATGTTTCCAAGTCGATTAACAAATCAACCTCCTTTTATTTTTATTCTGTTATTGAGCATCTGCTGTGTCTTGGTTTTTTTCCACACAGGTGATAAGAAATTGTGAAATTCATATTTTCTTCTTTCCATAAAAGTGCTCAAAGCTAGTAAACTGGAAATTTGGACCTGGGTCTGCCCAGTACTCCCACTCCCTGCTGGAATCAAATGCTCCTGAAACTGTAGCCCAACCTGTTGACTGTTGGATTACTCTCTCAGGCCCCCTGTATCTTTTGACTTCCTTAACTTTAGGAGTTCTTTGGGACTCAGTCTAGACCCAATTAATTCACTAATTCTACAGATATTGAATGTATACGATGTCTTTGAAACCTTGTGGAACTCAACCTAATAGCTGTGGTCACTATCCCCAGGAAGCCATGGCAGAGGTAAAAACCCATATAGACTTAAAGATTGAGGTAGATAGTATGAGAGAAGATCAGGGAACCTACCCCATGAGATCATGGAAGGCCTCTCCAAGAAGGTGCCGTTAAGCTGAGACCTGAAGGGTCAGCGTGCAGGAAAGCCCTGACTGGGAAGGAGTAAGGCATACCAGGAACTCCAAAAAAGCCTAGGAAGATGGAACATAAGAATGAAAGGAAGACAGGCCAGAAGACAGGTGGCAAGGAGCAGGCGCCCCATAATTCCAGGCCTTGCAAGCCATTTTAGAGAGTTTGGGTTTTATACGGAGAGCCATGGAAGACAACAAAAGGTATACATTCTAGTGTGACATGATCTGATCTATGTTTTTAACAGACCAGTCTGATTTTGGAAGGAGACAGAAGCAAGGGTAGTGGCCAATTGGGCACATGCTGGTGCCATTTACTGAAAGTCACTTGTTCCATAGGCATATGAGTGCCTACCGTGTGCTAGGCACTGTTGGGAAATATCAGTGAATAAAGTCGTTGCCATCTGGGAGCTTGCTCCTAATTCGGAGAAGGAAGAACAGGTACAGGGTGGGGAGGGGGAAATCCAGAGCACTTTTGAACATGGTAAAGTTTGAGATGGTTGTGAGCTATTCAAATGGAAAGGTATTTGGCCTGTTTAATCTATTTGACTCCTCAAAGGAGATATCTGGACTATAGGTTACATTTGGGAGTTGTCAGTATATAGAAATGCTAAATGTTGATAGATCCATGGGTTTCATTATATTGTTTTCCATTTAATTGAAATTTTTCTTAATAAAATATTTTTTAAAACCATGGGAATGGATGAGATTGCTTGAAGAGTGTGATTAGAGAAGGGGCTGAAAAACAGGCCCTAAGGTGTGTCAACATTGACAGGCTAGCCAAATTATGGAAAGAGCCCAGATGTCCATCAACTGATGAATAGATAAAGATGTGTGTACACACACACACAATGTGGAATATTACTTAGGCAACCAAAAGAATGAAATCTTGCCAATAAAATCTTTGCAACAACATGGATAGAGCTAGAGGGTATTATGCTAAGCACAATAAGTCAATCGGAGAAAGACAAATACATGATTTCACTCATGTGGAATTTAAGACAAAACAGATGAACATAGGGGAAGGGAAGGAAAAATAAAATGACATTAAAACAGGCAAAAAACCATAAGAGAATCAAATATGGAGAATAAGTAGGGCTGGGAGGTGCGCTAGATGGGTGATGAAAATTAAGGAGGGCACTTGTTGGGATGAGCACTGGGTATTATATGTAAGTAATGAATCAATAAATTATATTCCTGAAACCAGTGCTATACTGTATGATAACTAACTTGAATTTAAATCAAAAAAGAAAAAACAAACACCATTTACAGGCTAGATGTAGGAAGAGGAGAAAACAAGGGAGACTGGAAAGGGGCAGCCAGTCAGGTCACTGTTTGTGGCAGTGCCCTAGGGGAGGTATTTCAAAGAGGTGGTGGGCAACTGTGCCACATGCTGCTAAAAAGGTGAGATGACAGAAAATTGGATTTGCCAACAGGAGTCTGAGTGACCTTGTGAGAGGGATTTCAGAGGGGAAGGAGGAAACCTTCCCAGGAGACTAATTTGCCAGCACCTCTTAGCTCTGCTCAGTGCCTGGAGTTCCAGTGGCTTAGCAGACATTGCACTAATGTCTTACTGGTGCTTGAGATGCTTTTGTACCCAGAATTTAACTCATCTTCCTACAGAACCTGCTTGTTCCTCCTGGGTTCTCTCTCCAGTAATAGTACATCTTCCATTTCATGGCCCCAAGCCCACCACCTCCTGCTCTCCCAGCTAGCCAGCAAGCTGCCAGATATATCAGTTCTACCTCCAGCATGGCTTGACTCTACTCTCTCACCATTCCCCTACCTTAACTCTTGGTAACACTTGTCTGGAGTCCTATGAAGAGTAAGGACTTGAACCTGTTGTTGAAGGGGACAACTGAAGAATTTTGTTCTGTTGGAAAGATCTCCATGAACTTGGACTGGATGCTAATCCCTTTTCTTTCCCATCCCACCCCACCCTACCCTTGCCAAGAAAAACTATAAAAGACATTCTGGGACAATTGGGGACAGTTTTGTTTTTGTTTTTGTTTCTTAAGATTATTAGACCGAGAGAGAGAGAGCGCGCGCACAAGCAGGGGGAGCAGCAGGCAGAGGGAGAGAGAAAAGCAGGCTCCATGCTGAGCAGAGCGCCTGACATGGGTCTTGATCCCAGTGCCCAGGGATCATGACCTGAACTGAAGGCAGACATGTAACCAAAAACCCGGGCACCCTTGGGGACAGTTTAATATATGAAATGGATATTAGATAGAATTAATTCTTTTCCTCAGATGTGAAAATGATACCATAGAAGTGCATGCTCAAGTATTTAGGGATAAATTATCATGTCTATACTCTGCTTTTAACATGGTTTAGTAAAAATAAAATATATAGAGAAAGATTTAAAATGATAGAAGGTTCATCATTTTTTCAACTTCATGCAGGGTATCTTCATTATAGTGTTCCTTCATCTCTGCAGTTTGTTTGTTTTTTAAGATTTTATTTATTTGAGAGAGAGAGAGCATGAGCACACACAAGAATTGGGGATGGCAGAGGTAAAAGCAGACTCCCTGCTGAGCAGGGAGCCTGATGTAGGTCTTGATCCCAAAACTCTGGGATCATGATCTAAGCCAAAGGCAGATGCTTAACCAGCTGAGCCACCCAGGCATCCCTTTCTGTAGTTTTTTAAAATGAAAAGTTAGGGGCTAGTTCTCTGTAGCAGCAGTGTGGAAGACTGGTTTATTGGGGTGGCAGAGGGTTTGGTGGCGAGGAGGGGAGTCACATAGTGACTACTCTCACACAAGACTTCTGTGGGTGGGGCCCTTCAGCCTCCTCTCTCCCGCTCATCTCCACCTGTATTCACATGCTCCTGGCTTTGACAGGTATAGTTCTGCTTCCTCTCCTGGGCATCTGCCTGGCAAGTGTTCCTCATCTTTCAAGTCTCCAGTTCAGCAAGTGCTTCTTCAGAGAATTGGTTCACATCTCCCCTCAGGCCACTTAGACTCCATTTCCTCTGACCCACCGCTTTCACAAGCACTACCTTATGTGTCCATCAGGGAGCTTATCTTACGTTGGGCTTCGATCATGGTTGTCCATCTGCTGCCACCAGCAAACAGCTCTGTGACGTCAGGGCCGGGTGTATTCATTTTTATAGCCTCAGTGGGGCCCAGCACTTGGCACATGCCGTGCATAGTCTGTAGATACTTGGCGCGCAAATGAATCCAGTCCGTTTTACCATTGCTGCCTCATCCTGTGGTCTCAGTGTTAAATGTATTTCCCTTCTGTGGTTTGCTCCAACTAAACCACAACACTGTCTAGACACCTAGTCTTCCTGCTTTTCACCTTAGGAATATCTTTTGAAGGTATTCCTTCCCTTTCATTCCTACTGCCATAATTGTAACCCAGGACTTTCGGTCCATCCAGTGAGCACCGAATTCCTCCTGTGTGGCTGGTACTGGTGGGCATGGCAGCCAGCAAAAAGCCCAGGAACCATGCTCTTTTTTGCAGTCCACCTACCACACCACTGCCAGACTGTTTTTCACAAACTTGATAGCATTGCACTGTGTACAGGATAAAATCCAGCAATGGGCATGGTGTGCAAGAGCCTAACCCCCCTGTCCCCTTTGCCTTTCCCATTCTTTCTCTCTCTGTCCTCTCACACCCTGTTCTCCTGCCTTACTGAATCTCTGCTGTTCCAGAAATATGCCATACAGCTTCATGATTCCGTGCGCCTGGACTTGTTCCTTTTGGCTCGAATTATGACCTGCCTTGTCCATCAGTCTGTGTTGTCTTCCAAGACAGAGCCAGAATGTCTCTGCTGGAGTTCCTCGCCTCACAAGCCAAGCCAACAGTTCATTCCCTTGAACTCACACAGTGCACATGCATGTGTGTGTAAGTCTATAGTATCTGAGACCACTCTGGGTGTTTACTGTGTTTTTCCTATGAGACTGCATAGGTCAAGCATCTGGTTCATCTTTATATCCATAGAGCCTGGCACATAGTGCTTGTTTTTGTTTTTGTTTTTGTTTTTGTTTTTAAGATTTATTTATTTATTTTAGCATGCACTGGGGGAGGGAGAGAGAGTCTCAGGCTGACTCTGCACTGAGTGGAGCCGAATTCGAGGCTCAATCTCACCTGAGATCATGACCTGAGCCAAAACCAGGAGTTGGGCACTTAACCACCTGCCCCACCATGGCACATAATGCTTATTCTATTTAAAGTTTAATATTCTGTGGGGCGCCTGGCTGGCTCAGTTGGCAGGGCATACAACTCCTGATCTCTCCAGCCCCCGTGTTGGGTGTAGAGAGTACTTAAAAATAAAGTCTAATGTTTTGTAGAATGTTTTGCCCCCACCCCACCCTCTGTAAAGTGCCACACATGTATGATGTTATAAAGACTACTGATTGTGCTGTTTGTCATTCTCAAAAAAGAACCCAGCCCAGATCTTATCACCTTGACAGCTGTTGGCATAACTGCTCCCACTGTCTTCTGTGATTCAGCTTGGACAGCTAGATGGACTGGGCACATGAGTAAGCTTTGGTCACCTGACACTCAAAAGATTTCAGTGTTCGACTGTCAACTGGGGGTAATGCTGGACTGTCTTTCATTTGTCAGGACAATTGCTACTCAAGTCAACAAGCAAACACTGTTCGGGTTATTGTGTGTGTCCCATGATGTTGACTATTTTCTTAGGCTCATCTGTAGATTACAGAGTGTTTCCATATACTTTACCTCATTTTACCCATCTTAAAGTAAATCCCTTTAGTGTTAGTAAAACCTAGGAAAATGCTAAGGGTGGGGAGATGTATGTTTGGGAGGTGTCCCATATTAGAATATTTTGAACTTTATAGTTAGATCTGGGTTCATATTTTCATTTTGCCACATCTTAGCTCATGTCATTTAACCTCTCAGAGCCAAGCTTTAAAATAAGATAATACCTACTTTGCTAAGCTGTACTGGGGACTGAATGAGATGACATAGACAAGCTACCTAATTCAGTGCCTGATAGGAGGTAGGTACTTATTAATTTGTAATCCCCTTAAATTCTAAAAAGGAGGAAAAAATTTACTTTGGGATCTTTCCCCTTCCAAATTTAGTCTGCCAGTATGCCTGCGTGCCTGTCCTATAAAAGACTCTCTAAATGTGCACTTTTATAGCTAATTTAAGTATACTAATAATATATATATATATATATGTAAATTTTGTCAAATAGTCCAGAAGGCTATACAATGAAAAGAAAAAACTACTCACACCCCACGCCCAGTCACATTCCCTGGATATCACTACTATTAACAATTCACTCTGTGTATTTATGGTACAGTTCTGTACCTGCTTTTGCCACATAATTTATTTTCAGAAATACCAGCTTATCAGTGCATGTAGGTCTGTTTCATTCTTCTTAATGATTGTATTTTATTCTGATTTTGGATATTCAAATTTATTTGACCAGTCCCTGTTAATGGATATCTAAATTGCCTATACCAGGAAACAAGGTACTAATAAATGTTCTCAGTTTATAAAGTATTAAATGTCATAGAAATTAAATATCTGTATGTACACATGATGATGCATGTCTATGCATTTCTAGAATTAAAAATTGTTAGTAGTGGTTGCTTTGGTGAATATTTGTTATTTTAAATGAAATTCCCTAATGCTGATATTTTTAGAAACTTGCATTGTACCCCTTTCTTCATTATACATAATAGTTATTCCTAAGCTCTTTAAATTTATTTAACCACACCCTCAAGTTTGTTTTTTTTTTTTTTTTTAAAGATTTTATTTATTTGACAGCGAGAAACACAGCCAAAGAGGGGACACAAGCAGAGGGAATGGTAGCGGGAGAAGCAGGCTTCCCACGGAACAGGGAGCCCGATGCGGGGCTCAATCCCAAGACTCTGGGATCTGACCTGGGCCGAAGGCAGACGCTTAACGACTGAGCCACCCAGGTGCTCCCCCTCAAGTTTTTAAATACAGTTTCTTTTTTTTGTTTTTTTTTTTAAAGATTTTATTTATTTATTTGACAGAAAGATCACAGGTAGGTGGTGGGGGAAGCAGGCTCCCCGCTGAGCAGAGAGCCCCACGTGGGGCTCGATCCCAGGACCCTGGGATCATGACCTGAGCCGAAGGCAGAGGTTTAACCCACTGAGCCACCCAGGCACCCCTTAAATATAGTTTCTATCTAGTGAACTTAAAATCTAAAATAAAGA
>CM053621.1:19058383-19086527 GCA_028646535.1 Procyon lotor
TAAAATCTTTAGAAAAAATTACCAAGTTGTATAGCTGAAACTAATGTAACACACACACACAAGTAAAAAGCAGTCAGTACAGACATTATATATGGGTAAAGCTGTATCTCTTCTGTCTTAACTCTCTATATTGTATTCTATTCTGATTTTGGATATTCCAAATTTATTTGACCAGTCCCTGTTAATGGATATCTAAATATCCATTAAATATCCTGAGGGATACCATTAACACTTTGTTGATTCTAAGAAATTTTAACGTATAGTAAAAGCAATGTGCAAGAATTTCCAATGTGTTTTTCAAATGCCATTTAGAACTACATATTTTTGTCCTATGCACTTAAAAGAAAAATTACATGTACAGTGCTAGTATTAACTTATTATTTTACCTTTTTAGTATGAGTTTGCTGCTTTTTAATCTCTGAAGGATTGAAAAAGTACTTTTATATTTCTTGATCATTATGGAAAGCATTATTTGTGTATTTTATGTTTACATATTTGTAAACTTACATCATTCAGAAGTTTTTTAATATGGTTTTTAATTATTTGTTTTTATCTGGTTTTAAGCCAATATCCTATGAGTTGGTTTTTAAATCAAAAGAACATTTTTTAAAAAAGCTCATGGGGAGAAAATTGCTCTGTAATGTTTGTTAATTTTTTTAAGCAAAAAAGAAAAAGCCTAGTAATATAACATTTGAAGTTTAGAGTAGTAGTATTTCTAAAGCACCACACTTGAAAGAGAATAGGAATTTGTATTATTGTAATGTAAAATGCACAGGTTCATCTGATAAAGCAGTGGGGAATTTGCATCTCCTGAGAGTTTTTCTTGCCTCTTGTTTAAATTCCAAGTCCTCTTCCTTAATACCTGTGGTCACTCATTCTTTGTGGTATCTGTGGCCTTAAACAGGCCCAATAAGCAAATTGGAAATAGTCTGTAGAAAATCATTCAGTGTTTCCACAGAAAGCCCCCAGAAAAGGCTCACACTAGCCTGTCAGCATCCCAACCTTGCTTTGCAGCACTGGATAAGCTCCTGACTATTTATATCTGCCATTTGGAATCCCAGTATGTTATTGCTCCTAGCATGATCTAGCAAAGGGCAAAATCATTTTTGTGTATATGAAGTTAAAGATCAGAATTACAAATATGCTGTACTAGCCCTGGCCAGAGATGATGGGGAGGTTATAAAGGAGATTGTGCAAAAAAAATGGGCACAGACTCAAAAGGCTACATTCTGTATCCTTCCATAAACAAGACATTCTGGAAATAGCAAAACTGTAGGGACATAGAACAGATCAATGGTTGTTAGCAGTTGGAATTGGGGAGAAGGGTTGATTACAAAGGAGTGGGAGATACAGGATTCCAGCTATGGAATGAACAAGTCACTGGTATAACAGGTACAGCATAGGGAGTGTAATCAGTGATATTCTAGGACCATTGTGTGGTGACTGGTGGTAATATACTTGTGGTGAGCATAGCATAGCATACAGACTTACTGAATCACTGTGTTGTACACATGAACCTAATGGAACAAGGTGTATCAACTACACTTCAATTTTTAACAAGCAAAAAGGGGAATTTTAGGAAGTGAAGTGGTGGTTACAAAACCATGCCTTTGCCAAAACTTGTAGAACTGTATGCCAAAAAAAAGAACTTTCACTGTATGTAAATTTGAATTAAAATGAAGACAATAAAGGACACAGCTTGTCATTTGTTGTTATGTGAGATTAGGAAGAGGATGAGTCTCATCCATGTTGTAATTTTTTTTAATTAAAGTGTAGTTGACATACAATATTGTATAAGTTTCATGCATGACTTAGTGATTAAAAATTTATATACATTATGAAATGATCACCCGAAGTCTGGTTACCACACAAAATTATTACAATATTATTGATTGTATTCCCTATGCTGTATTTTATACCCCCTTACTTATTTTATAAATGGAAGTTTGTATCCCTTAATCCCCTTCACTGGTTTCACCATTCCCCCCCTCACCCACAACCACCAGTTTGTGCTCTGTATTTATGAGCATGTTTCTGTGCTCTTTGTTTGTTTTGTTTTTTAGATTCCACATAGAAGTGAAATTGTATGGTATTTGTCTGACATTTCACTTAGCATAATACCCTCTTGGTTCATCAGTGGTAAGATTACCACTAACAAGTGGTAAGATTTTATTTTTTTTTATGGGGACACCTGGGTGGCTCAATGGGTTTAAAGCCTCTGCCTTTGGCTCAAGTCATGATCTCAGGGTCCTGGGATCAAGTCCCACATTGGGCTCCCTGCTCATTGGGGAGCCTGCTTCTTCCTCTGCCTGCTGATCCCCCTGCTTGTGCTCACTCGCTCTCTCTGACAAATAAATCTTTTTTTTTTTAAATTTATTTTTTTAAAGATTTTTTTATTTGTTTGACAGAGATCACAAGTAGGCAGAGAGGGAGGCAGAGACAGAGGGGGAAGCAGGCTCCCCGCTGAGCAGACAACCCGATTTGGGGCCTTGATCCCAGGACCCTGAGATCATGACCTGAGCCGAAGGCAGAGGCTTAACTCACTGAGCTACCCAGGTGCCCCTAAAAAATTTATTTTTTATGACAATAATTTTTCCATGCACGTATGTGTGTTACAATATATACATATACATAGACCACCTCTCTTTATCCATTCATGTATCAGTGGACTTAGGACTTAGGTTGCTTCCATGTCTTGGGTGTTTTAAATAATGCTGCAGTGAACATAGGGATGCATATATCTTTTCTGAGCCAAAAGCAGACACTTAACTGACTGAGCCATTCAGGCACCCCAATATAATTTTTTTAAAGAAAGAATTTATTTCATTTTCCCCTGTATATTTTCACACGTATTTATTATGGTAGAGTACATATAACATAAAACTTGCCATTTTAATTATATTTAAGTGTACAGTTCAGTAGTCACATTAAGTAAATTCACACTGTTGTGCAATCATTACCACTATCCATTTGCAGAACTTTTTCATCTTCCCAAACTCTGTGCCAATTAAACAGTAACTCCCCATTCTCCTCTTGCCTCAACCTCTAGCAACCACTATACTACTTTCTTTCTCTATGAACTTGACTATTCTAGGTTACCATATATATTTTTTCTATATCAGAAATTGCTTTAGAGGAGAGAAAAACACATAGCAGAAATGGCAAAGATAAACATGAACTCTGTTTAAAGATGTTCAGCATCACTAATCATAAAGATGTTCAGCATAAGCATAATCAAAACCACAATGAGATTTCACCTTACACCTGTCAAATGGCTAGCATCAAAAAGATAAGAAATAACAAGTGTTATTTCTTGGAAGGACGTGGAGAAAAGAGAACCCTCATGCACTGGTGATAGGATAAATTGAGTCAGTCATTGTGGAAAACAATATGGAGGGTCCTCAAAAAATTAAAAATAGAAATACCAAGGGGAGTAGAAAGTACAAGGCTTGCTGTTATGGAATGAATAAGTCAAAAAGATGAAGGGTACAGCATAAGGAATATAGGGAAAAAGAAAAGAAATACCATACAATCTAGTAATTCCGCTACTGGGTATTTAACCAAAGAAAATGAAAAATACCAATTTAAAAAGATACATGCACCTATATGTTTATTGCAGCATTATTTACCATAACTAAGATATGGAAGCAACCCAAATGTTTATCAATAGATGAATGGATAAAGAAGATATGCTATGTAAAGATACACGTATATATACCTACATATACACAATGGAATATTATTCAGCCATAAAAAAGGAATGAGATCATGCAACAACATGGGTGGAACTGAAGGATATTGTGCTAAGTAAAATAAGTCAGTCAGAGAAAGACAAATACCATACAATTTCACTTATATTAAATTCACTTATAAAAAACAAAACAAATGAACAAAGAAACAAACTCTTAACTATAGAGAGCAAACTGGTGATTACCAGAGGGGAGGTAGGTAGAGGGAAGATGGGCAAAATAGGTGAAGGGGATTAAAAGACATAAACTTCCAGGGGTGCCTGAGTGGCTCAGTTGGTTAAGCATCCAGTTTGGGCTCAGGTCATGATCTCAGGGTAATGATGCCCCATGTCGGGCTCTGTACGCAGCACATCTTTCTCTCCCTCTGCCCCCTCCCCATATTCAGTCTCTCTCTCTCTCAAATAAATGAATAATATCTTTTAAAAAAGGCACAGACTTCCAGTTAGAAGATAAATAAGTCATGGGGATGAAAAGTACAACATGGGGAATATAGTCAGTAATACTGTAGTAATGCTGAATATTGACAGATGGTAACTAACTGTACTTATATAGCTTAATGTGTAGAATCGTTGAATCAATATGTTATATTCCTGAAACTAATACAACATTGTACGCCAACTATACTTATACCTTTATTTTTTTTTAAATTTTATTCTCTTTCGTGAACCACAAGTTACATCTTTTACACTTTGCTATTTAGATTGCATGCTATCATAATGGAGACTGGACACTTTGTGATACCCCAGATTCTGTAACAGTGCCTAGAATAGGTGCTCAAGGCATGTTTGCTGAATGGATTGACATTATGAAAACGGTGTGCTGTGTGACACTACTTAAAGATGCTGAAATCTTCATACCGCTAATGAGACTTACATTTTTATATTTGTTATTCCATAGCAGATTGACGTCCTCCAATAATAGACCTCGAGAAGACAGCTGGTTAAAATCCTTATTTGTCCGGAAAGTTGATCCAAGAAAAGATGCTCACTCTAATCTCCTAGCCAAAAAAGAAACAAGCAGTCTATACAAATTGCAGTGTGAGTGATAGGTTTGCTATCTTCATAGTTGACTTTTTTCTCTTTGTTCATAAGTTTATCGTTGAATTTTCTTTTGTTTCAGTTCACAATGTTAAACCGGAATGCCTAGAAGCATACAACAAAATTTGGTGTGTATACCAAACTATCCTTTACTTGGGGAAAATTAACAATTTGAATATTTGTTGGTTCAGCTAACACTTGATAGCAGAGTGAGATCTTTGATCCCTCTTCTTGAAGCTGAATGTTCAGAGGCTCTTGAGTTGAGCTCCGTGTGGGATTGCCAAGGGCATTTTGATTTTAAGGACTCATCACATGAGTCCTTACTTAACTCATCACGTAACATCACGGCTAACTCATCACATAAGCTCTCAGACATTAGAATGTTCTAGACTCTTAAGGTTGGAAGAAACCAACGCCGTCTAGTCTACTCACCCATGCTTGAGTCCTTTCTGCAGACCTTCCTGACTGGTGTGTTTTAAGTAAATTCATACATTCCATCTCTGAATAACTTTGAGTGTTAGCAATTAGAATTCACATGCCAATGATCTCCACTATTTCTAGTTTTACTCCTAAGTAAAGCTGCCACATGGAAGTCTGTATGTATTTGAATATAGCCACCATTTCTTCTCAAATCTTCATTCACCAGGATTCAAGTCCCTTTGGCAGATTCTCATATGATAATGAGATCCATATGCTTTTACAGAATTTGTAAACTTTAAGACCAAAGAGAAAATTAAGTGCATTCGTTGTTAATTAAGCTAACAAATTGTATTTTAATGATTATGAGTAAACATCATCAAAAAGCATTTTTTACCTTTCACATCTGCTACTTTCATAAGAAAGCAAATGTTTTTGTCACCAGAATCAGCATAATTTTCAGATGCAAAAATCTTTTGTTGTTTTATTTGAGGAGGTGATTCACGAAATAAACCATTAGCATAGAGTTTCTTAATTACCTCAGCACAATTTTCTTTATTAAAAAAATGTCCTAAAACAAAGCAGATGCTTATTTCTAAATCTTTTCTCATAAAATGAAATTTCTTGTCTATGCTAGTGTTTCCTTTCCTGTTTGTATCACTTCATCTCCTGTCTCAGATTTTCATTTCCTTTCTGTTCATATTTCCATTTGGATGTCTTCCTCTCCCTTCAAACTCAACATGTAGAATCACATGGCGCTTCCTACTTCCCACATGTGTCACTCACCATGGTTTTAAGTAACCCTTTCCTTGGTTCTTTGCGGTAGGTTGCTAAGAGCTATGCATTCTTCATTCGACATGCATTTTGGTTCTATTTCATTTCCTTCTCCATCTCCCTCTCCCAGCCTGTTGAGCCCCATTTCTAAGTAACCTCCTTGCTGACTGCCTTCCTGGCCTCAAGGCTGTGCCTGTACCTTACCCCACACCCAATCCATTACTTAGAAGTTTGTCAAACTGATCTCCTAAGTTCTGCTTTCTCCTTCATCAAGTTTTGTTTTGTTTTTTTTTCTCTGAAATTCTGCAAGCTGTCTGTTTCCAGTACATAAAGACTCCTGCCTGGTTTTTAGGGGCCCCAGTGATGAGGCTCTGCTCAACCCAGCCAGTTATGGGTACAAGTCCTACCTGCCTTATAGCCTTCATTCATGTACGGAAGGCCAGGGCTTCCAAGAGCAGCTTTGGAGTCCCCAACAAAGAAGATATGGCTTCGTATTGGCGAAAACCTAGGCCTCATTGTCCCCACATGGGTCTTCTCTACAGATTTTCTTCTACACTGGCTCTCATTTGGGGTTGTTTATGTCATGACAAAAAGGAAATTCATTTCCAGTAACTTCACATAATCCATCTTTCCCCACTCCTGATTTTCATCAGTCCCATGTTATTTCATAAGTCTTTTTTGACCTATACAACCACTCTGTGTGTATTTTTTGAAGGGTGGCATTTCAAAAGTACACATGGTGCGGTCATTGTACAGGGTCATAAAACTGTACGGGTTTTCATTTAGCTAGACATAAGAGCATTCTGGGCTTTTCTCTACCTGCATATATACTCAGTTCTGGTCCCCCAGCCTCTGGCGGTGATCACTAACTTAACCTTCACTCAGTGTCAGCAAATACTTCGAACAGGTTCCATTTCTGACCCCTGATACCCTTTGGCATTTATTGTTGAATCTGTATTATACTTTTTCATGACATTTTTTCTATTCAGAAAGTTTTAGCTTTTAATTTGGGATGGCACAGTTATGTCTCTTCCTTTTGCCTTGCTCTGTGTATTAGAATCGGTACCATGGGAAGGTTTCCACGGAGCCAAGTTCTGGCACCTCTGTTAAATTAATAGACTGCCATGACTATCGTGGCTTTGCCACTAGTCAGTACGATCACTGGTAATGAACTTGGTGGGAGTGGGGGGTGGGCTGCAACATGGGATATGTTGATATGTATGATACTTCCTAAATCCCATCAGCTGGTTGAATTGAGTAGAACCTAATTTACATTCCACGTTATATCTTTAATTTGGGTCCTGATGTTCTCGGGGGACTGTTAAAGCTGGGTTGCTTCCAGACTGTGTTGGGTTCTAGCTGTCTTCCTCCTCCCTCCTTACAGTCAACTTGTTTTCTGCCCCTGCTACCTCTGCCTGCTCATGCCGCTTCTGTTGTGCCCTGTCTTAAACATTACTTCCTTCTCTTATTTCTTCCATGCTCTTTTTCTACTATTCCTATTTCTCTCCTCCCTATCTTGGGAACCAGCAGAACTTAGCTCTTAGAAACTTCACCATTCCTAGGTACTTCATTTTTTTTTTTTTCCCTAAAATAGCAAATAATAGAATAATAGACCCACATATCCTAGAATAATAGACCCATGTATCCTAGAATCGTGGGACCTTTGGCTCTTCTTTATCCATTATTATCACTAGAATTGTTTACAACTATTCTAGGTAGTTGGGGTAATAGAAACCTAAGCCTCTGATAAGTGGGGTATTAGAGTGCAGTAGAATTCAGCTAAAAGGTTAATTCTGCACATAATTTTATCATAAATATATTCTGAGGTCAGTTGTCAGAACAGAGTAGATGGCCTTTTTCCTGTTGCTGATCATGTGTTGTCCATCTGGTATAATCTTGTCAGTTGTTTAATTAGTGTTGCTGTTTCTTCTTTTTAAGTCAAGAGGTGTTGCCAAAGATTCATGAAGATAAGCATTACCCTTGTACTTTGGTGGGGACTTGGAACACGTGGTATGGCGAGCAGGATCAAGCTGGTAGGAAGCAGAAGTCTTTAGACTAAACACTTGTTCCTTATGCCTTTCTTGTTAATGACTTAAATAGTACTCAGTTTAATGCTTGTTTTTATAATCAAAGCTTTCCAAGTCTTAGTCTAGTTTTATGTTTAAAGTAGTTTCTCCAGTAATTGATTTAAAAAAAACTATCTTTTTTTCTGTTTTAATATTTGAATCCATTATTAAAACTTCATGGTGTGACTCATATGCCAACACATGGCATATTACAGTTTTGTATTGTGTTAACATTATGCATATGTAGACCATTTTCAAGGTAAGAGTATCATGAAACTAAATGTATGTTCTCTTTTAAAATATATTTCAGTCCACCTCTGGAGGTATGAAGGAGGCTATCCAGCCCTCACAGAAGTCATGAGTAAACTCAGAGAAAATCAGGTATGATTTTGAAAAATGTTTACTTATTCAGACTAATGATAAATGATAGTACAGAATTAAATGACTCTTTTCAGTCCTCATTTTTTTAACATTAATAAACTTTTTTGTATTAAAAGTTTTATTATTTGGATTCCTGAAGCCATACTGAAACATAATTAACCAGTTGTAACGCTATTAACATAACAGTTCTTATTGTAAAAGTCAGTTGTACTCTGAAACTGAGCTGGTACTTTGATGCCAGTAAGTCAGCATGGTAGACACAGTCAGCTGTGGATAACCTAACACAAAGCTGTTTCGAGAACCGACTGCCCTCTCCCCTCCTCCCTTCAGTAACAGGTGCAGGGCAATGAAGAGAATTTGAACAGCCATACATTATTAGGAAAGAAAACCTTTTGTGTAGATTTGCAGTCCAAATATAAGTGGCTTTTGTAGTCCCTGTGTCACTTCTATTAATATGTTGTCGGTCACTGTCAGGAGGACTTAAAAATGTAGGTATTTAATTTGCTTACACTGTTACCTAAATAATTGGGATGGCCATGTAGTTTGTCATCTAAATCTGGACACTTTTGAGAGTGAAAGTGAGTGCTTATAATTATTATGCTGATTCAACAAAATGTAAACTAGACCCGTCTCAGGCCACCTGGGACCCTTTTTATGATAGTATTCTATTATAGGAGGAACCTAAATGATACTAAAGTGGGTTTTTAGGGGCGCCTGGGTGGCTCAGTGGGTTGGGCCTCTGCCTTCAGCTCAGGTCATGGTCTCAGGGTCCTGGGATTGGGCCCCGCATCGGGTTCTCTGTTCAGCGGGGAGCCTGCTTCCCCCTCTGTCTCTGCCTGCCTCTCTTCTTACTTGTGATCTCTCTCTGTCACATAAATAAAAATCTTTAAATAAAAAAAAAAAATTTAAAGTGGGTTTTTATGTAACTATTAGAGGATATCATCAGCACCTTTTTTTTTCCCTCAAAGGAATTTGTGGAATTCCGCAAGGCAAGAAGCAACATGCTTCTCTCTAGGAAGAATCAGCTGCTATTGGAGTTCAGTTTCTGGAATGAGCCTGTGCCACGGTCAGGACCTAATATATATGAACTCAGATCTTACCAGCTCCGAGTAAGTACTGAAATATGAGGTAACGGCCCTCATTCTTCTGTGAGGAGGCATGAGCACCCCTTAGTGCCAAAAACAAAAGTTGAGTTTACATTTTGTGATGTGTGTTTGGCATATTTTGGTTTGTCTTCTCTGCTGTCCAGTCCTTCTCTTCTTTCCTTTTTTTAATCTTCTTCTCTCTCATTCCTTCTCTTCTGCTAAGCTCTCTTGTTTTTTATAATCTTAGGTATAATGTTTATTATTTGACATTTTTCCATATAGCATTGCTGTTTTTAAGAGGAAAGACCTAAAATGCAGGACTAGCTATTATATATAGCATCTGCTGTAACTGAACTAGAGCAACTAATAAATTACAGAGCACTGTAAGAGTCAAAGAGAATAATATTTTGTAAGCCTTTCATGATCCTTCCGCACTAAGTACTACTAGAAAGAAAGCCCCAGATAGCAACCTAGCAACATTGTTAAAAGGAGTACATATCAGTAATAGATCTTAGTAGTCTAACACTCATCATTATACTGGAAAAAATAGAAATTCAGTAAATTGAAATTTTTGTTAAGTTTCACAATAAAGTCTGAATGAGTACCAACAGTTTAATCATGAGTTCAGTACATCTGGAGGATGGACCTAACTGTGGTTTTGATAACCATAATTGGATGACTTACTGTAAATGCTGCCTTCTTATTTGAAATAGAATAGAATATTACTCCCACTATGGGATAGATATGAGCATGGTAGATAATATGAATTTGTTACATTTTTTTATTTGTTATACTTCACATTATTAAAAGTTATTTTTAAGTTAGTTTTGTCATTTGATATTTTTCTACTATTTCTATATTTCCTTTTTTTCTTTTTTTTTTAATTTAATTTAATTTTTCAGTGTTCCAAGGTTCATTGATTATGCACCACACCCAGTGCTCCAACAAACTGTGGGTTTTGGAGGGGAGGGAGGTGGGTGGGGGCTTTGGTGAGCCTGGTGGTGGGTATTAAGGAGGGCATGTATTTCCATATTTCTTCACAGAACTAACAAACCAAAATCCAAATCTCTTTTCAGCCAGGAACTATGATTGAATGGGGCAATTACTGGTGAGTATATTACCAGATAGTGAATTTGTAACCTTATTAATAGATTATTTTAGGTTATAGTATTAATTCCAGAAATAAAATCTGGGGGTAAAGCCATGATTTGATACTAGGCTGTTTTATTTGATGTTTCTCTCATGAAATTTTTTGAACATATAAGCCAGTCATAAAAGGATAAATACTATATGATTCCACTAATATGAGTATCTAAAGTAGCCAAAATCTCAGTAACAGAAAATGAATAGTTGCCAGGGTCCAGGTGAAGGGAACTTGGTATTTATTGGATATCGAGTTTCAATTTTGCATGATGAAAAGGTTCTGGAGATCTCTTGGCCAACAGTGTGAATGTACTTTGACACTATGGAACTGTGAAGTGGCTGAGATAAGTTTAATGTTATGTGTTTTAGTATAATAAATTAATAATAAAAAATAATCATAAAATAAATATCTGTTTTTCAATGGGCAAAGGATTTGAATAGACATTTCACCAAAGGTGATGTATAAATAAATGACTAATAAGCACATGAAAAAGTGCTCCACACTCTTAATCATTAAGGAAATGCAAAGTAAAACCACAAGGAGATGAGACTTCACACATGTTTAGATGGCTATAACTAAAAAGACAGATAATAACAAATGTTGGTGAGGTTGGGAATAAATTGGGGCCCTCATACATTGCTGGTAAGAATGTAAAACAGTGCAGCCACTTGGGAAAATAGGCAGTTACTCAAAATGTTAAACATGGAATTAATATATGGCCCAGGAATTCTATTCCAAGATAAATACCCAAGAGAATGAAAGTATGCATCCATTTAAACTCATATACAGTGATCATAACATTTTTCATAATAACCAATAGTGGAAGCAACCTAAATGCCCATCAGCAGAGGAGTGGATAAACAAGCTGTGATACATCCACATAATGGAATTCTACTCAGCAATAAAAAGGAATGAACTACCGATAAGTGCTAGAAATACAAGCTATATGAAAGAGTCCAAAGGAGCACATAGTCTATGATTCCATATTTATGAAATGTCCAGCAAAGTGTAATCTATAGAGACAGAAAGATGAGTGGTTTTCTGGGGCTGGGGGTGGGAACAGAAAATGATTGTAGATGGGCACAAGGGATCCTAGCATAATTGGATTGTGGTGATGATTGCACAAGTCTGTAAATTTACTTAAAAAAATACTGTACATCTAATTGAATTTTATGGTATATAAAATATACCTCAGCGAAGCTGCGAATGACACACCTCACTAAAGAGAATTTATATCATGAATCCAAGGATAATTCAAAATAAGGAAATTGGCACAGTCAAGTGTGTAATTGGTGTGTGGCCTCTGTATGCCAGCACGTTGCCGCCACGCCTCTGTTAGGGCTCGTCAGCCCAGGGGAGGTTCCAGTTTCCAGTTCTGTGACTCTGTCTGCAAGGCCTGGCCCATCCTGGGTGGCTGGTAAAGCTTGAATGGATGGCAGAAACTGGTGGTTACATATGAAAAAAAGGTCAATTGCCAAACCTGTGAACAACCTATGTGTCTGAGGGATGATAGTATATTTGTGCAGTAGAATCCTACACGGTGGTTAAAGTAAAACAGATCAGAAGATGGATTGATAATGAAAACGCCAAGTTGGGGAGAAAGAGCTAGCTAGAAAGTATGTACAACATGATGTAGGTAAATTTTAAAATGATACGAGAGTTATATAAACAAGTTGTATATAACAAGAGTTCTGTGGAAAAGATTTAATTGTTTGTGGATATATACATATGAAGTAGAAATATAAAACCATGGACAGGAAGATGTGTCTTCAAAAGACAGATAACTGCTTCCAAAAAGTGGTGACTCGTGGGGGAAAGAGGGATGGGGATGAGGAAGAATGCAAAGGGAGCTTCATTTATTTCTGTGTTGGTCATTTCTTTTTGAAAAGATCTGAAGTGTAAGAAACTGTAAAATATTGATGTTTTACAAATCTAGGTGGCCAGAGTGTTTTAATGGGCACAAATTAACAATATATAATCATCTTAATATATATTCAGAAGGCATTTGGTAAGATTCCACACCAGTTTTATTTTATTCACGACACTAATTTCTAATAAACACTTTAAAAATTAGGAATAGAGAATATTTTCTTTAAATCATGGGTTGGCAAACTTTTCTATAAAGGACCAGTTAGTAAATATTTCAGGCTTTTTGGACCATTCCGTGTCCAAAACAATGACTTGTACATGGATGAGCATGGCTGTGTTCCAAGAAAACTTTATGGTTGCTGAAATTTTAATGTCATGATAGAGAAACACAAGAAGCATGCTCATTAGCATTATCACAGAACACCAACTTTTACCATCATAATTTTATATAGTTTTTTAAAATCCTATTGTGGAGAAAAAAACAAATAGAAGTTATAATAATATAAAACCTCAGTAATTAAGAGGGATTCAAGAGTAGGTTATTGGCCATTAGTCAGATAGTAACCCTTTGGCTCCCTTATCTTTAAATGAAAACTTGTGACTTTTTACTTACTTTCAATTTAGATGTGTTCTTTATTCAGTTACGAAATTTCTTGCTTTGAACTGTATAATCTCTAAGATCTCTTCTACCTCCAAAAAAATGGTACTGGATTCTCTTTTTTTTTAAGATTTAATTTTTAAGTAATCTCTATACCCAGCGTGTGGCTCGAACCCACAACCCAGAGATCAAGAGTCACACACACTACCGCCTGAGCCAGCCAGGAGCCCCTGTGATTCTCATTTCTAATAAATCTTTTCATCTTGGGTCATCAAAGTCTACATAATGCAAGTTAGAATTTTTTTTAATTTGAAAACTAAGACATACCTATTTAATTGGATACCACTATTATTGGCACCATTTTATGAAGGGACCTTTTTTAGAGAGGGGCCTTATAAACGTAATAATTTAGTTGCCCACAGAATAGGATCATTCATTAGTTCTTTTTTTGCACATTACTAATTAAGACTTGTCCACCATGGACTTCACAAAGAAGTACTGAGGTTATTCTTCAGTTAAACAGATATTTATAAAGCCAGTTCAGCATTCAATTTATATTTTGGCACATAGGTAACTATTTAAGATGGTGATCTCCTCTTCAGTACATGCTTCTGATTATTACCAGGCTAAGGCAAGTATGGTTTTTTGTTTTGTTTTGTTTTTTTGCCTACTGTAACTGAATTAGAAAAATTCATAATGGGATGAATGATCCTGAATATTTATCACGATCAATGAAAGACAGTTTTTCCCTCTCTGAACTAGAGTGCACTTTAAAGTGATTTGCTTAATTTCAATAATTTACCAATCAGATTTGTAATTATTGTGAAGTTATTGATCACTTAATTCTAAATGTAAGGGTTAAAAATTTTAATATCATCTGGGGGTAGCCCATGGGGGCACTAGCAGGAGATCACTCCTTCACCACAGAAGAACCTAAAAGCTTGGGTCCGCTCAGAGTTGAGCTCATGTACATCTCGATGAGAGCTAAGATGTACAAACCAATCTGGAGGAGTCTGGCTGTATCACTCCCGCTCTGGTTGCCCTTGCTGTGACCCTGTACACCACCACTATCTTGAGATGTTCTAATTCAGTTGCTGTGAAGTTTGCCTCCAGGAAGAGAATGTACTGTTCAAGCCAACTGAAATCTCTTGTCCCTCGAGAGTTCTGTCTCACTGTAGATGTGAGTAGATTAGAATCCTTGTTCATATGCCTCCAGCTCCTTTAAATTAATTAGAATGAATCCATCTTCCCAAGTCCTGTCAGTTCTGGTACCTTGAGGTGACAGACTTCAGGCCCAAACCTGGGCAGTGTTGGTGTAAATATACCGGGTGGTCTGTGGTGTTGAGTCTTGGAGAGACTCCAGCTACACTTTTCCAGGTGACCTCTGTATATCACTTTGAGCCACTTCCTTCATCTTCAAGTTTGATTCTTGAAAACTGCTTTTAGAAAACATAAACATTTTTTTAAAAGATTTTACTTACTTGAGAGGGAACACAGATGCACACACTCAAGCTGGGGGAGGGCCAGAGGGAGAGAGAGCCGCAGACTCCCTGCTGAGTGTGGAGCTTGATGAGGGGCTTGATCCCAGGACCCTGAGCCCATCTCAGGAGTGAGTGTTAACCGACTGAGCCACCCAGGTGCCCCTATACACTTTTTTTAAGCCATTTTAGGACTTCAGATGCATCACTATGTAGAAAAATAAAGTGGCTGTGCAAAAATGAAAGAAGGTGTTTAAGGAGCTGATGAAATCTTAAAAAGGCAAGTTTAAGACAAGTGCCAGTTTTTAGCCATCTTAATCACAATTTCATGTTATACACACAGACACATATAAACACTTTCTTCCACACATAGAAATGCCATTGGGTAATTTTCCTGATGGTTTGTTCTGATAAGAAAGAAATAAGAGGCAGGGTTTTTCTGTTTCATGTTTTACTGAAATATGGTCGACACACATGTTAAAGTAGTTTCAGGCGTACAGCAGTGATCTGACAAGTCTGTACATTATGCTGTGCTCACCCCGAGTATAGCTGCATCGCCGTCTGGCAACACTAGGACAATACCATGAGGCAGCTTCCGTTTTGATAGTGATGGTGTATTGCCCGGAAGCTCCACATTCGTGGATCTTCAGTGTGTTTTCCAGAATTCATGGTCTGCAGCTGCTTTGAAGGTGTGCTCCTTTCATCTCTATCTTAAACCCCATTCTCCGGGCATGGTCCCTGTCTCCCTAAAACACAGTAGCTTCTGGCATCTTGAGTGTTCCAGCATCCATGTTTCCCTCACTTTTCTCTCAGCATGTGCTTGGAAAAGCAGTTCTTTTTAAGTTGATGGGTCCTATCCTCGGCCAATTTTCTTGACTATGTATTCTCAAGCACTGATTTTAAGAGTCATTAATTACTGTCCACTTCCCCAAAAATGACTATTACAGCTACAGAAAAGTACATTTACACTTAGACATGTTATCCACATTAAAATAATTCTCAAGTGCATTTGATAGCTAAAAAGCAGTTAGTCTTCATATTGTACAACTTGCTCTGAGGGTGGAAGAAACCTGATTCTTCCAGCATACCTAGTTCAGCATCTGAACGTTGTCATTTTTTCCTCACAGGGCTCGTGCAATTCGCTTCAGACAGGACGGTAGTGAAGCAGTGGGAGGATTCTTCTCTCAGATTGGGCAGCTATATATGGTCCATCATCTTTGGGGTATGTATTTTTTCCTTCATTTTTGTGTTACTAGGATTTCAGAGTTCATTACTAAATAAGCTACACTGGGCAATAAAGCACATCTCAAGTCAGTGCTGGGCTGTCTAGAAGGAAAGAGGTCAACAGTGAAAGGCCCGTAGATTCAGGGCGCATCAGTAGGCTGACAGAGTGAAATGGTGAGAGGAGCAAGAGAAGTGAAGCGAGCACCATGAGAGAGAGAAGATGATGAAGTTGCTGTCCCTTTCTAGATACTTCCCATGGCTCCTCAGAAATTATCCTGCATTTTATCCAGAGAGGCAGCTCCCCATGTGCTCATTTACCGCCTGCCTTGTGTCTGATTCCATCGTTCTGGAGGCCCTTCTCCTGTCATCTTTTCCATCCCTGCCCACTTTTGTCTGGCATCATCTTTGGTATCTCTCAGGGCCTGACTCAGTTGTGCTCCTCGCCCCCCAGGGAATGTCACTTTCCTCCTGAGCCCCCAGAGCCCAATACCATGTAGGTTGTCACACTGTGGCTATTTGTGTCTTTCTCCCCCACTAGAACAGGAACTAGGTCTGAGTAATAGCTTGGTACATTTGGGGCACATCTCTGTATGTTTATTAAAGTTAAAAAAATGAAGGGGCATCTGGGTGGTTCAGTCAGTTAACCATCGGACTCTTGATCTCAGCTCAGGTCTTTATCTCAGGGTCGTGAGTTCAAGCCCTGCATTGGGCTGCACACTGGGTGTGGGGCCTACTTTTAAAAGAAATGAAAAGCATAACTCGTTTCTAGACCATATTCATTAACTGAGGTATTGGTTTGACCTCTTCGGTCCCACCCGGGCTGCACCCTGTCTGCCTGCTATGTTAGCATGGCAGGCGTACAAAGGCTGGTGGCGGGCCTGAGGGAAGAGCCAACCCGAGGGACATGCCATGAGGCAGGGTCTGTGATCAGTGATGTACGGGTTCATATTCAGGGCACTCCCAACACTTAAGGGGATACAGACTTACATGTAGTTGGGGGAATCCATAGACTTCAGGATCTAAATGGGTTGGCAGGTAAAGGGAGGAAGGAAAGGCTAGAACAGTGATTGGAAAACAGGAGATTACAGAAAGTGGTCAGAAAACGAAATAGTGCAGACTGGCTAAAGGGCAGGAGAGCTGCCAGGGACCTAAGTCTGAATGGGAGCCCCGTTCCCCTCAGATCTTCAGGGTCTGGGAAGGAGACCCCCATCCTCACCCCCACCAATCACTACTTTGACCGGGAGCTCGTCTCAGCTACACACACTGGGCTTTCCTGGCATGTGAGCGATTGAAAACCCTGCACCAAGAGGTGCCTGGTGGCACAGTCAGTTAAGCGTCCATCTCTTGGTTTTGGCTCAGGTTATGATCTCAGGGTTGTGAGATCAAACCCCGATCTGGCTCTGCACTCATCAGAGAGTCTGCTTGAGATCTTTCCCCTCCCACTCTGCTCTTCCCCCCACTTGTGCTCTCTCTGTCCTTCTCGCTCTCTCAAAATTAAATAAATAAAACCTTTTAAAAGGAAAGGAAGAAAAGAAAAAAGAAAAAGAAATGGAAACCCTGCAGAAAATAATAAATGCCCAGTAACCGTCAGCTCCCCATAGAGGCAGGGGCAGCACTGTCCTGAGGAGCTTCATTTTCTAGCTAGCTGGGATCTGACTCCATGAATATCAGAGTTTCCAAATGTAATAGATTTGGAAACAAATCTTTTAAATCTGTCTTTAGAGATTATGCTAAACATAATTTAACCTTTATGAATTTGAGATAGAGGTGATGTCATTTTTATTATTTTTTTTAAGATTTTTTTTTTTTTTAAATTTTATTTTACAGAGACCTAGAGAGAGAGCACAAGTAGCCAGAGGGGCAGGGAGAGGGAGAAGCAGGTGCCCGGCTGAGCAGAGGGCCGGTTGTGGGGCTCGATCCCAGGACCCTGGGATCATGACCTGAGCCCAAGGCAGACCCTTAACCAACTGAGCCACTCAGGTACCCCTATTATTATTATTATTATTATTATTAAATACTATGTGGTCTGTCCTGAGGATATAAATTGAAAAGTCAGACCTGTTCCCTTCACTCATTTTCCTCTCAGGCTTGGCACCTGCACACCTTCCAAACGTCCTCTGTACAAGAGCACAGGGACTCCACTCATGTCAGGGTCTAGTGTGTCTGGATGGGAACTCTCAGGTGAAGGAGCAGACAGGCAGGCACCAGGGGGTCACAGACCCTTAACTCTGTCCCTCGGGAAGGACTTGAGGTTTCACAGAGCAGCACAAGGTGAGGAGGAGTCCACCAACGTCGGCCACAATGCACAGACGCAGAAGCTAGGAACAATGTGATGCTTTGGCTTTGGAAAGTGGCCAGATTGCAGCTCGTGTCTGTTCCTAGGCAGTGCCTTTCTCTGCCTGCCTTTGTTGTTCCCAGTTAGTGTCCCAAATGTCCACTGCCTGCTCCCTACTTTATAGGAGAAAGTACTGACATATACAGAAATGAATTCTCAACTTACCCTTACTTACCCTTACTTTTCCATATTTTTTAGAGCACCACATTGATGAAGCATCTCCAGTGTATTGGTTATTTTAAGCATCATTCTCTTTCATCCTTACACCACAGGCCAAGTGAGGTACCTGTGACTCATAGATGATAAATAAATCCCCTAGAATCCACAGCTGTTGAGTCACTGCACCAGGCTCAGACTTGGGCACATCTGACTTCAAAGCAGATCTTTCTACAACATAGCCCCTCTTCCTTATCCCCTTATGCTTGATACCATTCCTTCCTTACCTTTCTCAAGGCCTCGCTCCATCCGTTTCCTCCACCACCACCCCATCTAGGGGCTCCCTCCCTCAGTAATATGTACATGCTCAAGTGCCTCCCACCTTTAAAAGCCTCCCCAACAAAAAAGAGTAAAATAAAAGCCTCCCCAAATCCAAATGTCCATTGACTGATGAACAGATAAACAAAATGTGGTATGTACATATTCATCTACAAAAAGGAGCGAAATACTAATCCATATTACAACACATACAAACCTTGAAAACATTAAATTCCACTTATATAATGTGCCTAAAATAGGCAAATTCATAGAGACAGTGCAGAGTAGAGGTTACCAGGGGCTGGAGGGCAGGGAGAATGGGGAGCTAGTGTTCAATGAATACTGAAATATTTAATTTGTGATGGTAAAAAGTTTTAGAGATGGATAGTAATGGAAGAGGGACAGTTGTGAATGTATTTAATGCCACTGAATTGTACATTTTAAAATGGTTAAAAGTTAATTTTGCTGGGGTGCCTGGGTGGCTTAGTCATTTAAGCTTCTGCTCAGGTCATCATCTCACGGTCCTAGGATAGAGCCCCTCATGGGGCTCCCCACTCAGCAGGGAGTGTGGTTGTCCCTTTACCCCTGCCCCTCCTCCCTCTCATGCTCTTTCGCTCCCTCTCAAGTAAATAAAATCCTTTTTTAATAAAAGTTAATTTTACTGTGCATATTTTACCATAATAAAACATTTTAATTAAGAAAATTAAAATTTGAAATTAAGAAAAAAGAACACAGCCCTTATGTTCTCTGCAAAGGGAGTCACCACACAGTGCACTGGCCATATACCTGACCTCAGTTGGAATGCTGCTTCTTGTCACGTTAATGTTGTTTTGCTCTGGGTGGTGAAAGGTACAAGATTTGTTTTCCTTCTATTTTTTAGCATCTTCAAAACTGCGTGCAATAAATGTATATTCCATTACTAGTTGAGGGAAATTTTATCTTAGATGGTTAAACTCCTAGGCCTACAAGGGTAGGTCATCTCATCAGGAAAAGGAAGTCCTGTGGAGAACAGGTGTGTGTCCCAGAACAGAAACTAGAAGCCCTGATTCTTGTCCTTTTAGTCTTGACTGACCCCCTGTCAAAATGCCTTGGAGGTATTTCCCTGGTGAGTAACAGAAAGAGGTGGCTTAGGCTGGGAATCAGAAACCAAGGCACCTGGATGAGATACCTGAAATGTACCAAATGCACTGAAGACTCTGATGCCTTTGACCATGCTCTTCTCTCCACCTGGAGCAGCTTTCTCTTCTGTTCCTGTCAATGACATTCTTTTCAACCTTCGAGGCCCACCTGGTCAAATCACCCCTCCAGAGAGCTCTCTTGTCTCCTCCCCATTCTTGTTGGCTCTGTTCTCAAGTATACCACAGTGCTCAGCAGGGGCTGACCTTGCCTTTACTTGTCTTTTTGCCCTAACTGCTGTGAACACAGTCCATCACCCACATCATTGTAGTGCTTTGGAAATGTTGAGCAAAATTGAATCAAATATTATTTATCTATAGTTTGACAGATTCTGATTATAAATTTAACATGTTATTAGAGAAATTCACTTGGTTTGAAAGGTAGGTCTTGGATCCACTAGATTGTCAAACTTAAAGAGTTATTTTGCTTCTCACGAGGCCTACATAATTTTGCTCAGAGTAACCAGTTCACAGTGATCTCAGCTTAGTTTAGTGTTAAGTCCCCAAAGTGGTCTCTTTGGGAAAACTAGCTGAGCGGCTGACCCAGTACGTGATGGACATACTAGTGGAATGCAGGACATTTTCTTTCGTTTAAGCCTTGCTTCTGTGTGGTTCTTTTTTAGCTTACAAGGATCTTCAGACCAGGGAAGATATACGGAATGCAGCATGGCATAAACATGGCTGGGAAGAATTAGTATATTATACAGGTAATATTTTCATAAACATAAAACTTGTCATTCTTCTCATCTTACTGTTTTATGTTCTTCCCCCCCAAGGCTAATATGTACTTTCTTTTTCTTAAATAGTGTATTGCTCTAGAACAGTGTCTCATAAGGTTGGGAGGATGGAGAATAGTCAGATTTTTCTTTAATAGTTACAGGCCTTGTTTTCAATAAGGAACTTTCATTTTTTTCAAGTATGTGTGGGGGGCGCCTGGCAGGCTCAGTCCGTGGAGGATGTGACTCTTGATCTCATAAGGTTGTGAGTTCAAGCCCCACTTTGGGTGTAGATATTATTTAAAAATAAAATCTTAAAAAAAAAAAAGCAAGTGTGTATATTGTCTTTACAGTTTTCAGATCCTTGTGTGTTGTAAATTTTACATCATTACCTTTTTTTTGTACCTTTCTATATTCTCTGAATATTTATTACACAATTTTTTTCTAAGCCTTCCCTTTCTCATCAGTTATCTATTCCTAAAAACATTATAATTTAATATAGCAATTAAAAAGTAATTTTGAAAATTAAGTTGACATTTTGCATGGATAGCCACGTACATGTATACTATGAGATCCGGGTGGCTTGATTTTTATAAGAACAATTGGGCTGAATACAACCCAGTAATACAGATACAGGTCATAAGTACCAATCATGTTGCACGTCAGGTACATTTAAGTCCATGTGCTACTAAAAAAATAAGTAATTTGTTCTAGAAAATAAGTGTTGTCTTTTCAAAACATCATGTAATTGTATATGAATACTTGCTTATTCTTACACATTCATTAATTCTGAGAGGAGAGGTGTATTTTACTCAGCAGTGAGTTTTAGTGCTGTCTGTAGTCACATGCAGTATTACTTGACTTTATATAACTTTGTTTTAGCTCAGAGTTCTCAGTCTTTTTGAGAAAATACCACTTTTCTTACAACATGGACTTTCCTAAGTTCCTACAGATGAAACAGATCTTCAGAAAGAAACTGCTTTAATTTTAAAAACATATCCTGGGATGTTAACTGATCTATTATTAGCTTTTATATTTCTGTCCCTGAGATCAGTCCTTTGTTTTCTAGTCTGTTCTGATTCCAAGCAGCACGTGTTCTCAGCATTCTCAGCAACCTATGTGTTATTGTACATTTACCATAATCTGTTTAGAAAAGAACAAGCGTAATAATCTTGATCCTTGTTTTCAGTCCCACTTATTCAGGAAATGGAATCCAGAATCATGATCCCACTGAAGACCTCCCCCCTCCAGTAAACAGATTCTAGATGTGCCTACATAAATTTATGTGACAAGTATTTGTCATAAATTAATTTTAATTGTATATCAAGTGAAAAAACACTGAAGTGTAAACTGCTGTATATAGCTTATGAGAGACTTCTTTAAAATTTACATAATCACAAGAAAGGAAACTATTACATTTTGATTGTAACAGTGCTCTATAGTCCTCTTTGAAACATCCCTATGTTTGTTGAATACACCTTATACTACTAGCCATTCCTCTCCACCCTCTGGGAAAAGAGGCCCCAAATTAAAATTTGAATCCTTTAAATAGGAATCTAGCCATGAAAAAAAGCTAGCAATTTCTTTATTAAAAGCAAATCTGTTTTATAATTACACATTTTTTTAGACAAATTTCTTGTATCAGGAATATAAATTTTGTCATGTTACTCTCACAGTTTTTCTCAGCCTCAGACTAGGAACAAATTAAGAGCGTACCCAATACCTGAAAATGTTTCAATTCACTCTCATTTTTAATCAGTTGGCATAGTAAATGACATGTTATTACTAAGGTGGTAGAGGTTCCTAAGGTACATTTATTTAATCAGTAATTCAGTCTTTACAGAGTGTACTGTGATAGCTCTGTATGAGAGGAAATTATGGCTTGAACCTGTGTATGTGATTTTGAAATGAACACCTTGAATAGCACTAATTTTTATTTGTAATATTTTTCTATAATAAAATGAGTAGCATTAGGAAAAGAGGTTTTATTTTGTAAACAATCATTTGTGACCTCAGACATTCTGTAGTTAGTATTTTAGTAAGCTCACAGTAGATACTTCCAAGATCACGTATGAGGGGTGGTGCATGTTGAGATTTAAGCTGGAATAAAGTGCAAACTGTCTAGCTCTGTTTAATTTAGTTTTTTTTAATATAGTGTGCCTATTTTGTGACTGTAATCATGTGAAAGTCCCGTTGAAGTTAAAAATTATGTCTGATCCCCAAATTAAAGAATTTATGTATAAAATAAAGTGTGAATAAATCTCATAGCAATTGTCAAACTTTTACATATGAATGGTTTTCTCCAAGAACCTATAAAAATCAATAAAAACTTCTTGATTTTCACATATTGTTTGCAGTCTTTTTGTATGAACTTGTGCTGAAAATGACCTTGTCCCTCTCGAAAAGCAGCTCATCCCTGTTGAGTGGGCACATGTGAGTCTACATTGCAAAATACTGAATAAGCTCCTCAGCTTCTCCCTAGTCACTTAGCAAAGTGTTTTGAGGACCAGGTGTTTGTGTATCAGGGCATAGTGTTCAGGGAACTGGGGCAGCTGGCAGAACAGGCACTTTAAAGTCCAGGCTCTGCTCCTTGATGAGGTACTTACTGTCTTCGGTGTTCAGTTCCCTGAATTGATCAAATGGGGAGGTGGAATCTGATGACATTTAACAGCCCTTCAGCTCTGAAGCTCTTTGTAACTTCTTAGTGCTGCAGGAAGCAGGAGGAGGGAGAGGGGGATAGGGAGCTCTGGCATAGAAGACCTGCATTTTAGCAGTTCTACTGGTTGGATGCTGAGCATGTTTGTAGGATGAGAATCAATTAAATTTATATGAAACCGCTTTCTAAACTATATATAAAGAGAAAGGATAGAATTAGTATTACCGGTGAATTACCTTTACTGGTGATTTTGCTATTCAGAACTGGGAAAAATTGCAAGAAACGGAGAGAATTTTCACTTACAAATTGTATGGACTTGAAGTGAACCCTGCAGAAGTCTGGAATTTTCTATCATTCACTGGGGTGTTAAGGTTCTCCAGAGAAACAGAACCAATAGGATACCTAGATAAGATATGCATAAGACGAGGCAAGAATTGGCTTGTGGTTATGGAAGCCAGGAAGTCCCAGAATCTGCCATCTGGCAGCTAGAGAACCAAGAAAACCAATGGTATAATTCTGTCCCAAGTGCAAAGGCCTGAGAATCAGGAGAGCTGATGGCTTAACTCCCAGTCCAAGCCCAGAGGCCCAAGAACCAAAATCTCCAGAGAGATCTGAGAGCAGAAGATGAACATCCCGGCTCAAGAAGAGAGTGTACATTTGCCCTTCCTTTGCCCTGTTCCCCTTGGGCCGCCAAAGGATCAGATGACGCTCCCCTACATTGATGAGGATGGATCTGTTTACTCATTCTGTTGAATCAAATGCTAATCTTGCAGGAACACTCCTCACAGGCACACCCAGAGATGATTTAGCAGCTATCTGGACATCCCTTAGTTTAACTTGACTAAGTTGACCTGGAAAATTAACCATCACAACTGAGCTCAGTTCGTGGATGAGTTGGATGAGGCTCCCTAAATTGCATTATCACCCAACTCCCCATCCAGAGGTCATTCAGTCTCTGGTGAGCACCATGATGTCCAGATCCCAAATAGAATATGCAAGAACAGTGTTTTCTTTTAGAAACCTTGCTTTTCTCTTTTTGTGTTGATTTCTTAAAGGAGCTTTCTGTCCAGAAAGCACAGAGCAATGAACTGACTATAAAATGTAGCTTTTTCAGAATAGACCCTATTCTAGGAAGAGAAATTGCTATCCTAATTAAGTCACTGGATTTTCCAAAGCAGCCTGCCTCACGCTAGGCTTTAGTCTTCATTCAACAAACACTGAGTTTCTGTTATGTGCCAAGCATCAGACACAGGGAATAACATCATGAACAAAACATAATTCCTGCCTTTATGAAGCTTACAGTGCAGTGAGAAGAGACTGGCAATTAAAATATGAAATACTAGGATGCCTGGGTGTCTCAGTTGGTTAAGCAGCTGCCTTCAGCTCAGGTCATGATCACAGCGTCCTGGGATCAAGTCCCCTATCAGGCTCCCAGCTCAGGGTGGAGCCTGCTTCTCCCTCTGCCTGCTGCTTTCCCTGCTTGTGCTCACTCACTCTTTCTCTCTAACAAACAAACAAATAAATAATAAAATATAAAATACTATAAGTTATTTTCCCCTCCCTTCCCCTGTGATCCTCTGTCTAGTTTCTCAAATTCCTCATATCGGTGAGATCATATGATAAATGAGATGAAACCAGACCCTTAATCTCAGGAAACAAACCGAGGGTTGCTGGAGGTAGCGGTGGTGGGAGGGATAGGGTGGCAGAGAAGGACATTGGGGAGAATATGTGCTCTGGTGAGTGCTGTGAATTGTGTAAGACTGATGAATCACAGACCTGTACCCCTGAAACAAATAATACATTATATGTTAATTTAAAAAAAAAAAAGAAAAAAATACTGTAAGTTACATGATATGGTAGAAGTTGATACATGCTCTAGTGGGGGAAGGTAGAACAGGGTAATGGAGATCAGGAATCTAAGGATGGGCTGGGAGAGGCAGTACGCAGTATTGTCAGAGTTGGCCTCGATGAAAAGCTGAGATCTAAGCAAAAGCTTGAAGGAGGTGACAATGTTAGCCAGTGTTTGGAAGGCAATCCCACCATGCTGGGGGAATGGCTATGGCAGAGGCCCTAAGGCAGGGTCATGCCTGGCATGCACCAGAGCAGTGGAGACCACTGGCTGAAACAGGAGAGAGGGAGGACTTGGTGGGAGAAGCCAGAGGTCATGGGGCTGGATCAGCAGAGTGTTGGGAGCCACGGAAAGGACCTTTACTTTTACTTTGAGATGAGATCCACCGGAAGGTACTGAGCAGAGGAAGGGCATGATCTGACTTATATCTTAAATGGTGGCTTGGACTAGTGGGGTAGCAGTAGAAGGAGGCAGAATGGTGAAATTCTGAATATATCTTGATGGCAGAGCCAAGATGACTTCCTGAACAAATGATTGCAGAGTATGAATGAAAGAAAAAATCAAGTGATCGAAGTCTTGGCCTCTACAACTGGAAGGACAGGGAAATCTGTAGGTGGAGTAGGTACAACAGATTTGGGGAAGTGAAGATCAGGAATTGTTTTGCTCATACAGAATTTGAGGTGGTCCATGCAGACACCAGGTGAAGATATCAGGTAGGTATGTGTGAATTCTGCAATTCAGGAGAGCATCTCACCTGGAGATAGGCATTTGTGAACTGTCTGCATACATACAGAATTTAAAGTCTTATGGGGTGTAAGTGTAGACAGAGAAGAAGGCCAGGGTAAGGAGGAACCAGAAAGAGGGTGAAAAACCACCAGGGAAACAGGAAGAAACTCAAGGAAGTGGGATGTCATGAAAGCTAAGTGAACAAAGTCCATCAAGGATGAGATCACCCATGTCAAATGCTGCTGCGAGACTGGGTTAGGTGAGGTCTGAAAACTGACGACTAATTAAGTAACATGGCAGTCACTTGGTGATTTACAAGAACATTCTCTCATTATACTAATTCCAAATAATCACTTTATTTTACCAATTCCTGCCCAATTTGTCAAATCCTTTTATTAAATGCCCATAGAAGAATGAATTGTATTATTTTGTCCTACTATGAATTTTCATTGGGAATATTCAAAACTTCCAAACTCGTTTTCCATTCATTGGGTGTAAGTCTAGTGAGTATTACTTGTCCAAGCCCACTCATTTTTAATTATCATTCATGTGATATCATCCCTATTCCTTTTTAAATGCCCTCCAGGACCCACACTTTGCTCTCCTAAAACCAGCAATTGACAACTTACTTCTTTCCCCCTTTTTCCCATGGCTGCCCGTGACAGAGCCATTTCTTCAGTTCTGCATTATATTTATTAAATTGATATCCTCATTTTCTGGCTGAGACACAATAGATGTTCAATAATGTGCTTGATGAATGGACAGAAAGAAGGGAGGGGGAAAGTAAATGGAGAGAGGAAGAAAGGGAAGCTAGGAAAAGAGAAAGTATGCAGACTGTCAGTTGCAACTGGAAAATACATGAGGCTCTTGGAAAGCAGGGCAGTGTCTTTATTCACACTATTTTTGATGTAAATTCTAGCAATCCTTGGAAATTAAGATGATATGCCTAGGTAAACTCAGTAAAAACAATTCAAGAGGAAAAAATAAACATACATCAAAATATGTTCAGAGGTAGAAACTGACCAGCAAAGTACTGAATGGTCCTCTATTAACTACTACTTTTTGCAGAGTTCAGTGACCATTAAAAATGAAACCACTTGAATATTTTGTATAACAGGTCTTCCAACCTAAGGAATAAAATCTCATCTACTGCATTAATATACATTAACAACTGTGCTCCAAGTGTTAAGTGTTAGCTTAGGGTAGATTCTCCTGGCCCCAGTAAATTGTTAACTCTCTCATAACGCGCCAGATAAAGAATGCTGTGGAAATCATTGGCCTGCACTCCAGCTCTGAAAGTGACCTTGTAGCAGTCATTAACTTTTGTGAGCTTGCTGCTCTCTGCTAAAATGAGGACAGCGAAATCTATACTGCTGACCTCAGGGTTATAAGAATCACATGAGGACATGTGGAAACACCTTGGAAATGTGAAAGTAAACGGTGTGACTTGTGGTCAGACCACTGCCCAGGTTTTTCTGTACCTGATCATAATTCTGAGGGTCACAGAGGCAAAAGTCATCCTGCTTGTGCCAACTCTTGAATCTCTGGAATCCTCTAGAATCCTCCTACACTCCTGCCCCAGGTCCAGAACGCTCTGCCCAGCTCTTGAGAGCGACAGCCCGGTGGGTCTCCCCAGTGTCACGGAGAAACACACCTATCTCTGGGAGAAGGGACAGAAGAACCCTACAGCAAACCGGAAAAGGGGGCGGGATAGAAGATAAATGCCATGGGGCGCTCGATCTCTTTTTTTTTTAAGCACATAAAAGCTTTGAGGAACTTATACTGTTTCAGTTTAATACCATGAAAAACTTCAGTTCTTAATTTTATAACTCCAATTCTCAACTTTCTCTGTTTACATAAGCAGTTGCGTCAGCAGAATGAAAAACGTCACACAGACAGGAAGCCGCATCACGCGGCCAACACTGTCCGCCCCCCCGTGCTACTATAGCGGTACAGAGCTCCCGGGAGGGCCATTCTGGGGCCTTTCCAGGGCAGCCGGAATCCCAATTACAGGGGAGAGGCGTCCGGTCCTGCTGGACTCACCCAGCACCACAAAGAAGCCATCGTGCGCACTGCTAATGTGCCCAGGCGGCTGAGAGCCGGAGGCTTGTGCAACCAGCATAGACGCGAATACGCCGCGGTTTCTCAACCCATCACACGCCTCTGCGTCAAATCCAGGGCGCCCTCCTGTTCAGGCCGCTGCCCTGCATAAGGCGGGCCATGGCAGCGGGGCAGTGGGAAGCGTCAGGGTCCGGAGCTCGGGGTCCCCCGCCCATCCACGACCAGCTGGCCCCCGCTCCTGCAGCCTGGGTCCCGGGGAGACGCGGTCTGCAGCAGGCCGCGCGCCCCGCCCGGAGCCCAGCGCCGCGGCAAAGCCCCGCTCGCAGCAGC
>CM053621.1:19087027-19139519 GCA_028646535.1 Procyon lotor
GGGGGGGGGGGGGGGGGGGGGGGGAGACAGGCTCCCGCTGAGCAGAGAGAGAGTCCTATGCAAGGCTCAATCCCAGGACCCAGAGATCATGACCTGAGCCCAAGGCAGAGGCTTTAACCCACTGAGCCACCAAGGCGCCCCTAGAAGGTATTTCTTAATTCATTTAAGGCGAAACTCACTTGGAATGAGTAAAGTATGTTTTTAGTTCTTTTACTTCATGTGATAATCAAATGCCTATTTAAGGTCACTACTTTTAAGGCTCCATTTATTTAAGCCTTTGTAACATTCCTGATATGACAAATTCAAGAGCTAATAAAGCACCTCCAGCCCTCCAGCACAGTGTGAGGGTTGGTGGGGGCTGCGTGGTGACCAGTGCCATGTCCTTCCATCAGGGTGAGGTCTCCAAACTCCTTGGTCCCTTGCCTGGAGTTTGTTTCTACTCAAACACTAAAATTACTTGAAATATTTGATATTGAAGAACATGATAGGCAGAAAGTGACAATGCCATCAATCTGTACTGATACATGGATAAACTTTTATTTACCTACCAAAGGGAAAACCAACATTCACTTAAAGCTGCCTACCCCATATTTCCAATAGGGAAGGTGTTTCATTTACTATACACCTTCAAAAGGCTTCAAATAAAATATCTCTAGGAAAATACATAAAGAATTCAGATTATAAAACTCTGTTTTTTTAGGTAATTAATGGTCATAATAGTGCTGGGACTGCAGTTAAAAAAGAGCAATTTTCTGTAGTCTACTTGGAAGTACAGATAATCAGTACCAAATCTATACATTAGGTTGTAATAAGCAATTGTAAGCAAATGGTATCAAACAGTATACCTTTTAAAAATTAACCTAAAGTTGTTATGAACCTTATAAAAATTGATATTATTCTTCCAGTTCTCTCAAAAGCTCTACAAAATCAGTGATGTACCATTCTGCGTTGTCTTTTACTTGTTGTCTGATCACATTTCCTCCAAATCCAATGAAAATATCCTAAGAGGGGATAAAAGGGGGAAAGAGTTAAAAAAGAAAAAAAAGAAAAAAGATACACCTTGGGGCAGTAAATGTTATTAAAAAGAATAAACTGTGCCAAGAGAGGTAAAGCCCAGCCTGGAGGGGGTGCCTTCCTGCCTCCCCGTCCCAAGAATGAATGAGTCAGGGCACCACTGCTGCAAATCCACTCAGGCAGGGGACGTTGTAGGCTTCCAGGAGAATCTAAGCCCCCTTAAAACCAATACAGTTGCTTGCAAAGATAAAATCCCACCAAGTAGTAAATGTCTGAGTTCTAAACTGGAGGCAGGCATAGCCAAGCCAGGCAATCTCAAAGAGGAAAGATAAAAGAGAAGCCTGGGATGCAGTTGAAGTCCCACTGGGCCTAAAATCAGTAACAGAGCAGGCATCTCGTGACAGGAGCCCTGTGTGAGCCCGACAGACCTCCCACCCAGGGAGGGTGTTATTCTGGGCTGGAGGAGATGACAGCCCAGGATCTGGGGCACCACTCCACTTTCCATCATTAAAATTATTTAATGTTCCACTGTTTCCTTAGTATCTACCTTGTGATACCTTCTTGTAGTCAATGATCTTTTAAAGTGCTACTTTCTCTTTTACTGCCAAGATATAGGCACATTATACCCAATCTGGACATTGAAAATTCTTTTACTTGCCTTTTCTCTTCGTTTTTGTTTTCAGACCACACAAGGGGGAAAACAAAACAAGATTCTGACCTTCCAGTTAAGTGTAGCCTCCTGAGCCTCCTGCCTCCTTGGCAGCCCTTTCTGCATGCCAGCACCAACTCAGCTGTCCCAAAATAGTGACGCCTTCCTTCTCTGCCCACAAGCCTTCAGGGGCTCCTGACACGACCCAAGGGTAACCCCAAGTGCCTGATACATAAAGTCTTTAGCAGCTGCTGAAGAGAAAGCCCATTCCTGCCAGTTCCTGCCCCCTGACCAGCTCAGGTCCACTCCTAGTGCGTCCCTACTCTGCTCTGCTGAACCCCAGCCCTGGTCCTGCCTGGCCTTTGCTCCATGGCTGCTAACCTTCCTCCAGATCCCACATTCCTCTGACCACCTCTGAGGGCTACACGCCTGCGTGCGCACACTGGTGCTCGGTTCAGTCAGGCCATGTCATCTTCTGATGGCGGGGAGGGTCCTCTGCAATTCAGAGTTTGGTCATTTCTTGACATCAGGATTAGCAGCAGCTCCCTGACAGGACTTGGCGCGGTTCCCTTCATGCACTCCTCATTCAACTAGCCCAGCGTTTGTGACTAAGTCAACCCCAACAGCGGTTTGTAAATCATCTAAAGATGTCTTATCTTGAATTGACTCAAGTCAGTTAAAAGGATCCAAAGATTATTTAACCACTTTGGGTTAATCATTTACAGAGACAACTATTTTTAGATCTCAGGAAACTAGGTAATAAAAAGTTCATCACTCTATTTTTGGTTCAGTTTTTCTTAATTTAGAATGAAATGATAAGGGCAAAGTCCCACATGAAAGGGACATATTTGATATTCAGCACACTTGCTATACAGCATGTATTTCCTGTTAGTCTCAAAAACCAGCATTCATTCATAAGAATGAAATGCTTTGCGGCATCTGGGTGGCTCAGTGGGTTAGAGCCTCTGCCTTCGGCTTGGGCTGTGGTCTCGGGGTCCTGGGATTGAGCCCCGCATCTGGCTCTCTGCTCGGCAGGAAGCCTTCTTCCCCCTCTCGCCCTGCCTGCCTCTCTGCCTACTTGTGATCTATCTCTCTCTGTCAAATATATTATCAAACCTCCTTGAGCCTCAGTTCCCTAATCAGTAAGAAGGAAAAGATGATGTGTGAAGAAATACTTCATCAAATATAAAAACACAGGGGTGCCTACGTGGCTCAGGTGATTAAGCATCTGCCTTCAGCTCAGGCCATGATCCCAGGGTCCTGGAATCAAGTAGCACGCCAGGCTCCCTGATAGGTAGGGAGCTTGCTTCTCCCTCTGCCCCTCCCCCCTGCTCCTGCATGCTCTCTCTCTCTCACTTCACACGCATGCTCTCTCAAATAATATTATTTGATAATATATAAATATAAAATATTTTTTATATTTTATAAATTTTAAAATATATATTATATATAATATAAATTTTAAATTACTTAAAAATTTTATAATAAATATAAAATATAAAATAATATTTGAGAGAGTGTGTGTGTGCAGTGAGAGGGAGAGCACAATCACATATATATGATTTTATTATTTATATATATTATATATGTGTATGCATATATATATACATATATACATTAAAATTTTGGTTACAGTTATAAGAGCTGTTTCTGGTATTATTTGGGGAAGTGAGGCTGAGCCTAGAGCACACACCTGGACTGAGGGGTGGCAGGAATGGGGTCATAACGTTCTAAACCATCTTCTTCCTTAGGTTTGCAAAATGTCAGCTGACATACTAGATTGAAGTTGTTTTATTTGTTTTGGTTTTTTACAATGCTACCTAGATGTTCTTATTTAACCTTCACCAATCTCACAGAGTTCTGAATCAGTCGTCTAAAATAAAAACACAACCAGAAAAACCAGCACACTCAATACATACAGCAGGAGGGCAGGCTTCCATGTCTGTGACTCCATCTCCAATCATGACTATTTTCTTAAATTGAAATTTTTCCTTTAAAAGTTTAATAACTTTTCCTTTCCCACCAGATTCAGCTGTTGGCTGTGTCTCATCAAAACCTGCATATTCACCTTGAAAGAGCAGTTAAAACAGTGTCAGTACAGAATTATACTGGTAGGGCCAGCTCTGTGCACAGATGATACCCTCACTTAAATGTCACTGAGAAAGCTAAAAATGGCCCTTAGTAAAGTGACACAGCCTGGATTTCCACACTTCCCTCTCCCCACCCCCGCATGAACAACTTCTGCCTTTAAATTGCAGCTCCCTCTTGTTGAGGTTACTTCTTTAGGGCATTATCGCCTTGGGGCCAACCAGTTTTACCCTCTAAGCTGTCAGAGTTGTAATTCTCAAACCTCTCTCAGGTGGCAGGACACCATGAAACAATAATATATCGAAGTTTTTTTTTTTTTTAAGTTAATATATATTTTCATCTAAGGAGATTCCAACTTAGATCTGATCGATTTTCCTTCTTACAGTAATCACCACACTCCCCATCTACGTTTTTTAACAATCTCTACCTGGAGACCCTTCAAAAATGTTCTACCAACACATTCACTATTTTAAAATAGACATTATTTGGTTTTAAAGCTGTCAGCCACCCGTGGCCATCACTAGAGACCTCCTGAGATGGCAGGGATGCAGCCACAGCCCTGTGATGGTCCAGAGGAGGGCCAGAAGGCGCTTTGGAGCCAGGGACAGAGCAGTGACTCGCAGCTAACAAACTCTCCTTCCTGGGCCTAAACTGGTTCAAATACATAAGAGCGCTCAAAAAACTGAACTATGACACATAACAAAATGAATCACCTGGATACACAGGAATCAAATGCAAACACATATATACCGAGAGAGATTAGATGAACACTAAAGCCAGGAGCGATGATGGCCTAAGTCTATTTCACAGAGCAAAGGATCCCAAGGAGCAAAAGACATCAGTCAAGAGAATCCTTCATCTCAAAAAACAAAAAAAAAAAAAAATAGAGGGTATGATGCGAAGCAAAACAAGTCAATCAGAGAAAGACAATTATGGTATGATTTCACTCCTATGTAGAATTAAAGAAACAAAACAGAGAATCATAGGGGAAGGAAGGGAAAAATAAAATAAGAGAAAACCAGAGAGGGAGACAAACCATAAGAGGCTCTTAACTCTAGGAAACAAACAGGGTTGCTGGAGGGGGGATTAGTAGGGGGGACAGGGTGACTGGGGGATGGGCATTAAGGAAGGCACTAGGTGTAATGAACACTGGGTGTTATTTGCAACTGATGAATCACTGAACTCTACCTCTGAAACTAATAATACACTCTATCTTAATTGAATTTAAATAAAACAAAATAAATTTAAAAAGAGAGAATACTTCATGTCAATATTTAACTCTTGAGGCTGACTTACTTAAGTTGCATTTCAATATAAAATACCGAACACTAAAAGTGACAAGAAAGGGAAAATGGTACCATTAAAGTCTTACCATTAAAGTAGAATTTCAGCCTATTGGCAAAAACATTGGTTGATGGGATATTGAGTTTTGAAGCAACGTGCTCTACAATGCTCCTAAAGCCACCAGATATTAGGAAAACCTGAACATTTCGCTCTTGGAGGCGACTTACTAGCTCCCTGCAAAAAAGAAATGTAAAACACCGAAACGATTAATATAAAAGAAAAAACATGAAACATGAAAAGGAAACTAAAATACAATTTCTTGTTCTTAAATCATTTGCCCAAATAATTTGGACAAGGTAGAGAGAGAGAAAGAGTGCACACAGAGGGAGAGGGAAAGAAGGAGACTCCCCACTGAGCAGGGAGCCCGACACAGGGCTCGATCCCAGGCCCCTTGGATCATAACCTCAGCTGAAGACAGACACTTAAATGCTGAGCCACCCAGGCCCCCATGTATGTTTTTCTAAATGCACTTAGAAATTAATAGATGGGGCTGGACTGCTTAGAAAACCATCCCACAACTCTATTCTGCTCATGAACCCAGAAACACAAAATGAAGAGGAAGCTTAGGCTGTCCTTGGGAAGAGAGAGAGGGCAGATGACTTTGGCAGGGCCGACCACTCAGACAGGACCACACGGAAGCTGAAAGAGGCAGACAGAAGGGAGCGCTAGAGCTAGTGAGAAGCTCTCAAGAGGATATGCCCCCAAAGCAGGTGCTGGCAGAGAGACAGTACCCAGACCGGGGCTCCTCTTCTTACCTTATGCCAGGGGTCAGGTGTGGGGGATGCTGTGCTATGAGCCTTTGCACCTGTTCCCTGGAGGGCTGGATCAGAGCTAAGCGCTCTGTGAGGGCAGCCTTGAAAGGCACTGCCCCACCCATGGCTCGCCAAGTCCTAGGAGGAACACCCAACAATCAGGCTAGCCAAGTCAGATGTCTGCCAAGTCTACACCTTACCTCCCTAGTTCCTCCAGAGTCCACCCATGAGGAGGGTGCTGCCTAGAGCCCCACCACACAACAGACATGCTACAGTGCCATGGGAGCGAGGCCTGGGAATAAACTTACTGAAAGTCTGCTTGAGAATCACATTAATATTTTGTGGCCACGTCTCACATCAAATGCAGCTGAACATGAAACAGTCCATGACCTGGTGACTGCAGGTAGCAATGGGGAGGGCAGGAGGTGGGGGAAGGGTCTCACCCAGGCATAAACTGAGAGACTCTGAACCCAAACTAGCTTTCTAGCAAACCACTAAGGCCACACGGTCAACCATGACAGTTGTGTCAACCATGACACAAAGCACTGGACCCCATCCTGTCTTCTTTGGTTAGTTATGGTCATCGTTCCCCTGACTGAGCTAAGAGCATGTCACCCATATTTCTTTGTCACAGACAACTATTTCTTTTTCCATAAAAATTTGTACAAAAGAATGATTGGATGATGTACACTAGCAAATTCAGCTCTGAGTGATGGAAGAAGCTTCCTGGCCAGGATTTGTAGTCAGGGGCTAAAAATTGGGGAATTATGGCCCTGGTCCTGCATGTCATCCAAAAGTCACTCTCTTTTGTAATTCTTTATCACTTCATAAAGTGAATAAATACTGTTCCTACATTTCTGACACAGCGGCCTCAACGCCACAGAATTTGGCTAGTTCATCAATTCCTTCTTCTCTGATGACTGTGCTATCAACATCAAAGCACACTGCGTCCGCTGAACAGAAAAGTTTCCTCAACTCTGAATGGGAGACCATCCTTGAAAGAATCTTCTTCCTGCAACAGAAAAAGATAAATATATTTAAAGACACATCACCATAAAAAGATCCAATTTTGCCTATTAATGCCAATATACTTTGATCCGTATCAAAGTCACCATATTCCACATAAACATGGACTCATGGGCTCATTTGTTGTTGTTGTTGTTGTTGTTGTTGTTGTTGTTTAACACAAAGTAAGCACCTTCTAAATGTCAGGCTCTGGGGATACAAAGATGAGCAGGACCAAACTCTTCTCCCAGGAGCTCAGTCGAGTGAAGGTACCAACTTATAAATATGTATCATGTTTAACCAATATTCAACTATTTTTGACCTGACAATTACTGCAAAAAGGCAAGTGCTGAAGTGGAAATGTGCGTAAGATGCTAAAGACACTACGGGCACACAGAGAAAATGTTCGAGCTTGCCTATGAGACAGGGTTTCCAAAGGGACAGAAATTTGATCCAAATCTTGAAGGGTAAGTGGCCTGAGTGGATTCTCAAAGGGGTGGGTGCCGGGAGTAGGGGGCAGAGAGATGGAGGCAAGAAGAGAGGGTAATGACTGCAGAGAGAAGAGCAGAGGCCAAGGCAAGGAGCAAGAATGATGGATGACATGCTGGAAAATACCCAGTGGAGTCCAGCTTCAGGGCAGTGCACCAAGGGGGGGCCCCAGGCCAAGCTGACAAGATTTTAACATCTAGGTAATGGAAAATCCTGCAAGGCTTTTTGCCATGGAAAAGAGGTCAGAGCTGAACAGCCCATCTGTTAGTCAGCCATATAGAGGTGGTAACTAAGGGTATGGCCTGACAAAGTCACCAGAGAGTGGAGAGACAGAGAAAAGAGGAGAGCTGAGGAGAGAGCCCGCAGGAGCAGAAAGGATCAGATCAGGAGCCTGGGAAGGAAAAGGGAAAGGAGGTTGAGATTCACAGGAAGAGACTGACAGATCACAGTGCTGCAGAAGCTATGGAGAGCAGAGTTTCAAAAGGAATTTTGTGGGTTTTATTTTTTAAGAAAATCACTGGACCAGGGGCGCCTGGGTGGCTCAGTGGGTTAAACCCTCTGCCTTCAGCTCAGGTCATGATCTCAGGGTCCTGGGATTGAGCCCCACATCGAACTCTCTGCTCAGTGGGGAGCCTGCTTCCCCCTCTCTCTCTCTCTGCCTGCCTCTCTGCCTACTTGTGATCTGTCTCTCTCTCTCTGTCAAATAAATAAATAAAATCTTTAAAAAGAAAGAAAGAAAATCACTGGACTAGAATCTTGGGGATAAATGGGATCCTAAAGGTTGCCTAAACCCATCTCTCATCAAATATGTCACGTATGAGGCCACACAGATGGTGCAAATAACCTATATTTAGAACAGACACTGGCTAAAAACAGACTCAAAGGAGCTGGCCAACCTACTTCATAACTGATTTTTAACCAACACATCTGGCAGAATCATCCAGAGCAAAGTTGACCTAGGGGAAAAAAGGTTTACGTTTTTAACGTTTTTACGCCAGGGGAAGGGAAACTATAGCCAATAGGTCAAATTAGCCTGTTTTTGTACAGTCTATAAAGTAAGACTAAGCTTTACCTTTTTTTTTTTTTTTAACTTTTTTCAAGTAGTCTCCACACTGAGCACAGGGCCCAACACAGGGCTTGAACTCACAACCCTGAGATCAAGACCTGAGCTGCAATCAAGAGTTGGACACTTAACCAACTGAGCCCCCCAGGCACCTCTACATTTTTTTTTAAAGATTTTATTATTTATTTGAAAGAGAGAAACACAGCGAGAGAGGGAACACAAGCAGAGGGAATGGTAGCGGGAGAAGCAGGCTCCCTGCTGAGCAGAGAGCCCGATGCGGGGCTCCATCCCAGGACCCTGGGATCATGACCTGAGCTGAAGGCAGACACTTAACAACTGAGCCATCCAGGCACCTCTACATTTTAAATAATTGAAAAAAAAATCAATAGAATAAAACTGCGACACATGGAACCTGCATGAATTTCAAAATTCAGTGTCCATAACTAATGTTTGAGAGGAAACAGCCACATTCACTAGTTTTTGTTCACAGCTGCTTCTGCACGACAGAGGAGGTGAGTAGCTGCAACAGAGACTGTAGGGCCTGCAAAGCCTAAAGTATTTACTCTCTGGCCTTTGACAGAAAAACTGTGGACCCCTGTTTGGAACCCTTACAAAAGAGTGCTCTTAATGGGAAATAGGAGTTTCACTGGAGACCCACTAAAAAGGGGGAAAGAGAAGGCAACTCTAAACTAACATCAGCCTCGGTGTGAATGAAATGTCCACTAAGCAGAGACTGAGCTCCGTTGCTGGTTTGCTTCTCTTCCATTCTCTTCATGTTGCAATGACCACGGTCCAGCCCTGGTCTTCTCCAACCATACTCACTCCCTCAATGAATTCATCCAGGTTCATAGCTTGAAATGTCATCTCTGGAACAGGAACTCCCAAATGTGTACCTGGAGCCCAGTCCTCTCTCCCAAACTCTCAACTCCAACCACCTACCTGACCTGACTCAGGTGTCTGGGAAACACCCCAAATTTCACATGCCTAAAGCTGAACTCCTAATCTTCTTGTCCCACCAAAACTGCCATGCCTGCACCTCCGTTCTCTCCCTTGATGGCCCATGTCCAAAACCTATATCCAATCAGTCAGGAAACCATGCCGGGTCTACCTTTAAAGTCTAACCAAAATCTGACCACTTCTCACCCTATCCACTGCTATCGTTCTAGCCTAAGTTACCAATGTTTCTTGCCAAGACTGTACCAAGAACCTCCTGAAAGGTCTCCCACCCCAGTTTTTGTTCTCAACATAACAGCCAAAGTAATCATTGTAAGCTAAAGCCAAATCATGTCCTACTTCTATCTCAAAAATCCTTCAATGGCTCCTCATTTTATTAAGAGTAAAAGCCCCCTACCCTGATACCACCACCACCACCACCATGCCCTCGGCATCACATCTATGACCTCATTTCCTACTCATCTCCCCCTTGCTCGCTCTGCTCCAACCACACTGGTCCTCCTAGTCATGCTCTGGAAATGCAATGACCAGGCTTCCCACTCAGGGCCTTTGTTCCAGCTGTGTCACTGGTGAGAACGCTCTTCATTTGGATACCCATGTGGCTGATCCCTTATCAAGAGTTTGCCCAATGGCCACAATCACCAAACTGTGGAAAGAGCCAAGATACCCTTCAACAGACAAATGGAAAAGAAGATATGGTCCATATATACAATGGAATATTATGCCTCCATCAGAAAGGATGAATACCCAACTTTTGTATCAACATGGACAGGACTGGAAGACATTATGCTCAGTGAAATAAGTCAAGCAGAGAGAGTCAATTCTCCTATGCTTTCACTTATGTGTGGAGCATAAGGAAAAACATGGAGGACATTGTGAGAAGGAAAGGAAGGATGAATTGGGGGAAATTGGAGGGTGAGATGAACCGTGGACTCTAAGAAACAAATAGGGTTTTGGAGGGCAGGGGAAGAGGTTGGGTGAACCTGGTGGTGGGTATTGAGGAGGGCACATACTGTATGGAGCACTGGGTGTGGTGTATGAACAATGAATCTTGGAACACTGAAAAAATAAAATCAAATTAATTGGGGAAAAAAAGAATGCATGCTAATCTGGAAAAAAAAAAAAAAAAAAAAAAGAGTTTGCCCAAACAACACTGTGTGTCAACTATACATCAATTTAAAAAAATGAAATTTTAAAAAACAAGTTTGCCCAGGTATCACCTTTTTCCATGAGCCAACCCTGGCCACCCTGTTTAAGACAGCAACCTCTCCTTCCTTATCCTTAACTCAACCTTACTAATATCCCTCACTATGCCTTACTTTTTTTTCTGAACATCTATCATTTTCTAACATACGATAAAATATCCTTATTATGTTTATTATGTATTGTCTATCAGTTCTCACTAGGATGCAAATTTCACAAGCATAGGATCTTTATCAGCTTTGTTCACTGTCCTTAGGACTGAGAACAGTACCTAGCATATAGTACAGCTTAATGATATTTGTGGAATTAAGTGAATGAATAAAGCTTAGATGCCATCTTCACTATAAAGTCTTCCCTGACTCCCTAGGGCTGGAAAAAATTTCTCCCCAAAACTTCCACAGTACTTTATGTAGACCTGTTTTTAACATTTGAAATTCACAATATTCCTACTTATCTTAAATTTATTTACATGTATGTCACCTCTACTCCTGGATTGCACGAAGATCCAAAATTTTCCAAAACACTTATTTTAAGCCTCTTTTGAGTAGGTGCTCAAATAATTTCTGAAGGCTGAATGAATAAATGAAATAATCGTGAATTACATACGCTTAACCATTTTTTTAACTTTTCATTGAATGAAAATAGAATGAATACATTAATTCCATATATACATCATCCTGCTTTAATAATTATAGCAAATCATGCTTCATCAATAGCCCCACTAAAAAGGTTCTGTACCCCTTTCAAAAAGGGGGGATTCCCACATATCTGAGCAATTCTTACATACCAGCAAGGTGTCCCCTATAATTCAACTCTGACACTATCTACCCAGACAGCATGAGATTCCACAGGTTAAGGGTTCAGTTCCACAAGACTGAACCTCCTCCCCCACCACACACACACACACAAAGACACACACACACATACAGACACACACAGAGATACACACAAGCACACACACTTAAGACCCCAGTCCAAAGTAAAGGTTGTCACCCATGCTTCAGACCAACTGGCTCCAAAAACCTCCCCCTTGGATAACCCCAAATTCTAATTCTAATTTGCTAGAATGGTTCATAGAACTCGGAGAAATGTTTTATTTACTAGATCATTGGTGATTATAAAAGGGTAGGACTCAGATGGAAGAGATGTACAGGACATGTTACATGGGAAGAAGCACAGAGCTTTCTTACTCTCTCTGAGCATCCCATTCTCCCTGTATCTCCATGTGTTCACTAACCCAACCCAAAGCTCTCCAAACCCTACCCTTTGGGTTTTTATTCATTACAAAGCATGACTGATTAAATCACTGGCTATTGGTGACTGAGCTAGATGACCAGCCCCTCTCTGCTCCCCAGAGGTCAGGGTGGTAGGACTAAGTCACCAAGGTTGGTTCTTCTGGAAAATAGCCGCACCCTTAGGTGCAGTCCAAAAGTCACCTCATTCACATAATAAGAACCACCTTTATCACACTTATCACAGGAAATTACAAGGGTTTTAAGAGCTTCCTGCCAGACATGACCAAATATATCTCTTATTATAAATAAATCATAATTTCAGGGTGGGGGGTTGGGCGAGCCTGGTGGTGGGTATTGGGGAGGGCACATATCGCATGGAGCATTGGGTGTGGTGCATGAACAATGAATCTTGGAACACTGAAAAAATAAAATCTAATCTAAAAAAAATCATAATTTCACACCCAACACTTCCACTTTTTCTCATTATCTCAAACCAAATCACATCATATCATCCAAGATATTTCAGTATATATTTCTAAAAGGTAAAGACTTTTTTTTAACATGTCCATTACATTTTAATTTTAAACATACTACTGTACCTGCCTGTATTCAGGTTTGGCTTCAGAGAAGTCTAGAATCAAATCAAGTTAAGATTTAATCAGGTCAGGGCAAGATGGCGGAGAAGTAGGAGATCCTTTTGCAACCTGTCCCCTAAAGTGAGCTGGATATCTACCAGAACACGCTGAACACCTATGAAACCAGCCGGAGGAGCAAGATTTTTCACTTCTGGATCTCTACGGGAGCAGAAGACAGCAGTAGAGAGGTAAAGCAAAGTGGGAATACTCAAACTGATATCAGAGGATAAACAAAAGGGGGAGGGAGCCACCAGAAGCGATGCAAGGATAGTAATACCCCAAAGGAAAGTGCCCGATGGCTGGAGACCAGCATTAACTTAGAGTTCAGTTAAAAACACTTAAAAAGAACTAAAGGTTCAAGGAGCAACTAGTAGAAGAGGGTGGTAGTGAGCACGGGCCTGGGCCCACTTTCCCAGGAAGGACACAACTCGCCTCAAAGAAAGTTGGGGTGGAGGGTCCAGTCTGTGGTTCACGAACCTGCAGCTTTCCGCTCCTTGCACCATTTTGTGGGCGGGGTGCACTCCTGCAAATGCCTTAGAGAGTCTGCTGTGGTCCAGGAGCCTGCAGCTTTTCTCTGTGTGCAGCAATCTCTGGACTGTGCACCCCTGAACACAAGATATTCGTGGCCTGTGGCAGAGTCTGGGCATTCCCAGCGGGTCCTGGAGAGAACTAATCTCGGGCAGGAATGTAAGCACACCTTGCTCGGGCCTAGAGCCCGGAGAGCACTCGCAGAGCCACTGAACAGTAGCTAGGGGAGTGCACCACCTCTGACAGGCTGTGCTGGGAGCAGAAATTGGCAGAGGGGAGTGTGTGTTCTGGACCACCCAGTGGGGAACAGACAGGCTTCCCTGTGATGTGGAGCTCTGGGTACATATGGGCAGATTCCTTGCTTGGACTCTCCTAAAAGGTGAAAAAGCTACAAAAGGCCAAAAACTTTTTTCAGAGAGCAAAAGACTGAGAAACTGGTTTCCAGAGAGTGCAGCCCCTTGACTGGGGGGCAGGGTGACTCAGCCCAAGCAAGATTGACTAGAAAACAACACGGCAGGTCCCTCTCCCAGAAGACAAGTCAAAAAACAAAAGGACAATAACCATAGGGTCCCCATAAAATTGTAAATCCCCAACATCAGGGGAAATAAATATATCAAGCTCCCAATAATACCCTCAAACCTGTATATTTCATAGATACAAGTTTTCTTTCTTTCTTATTTTCTTTCTATTTTTTATTCACTCATTTTCACGTTTCTTGGTTTTTCTTTTAATTTGTTTAAACTATGCAACATTACAACTAGAGAATTAATACAATGATAAGACCTGAAATAACCTTCCTCGCCCATGAGGAATTAAAATGACCCTCCCATTTCATCCTTCTGTCAGTGTTTCTACGTATTTGCTTTTGTTCTGGTATTATATAAATCTTATTCTTGGGGTTCGTTCTGACTAGGGTCTTTTATTTAATGTCATTTACTTTTGTTGGTCTATATGTTTGTTCGTGTTCATTTACATATTATAAATCTTATTTTGGGGGCCCATTCTGGCTGGGATTTCTTCTTTTCCTCTTTCTCTTTTTTATCCTTATTCTTTTGTTTTTTTGGTGGTGAATCCCAATTGCTCCAAAACCTTTCAGGATGCACCCTGCCTGGATTGTGGGCGATATATCCAGCTATACATCCTCTTGCTGACTTCTCATCAATATGACTAGGAGGAGGAATGCCCAACAGAGGAAAAACGCAGAGACTGCACCCTCTCCCTCACAACTATCGGACATGAACATACACAGTATGTCAGAAAGGAAATTCAGGGTGACAATTATCCAGGCAATGGCTAGGATGGAGAAAAACATTAATGACAACACAGAATCTCTAAGGACAGAAATGAGAACCAGTATAGCAGATGTAAAAGACACTATCAGTGAGAACCAATCTAATCTAAATAGTCTAACAGCTAGAGTTACAGAGACAGAGGATGAAATTAGTGATCTAGAGGATAAAATGGTTGAGAAGAAAGGACAGGAAGACAGCTGGAGCAAACTGCTCAGGAATCATGAGAAGAGACTTAGGGAAATAAATGATGCCATGAAACGTTCCAATGTCAGAATTACTGGCATCCCAGAGGGGGCAGAGAAAGACAGAAGAATAGAAGATATAGCTGACCAAATTCTGAATGAAAATTTCCCCAAAATGAGGAATGGAACAAATGTTCCGTATCCTAAAGGCAGAAAGGACACCCGCCAAGATCAATGACTTGATCAATGACTCTTTCAATGAGTCTAGAAAGACACCCAGACACATCATTGTAAAATTTGCAAATTATAATTTTAGACAAGAGGTCCTGAGAGCAGCCAGGGGGAAGAGATGCCTTACATATGGAGGAAGACCCATTAGAATAACATCAGACCTGTCTACAGAAACCTGGCAAGCCAGAAAGGGCTGGCATGATATATTCAGGGCACTAAACAAGAAGAACATGCAGCCAAGATTACTTTATCCAGCAAGGCTGACATTCAAAATGGATGGAGAGATAAAGAGCTTCCAAGACGGGCAAGGACTAAAAGAGGATGTGACCACCAACCCAGCACTACAAGAAATATTAAAGGGGGTTCTATTAAAGAAGAAAGAACCCATGAGTGACTTAGAACAGAAATTTACAGAAATTTGCAATCTATAGAAACAATAAACACTTATCTTTCTTCTTTTTTTTTTTAAAGATTTTATTTATTTATTTTACAGAGAGAGAGAGATCACAAGTAGGCAGAGAGGCAGGCAGAGAGAGAGGTAAGCAGGCTCCCTGCTGAGCAGAGAGCCCGATGTGGGGCTTGATCCCAGGACCCTGAGACCATGACCTGAGCCAAAGGCAGAAGCTTTAACTCACTCAGCCACCTAGGCGCCCCAACACTTATCTTTCAATAGTCATTCTCAACTTAACGGCCTAAACACTCCCATAAAACAGCACAGGGTTGTAGAATGGATAAAACAGCAGGACCCGTCCATATGCTGTCTACAAGGGACACATTTAGAACCAAAAGATACATCCAGACTGAAAGTGAAAGGATGGAGAACCATCTTTCATGCCAATGGGCCTCAAAAGAAAGCTGGGGTACCAATTCTCCTATCAGATAAATTAGATTTTCAACTAAAGACTGTAGTCAGAGATAGAGAAGGACACTACATCATTCTGAAAGGATCTATCCTCCAAGAAGATCTAACAATTGTAAACATTTATGCCCCCAATACAGGAGCAGCCAACTACGTAAGTCAACTGTTAATCAAAATAAAGAGTTGTATTGATATGAATACATTAAGAGTAGGAGATCTTAAAACACCATCATCTAAACAGAAAATCAATAAAGAAACAAGAGCTTTGGGGCGCCTGGGTGGCTCAGTCATTAAGCATCTGCCTTCGGCCCAGGTCATGATCCCAGGGTCCTGGGATCGAACCCTACATCGGGCTCTCTGCTCGGCAGGAAGCCTGCTTCTCCCAATACCATTCCCTCTGCTTGTGTTCCCTCTCTCTCTGTGTTTCTCTCTGTCAAATAAATAAAATCTTTAAAAAAAAAAAAAAAAGAAACAAGAGCTTTGAATGATACATTGTACCAGAAGGACCTCATAGATATATACAGAACATTCCACACTAAAAGAATACTCATTCTTTTTGAGCACACATGGAACTTTCTCCAGAATAGACCACATACTGGGCCACAAATCAGGACTCAACCGATACCAAAAGATAGAGATGATTCCCCACATTTTCTCAGACCACAATGCTTTGAAACTGAATCTCAACCACAAGAAGAAGTTTGGAAGGTATTCAAACACTTGGAGGCTAAAGACCAACCTGCTCAAGAATACTGAGATCAACCAGGAAATCAAAGATGAACTTAAACAGTTCATGGAGACCAATGAGAATGAAGACACATCGATCCAAAATCTATGTGACACAGCAAAGGCAGTCCTGAGGGGGAAATATATAGCCATCCAAGCCTCACTCAAAAATATTGAAAAATCTCGAATACACCAGCTCTCTTTACACCTTAAAGAACTGGAAAATCAACAACAAATTAAGCCAACACCATGGACAAGAAGGGAAATAATCAAGATTAGAGCAGAGATCAACGAGGTAGATACTAGAGAAATAGTAGAACACATACACAAGTTGGTTTTTTGAAAGAATCAATAAGATCGATGAGCCACTGGCCAAACGAATCCAAAAGAAAAGAGAGTGGAACCTAATTAATAAAATTATGAATGAAAGCGGAGATATCATGACTAACCCAAAGGAAATAGAAACAATTATCAAAAATTATTATCAACAGCTATATGCCAAGAAGTTAAACAACCTAGAAGAAATGGATGCATTCTTGGAAACCCATAATCTTCCAAGACTGAAACAGGAAGAAATGGACAACCTGAATAGACCAATATCTAGTAATGAGATTGAAGCAGTGATCAAAAACCGCCCAAAAAACAAGAGTCCAGGACCAGACGGGTTCCCTGGGGAATTCTACCAAACATTCAAGGAAGAAATAATACCTATTCTCCTGAAACGGCTTCAAAAAACAGAAGGAAAACTTCTAGACTCTTTCTAAGAAGCCAGCATTACCCTGATCCCCAAACCAGGCAAAGACTCCATCCAAAAGGAGAATTTCAGGCCAAGATCCCTGATGAATATGGATGCCAAGATTCTCAAGAAGATCCTAGCTAATAGAATCCAATAGCACATTAAAAAGATTATTCATCATGACCAAGTGGGATTTATCCCTGGGATGCAAGGGTGGTTCAACATTCGCAAATCAATCAATGTGATGGGACAAATCAATAAGAAAAGAGAGAAGAGCCACATGGACCTCTCAACTGACACAGAAAAAGCATTTGACAAAATTCAGCATCTATTCCTGATTAAAACTCTTCAAAGTATAGGTATAGAAGGAACATTTCTCAACATCACAAAATATATGAAAAGCCCACAGCAAATATCATTCTCAACAGGGAAAAGCAGACAGCCTTCCCTTTGAGATCAGGAACACAACAAAGATGCCCACTCTCACCACTTTTGTTCAACATAGTACTAGAAGTCCTGGCAACAGCAATCAGACAACAAGAAGAAATAAAAGGTATTCAAATTGGCAATGAAGAAGTCAAACTCTCTCTTCGCAGATGACATGATACTTTATATAGAAAACCCAAGACTCCACCCCCAAACTACTAGAACTCATACAGCAATTCAGTAATGTGGCAGGATACAAAATCAATGCACAGAAATCAGTTGCTTTCCTATACACTAACAATGAAAATAGGGAAAGGGAAATTAGAGAATCCATTCCATTTACTATAGCACCAAGAACCATAAGATACCTGGGAATAAACCTAACCAAAGAGGTAAGAGATCTGTACTCAAAGAACTACAGAACGCTCATGAAAGACATTGAAGAAGATGCAAAAAGGTGGAAAAGCATTCCAAGCTCCTGGATCAGAAGAATAAACATTTAGTTAAAATGTCTATACTGCCCAAAGCAATCTATCCTTTCAATGCCATCCCGATCAAAATTCCACTGGCATTTTTCAAAGGGCTGGAACAAACAATCCTAAAATTTGTATGGAACCAGAAAAGACCCCGAATTGCTAAGCAAATGTTGAAGAAGAAATATAAAGTTGGGGGCATCACATTGCCTGATTTCAAGCTTTACTACAAAGCGGTGATCACCAAGACAACATGGTACTGGCACAAAAACAGACACATAGACTAGTGGAACAGAATAGAGAGCCCAGATATGGACCCACAACTCTATGGTCAAATAATCTTTGACAAAACAGGAAAAAATATCCAGTGGAAAAAAAAGACAGTCTCTTCAATAAGTGGTGCTGGGAAAATTGGACAGATATATGTAGAAGAATGAAATTTGACCATTCTCTTATACCATACATGAAGATAAACTGTAAATGCATGGAAGACCTCAATGTGAGGCAGGAATCTATCAAAACCCTAGAAAAGAGGGGTGCCTGGGTGGCTCAGTCATTAAGCGTCTGCCTTTGGCTCAGGTCATGATCCCAGGGTCCCAAGCCCTGCATCGGGCTCCCTGCTCGGCAGGAAGACTGCTTCTCCCATTACCATTCCCTCTGCTTGTGTCCCCACTCTTGCTGTGTTTCTTTCTGTCAAATAAATAAAATCTTAAAAAAAACAACAACAAAAAACCCTAGAGAAGAACACAGGCAGTAACCTCTTGGTCATCAGCCACAACAACTTCTTTCAGGACATGTCTCCAAAAACAAAGGAAACAAAAGCGAAATTGAACTTTTGGGACTTCATCAAGATGAAAAGCTTCTGCACAGTGAAGGAAACAATCAACAAAACAAACAGGCAACCCACAGAATGGGAGAAGATATTCACAAATGACACTACAAAGGTCTGATATCTAAGATCTATAAAGAACTCCTCAAACTCAACACTCACAAAACTGATAATCACATCAAAAAATGGGCAGAAGACATGAACAGACACTTCTCCAAAGAAGACATACAAATGGCTAACCGACAAATGAAAAAATGTTCATCATCTTTAGCCATCAGGGAGATTCAAATCAAAACCACACTGAGATACCACCTGACACCAGTTAGAATGGCCAAAATCAACAAGACAGTAACCAACAAATGTTAGAGAGGATGTGGAGAAAGGGGTACCCTCTTCCACTGTTGGTGGGACTGCAAGCTGGTGCAGCCACATTGGAAAACAGTGTGGAGATTCCTCAAGAAATGAAAAATAGAGCTACCCTATGACCTTGTAATTGCACTACTGGGTATTTACCCCAAAGAAGCAGATGCAGTATAAAGAAGGGCCACATGTACCCCATTGTTCATAGCAGCCATGGCCACAATTGCCAAACTGTGGAAAGAACCAAGATGCCCTTCAACAGATGAATGAATTAATAAGATATGGTCCATATATACAATGGTATATTATGCCTCCATCAGAAAGGATGAATACCCAACTTTTGTATCAACATGGACGGGACTGGAAGAGATTATGCGGAGTGAAATAAGTGAAGTGGAGAGAGTCAATTATCTTATGGTCTTAATGTGGAGCATAAGGAAAACCATGGAGGGCATTGTGAGAAGGAAAGGATGGGTGAATGAGGGGAAATCAGAGGGGGCGATAAACCATGAAAGACTGTGGACTCTGAGCAGCAAACTGAGGGTTTTGGAGGGGTGGGTGTTGGGGGTTGGGCGAGCCTGGTGGTGGGTATTGAGAAGGGCATGTATTGCATGGAGCACTGGGTGTGGTGCATGACCAATTAATCGTGTAACACTGAAAAAATAAAATAAATGTATTTGGGAGAAAAAAAAAGAATCAGATCAGACCTAATGATGCCCTTGCTAATCCATTCCCCATATTTAGCATATCAATTAACATAATGTCTCTGTTATTCAATTAATTTACGCCCTCCATGATTTGGATCCTATGTATTTCACCAATCTATCACCTGTTGCTCTTCTCCCGCAAGACACACACACACACACACACACACACACACACACACACACACACAACTTATGCTCAAAGTACATTGAAGATGTCTTTTTCCTTAAATATGTCATGGTTTTGGGGTGCCTGGGTGGCTCAGTCGATTAGGCATCTGCCTTCCGCTCAGGTAGAGCCTCACGTTGGGTTCACTGCACAGCAGAGAGCCTGCTTCTCCCTCTGCCTCTGCCTGCTGCTCTGCCTACTTGTTCTCTCTATCTCTGTCAAATAAATAAATAAAATCTTAAAAATAAAACGAAACAAAAAAAAAAAGTCATGGTTTTTTTTAAACCTCTATGCCTTTGCAAATGCTGTTCCCTCTGCCTGAAATCACCTAATCCCTCATACCCAGTGGGCAAATTCCTATTTATTCTTCAAAATATAATTAAATAACCTTCCCTATACCGCATTATCTCTTTCCTACTCCTTCAGAGAGTTAATCCCTCCCATTCCTCTCCACGAGTGAAATATCTTTCATCTGTTTCCTGGACCCAATAGGTGTAAAGTAAATGTTTCATAAATTAAAGAGTTGAATCTGAGAAGTTATTGAGAACTCAGCAAGAATTGAGATTACTGTTCTCAACAAAACTATTCCAATTTAGAGTGCTATTAGCCTAAAATTAAAATCCTTAACCAGCAACGATGACTATCACCAATGAAACAGAACTGACATCATAAATTCTCAAGTTAGAAGAAACCTCATAGCCGTCATTTGGGTCTGGCCCCATGCCTTTCTGTAGGAATGATTTTAATGTGTCCATTTCACAGATTAAAGATTAGAAGTATAAGGAAGTTAAATGACCCAAGGTCACACAGCTCCCACACAATCACTAAAAAACTAAAACTTGGATCTCAAATGCATAGAGACAACATAAAAGGTAGTGGTAGATAAATTAAGAGGTGGATAAATTGAGAGGTAGATAAATTAAGCAGAACTAAATAAGGTTAAACATTAGGATAAGAACCTATCTGGACTGAGGAAATGTCAAACACTGTCATGAAGAATTCAGACCAGGGTGCCTGGGTGGCTCAGTCAGTTAAGCATCTGCCTTTGGCTCAGGTCATGATCCCAGGGTCCTGGGATCAAGCCCCGCTTTGGGATCCCCTCTGCTCTCTGTCTCTTTCTGCCCCTCTCTCCACTCGTTCTCTCAAATAAATAAAATCTTAAAAAAAAAAAAATTCAGACCAAAGTTCTGCTAGCTGGACAATGCAATGGGTGATGATTCATTAACAGTAAAAGAAGAAAGTCTGCACATTCTTTGGGAGACCAGTGGATAGAAACAAGTTTCATAAATTGTCAAATTTCCACCTAGCCAGGGGAATACCAAGGAGCCTCATATCCCACTCTCTGTGGCTCAGTTACCACCCATGTGGCGCTGGTCCAGAGGGAATCTACACACTTCACATCACACGGTGAGGCAGCTACCCCAGCATAGAAGACAGCTGTCTGTCAGTGGAGAAGCGGGGCTTAGTGCAATGCAACCCCACTGAGCATGGAGAATGAGTCATATGTAAATGGAGGGAAAGCCAGGAACAGACAAATTACCTAAGAAGAGCTAAAATGAGATAAATGGGACAGGCTAAAGACTATGCATGAGGCAATACAACATAACTAAGAATGGGCAAGACTCCTGAGAAGGACTGAGAGGCTCCTGAAGTCTCAAAACTCCTAACCCCAAAGCCAGTCCACACTGCCCCCCTGTGCCTAGCCTAAGACCTGGGAAGTACAAAATGGGCACCATCTACAAGAGGTGACCAGTCTCACTAAGATGACAAGACCAATCATTATTGTTCATGTCTGAAAAGCCAGTGGCTTGAACCTCTCCCCAACCACTAACAAAAGAAATAGCTTCAACCAGACCATCAGCTTCAAATACGAAAGAAAACATACATTTCCTCAAATAAAGTGAGGGCTGATTTCCAAATCCCTGGATGAACACAAGTCCTGACTTATGACTCAGAACTGCCGACACCTGCCTCATGGGGTACACTATTGTGGTACCAAAGGCAGAGAAAATAGGATGTTTAAGACAAAGTGACACTGAATGTACTTGGAAGGCTGAGTCTTTCTCCACGTCCTCCCTAGGAGACAGTGCTGGATTACAGAACCTTAACTTTGCCCACAAAATGCTCATGTCAGAGGATATACCCTCGACCCTGGGATTACACAGGTTTCAGCTCCCTGCTGGGACTTCAGAACAAATGGCCTCAGCCCCCTCTAGCCTTTCCCAGCCCGCAGTGTAAAATGCCCTGCCTCCTGGTTCACTTCCAGTCTCTTTTTTCAGATCTCTACCAGTCCATGAGCAACTCATAATTCAGTCAAAATTCTTGTATCTACACGGGGGAAAAACGCTAAGTTCAGGTGCTTCAAAGTAAATTGTGTACCTTAGAATTTCACACACACACACTCTCTCTCTCTCACACACACACACACACACACACACACACACACAAATCATTGCTAGAGAATGGACTCTGGATCCCTCACATGTGGCCCTGAGAGGGGGACAGGGCTGAGGGTGGAAAAAGTCATGATGGAAGGGCCCATGCTTTGACATGGCAGCTCCCAGGCCCAATCCCAACCGCTGAGCCCCAGCCCTTCTGTCTCCTGCCTCCTGATGCCCAGCTGGTCCGTCTGGGGGGAAGAGAGGGCCAAATGGTAAAGAAGCCTCTGCTGACAACCCCTTCTCACCCCCAGCTCCAAAAGTACAAAAGCAAATTTTCCTTTAGGGCCAGCATTAGGGGGTTTGATTTTAGATAAGAGGGAAAAACCTCTTCACCTAAACTCTCTTTGAACTCCTTCATCTATGTATTTCATGAAAGGCGTCCAAAATCGCCTTTACCAACTTACTCTTTGTTAGGACTGACCTCTTACCTTACTTGTGTAAGAACAAATACAAGCTGGTACAGAGACTGTGGAGATCAAGCACATCCAAGAGAACAAAACTTACCAGGCTTAGATGGATGTCACTGTGGGGAGGAGGGGTGAGTCTGCTTCAGGTCCTCTGGGCACTGCAACAAGGCACATGTGCAGCCTGAGAAGCTTCTGGATTAGAGGAGAGTCAAAGAGCCTCTGATAACTAGGCCTAGAGTTCCTGGTCAATGCATCTATAGTACATTTTATGATTCAAAAAAAGAACAGCTGTTCTGGGGAACCTGAGATTTTAGGGATCCCACACATATTATAGTGACAATTTTATTCAGGTGAAGAGGAAACTAGTATCTGATAAATAACAACAAAAGATAATTCGGACTCACGTTTCTCAAGCGCTGGATTCCTAGGAAATAACACTCTTCTCTTCCTGCATCTTTCCTGAATAAAAATGCAGCATAAAGTTCTGACTACAAATTTCTTTATGAGAGATCTTGTGAGTTCTGCAAGAGGAAGAGCCTAGAAGGAGAGGGGGAAATAAATTGTGTCTCTTGTCCAGACACAAGAGAAGAAAGAGAAAACTGTCTAGCTTCCCTCTCCCCGCTGGTAGGACTGGTACAAAGAAGGGTCAGAAGTTCCCGAAGACTGCTTCCCTTGCGAAACACTTGACTTCTGCCTCCTTTCAGCACTGCAGAGGAGTAAACACATTATTTTCTCTGGCTTTGATTCTGCAAAAGCTTCAGGTCTGACAAGAAATCACCTACACCCAATTAGCAGAATGCCAAGGAGAGGGAAGGGGAAGAGGATCTACTGAGAGAACAAAACGCAGATACAGAGGAGCTGACTCAGGAATATCACAGACTCTGCAAAACAGATCCTGCTGCCTTCAAAATGAGTAGACAAAGTCACCAACATGCCAAGAACAGTCACAGAAGAGTCCTGTTGCCCAATATCAAGGGAACATAGCCAACAATTTTGAATTAATATCCTCATAATTAAAACTGTAAGTAGAAGTAGATAAAAGTTCCAAAACTCAGAAGGAAAAAAGATAAAAGAAATACTTAAGAAGATGAGGCAAGAAAACGCAAAGAGATTGAAAAGGAGGGGAACCATAATGGGAATAAATAATTCAGAGAGTTCAAAATACAGACCTTGCATAACCTTTCTCTCATCTGATTTTTGAGTTAATCTCAAAAGCAAAGAAAAGGAATGTGGCTTCCAACTTGGCCCAGCCTCCAAGGAAAGGCAGTTGCCAAGTTGGTTGCTGTCCTATGGTGAGGCCCAAGTAGCAGAAGTGGAAGAGGCCCCCAAGAAACAGCCAGAAAGGAACTGGGGCCCTTGGTCCAACAACGCCCAAGGAACTCAATCCTGCCAACAACCGTGTATGTGAACAAGCTAGGCAGCACATCTCCAATAAAACATTCAGATAATTTGACCTAGGCCAATGTGACCTCTTAAAAGACCCTAAACCAGAACAAACCACCTAAGCTGCTCCCAAATTTTTAACCCACAGAAGCTGTGAAAAAATAAATGTTTGTTGTTTTAAAGCTGCTATGTTTGGGGGTAATGTGTTATACAGCAATAGATAGCTAGAATAACAGCTTTGAGGTAGGCAAAACTTTCTTAAATAAAACCCCAAAAGCATGAACAATAAAAGTAAAACATGATAGAATGGACGTCATCAAGATAAAAAACTTGCACTTGCTCTTCAAAAGATACCATGATGGGGGCACATGGGTGGTGCAGTCGGTTAAGCATCTAACTTTTGATTTCAGTTCAGAACCATGACTCAAGGTGATGAGATCAAGGCCCACATCAGGCTCCACGCTGGGCAGGTCCTCTGGGCACTGCAACACTTAAGACTCTCTTTCTCACTCTCTCTCTCCCGCTGCCTCTGCCCCTCCCCACCTCTCTAAAACACAAACACAAACAAAACAAAAGATACCATGATGAAAAAAAAAAGAAAGAAAAAGAAAAGACAGGCCACAGAACAGGAGAAAACATTTATAATACACATATTTGACAAAGAACTTGTATCTAGAATAAAGAACTCTTACAACTCAGTATTAACACAACTTATTAAAATATGAGCAAAAGATTGGGAAAGACATTCCAAAAAAGAAGATAAGAAAATAAACTGAAAAGGAGAATGACTAAAATAAAAGAGACCGACCACACCAAGTATTGGTGAGGACATGGAACAGCTGGAACTGCTGGGGACAGAAAATGGTACAACCATTTTGGAAAACGTTTTAGCGGTTTCTTATAAAGTTAAACAAACACCTACAATAAGACTCAGCAACCCACCCTGGAGGTTTATCCAAGAGAAACCCAAGAGCACTTTATTTGTGCCCCAGACTAGAATGTCCATCGACAGATAAATGGATAAACAAATGGTGGTATATCCCTACAAAGGAACAGTACTCAGCAATAAAAAGGAAGGAATTAGTACTACATGCCAAAATAAATACAAAAAACATTATACTGAAAGAAGCCAGATACGAAAGACTACATACAACATGATTCCATTTATATAGAAAACACAAACAAATGCTATAGTGACAAAAATCAGGTCATTAGGGCTAGGGGTGGGGTGACCTGGCTGCAAAGAGGCTTTAGGAAATCTTCAGGAGTTATGAAAGTGTTATATTGTGCTGGTGATTATAAGTGTGTATACAACTGTCAAAATTCATCCAAATGTGCACTTAAAATGGGTGCCTATCAAAAAAAATGGGTGCCTATTATTGCATTAAATTTTACATCAAGAAAACATTAGCTTTTTTTTTTAAGAAAACATTAGCTTTAAAAAAATTGGGCATGTATCAAATTATCTGAAAACTTAAAACGTCCTGACCACTTTATTTCACCAACATGAAAGTGACAGCACTATTATTATACTAAAAACCTACCAGGTAGTTGTAATAAAATTTAGAAATCCTGGATTTTATCATTTTCTTCCCTGATCCTCATTCCAATACAGGTCAGTCAAATATTTAAAGAGTAACTACAATGTGCAAGTCGCTTATAAAGAAAATAGAGTAAATAACTTTTATGAATGAAAGAATATTTAATTCCCAACTTGAAGTCGTTGATTTACAACAATATACCTGGTAAGTGCTTATTGAAGATTCTAATTCGGTTGGGAAAGAAGATGACAAAATCAGACTGACACTGACACTCTAAATTCCCGAGATTTTCCCAATTTTGTACTGATGACTTCCCCTATTGCAGGATTGCATCATTCATTCATGCTGTTTGGTAAGAGGCAGCAGTGGGATAAAACCAGGGGAAACTACTCAAAGTAAATTGATGAAAAGAAAGCCTTGAAATACCATGAAATTTTTTACCGATCCCGATTATGAAAAATACTCGTAGACTGAGAAGGCCTGGCTGCGGAAAAGGCAGACCAGTAAATCAGAAAGTCGGGCACCCGGAGAGCTAAACACCCGCCCAGACTCACCCGGGGGCTGCTGTCCTTCCTGGGTCGCCGCCACCGCCTCCCGGGCTATCCTTCCGACTGCAGGGGGCCGAGGGCGGGCTCCGACCTTCAGCCGCGGAGCGCCGAGGGAGGTGGCCTGGGCAGACCCGCAGAGTTTTTACCAAACAATCATATGAGATCTGCTGATAGTGCGGTGGATTCTGGTAGGTTTTGCATGTGCTTTTCTCAACTGCAGACTGCTGAGCCACACTCTACGGGGCGGGGCTGGGCAGAAGCACGTGGCCCCGCCCCCTGGGTGGGGCTTCTCTGAGCCCGCCCCTCCCTGCGGCGGACCAGAGCCTCGCCCCCTCCACTTCGCAGGAGGGGCTAAAGCGCTCCCCGCCCGCACCATTAGGGGTAAGGATAAGAGAGAGAAGCCAGGGACCTGGGCTCCTTGGGGACCTTTTTTGCAATTAACGAAAGCTCCTTAGAGACCTTTTTTGAATCCGCGTTTGACCTTCTGTTCTTCTAGGAATATAGGTCTCCAAGAGAATTTCAGTAACTACTTCTATTCATATTATATATCAATTGTAATTCCGTTAAAAAATATACATTATCAAAAGCAAAACTACTTATATTCGCCACTAAAATGCAGAAAGCTATGAGTGACAAAATTAGTCTGCATCCTTTTTCTTTTCTTTTTTCTTGTCATCTTATTTTCTTCTAGGTGTCACTTGCCTAGCTACTTTTAAGTTAACTATAATAAGGGGTGAGCACCTCCAAACATTTACTTTTTTTTTTCCCCAAAAATGTTTATTTTGTTTTGGCTCAGCTGGCTGGAGCTGGGCAGTGAGGTCCCACCCGAAACACAATCTGAAAGCTCAGGTGCTAACAGTTCAGGTTCCCTACAAGTGATCACTCAGGGAGAGGGGATGCAATTGCTGGAGCAGGACACTTGGTCACTGCCTCCCTGCCCTTTGCTGCAGAACCTCTCAAAAACACAATTCTATCCAGAAACAAAAGTGCTGCTGCTCTTTAGCCAGGCGTGCCCTTAGAGTTCAGCAAGAAAATGGTTGTAGGTTTGGGGCACATCCAGTTTAATTTCTCCCAGATCTGTCAAAAAGGGTTCTGATCTGAAGAATGGAGAGGAGGAATTTTGATGTTCTGAAATGAGGTAAAAAGTGATACTACTAATGGGGGAGGGCAAAATAAGGGGGTCTAAAACAACAATCTAGTCAAGAATCTGTTTATATTTTGTAGTAATTTAGAAATAAGTATAATAGGGGCACCTGGGTGGCTCAGTAGGTTAAAGCCTCTGCCTTCTGCTCAGGTTATGATCTCAGGGTCCTGGGATCGAGCCCCACATCAGGCTCTCTGCTCAGCAGGGAGCCTACTCCCCCCACCCCCCGCCTGCCTCTCTGCCTACATGTGATCTATCTCTGCCATATAAATAAAATCTTTTTTAAAAAAAAGAAGGGGTGCCTGGGTGGCTCAGTGGGTTAAGCCTCTGCCTTCGGCTCAGGTCATGATCTCAAGGTCCTGGGATCGAGCCCCACATCAGGCTCTCTGCTCAGCAGGGAGCCTGCTTCCCCCTCTCTCTCTGCCAGCCTCTCTGCATTCTTGTGATCTCTCTGTCAAATAAATAAAATCTTTAAAAAAAAAGAAGTATAATAAAAGAATAAGATGTTAAACACCAAATATTTGTATATAAGTATAAACGGTAATTGAGTATTTCTAGGGGGAAAGAAACCCAAGTACAATAATGTGAAAAAGGAAAAAGTAGAATTCCTGCTATTGTTCATATTTCATAGATATTTAATATGAAACAGATTTCAAATAAAATATTTGTACTGAATAAAATCTTTCAGCTACTCATGGTCTCTGTTCCTACCTCATATTCACATCTGTACTACTAACACTTGTGGTCATGAGGTGGCAGTGTTGTAGACACAAACCACATTAAAAAAAATGTCCAAAGGAACCTAATGGGTGGTCACAGATACATGTAAGAATCACGAAGTAATCTTGCCTGACAAGGGATAACTATACAAGGAGTTTATAATATGTTTCATTGTTGTTCTTCTGGAATAATGTTAAATAGCATATGTGAGTCAAATACAATGCAGTATAATAAAAACATTAGCAAATTATTTGCATAGTTTTAATGATAATTGATTAGTAAAAAGTAATACAGGTAATACTAGTAGTGTTCCTGAAAGGTTTCCTATATATCACATTTTTAGAAGCTAACATAGTGACCGATGATTACCTGTGTTAGGATCGTGTACTTTTTTTTTTTTTTTTAAGATTTCATTTATTTATTTGAGAGAGAGAGCACGAGAAGGGGGAGGGTCAGAGGGAGAAGCAGACTCCCACCAAGCAGGGAGCCCAATGCAGGACTTGATGCCGGGACTCCAGGATCATGACCTGAGCCGAAGGCAGTCGCCTAAGCAACTGAGCCACCGGGTGCCCTAGAATCATGTACTTTTAAAAAATAATTCAGTACTGGGGCGCCTGGGTGGCTCAGTCGTTAAGCGTCTGCCTTCGGCTCAGGTCATGATCCCAGGGTCCTGGGATCGAGCCCCGCATCGGGCTCCCTGCTCGGCAGGAAGCCTGCTTCTCCCGCTACCATTCCCTCTGCTTGTGTTCCCTCTCTCGCTGTGTTTCTCGCTGTCAAATAAATAAAATCTTTAAAAAAAAAAATAATTCAGTGCTAATAAAATAGCCTTCCAAAATAGAGTAAGCTGGAACAATAACTCCAGAAAACAATATGATATCATTCAGTAACACTGAACATGCACATTTTCTATGACCCAGCAGTTCCACCTCCGGAATGCACTCAGAAGAAACTCTTGCACATGAGTAGCAGGAGTCACAAATAAGAATGTTCACAATACTGTATACATATAAATAGTCATTGACCAAAAACTTAAAAAAGAAAGTATCATTTAATATCATAAATGATAACTTACAACATAAAATTCAGGATGGTAGTTATTTCTGGATACAGGACAGAAAATGAGACTGGGAAGAATTTACAGATTTCTTTAATGGCAGTGAGTATACATATTTTTATATCTGTGTGTATATATATAAAATATTTTATGATACATGTGATATTTGTATATCAATACATTAAGTACCAATACATTGAAATATCATAAATGTTTTAAAAGAATATAGTTAAAGAAAAATACAACTTAATGTAAACATTGACATTCAAAATAAGTCACACCATGCACATATGTCCATGATATGTCCTGTGAGTGAGGCAGACTGTGGAACAATATATATTGATCGATTCCCATTTCTGAAAGAAGAAAACTCTGTGTATGCCAATAGTAATTCTGGCGAGCAATTAATTCTGAGGAGTAAAAGGAATGAAGAATTTACCTTTATAATTTATTTGGTTTCATATTGGTTGAGATTAGTTTAAAAATATTTATTACTTTTGTAATGGTATGTGAATCAATTAAAACTAAATGCTTTAGGAGTAGGAGGAGGGTGAACTAGGTAAAGATGGCCAAAAGGTACAAATTTCCAGCTATGAAATAAATACGTTATGGGTATGTAAGTAAAATGAGAAAAACTCAGGGTTCTTTCCTCCCCATATAGGAAGCAAAACCCAATTCTTTCCTCCTGTGTTGTCTTTTACTACTTACACAAAACACTTCACTTCTGGTCATGAAATGTGGAAGTTTTACACCTTATCAAATAATTCTCTAAAACACAAGCTGTGTATCCTATTATCCTATAATTTAACTCAATTCTGACACTATCTTCTTAAAGCATCATATCCCACAGGTTAAAGGCTCAGTCCCACAAGACTGCCCCCATCCACACACACACTTCAGATACCAGTTATCATCTGTGCTTCTGACCGATTGGCTACGGAGTACAGGTTCCAGTGACCCCCTCCTTAGGTTTGATTGATTTGCTGGATTGTGTACTTTTTCAGAACTCAGGAAACACATTTACCAGCTTACTACAGGATGCAGATGGACAACCAAATGAAGAGATACACACAGGGTGAAGTCTGGGAGAGTCCCAAGTGCAGGGGCTTCAGTCCCCATGAGTTTGGAGCGTATCACCCACCCATGTGGAGGGTGATACAACCTGGAACCTGGAAGCTCTTTGAACCCCATACTTTTGGGATCTTATGGTGTCTTCAGAGGCATGATTGATCACTAACTCCATTTTCAGCCCTTCTCTCTTCTCAAGAGAATGGGGGGGGGGGGGCGCTGAAATTTCCAAGCTTCTAATCATGGACTGGTCTTTCTGGTTACTAGGCCTTATCCAGAACCCCACCCAGAGTTGCTCCATTAGAACAAAAGATGCTCAGGGCACCTGGGTGGCTCAGTCGTTTGGGTGCTTGCCTTCAGCTCAGGTCATGAGCCCAGAGTCCTGGGATTGAGCACCTGGAGGGCACCCTGCTCAGCAGGGAGTCTGCTTGTCCCTCTCCCTCTGCCCATCTCCCCTGCTGCTCATTCTCTCTCTCTCTCTCAAATGAATAAAAAACCTTAAGAAAAAAAAAAAAAAGAACAAAAGACAATCCTATTACCCAGGAAATTATAAGGGTTTTAGGAATTCTGTGTCAGAAACAGAAGTCAAAGACTAACAGTAAAACAGATTCTTCTGACATTCTTATCCCTTAGGAAATAACAAGAGTTCTGGAGCTCTGTGTCAGGAACCAGGAGCGAACCAATATATATTTTCTATTATTTCACTGTAACATACAACATGGTTGCACAAGTAATGATACTGCATTGTATATTTGAAAGTTGCTAAAAGAGTAGATCTTGGGCGCCTGGATGGCTTCAGTCGGTTAAATGTCTACCTTCAGCTCAGGGCACTGGGATCAAGTCTCACATTGTGCTCCCTGCTCAGCAGGGAGTCTGCTTCTGTCTCTATCCCTCCCCCCTGCTCGTGATCTCTCTCTCTCTCTCTCTCTCTCTCTCTCTCTCTCTCTCACACACACACACTCTCTATTTCTCAAATAAATAAGGAAATTTTTTTTAAAAGAGTAGATCTTAAAAATTCTCATAAGAAAAAAATTGTAGCTATATATGGTTGGTGATGGATATTAACTAGACTTATTGTGATCATTTCACCATGAATGCAAATATGAAATCATCATGTTGTACACTTAAAACTAATATAAGGTTATATGTTATGTTATGTTTTATGTTATATGTCAACTATACCACAGTAAAAAAATAAATAATAAAATCTAAAATAGATGAGGGAATAAATAAATAAATGCCTCCAATTGCTAAGTCTAATGATTATATATAAAAAAAAAATTATCTAAAGTTGATAACTGGCCTCAGCCAACTGTGAAATCCTGTAATCCACTTTCCCAGCTCTCCTTCAACTTAGGGTGACCATGCATTCCTGATTTGATTAGTGAGAATCATACAAAAACATGCTGAGGAGGTTTCTGGGAAATCTTCTGCTTCCCCAATATGAGGAGAATATCTCTGGCCTACTCCCTTTCTATTTCCTCCAGCCTCTAATATTAACAAGATGAGTGGATGTACAGCAGTCATCTTGAAACCATGAAGAAAGACCAAAAGAATGACAGCAACCCAACTCTGAAATGATTGCACCATGGTTCCCAATACCTGCAGCCACCCATCTCTAGATTTTTTTTAAAATTCTATTTATTTAAGTCAGTGCAGTTGAGCCCTCTGTTATTTGTAGGCAGAAGGCTAAAGAAAGCTTAAGAGAGACTTCAGCTGCTGTCCACCACAAAGTAAACAGTTTGCCATTTAAATCTTGTCAAGGTAGCGGGGATTGATACACATCTTAGGCTTTCCATTAAAACCCCAGAAGGATCATAGTTTAGGAATAAACATTATACCCCAAAACAAAGTATTTGCTCTAAAACTGAGAGCTATGGATGCAACTAAGAGACCAAGTCTTCAAAGGGTTTGTTTGAGAGGTCAGGAGGGGACAGTGGGACAGACATAGGTGTTGCACTCAGGCTGGGGAGTTTAGCCCAGGGTGGCTGTGCTTCCAGAGTGTCTCCCAGATGACTTGTGAAGCCCTCTCAGGGCCAGCTGGTGACCTAACAAAGTATAGTATCAAGACACCACAAGCACAAGGCAATCAGCCAGTATTTTAACTTCCTGATAGAACAAATGTAAACATTCTCTAGAAAAAGATAATGCCTGGTGGTGGGTATTGAGGAGGGTACGTATTGCATGGAGCACTGGGTGTGGTGCATGAACAATTAATCTTGTAACACTGAGAAAAAAAATAAACATATTTGGGGGAAAAAAAGAAAAAGAAAAAGAAAATGGAACCTAAGTCCCTAAAATAGTCAATCCAAAATATCCAAAATGTCTAATATCAAATCAAAAATTAAGACTTTCTAAGAAACAGGAAAATGTAACCCACAATCAAGGGGGGAAAGGCAATCAATATAAGAGACCCCAAGAAAACAGAGATGTTATAATTACAAGACTTTAAAACAATGAAGCTAAAGCTAAATATACTCAAAACCTAAAGGCAAATATTGTCACATTCATTGCCCAGATGAGAAATCACAGGAGGAAATGGAAGTTTTTTAAATGGAAAATACAGAACTAAAAATAAAATATACTAAATAAAAATTTACTGGATTGATTTAACAACATATAGAAGACTACAAAGAGCCTGGGTGGCTCAGTGGGTTGAAGCCTCTGTCTTCAGCTCAGGTCATGGTCTCGGGGTCCTGGGATTGAGCCCCACATCAAGCTCTCTGCTCAGTGGGGAGCCTGCTTCCCCTTCTCTCTCTGCCTGCTTCTCTGCCTACTTGTGATCTCTGTCAAATAAATAAATAAAATCTTAAAAAAAAAAAAAAAAGACAAAAAAAAGAAAAAAGAAGACTACAAAGAAAATGTCACCAAACTTGCAGATAGATCAATAAAGAACTAAGGCAGGGGTGGAGGGTGGGGAGTGGATACAGAAAAAGAAGAGCAACATAAACCCAAAGCAAGCAGAGGAAAGAAATAATAGATATTAGAGCAAAAGTGGAAAAAAATTAAAAACAAAAAATAGAGAAAAATCTATAAAACCAAAAACTAGTTCTTTGAAAAGAACAATAAAATTGACAAGCCTCTAGCAATATTGACCAAAAAAAAGAAAGACACAAATTTCCCATGTAGGAATGAAAGAGGAAATAAATCTGTAGACCAACTGTAATTGTAGTTGGTTGAATTGTAGTTGTAACTGTCTACAGTTGTATTTCTTACACTAGTGTAGAAAATAGTGAATTCCTACACTAAAAAGATAGTAAGGAAATACTCAGAACATACTATACACATAAATTCAACTTTGATGAAATGGACCAATTCCTTTGAAAATCACACACTACCAAACTCAACCAAACAGGAAATATATGTAATCTGGATATTATTATATTAATTAAAGAAATTTAATCTGCAGGGTTTTTAAAGAAGCTTTTAAAAAAGTTTCCAAGCCAAGATCGTTTCACTGGAGAATTCTATCAAACATTTAAGGAAGAATTAGCATCTATTTTACACACTCTCTTCTAGAAAATAAAAAAAGGAGGAAATACTTTCCAATTCATTTCATGAGGCCTGTATTACTTGATACCAAAACTAGACAAAGGTAGTACAAAAAAAGGAAAGAGTGAACCAAAAAGGAGAGGAAAGGAGAGGAGAAGAGAGGAGAGGAGAGGAGAGGAGAGGAGAGGAGAGAAAGGAAAGGAAGTGATAGACTGGTATCTCAGGAACTGAGGCACAAAAGTTCTCAAAAAAAATATTAGCAAATCAAATCCAGCAATGAATAAAAAGAACTATAAACCATACCAAATGGTACTCATTCCAAATATGCAACACTGGTTCAACATTAGAAAATCAATCAATATAACACTCTATATTAACAAAATATAGAAGAAAAAACACATAATCTTATTAGCTGATGCAGAAAAATTATCTGACAAAATTCAACATTCATTCATGATAAAAGCTCTCAAACTATGCAAACTCAGCATAGGAGGAAACTTCCTCATTCTGATGAAAGGCATCAACTCAAATCATAGAGATATCCTCATACTTAATTAAGAAAATCTGAATGCTTTCTCCCTAAAATGGGGAATAAAGCAAGGATGTCCACTCTCACCACCATTCTTATTCAACATTATATTGCACTAGGCAGTGCGATAAGACAAGGAAAAAATATAACTGTTCTTTTTTTCTGGATGTCATGATTATCTACAAAGAAAATCCCAAGAGATTAAAAAAAATCTCCTACAACTACAAAGTTTAGTAAGGTCACAGGATAATAGGATACACAGTCAACGTGCAAAAGTCAACATGCTAGCAATGAAGAATTTGAAAAAAATTTATAAAGTTAATAAAACATGTCCAGGACTGTAGGCTGAAAACTTTTAAATATTGATGAAAAATTCAAAGACCTAAATAAATAGACATGCCATATTCACAAATTGGAATACTCAATATACTAAAGAAATCAACTCTGTTCAAATTGATCTCTAGATTTCTTGCAATTCTAATCAAATCCCCAGCATATTCTTATAGATTCTTATAGACAAGCTAAATTCTAAATTCTAAATTTAAATAGGCCAAAAAAAGGCTAGATTAGCTGTAACAATTTTTTTTTTAAAAGATTTTATTTATTTGACAGAGAGAAACACAGCGAGAGAGGGAACACAAGCAGAGGGAATGGTAGTGGGAGAAGCAGGCCTCCTGCCGAGCAGGGAGCCCGATGCGGGGCTCGATCCCATGACCCTGGGATCATGACCTGAGCCGAAGGCAGACGCTTAACGACTGAGCCACCCAGGTGCCCCAGCTGTAACAATTTTTTAAAAGGGGGGTGAATTTGAAGAAATCACAGTATTTGATTTTAAGATTTATTATAAGGCTACAATAAGGTATTAGAAAAAGATAGGCACATACATCGAGGGTGCAGATAGAATCCAGAAACAGACCCAAACAAATATTACCAACTGATTTTTTTACAAAGGTGTTAAGGCAAGTCAGTGGAAAAAGGACATCTTTTTTAATGAATGGTACTGAAACAATCAGAATTTAATATGCTCAGAAAAAAAAATGTTCACACTTCTAAAGTTCACACTTTCTATAAAAATCAATTCAGAATGTATCATAAATCTAAATAAAAACACTGAATTATAAAACTTTTAGAAAAAAAATGTAGGAGAAAATCTTATGACCTGAGATTAGGCAAATAGTTCTTAGACATGACACTAAAATCACAATCTAGAAAACAAAAAACAAAAAACAAACATAACAGACTTCATCAATATTAAAAGCTTATGCTCTGCAGTTGTTTAATGAGTACAGAATTTCAGATCTACAAAATGAAAAATTCTATATATCTATTATCCACAACAATGTGAATATACTGAATTATATCTGAAGTTCCAAAAAGAATGATTAAATAAATCATATATTTCATAGTCAGTGAAATATGATCTCATCAATAATGCTATATAGGATACATGGGCACTGATACCTATATGTATAGGATACAACCACTGATAAATGAAAAAATAAGTTACATAAGGACACAGTTAAATTCAATAATACCATCAGTCCACTAGATAGAACTGACACCTATAGACTATTTCATCCAACAACAGCAGAACATTCTCTTAAGTTCACAGGTAAATTCACCAAGACAGACCACATTCCACACCATAAAATATACCTTAGCAAGTATGAAAACAGAAATCATACAATCTCTGTTTTCAGACCACAGTGAAATTAAACTAGAAATCAATGACAGAAACATAATTGGAATTCCCAAAAATGTGGCAATTAAACAACACACTTCTAAACAACACATGGGTCAAAGAAGAACTCTCAAGAGAACTTTTTTATTATTTTGAACAAAATTGAAAATGAAAACACAACTGATCAAAATTTGTGGGATATAGTAACAACAGTGCTTAGAGGGAAATTTATAGTATTGAATGCTATATTAGAATAGAAAAATAAGGGATAACTGGCTTAGTCAGTTAAATGTCTACCTTCAGTTCAGGTCATGATCCCGGAGTCCTGGAGTCCCACATCAGGCTTCTTGCTCAGCAGGGAGCCTGCCCCTCCCTTTGCCTGCCACTCACCGTGTTTGTGCTCTCACTCTCACACTCTCTCTCTCTCTGACAGATAAATAAATAAAATCTTAGAAAAGAAAAAGAAAAAGAAGATCTACCTTAAGTTTCTACCTTAAGAAGCTAGAAAAAAAAAAGCAAATTAGATTGACAGTAAGGAGAAGAAACAAAAATTAGAGCAGAAATCAATGAAATTGAAAACAGAAAATCAGTAGAGAAAAGCAACAAAATCAAAAGCTAGGTTTTCGAAAAGATCAATAAAATTATTAAGACTCTAGTCAGGCTAACTGCAAAAGGGGGTGGACACAAATTACAAATATCAGAAATGAAAGAGGTGACATCAGTACAGATCGCACGACAATAAAAATTATAATATAGAAATATTATGGGGGTGCCTGAGTGGCTCAGATGGTTAAGTGCCCGACTCTTAATTTCGGCTCAGTTATGATCTCAGGGTAGTGAGACTGAGCCCCACATAGGGCTCTCCGCTGGGCATGGAGCCTGTTTAGGATTCTCTCTCTCCCTCTCCCTCTGCCCCTTCCCTACCTCACCCCCACTCACATGCTCTCTCTAAAATAATAATAATAATAATAATATATATATGTATATATATAAGATGAACAACTCCATAAATACAAATTTGATAACTAGATGAAATTGACCAATTCCTAGAAAAACACATCTAGCAACACTCACATGAGAAGACAATTTGAATAGGCCTATATCTATTAAGAAAATTGAATCAATAACTTATAATCTTCTAAAACCAAAGATCAGGCCCAAATGAGATAACTGGTGAATTCTACCAAATATTTAGAGAAGAAATTATACCAATATTGGTATTGCATTGGTATTGCATTTGGTATTGCACTGCGATCTCTTTCAGAGGACAGAAGACATGGGAATACTTACTTTCACTCATTCTATGAGGCAAGTATTATCCTAATATCAAAAACAAAGACATTACAAGAAAAGACAACTATAGAACAATATCTCTCATGAACATAGATACAAAAATTCACAATAAAATATTAGCAAATCAAACCCAACAATATATAAAAAGAATTATATACCGCAACCAAGTGGGATTTATCCAAGGTATACAAGGCTAGCTCACCATTTGAAAATCATCTAATGTAATCATCACATCAACAGGCTAAAAAATAAAAATCACATGGTTATTTCAATAGATGCAGAAAAGCATTTGACAAAATACAACAATACTCATTCATGATAAAAATTCTCCATAGAGGCCCCTGAGTGCCTCAGTCGTTAAGCATCTGCCTTTGGCTCAGGTCATGATCCCAGAGTCCTGGGATTGAGTCCTGCATTGGGCTCCCTGCTCAGTGGGGAGCCTGCTTCTTCCTTTCTCTCTGCCCTTCCCCCTACTTGTGCTCTCTCTCTCTTTCTGTGAAATAAATAAATAAAATCTTTAAAAATTTTTTAATTATTCATAAACTAGGAATAAAAGAGAACTTCCATAATTTGATAAAGAATATCTAAAACAAACAAACAAAAGCAAACAAAAAAAAATCCCTACAGTTAATATTATACTTAATGGTGTTGAGAAACCAGCTTTCCTATTAAGATCAGGAACAAGGCAAGGGTATTACTGCTCACCACTCCTTTTCAACACTGTACTAGAAGTCCTAATTAATGCAATAAAACAAGAAAAGGATATAAAGGTATACTGATCAGATAGGAAGAAATAAATAGTCTTTGTTCAGAAATGACATGTTCCTCTAATAGAAAATCTGACAAAAATCAGCAGCAAAAAAAAAAAAAAAAAAGAACTAATAAGTAGTTATAGCAGGGTTGCTGGATACAAGGTTAATATATAAAAGTCATCTCTTGCCTATATACTAGCCATTAATAAGAAGAATTTGAAATTTGGGGGGCTCCTGGGTGGCTCAGTGGGTTAAAGCCTCTGCCTTCGGCTCAGGTCATGATCTCAGGGTCCTGGGATCAAGCCCCGCATCGGGCTCTCTGCTCAGCAGGGAGCCTACTTCCCCCTCTCTCTGCCTGCCTCTCTGCCTACTTGTGTCTCTCCCTCTATCAAATAAATAAATAAAATCTTTAAAAAAAAAAAAAAAGAAGAAGAATTTGAAATTTTTAAAAATGCCATTTACATTAGCACTCCCCGAAAATGAAATACTTAGGTATTTATCTAACAAAATATGTACAAGATCTATATGAGCAGAACTATAAAACTGATATATAAAATTAAAGAAGTACTAAATAAATGAACAAATAAGACTCAATATTGTCAACATGTCAGTCCTTCCCAACTTATTTATAGATTAAGTGCAATACCACTCAAAATCCTACTAGGTTATTTTGTGGATATAAACTAACTGATTTTAAAGTTTATATGAAGAACCAAAAGACCAGAATAGCCAATACAACATTGAAAGAAAAGAACAAAGTAGAACACTTTAAGAATTTAAGACTTATATAAAACCGCAATACTATAATACAGATTACAATAACCAAGACAGTGTGGTATTGGTGAAAGAATAGACAAACAGATCAGTGAAAAAGAACAGAGAACTCAGAAATAGACCCACATTAATATAGTCAACTGATCCTCAACAAAGGAGCTAAGGCAATACAATGGAGCAAAGACAGTCTTTTTTCAACAAATGGTGCAGAAACAACTTGACATCCACATGCAAAAAGAAATGAATCTAGATACAGTCCTTTCACCCATCACAAAAATTAACTCAAAATGGATTACAGATCTAAATGTAAAATGCAAAACTGTAACACTCTTGGAGGATAACATAAGAAGAGCACCTGGGTGGCTCAGTTGGTTAAGCATCTGCCTTTGGCTCAGGTCATGATCCCAGGATCCTGGGATTGAGTCCCACCTAGGGCTCCCTGCTCACCAGGGAGCCTGCTTCTCCCTTTCCCTCTGCTGCCCCTCCTGCTTGTGCTCTCTCGATTTCTCTGTCAAATAAATAAATAAAATCTTAAAAAAAAAAAAAAAAAAGAAGAAGAAGAAGAAAACATAAGAGAAAACCTATATGACCTTAAGTATGACAATAACTGTTTAGATATAATACCAAAGGCATAATCCATGAAAGAAATACTTAATGAGTTGGATTTCATTAAAATTAAAAACTTCTACTCTGTGGAAGACAATGTCAAAGGAATGAGAAGACAAACCACAGAGTAGGAGAAAATATTTGCAAAAGATATAGCAGATAAAGGGCTATTATCCAAAATATACAGACTTCCTAATAGTCAACAATAAGAAAACAAACACTGAGCACTGGGTGTGGTGCATGAACAATGAATCTTGGAACACTGAAAAAATAAAATAAAAATTAAAACAAAACAATACAAAACAAAATAATAAAATAAAATTTAAATATGGGCCAAAAATAAATAAAAAATAAATTTAAAAGTGAGCCAAAGATTTTAACAGACATCTCACCAAAGAAAACATACAGATGACAAAAAAAGCATATGAAAAGATTCTCCACATCATATATCATCAGGGAAATGCAAATTACAACAATGAGATACCAGTAAACACCTATTAGAAACATTTGAACACTTACAACACCAAATGTGGCAGGGATGTGAAAAGAGTAAATTTCATTCATTGCTGGGAGAAATGCAAAATGGCACAGCTATTTTAGAAGACAGTTTGGCAGTTTCTTAAAACACTAAACACGCTCTTATCATACAATCCAGTAATTATACTCCCTGATATTTACCCAAATGAGTTAAAAATGTATGTCCACACAAAAATCTGCACATGGATGTTTATAGCAGCTTTATTCATAATTGTCAAAACTTGGAAGCAACCAAGATGTCCTTTAATAGGTGATTGGATATTCATAGCAGCAATGGCCACAATCACTAAACTGTGGAAAGAGGCAAGATGCCCTTCAGCAGATAAATGTATAAAGAAGATATGGTCCACATATACAATGAAATATTATGCCTCCATCAGAAAGGATGAATACCCAACTTTTGTATCCACATGGACAGGACTGGAAGAGATTATGCTGAGTGAAATAAGTCAAGCAGAGAGAGTCAATTATCATATGGTTTCACTTACGTGTGGAGCATAAGGAAAAACATGGAGGACATTGTGAGAAGGAAAGGAAGGGTGAATTGGGGGAGATCGGAGGGAGAGATGAACCATGAGAGAATATGGACTCTAAATAACAAACTGAAGGTTTTGGAGGGGAGGGGGTGGGGGATGGGTGAGCCTGGTGGTGGGTATTGAGGAGGGCACGTATTGCATGGAGCACTGGGTGTGGTACATGAACAATGAATCTTGGAACACTGAAAAAATAAGATAAATTTTTTTAAAAAATAGGTGATTGGACAGGGGTGCACCTGGCTGTCTGTCAGTAGAGCATGAAACTCCTAATCTCAGGGCCATGAGTTCAAGTCCCACATTAGGTATAGAGCTTACTTAAAAAAATAAAATAAAATAAAAATTAACATAAATGGGTGAATGGATAACTAAACTATGTATGGTACATGCAGACAAAATATTAATTACTCAATGCTAAAAAGAATTGAGCTATCTAGCCTAAAAAGACATAAAGGAAGTAAGTACATATTAATAAGTGAAAGAAGCCAATCTGAAAAGGTTATATACTATATAATTCCAACTATATGATATTCTGGAAAAGGCGAAACAATGGAAAACGTGAAATGGTCAGTAGTTGCTATGGTTTGCAGGGCGTGATATGGGATAGGAGGATAAATTGAATAGGCAGACAACAGGGGATTTTTAGGGCAGTGAAAATACTTTGTGTAATACTATAATGATAGATACATGCCATTATGTATTTGTACAAACCCAAAGAAAATACAACATCAAGAGTGAAGTCTAATATAAACTATGAGCCTGAGAAATTAGGACATGTAGGATCATCAATTGTAATGAATGTACCATTCTGGAGAGGGACATTGATAATGGGAGAGGCTATGCATGCATGGGGGCACACGGTATATAGAAACTGTATCTTCCTCTCAATTTTTTTCTGTACCTAAAACTGCTCTAAAAATAGAAAGTCTTTAAATTTTAAAAAAGTAAGCTATAGTAAAATTAAAATCATTCTGAGTATATGCAATAAAGGGAAGTTAACACAGAGAATTAGTTAGATATTTAATGGAAAAACTGAGAAGCTGACAGGGTATGGTAAAGCAGCTCAGAGATTAACAATTGCAAGAAGCCATTACCAACTCCAGGGAAGTGGTATTACCAGGCACAGGATCATCTAGTAAGAGCTGGAACCACAGACCTGTCCAACTGAAGCAGGAGCCACAGAGGAAATACACACACTGCCACCTAGAAACACAGGGGAGAAACACCCTGGTTTCTCATTTCACCTCGTCAGGGTTTCCCTTGGCTAAATCTAGCTAGAGGCCAGCTGATACAGGATCCTGAGGGGAAATTTCTTTTCCCTAGGAATCAGACAGAACAGAGCAGAGGAAGAGCAAGGAACAGATATGACAAAGGCAGGCCAAGGAACAGCACAGATTACAAAGAAGACCTACAAATAAGTAAGAAAAAACTAATTCCAGCGGAAAAATGGGTAAAGAACATGAATGAATATGCAATTCACTAAAGGCCAATAAACAAAAAAAATCTAAACTAGTAAAGAAGTTCAAAGAAAAATAATGAGTTACAAATTTTTTCACAGATGCACAAAGATGAAAAAAGTTGATAAGGGTGCAGGAAAATGAGCCCTTATCGGTAGAGTGAATATAAATCCATGTAATTTTTTAACTTCTAGTTACCTACCTCAAAGGGTTTAATCAATGCATAAATATTTCTCTTTTAGAATATTCATTAGACAACTTAAACAATTCATGGTAGATACATATATTGTACAATAGAATACAGCATAGCCATTAAAAAGGATGATAAATCTATATTTATTGACGAAGAACTTTTGGACAAATTACTGAATAAAAATGCAGAATATAAGGCAATATATACATATGAATATATGTATATATGAATATAATATGTATGAATATATAATATAATATATATTCATATAAATCTATCTGTAATTGAAAGATATTTGAATATTCAAAAGATATTTGAAATGTTTACCAAAATGCTGAAAGATATTTGAATATTCAAAAGATATTTGAAATGTTTACCAAAAGGCTGCCTCTCAATGATTTTCACTCTTCCTTGTACTCTCTTGCATTACTTGAATTTCCTACATGGTTACGCATTAAGTATTATGTTTGTCATTAGGGAAAACATAAAGCTATCCTTATGTGGGAGAAAAACAGGAACACTTACATTACAAAGTAATATGATTACAATATAAAAAGTGAGCCATTCATGACTGAAGCTTCCCTCTCCTCCTCCTAGAAATTCTAAAAAGCAACAGAGAGTTGGTTGAGGGGGACCTGAAAATCCTGTATTCCACAATACTAGGAGACAAAAAGCAACTAGAGACTCCCAAGACCTGAGTAAGGGCTCCCAAGAGCAGCTGAGATTGGGCAGCAATTGCATGGGGGTGGCACGTGGGAGGACTTAAGGGAACCAGCAGCAGCAGATCCCAGAACACACCGGAAAGTAGATTCCCTGAGGATAAGAAGTTCACATGAAAATACTTGTTCAAAACAATCAGACATACAGGGAGATAAGAAGTGAAGTTGCATTGAAGCTACAAGGAACACAGTAGACAGAGAAGGTACAGAGTATCCAAAAGAATGTCTTGGAAACCAAATATGATAAATCTCAGAAAGTAGATAAACAGCTCATCTCAAATGCAGGCGCTATGTTTCCTGGTTGCAATGACCAGTGACAATGCCAGAGAGCACAGGTATGACAGCAAGTATGGGCCAGTTTAGGACAAAGAAGCAATGGAAGAGAGGCTACACAAAAACGACAAAAAAAAGCCACATTGAATGAAGAGGTCTGACTGTGGCAGATAAAAAGTTTGGCACTGTTCAGCCTGGAAAACTACCTTGGCCCCTCTTGCCCTTCCTTCACAGGAGATCCCTGAAAATCATGGGTCCTAGAAAACACAATTCATTTAAAAATGGATTCAAAATGGGCGCCTGGGTGGCTCAGTTAGTTAAGCAACTGCCTTCAGCTTGGGTCATGAGTCTGGAGTCCCAGGATGGAGTCCCATATCAGCAGGCTCCCTGCTCGGTAGGGAGTCTGCTTCTCCCTCTGACCCTGCCCCCTCTCATATCCTCTCTCTCATTCTGTCTCAAATAAAATCTTTTTAAAAATGGATTAAAAATAAAATAAAGAACAAAGTGACAAATACCTTTGTTATGATTTAAAATTGTGTACCTCCAAAATTCATATGCTTAAGCTCTAACCTCTAATACCTCACAATGTGAAAATGGTTGGAGATAAGGTTCTCAAAGAGATGAATGAGTTAAAATGAGGTCCTTAGATTGCACCCTAACCAGTCCAACTGGGATCCTAAAACAAAGAGGAAAGTTGGATGCATCGAGAGATATCAGAAATGTGAGTGCACACAGAACTATGTTCTATGTGGACACGGTGAGAAAGCAGCTATCTGCAAGCCCAAAGAGAGGCCTTGGAAGAAATCAAACCTGCTGATACCTTGATCTTGGTATTTTAGCTTGCAGAACAGTGAGAAAATAAATTTGTATTGCTTAAGCCACCCAGTCTGTGGTTTGGTTTTTTTGCTGTTGTTGTACAAACTAATACAACTTTTCATACAAAATTACTATATACGAATGGGAGAAAAGGGCAGCAAATCTTACCTACGGATAAAAGTACACACCAGAAAACTGTTAGTCATAGAAAAGATGAAAACTAAGATTGATTATATGTTCTGTTTTGATATTAAAAACACAGGGAATTGACTCCATCCAAACAAAAATACAAAGGCAGGAATTCAAGAAAGAGATGATATGAGAAGAGGAAGACAAAAGACAAAACATAAAATCTAGGGAAAAAGCCAAAGAGGGAAAATCAAAAAATAAAGATAGAACTAAAAAAGGACACAAATAAAAATAAATACTATGAAAAACTCATTTACCAATACAGTGTACAAAAATGAACAAAGCAAACAATATATAATGAAACAGAATTAAGCAAACTATAAAATAATGAAAGAGAAAGTGATAGAAAATGGGCAAGGAAGACGCAGCAAAAGCATAGCTGAACTTCCCAAATAACCAAACAGAGAACAAAATGAGTATTTAAAGATACATAAATAATAGCTACTGGATTTAAAAAAAAGGAAAGACACTGTTGAAGAAACCATCAACAGCTTCCTGCTCACCTTGTTGGTGGGCAGCAGTGGCTGAACTTGCACCAGCTCATTGTCCTCAAGATCCTTCTTCAGCTCCTCCTCTTCCTGGACCTAGTGTCATAGCTCCATGCCAAGGCCTCCCTGATCTTTCCAGCATCTGTAGGACACTCATCCCATCAAGATCAACCATAGTGTGGTCCTCACTTCTAAAAGCCATTTGAAAGCAAGAGCACTTGCTCCTGACAGAGATAATGGTCTCTGAATCAGGCCCAGAAGAATTAGATGGGGGAGTTGTGAGAGATGCAGTTTGGAGAGCTATACAATTCTTGTGGATCTAAACATCTCTTCAGGAGAGGAGTTAAGGTGGCAGAGGAGTAGGGGGACCCTAAGTTTGTCTCATCCCTCGAATACAGCTAGATAGTTATCAAATCATTCCGGAACACCCGAAAAGTCAATCCAAAGTCCGAGAAAACGAATTCTGCAAGTCTACTGGGAGAAAAGCCACCAGTAATCTGGAAGGTAGGAGGTGTAGAGAATTGAATCCGGTGTGATATGGCTAAGGATATGGTGGTGGGGAGAGAGCCTGCCCAAGGAGACTACCCCAATGCTCAGGTGGCGAATCGGGGTGGAATCCCGGGTGTGACAGCGTGGTCTGAGGATCCCCAGGTTCGCAAGAACTGGTGTGCCTGAGTGTCGAATGGTTCCCAGGCCTAGGAGCATAAGAGCCCGCTGAGAACAGTGAGTCTAGGTGCCAGCTGTCTGCTCTGTGTTGTCCTAAACTGCGAACCACTGAGCCGTCCTGTGACCACTTTCATGGGCTGGTTCAGCAAAAGGCAGGCGGGTGGTGAGACCCTTCCTGGGAGGAATAGCATGGGTCTGCACCACAGGAGTGCCTAAAAGTTAGAGTTTGGGAACTCAGTGCATGCCTGAGATAAAAATGCTCAGACACAGCAGGGTGAACACTGAGTTCTGACAGAAACTGAGTAGACAAGAGTGATTGCTCTCCTTAGTAAAGACTCACTGGAGAGTCCAGGATGCAAAATTTTCAGCTCTGGGGCTGGAGAGGTGGGCAACAAGACATTCATCCCGCCCACCAATACTGAAAGCCTTCAGGGAGCCAAACAGCACCACCTCGTGGACCCCAGAGCTGCTTACACAGAGTCCTGACTCCGGGGGCACTGGAGGCCCTTTTCCACTAGGGCAAGTTCACCTGAGACCGCACAACAGGCCCCTCCCCCAAAAGACCAGCACAAACAACTCACTCACACTAGTTCACTGATCATAGAGCGCTGCCAAGCTTCAGCTCTAGGGGAAAACAGTAACTAGCATTCTTTGTATTTTTATTCTTTACTCTTTACTATTACTTTTTTAGTTATTTTCCTATTTTTTATAATTCTTTTTCCATTTTTATTTTATATATATTTTATATGTGTGTTTTTAGTTTCCTTTCATTGTATTTTATCTTATTTTATTTTTACATGTATATGTTTTTCTTTCTTTCTTATTTTGGGATCTAGTTTCTTTTAACAAGCAGACCAAAACACACTCAGGATCTAGTTTTGTTTCTGTTGCTGATGACGTTTTCGTTGTTTTTTTTCTTTTTCCTTCTTCTTTGATTTTCTGGACAAAATGATGAGATGGAGAAATTCACCACAAAAGAAAGAACAGGAGGTAATACTCATAGCCAGGGATTTCATCAATACGGCTATAAGTAAAATATCCAAACTAGAATTTAAAACAACAATTATAAAGATACCAGCCAGGCTTGCAAAAAGCATAGGTGACACTAGAGAATCCTTTACTGTAGAGAGATATAAAAACTAAAATCTAGTCAGGACAAAAGTAAAAATGCTACAACTGAGATGAAGTCCCATCTGAAGACCACAAAAATGAAGATGAAAGAAGAAGATGAGGGGGGCCTAGGTGGCTCAGTGGGTTAAAGCCTCTGCCCTCAGCTCAGGTCATGATCTCAGCATCCTGGGATCGAGCCCCACATCAGGCTCCCTGCTCAGCAGGAAGCCTGCTTCCCCCCACCCCCACCCCCACCCCCAGCCCCTGCCTGCCTCTCTGCCTACTTGTGATCTCTCTGTCAAATAAATAAATAAAATCTTAAAAAAAAAAAAGCAGATGAGTGAACCAGTGGTCTAGAAGATAAAACTATGGAAAATAATTAAGCCGAAAAGAAGAGGGAAAGAAAACTATTAGATTATGAAGGTAGACCTAGGGAACTTAGTGATTCCATAAAGCAAAATAATATCCATAATACAGGAGTCCCAGAAGAGGAGTGGGAAAAAGGGGCAGAAGGTTCATTTGAACAAATTATAGCTGAGAACTTCCCTAATCTGGGGAAGGAAACAGGCATTCAAGTCCAAGAAGCACAGAGAACTCCCCTCAAAGTCAACAAAAATAGGTCAACATATGTCAAAAATAGGTCAACATATTACAGTGAAAAGTGCAAATTACAAAGATATATCAAAATCCTGAAAGCAGTTTGGGACAAAACATACTTAACCTACAAAGGTAGGCACGTAAGGCTGGCAGTGACTAGATGCAGTGACCTACCTGCCAGAGACCTGGCAGGCAGAAAGGACTGGCATTATATACTTAATGTGCTAAATGGGAAAAATATGCAGCCAAGAATACCATATCCCGCAAGGCTGTCATTCAGAGTAGAAAGAGAGATAGTTTCCAAGACAAATAAAAACTAAAGGAATTAATGAACAAGAATATTAATATTAAAAACTGCAAGAAATATTAAAGAGAGATATACTGAGAGAAAGAGAGACCAAAAATAACAAAGATCAGAAAGGAACAGTCTATAGGAACAGCAACTTTATAGGTAATATAATAGCACTAAATTAATATTTTTCAATAATTACTCTGAATGGAAATGGACTAAATGCTCCAATCAAAAGACATAGGGTATCAGAAAGAAAAAACAAAAACAAGACCCATCAATATGCTGCTTACAAGAAACACATTTTAGACCCAAAGACACCTCCAGATTGAAAGTGAGGAGGTAGAGAACCATCTATCATGCTAACGGACATCAAAAGAAAGCTGGGGTGGCAATCCTTATATCAAACTAGATTTTAAACCAAGACTGTAATAAGAGATAAAGTAGGACACCATATCATAATAAAGGGCTTTATCCAACAAGATCTAACAATTACAAATATACATGCCCCTAACTTGCGAGTGGCCAAATATATAAATCACTTAGTAATGAACTTACAGAAGGTGCCTGGGTGGCTCAGCTGGTGAAGCATCTGCCTTTGGTTTAGGTCCTGCATTGGGCCTCCTGCTCAGTGGGGAGTCGGCTTCTCCCTCTCCCTCTGCTGCTCCCTCTCTGTCAAACAAATGATCTCTTTTTAAAAAGAGCTTTATAATACAAATTTAAAGAAACTCATTGATAATAATACAATAATAGCAGGGAGAATTTAACACCCCACTCACAACAATGGACATCTCATCTAAGCAGAAAATCAACAAGGAAATGAGAGTTTTGCTTTCTTTTTTGCTTGTTTTTTGGTGGGTTGCTTTTTTTTTTTTTTCAATTAAAGATTTTTTTAAAGATTTTATTTATTTATTTGAGAAAGAGAATGAGAGAGAGAGAGCAAGAGAGGGAGGAGGGTCAGAGGGAGAAGGAGACTCCCCGCTGAACAGGAAGCCCCATGTGGGACTCGATCCTGGGACTCCAGGATCATGACCTGAGCTGAAGGCAGTTGCTTAACCAACTGAGCCACCCAAGCACCCTTAAAAAAATTTTTTTTTAAGATTTTATTTATTTGAGAGAGACAGCACACAAGAGAGAGCTAGAGACTTGATTCTAGGACCTAAGCCAAAGGCAAACACTTAAGCAACTGAGCCACTCAGATGCCCTGAAACAAGAGCTTTGGATTACACACTGAACTAGAGGGACTTAACAGATATATTCAGAGCATTTCATCCTAAAGCAGCAGAATACACTTTCTTTCCAAGTACACATGGAACATTCTCCAGAATAGATTACATACTGGGTGACAAATCAGGACTCAACTAGAACAAAAAATGCCATGCATATTTTCAGACCACAGTTCTATGAAACTTGAAGTCAACCAAAGAAATTTGGAAGGACCGGGGCACCTGGGTGGCTCAGTTGGTTAAGCAACTGCCTTCAGCTCAGGTCATGATCCCGGAGTCCTAGGATCAAGTCCCACATTGGGCTCCCAGCTCCAGAGGGAGTCTGCTTCTCCCTCTGACCTTCTTCCCTCTCATGCTTTCTCTCACTCTTCTCTGTCTCAAATGGATAAATAAAATAAGAAGAAATTTGGAAGGACCACAAATATATGGAGGTTAAAGAATATCCTATTAAAGAATGAATGGGGGGGCACCTGAATGGCTCAGTTGGTTAAGCATCTGCCTTCGGCTCGGGTCATTATCCTGGGGTCCTGAGATCGAGCCCCACATAGGGCTACCTGCTCAGCGGGGAGTCTGCTTCTCCCTCTGACCCCTCCCTTCTCGTGTTCTGTCTCTCTCTGTCTCTCTCACTCCCTCAAGTAAATAAATAAAATCTTTAAAAAAAAAAAGAAGGAAATAAAGAATTAAAAAAAATACATGGAAGCAAATGAAAATGAAAACATGACAGTTCAGACCATTTGGGATGCAGCAAAAGCAATCCTAAGAGGGAAGTATACAGCAATACAAGCCTTTCTCAAGAAGCAAGAAAAGTCTCAAATACACAATGTAACCTTACACCTAAAGAAGTGGGGGGGGGGGGTGGAGAGAAAACAGCAAATAACTGAATACAGCAGAAGAGAAATAATAAAGACTGGAGCAGAAGTCAATGATACAGAAAAAACAAACAAAAAAACAGTACAACAGATCAACAAAACTAGGAGCCGGTTTTTTGTTTTTGTTTTTGTTTTTAAGATTTTATTTATTTATTTGACACAGAGAAAGAGAGATCACAAGTAAGCAGAGAGGCAGGCAAAGAAAGAGAGAGAAGCAGGCTTCCTGCTGAGCAGAGAGCCCAATACAGGGCTTGATCCCAGGACCCTGAGATCATGAGCTGAGCCGAAGGCAGAGGCTTTAACCCACTGAGCCACCCAGATGCCCCTAGGAGCCGGTTCTTTAAAAGAATTAACAAGATTGATAAACCCCTAGCCAGACTTATCAAGAAGAAAAGAGAAAGGACCCAAATAAATAAAATCATGAATTAAAGAGGAGAGATCACAACCAACATTAAATAAATACAAATGGTTATAACAGAGTATTATGAGCAATTATATGCCAACAAATCAGGCAATCTGGGGGAAACAAATGCATTCCTAGAAACATACAAACTACCAACAGTGAAAAAGGAAGAAACGGAAAACATGAACAGACCATAACCAGCAAAGAAATTGAATCAGTAATCAAAAGTCGTCCATAGCTTCCCAGAGGAATTCTACCAGACATCTGATGAAGAATTAATACCTATTATTCAGAAACTGTTTCCAAAAATAGAAATGGAAGGAAAACTTCCAAACTCATTCTATGATGCCTGCATTACCTTGATCCCCAAACCAGACAAAGATCCCACCATAAAGAGGAATTACAGACCAATAACCCTGACGAACATGGATGCAAAAATTCTCAACAAGATACTAGCTAATAGGATCCAACAGTACATTAAAAGAATTATTCACATGATCAAGTAGGATTTATTTCTGGGCAGCAGGGGTGGTTCAACATCCACAAATCATTCCATGCAACATACCACACTAATAAAAGAGGATAAGAACCATATGATCTTTTCAATAGATGCAGAAAAGGTATTTGACAAAGTACAGCATCCTTTCTTGATAAAAACCCTCCACAATGTAGGAACAGAGGGAACGTACCTCAACATCAGAAAAGCCATATATGAAAGACCCACATAATTCTCCTTAATGGAGAAAAACTGAGAGCTTTTCCCCTAAGGTCAGGAACATGATAAGGATGTGTACTCAACAAAAAGCAATAAAAGGCATCCAAAATGGCAAAGAAGAAGTCAAACTTCCACTCTTCACAGACCACATAAAATGTAGACTACACTCAGTCCCAAAAGACGCCACCAAAAAAGTGCTAGAACTATGATACAGGAATTCAGCAAAGTTGAAGGACATAAAATCAATGCTCAGAAGTCTGTTGCATTTCTATACACTAACAATGAAGCAAAAGAAAGAGAAATCAAGGAATCAACCCCATTTACAATTATACCAGCAACAATAAAACACCTAGGAATTAACCTAACCAAAGAGGTAAGGGACCTGTACTCTGAAAAACACAGAACACTTATGGAAGAATTTGAGGAAGACACAAAGAAATGGAAAAACATACCATGCACATGGTTAGGAAGAACAAATATTAAAAATGTCTATGCTACCCAAAGCAATCTACACATTCAGTGCAATCCCTATCAAAATATCACCAGCATTTCTCACAGAGCTGGAACAAACAATTCTAAAATTTGTATAGCCAAAGTTGTAGCCAAAGTAATATTGTAAAAGAAACTAGAGGTAACACATTTCCAGACTTTAAGCTGTATTACAAAGCTGTAATCATCAAGACAGTGTGGTATGCAGCAAATATCATTCTCAATAGGGAAAAGCTGACAGTCTTCCCTTTGAGATCAGAAACATGACAAGGATGCCCACTCTCACCACTCTTGTTCAACATAGTACTAGAAGTCCTAGCAACAGCAATCAGACAACAAAGAAAAATAAATGTATTCAAATTGGCAAAGAAGAAGTCCAACTCTCTCTCTTCGCAGATGACATGTTACTTTATAGGGAAAACCAAAAAAACTCCACCCCAAAACTATTAGAACTCATACAGCAATTCAGTAATGTGGCAGGATACAAAATCAATGCACAGATACCACTTGCTTTCCTATACATTAACAATGAAAATATGGAAAGGGAAATTAGAGAATCGATTCCATTTACTGTAGCACCAAGAACCATAAGACACCTGGGAATAAACCTAACCAAAGAGGTAAAAGATCTGTACTCAGGGAACTACAGAACACTCATGAAAGAAATTGAAGAAGACACAAAAAGGTGGAAAAGCATTCCATGTTCCTGGATCGGAAGAATAAACATTGTTAAAATGTCTGTACTGCCCAGAGCAATCTATACTTTCAATGCCATCCCAATCAAAATTCCACCGGCTTTTCTCAAAGGCCTGGAACACACAATCCTAAAATTTGTATGGAACCAGAAAAGAACCCGAATTGCAAAGGAAATGTTGAAGAAGAAATATAAAGTTGGGGGCAACACACTGCCTGATTTCAAGCTTTACTACGAAGCAGTGATCACCAAGACAGCATGGTACTGGCAGAAAAACAGAAACATAGACCAGTGGAACAGAGTAAAGAGCCCAGATATGGACCTGCAACTCTATGGTCAAATAATCTTTGACAAAGCAGGAAAAAATATCCAGTGGAAAAAAAAGACAGTCTCTCCAATAAATGGTGCTGGGAAAATTGGACAACTAGATGTAGAAGAATGAAACTTGGCCATTCTCTTACACCACACACGAAGATAAACTCAAAATGGATAAAAGACCTCAACGTGAGGCAGGACTCTATCAAAATCCTAGAGGAGAACATAGGCAGTAACCTCTTCAACATCAGCCACAGCAACTTCTTTTAGGATATGTCTCCAAAGACAAAGGAAACAAAAGCGAAATTGAACTTTTGGGACTTCATCAAGATAAAAAGCTTTTGCACAGCGAAGGAAACACTCAACAAAACAAACAGGCAACCCACAGAATGGGAGAAGATATTCACAAATGACACTACAACAAAGGTTTGATATCTAAGATCTATAAAGAACTCCTCAAACTCAACACTCACAAAACAGATAATTACATCAAAAGATGGGCAGAAGACATGAACAGACACTTCTCCAAAGAAGA
>CM053621.1:19140019-19184197 GCA_028646535.1 Procyon lotor
CACCCCTGCACCTTTGCTTATGCACAAGTAGCCATCCCAGACCCTCCAGTGCCCTACCCTCACCTGTTTACACAGAATTGTTTTTATAGTCAGTGTATCTACCCAGTCCTTGACCGTGAAGTTGTGTGTTGCAAAGCTTTGTATTTTTGAGGACTTGGCAATTGCGTACAATAAGTGTGCAATAAATGTTAAGTTGAAACCTTTTCTCTGATCTTGAAATGGTATTCCAGCGCCCAAAAGGGGTTAGAATATAAAAGGGAAGGAAGTCAGTCAGATGTTCTGTTCATAGGTTAATGAGGGGGCTTCTGGAATGGCGGCGTCTCAAAGCTAATTCTGAGAAAAACTGCTTCTACCTGGTTCCACACGTTAAATTCTGGACCCAGCTGTTGCCTCCAACTAACAAAACCCTTCCGCGCAAAAAAAAAAAAAGGCTCTGGGTTCGTACGCAGTACGGCGGCCGACGTGGGGGCACGCGGGGCGCATGCGCAGCAGAGCCGCGTCGTGTGTGCGGAACTCGTGTTCCCGGCATGGGCTCCTCGCCGCCGCTGCTGCTGACTCTGCTGTTGCTCCTGTCTGGTCCGTGGTTCGAGCTAGGTCAGTGTGGTGGCCCGACCCTGTGTGCCCCGGGAGACATCAGGAAGGGGGTGGGGTTCCCGCCCGGGTCGGGAAAAGAGACCGTGGCCTCTCCGCCCGCTTCCTGGACGGACTCGGAGCGGCCGGAGGCACCTCCCAGAGGCAGCGAGGTGGTGAATGGCTCGTATCGGAACTAACTTCTTTTTTACTTTTTTGAACATAAAAGAGAATGTAAAGACACCCCGTCCCGTGTACACGTCGCGCAACTTAAACAGTTGCCAATTTATAGCTAATCTTGATGTTTTGGTATCGCTCCCGCTTTCCTATTTCCCTGAAGCCTTTTTGAAGTGAATCCAGGCATTACACAATTTTATCTATAAATACTCAGCTTGAAAGGCCAAAAAGACAAAGAGTCATGAAAAAAAAAATACCGTCCTCTTTCCCTACCTTAAAAAGTTAACAGTTCTCAATATCAATAAACGTCGGGTTAAGTGTTCAAATTCACCAGCTGTGTTTGTTACAGTTATATTTGAGTTAGTGTCAAAGTTCATACATTGCAACTGTATGTTGTTTCTTAATTCCCTTTTAATCTGAGATTGCCCTGCTTGCTCCATTTTTTTTCTCCCTTGAAGTCGATGAAATAAGTGTGAGTGTGTCAGAATGAGAACAAGAGGGCTAAAGACAGAGAAACATGAAAAGAGGATGTATTCTGCTGCCATTGAGGAACTTATGGTACTAAGACATCCTTAAGTAGAAACATAACATTCTAAAGTGTGAAGACAGGTGTGGGTTGAAAATAGCACTGACCTGAAAGTAAAGAGACCTGGATCTAATCCTTATTCACTGCTAACTAGCTTTTCAAGTGATTTTCCTTTTTGAGCCTTGGTTTTTTCCTGTTAAATGAGGGGGTTGAATTAATGATCCTTTTAGTTCTGATTTTCTGACATGTTCAAACAGCAGATATGAAGGATCTCAATCAATTATTTGCTAATTATTTGTGCTCTTGTGCTAGATGCCTGGAATACAGTGGCCAAATAGATGTAGTCCTTTTTTTTCTGGAATATATGATATAATGGGGAAAATCATTAAGTGGGGAGGAAGAGGCAGAGAAACAACATGAGCAGAAGTATGCATAGAAAGGTGCTGGAAGTATTTCAGGGTCTTAGTGTCTAGATTTACCTAGCTGGGTCAGAGTTGTGTACAGGAATAGAGCAGTAAGGACAGAAATAAGCTGAATAATTACCATCTGCTCACAACATTTCACACATGTAATTTTAATGCATCCACTCCTATGAAATAGATGTTATCTCCACTTTGTAGGCAAAGAAATCAAAACTCAGATTAACTAATGTGCCAAGGTCACCGAACAAATTAAGTGGCAGAACAAGAATTTAAGGCCAAATTTTTAAGCCTACAATTTTATTACACCATTATGAATATTACATATAATCCAAATATTGCTACTTGTTTTATATATATTCATTACTAATGATGCTCCTTTTTCTCTGCAGGCAATGGGCAGACTACTAACATGGTCCAGTTACCAGGTGGGAGATTCAAGATGGGAACAAATTCACCAGATGGCAGAGATGGTGAAGGGCCTGTCCGGGAGGTGACAGTAAAACCCTTTGCCATTGACATATTTCCTGTCACCAACAAAGATTTCAGGTACATCAGGTGTTCTTCCAGGAGTGGTAGAGACTCTTTCAAATTTTCATTCCTTATACTGTTATATATCATCTTTTCAGTAATACTGTGGGATAAGTGTTACGTAGATTTTTCAGATCTGAAAATCTGAAGTCTGGAGATTCATGCTCTGTTAGTGGCAGAGCTGGGCCTGGAATTCAAATCCCCTGACTCTTTAGCCAGTGGATTTTCCATTACACTGGGTGTAGCACTGAGAACAGAAGTCAAACACTCAACAAAAACCTCTTCCACAAGGAGAAGTAGTTGGGAGAAGGGTCATAGTAGCTGAGAGTCTCTTAAATTCCCTTTATGTTTACTTAGAGAAATGGCGTTAGTTTAGGACAAACATTATGGTTCTAGCTGAGTGTAAGAAGCCATGTTGAGCTGTCTCAGTCTTCTCAAGGTAGTATGTTTTGTGTATGTTTGTTTAGGCTAAAGTAGAAGATGATCCAGAAGATATCTGTAACTTACCTTCAAGTGATACAGGGGGTATGTAGAGGGTGGAGAGAGTATAAGGAAAAGGAGGGAACAGAAAGACAAAGCAAATGTGGGAAATGACTTAAATGTTACATTGTGGACTTAAAAAAAAGTTGATTCGGGGCGCCTGGGTGGCTCAGTCATTAAGCATCTGCCTTCGGCTCAGGTCATGATCCCAGGGTCCTGGGATTAAGCCCCTCATCAAGCCCCTCATCCAGCTCCTTGCTCAAGTGGAAAGCCTGCTTCTCCCTCTCCCACACTTCTTGCTTATGTTCCCTCTCTTGCAGTGTCTCTCTCTGTCAAATAATAAATAAAATCTTTAAAAAAAAAAAAGTTGATTCAGGAGACACAGACTGAGGTAAGCATAAGGATGGTTGGTGTATTTCTCAGGCCCTTTGACTTAGTGATTCCACCCTTAGAGATTTTCCTTAAGGAAAGAATTGAAGTCTTCCAAAAAACGTATAGCTAAAAAGGTGCCATTGTAAACAGATATTAACAGCATAAGGATCACTTAAACATATATCAAATCACAGAATACTTAGCAGCCTTTAAAATCCTGTTGTCAAAAAGAATTGTGAGACATTAAGTGAAGAATGTAGCTTACAAACAATATACAGGGTATGATCCTGTTTTTAAAAAATATGTGCATCGAGTGTATATGCATTTAAAAAGAACTGGAAGATCTGACTTTGCATTAGGTAACAGATTTTGCCCATATTTTTGTGACTTCCAAATGAAAATAATTGCAAGGAAGCACTTTTTTTTTTTTTTTTTTAAGGGAAGCATCTTCTTAAAGCTATTTAAAAATCTTTGCTAGGGGGCAGAACAGGAAAGGATATGGATATCTTAGTTGATGTGATAATGGATGATTTCAATTTTTTCTTTTTTTTAACATTTTTTTTTAAAGATTTTATTTATTTACTTGACAGAGAGATCACAAGTAGGCAGAGAGGCAGGCAGAGAGTGAGGGGGAAGCAGGCTCCCTGCTGAGCAGAGAGCCCGATGTGGGGCTCGATCCCAGGACCCTGAGATCATGACCCGAGCCGAAGGCAGAGGCTTTAACCCACTGAGCCACCTAGGCGCCCCTCAATTTTTTCTTTTTATCTGCATGTATTTTCTCATTTTCTGTAATACAATATTCATTACTTATTGTGCTTTTTAAAAGAATTTTTATTAAAATTGAAAAATCACTTCTGATCAGGCTTGCACTATGTCATGACAACCAGAAATAGCTAGCTACCTAGATGCACAGTGTGCACTTTTATATATATCAGGTTATGACCTATTTTATGATAGAAATCTTTTGTATTGCAAATTATGGCACTTGTTTATTTACTTATTTATTTATTTTTATGGCCTATTCATGGTAGATTTTCAGCAAGCCCCTAAACTTTGCTTTAAAACCCATGATTTTTCTCTGCTTCTCTGATAAAAGATTTTCAGACCATTCAGACGCTCTGAGGTTGGTAAATAGCTATTGCTACCAAATCTGATTTCCATTCTCAATGCCCCTTTGATAGGTGAACAATGTCTTCTCATATCAAAGGGCAGACACTGATGGGGTACTTTTAACCTGATGAAAATAATCCATCTTACCCTGGCAGTTTACTTGCTGAAATTTGCTTTACCATACCAAACTGTGTGAACATCCATTCTAAAATTTCAGCACATTATTTTTATTTGATTCCATTTTTTTCATCTGTTAGATGGAGATAGTAACACACATTCTTTTTTTTTTTTTTTAAAGATTTTAATTATTTGACAGAGAGAAACACAGCGAGAGAGGGAACACAAGCAGAGGGAATGGTAGCGGGAGAAGCAGGCTTCCTGCAGAGCAGAGAGCCCGATGCACGGCTCGATTCCAGGCCCCTGGGATCTGACCTGGGCCGAAGGCAGACGCTTAACAACTGAGCCACCCAGGCGCCCCAGTAACACACATTCTGCCTCCCTCTCGTGGTTGTTGTGAACGTAGTTATATGACAAAGATCTTTCAGAAAAGAGACCATTCCCCACTCTTAAATCCTTTCAACAGCTTTATTCATAATCTCCCAAAACTGGAGATAACTCAGATGCCCTGCACCTGGTGAATGGATAAGCAAAATTCACTACATCCATACAATAAAATGCTACTCTGCAGCAAAGAGGGACAAACACATGGATGAATCGCAGAAGCATTATGCTAAGTGAAGCCAGATCCTACATACTGTATGATTCAATTTATGTGAATTTATATTCTGGGCAAGGGAAAACTATAGGGACAAAAAACAGATTAGTGATTGCAGAGACAGGAGGGAATTTTTAGAGGTGTTTGATAAACTTGCTCTGTATCTTCATTGTGATGGTGACTATCTGCTTTGTCAAAACTCACAAAATTATGCACTAAAAAAGAGTGCCTACTATATGTGAATTAAACATACAGCAACAGATTTTAAAATCTGCTCGGGCTTTCATAATAACTGCTTGTTGTTGATGGAAACTCTGTGGTGTGTGGCTTTAAGGAGAAGGCTATATGAGGTTTTCTGGAGCAGGAAGGGGTGAGAGTGGGACATGGAACCTGATCAGCTTAACCAAGTGAAATATCTCTTTTCAGGGAGTTTGTCAGGGAAAAAAAGTACCGGACAGAAGCTGAGATGTTCGGGTGGAGTTTTGTCTTTGAGGACTTTGTCTCCGATGAGCTTAGAAACAAAGTGACCCATCAGATGGAGGTGAGAGAACCTGGGCTTGCAGGTGAGGGAATGCGAGTGGGTTATGGGCCCACCAGAGCCGCCATAGAGAATCCCACCTGAGAGCTGCAGGCAAGGAAGGAGCAAGAGAGTTCCTCTTGGAAGAGTCAGCAGAGCACACTCTGTGGGGACGTTAACCCTGGGCTGGTTTCTGCATACTGAGACTCTGTAAGGAACCAGATGTGTGTAGGGTTCAAGTTACTCCCTAAACTGACAAGAAAACAGCTTGGCATCCCTCTAATAATGGTAGTGAGATGGCCTGCTTTCAGGGGTCCACAAACAGTCCCTCTTGGACCACCTGAGTTTCAGCCTGAAGTGTCATTCTGCCTCGTGTGTGTCAGTCAGGAAGGTGCCCTTGCTGGGTCAGAGAATCTGGCAGTCATACTTCTTCTTTTTTGTAGTCTGTCCTCTGGTGGCTTCCAGTGGAAAGGGCGTTCTGGAGGCAGGTAAGGGTTGATTCCTCTGCCTCGTTTTTTTTATACCCCTGTTGACTCTTATTCTGGAAGCCTGGTTCCAGAATAAGACCCTTTGCCCATCTGGAGATACTAAACTGGTATCTGGAGATACTAAAGATAAAAAGGGCAACAGCCAAGCAACCCTGTTACCTCTGCCCTGATCTTTTTTCCCATTGCCCATCCCATTTCTCCCTTGGCTCATATTTATGCTCTTTCTGACTCTGGGCCTCTCCTCACTCACCAGGCTATCTCCTCCAACTTCCTTGCTCCATCTAGTGGTAAAAGCTGAACTCAGGCACCCTAAGCCTAGCCTTCCTCAGACTTCCATGAGCTCCCAGAAGCCTGTCTCACTTCATCCTGGCTGTCAGCCTGCAGGTCCTGGCTCTGGCATCCGAGAGAGACTGGAGCTCCCAGTGGTACACGTGAGCTGGAATGACGCTCGTGCCTACTGTGCGTGGCGGGGGAAACGGCTGCCCACTGAGGAAGAGTGGGAGTTTGCTGCCCGAGGGGGCTTGAAGGGTATAGAGATGGCAAGGCGACATACCTTTATTCTTCTCCCCGTCCTGCCCTGCATGGGGAGCTTTGAAAGGTGGGAAGGGTCCATACTCTCTAGAGCAGTGCTTCTTCAGCTGTGTGGCAAAGGGCCAGTTGTTACTCTTTTCAGTTCTGATCCATCACAGACTAATACTTGTGTAAGATGCCATAAAAATTAATAACTGGAAAACTGGAATGAAGAAGCAGACATAAAATTTGTTATTCTTGGAGATTCCACCCAGACATGTTACATTTCAATGACTATAATCAGAACAACATAGCATAGAGAAGAAGAAAAGAATTACCCAGACTGCTTTTTCCATAGGTGTAAAGGGACTCATACAAACAACAGCAATCCTAACTGAACAGTCAGAAGAAGGAAACAGCAACTCCCCATGTTCAACACCTCTGCTACTCTTTAAGCACCAGCTATACTACTAGTCAAAATTATTGTGATAAATGAGGTTGCTTGTTTATTTATCCGGTCTAAGTCCAACTGACAAGTTTCTGAACTCTTACTCTCAATTTCTGTACTTCTCTGGACGTGATCGGGTGACAGATAGTTTACAGACTGGCATGAGTCAGAGCCACACCTGGGATTGCACTATCCTGGAACAGATTAGGGGGCCAGGGGCTCTGAATGCAGGATGGTGAGTGGACGGGACGGGCATGGGAAAGAACAGTAAGTAATCTCTCTCTCCTTTTCTCACCACTCCTGACTTCCCTTTGGTTCCCGCACTCTCTCTTTCCCTTCCTCCACAACCCTTCACCTCCCCCTCCCCCTGCTATCTCCTTGCTCTCCTGGCAGGTCAGGTTTACCCATGGGGAAACCAGTTCCAGCCAAACCGCACCAACCTGTGGCAGGTAAGTCATATGTTCCTTACCCCTGTCCCTTCTCAAAGCATTGACTGAGACCTCATGAGGCTAAGCACCGTGTTAGGCTATGGGACTGCAGTGGGCTTTGTGTTCTAATGGGACTGGTAACTGCTAAAGCAATGGGCCAGTGGTAGGGCTACATGTCGAAGAGTTGCAAAAGTAAATGACTGCCTGAGGGTGGTGGGGCTGACTTCACAGAGAAGATGACATTTGAGCTGATGGAATAGGAGTTTGCCATGGGAAAAGTGGAGGAAACGGTGTTCACAGCAGAAGAAACAATGTGAGTGTCAGCATTGTATTAGAAAGGATGCTGTGTGTTCAGATATGGGACAAATTCAGAGGGGCCGAAGCACAGGGAAACGGGAGGTATAGGAGATGAGGTAGACAGTGGGTTGTAGGCAGATTATGAAGGAGCGGGTATGCTGAGACACGGTTTTAGATTTTCCCTGTAGGCAGTGGGGAGCTGATAAAGGCATTTAAACAGGGGACTCACAACATCACTTGATTTGGGGAGGATGCTAGTTGCTAATTTGTGCAGGCCTAAGTGAAGTAGAGTTTCACTGGTGGTGGGAGTGGGAGGTGTCTGAATTTGAGGCTGTGGCAGCAGCCCAGAGGTTTATGAACACATGAATTAAGTAGAAGTTCAATGGAGAGGAAGCCAAATGGGAGAGGCATGCCCGAAAGATAGACGGGGTTTGGTAATCAAAGTGAAGTGGGAGGGAGTTGGATTCAAGCATGTATCTAAGCTTGGGCAACAGGGTGATGGTGCTACCAGTATCCAAAACAGATGGTATGCATTTGGGGTCAGAGGGATAGAACTTGATGGGTTTAGCATCAGCTTAGTTTAACTACCTTTGGTAGTTTATGTGCTCAAACATTGAAAATATGAGTCTAGATCTTAGGACAGAGGTCTGGGTGGTTTCGGAGTCAGCAGCATATATCTTAAGCAAGAATGTTATCCCCAGGGAAGCCCCGTAGAGTGTGGGGTGGGGGCACAGCATCAGCATTTCAGGGGGAAGCATTAAAATGGACCTGAGGGGTAAACTGATCTTTTAGATGATCTTGGGATCAGAGCTTTGCAGAAAGACAGATCTGACTTACTCACTATGTGATCTTTGAAAATTAACCGCTTTGAGCCTCAGTTGCCAGTTTTTTAAAAGGAGAAAATACTTGCCTCACAACCTTATAAGGATGAAATTAAAAGAGATGAATGTGGCAGCCTGAGCACATTGTAGCTGTTGAGTAAATTATTTCCCCTTCATCTTCCCTTTAGTGAGATCAGCTTCCATAGACGGAGCTGATCCCCAATTTTATTGAGATTGAACAAATTGCATTAACAAATATAGGTTCCTTTTTCAAGCATTTTGGTGGTAAAGAACAGATGAGGACAGTAGAGTCGGGGCAGATGAGGGAGAGTTAAACCTGTTGGTGGTAGAAGGGAAAGAGATGATACAGGGTAACACAGGGCAGACATCAGTCATCCTTGAGAAGGCAGGTGGTGCTGAGCACAGAGGGGAGGAGGCGCCTTCCCAAGGCACCGAAGCACATGGGGTTCAAGCAGAGGGGTGGAAGCTGCTGAGAGTCGGAAAAGTAGGAGTGGGATGGGCTTGACATAGACCACTGTGGGCACAGGGAAACCACACATTTCCTAATCCAGCCAGGAGGTAATGGTGGAGGACATGAGGAGACAGGTTTGGGAGCTCAGGATGGGCATCTCAGCACACTGCCTCATGCCCTTCATCCTGCCCCGGATGACATAGCAGTATGACCTTGGTTTTCCTCTGGGCAGGCAGGAACGGGATGGTAAATGTTTCAGTTTAAATTTCTCCCCCTCAGGGAAAGTTCCCCAAGGGTGACAAGGCTGAGGATGGCTTCCATGGAGTCTCCCCAGTGAATGCTTTCCCCCCACAGAATAACTATGGTAAGATTGCCCCCCACATTGCTGTCAACACTCACAAATTGGTTGGTGGTTGGTGATCACTCTGCCTGAAGGATGAGGCAGAGAGAAACACCACCAGGGAAGCGTGTGATACCTAGGGGGCAGGGGAGTGGGGGATGGTGCTGCCCAGCCGGAGACTGACCCACCTGCTGTGCTGCAGGGCTCTATGACCTCATGGGCAATGTGTGGGAGTGGACAGCATCTCCATACCCGGCTACTGAGCAGGACATGCGTGTCCTTCGGGGGGCCTCCTGGATCGACACAGCTGATGGCTCTGCCAATCACCGGGCCCGGGTCACCACCAGGTGAGGAGCTTAGTAGCCGGGGCGAGGGACTGGGTCCTGGTCTCCCAGAGCACAGGTGGCCCCAGGGCTGGTGCTGGTGCTGCTTCCACCCCTCTTGTCTGCACCCCAAATTGTGGGTACAGAAAGGAGAATAAGCAGCATTTGCCACGAGAAGCAGAAGAACCTAGGGCAACTTGTGCCTTTTCTTGCCAGCTCTCAGCACCCAGAGAGACTTTGTGTCCCACATCACAAGGGTTTCTCCTCTCGTCCTCATAACTAGGTGACAGAGGCAGGGGAGTGGAATGGCCACAAGTAATAGGTCATGGCCTGTGGTCATGGAAATGCTTAACCCTTCAAACCGGAGAGCACATGAAAAATCATTTTCTATAACCATTTTGTTTTACAGTCAAGGAAAAGTAGGTTTGCAGAGGTGCTAGGACCTGCTCATGTCACACAGATGGTTAGTGCTGGTACCTGAATGGTAGAGTCCCAGGCTCCTGAGTCCCCTGCTGGGACTCTCTCTACTTTGCTCATCTGTAGGTTTATTTAGATGATCTCCCTCTGACTCCTCCCATTCCTGGGTTCCATAAGGACTAGAAAGAAACCACGGTTTCTGTGATCTCAGGAAGTCAGGTTTGCAGCTGCTTCTTTGATATATTGAGGCCCCTGGCTTTCCCTCACCTCCTTTTCCAGGACAAAGTAGTGGAGAAAGTACTAGCCAGGAAGCTGGGTTTGCGCCCAGCTTGTGCCCATGAAGCAGTGGTTGGCCTTGGCCAAGACATATAAATCTTCCTCTTGTGCCCATGAAGCAGTGGTTGGCCTTGGCCAAGACATATAAATCTTCCTAGTACCTGATTCTGGGTCTGTAAAATGGTGAACAAATGCTGCCTGCCAGAAGTGTTGAGAAATGGCAAATGAAGGAATATATATGAAAGTCCTTTGAAAAGTATGAAGTACTCATTGGCACCATGATATTCTTTGCTTTTTTTTTTAAAAGATTTTATTTATTTGAAGAGAGATAGAGAGAGTGCACAAGTAGGCAGGCAGGGAGAGGGAGAAGCAGGCTCTCTGAGGAGCAGGGAGCCCGATGCAGGTTTCGATCCTAGGACGCTGGGATCATGACCTGAGCTGAAGGCAGCCGCTTAACCAACTGAGCCACCCAGGCGCCCGATGTTCTTGCTTCTTGCTGACAAGTTTTTTTTCGGCTGAATTATTCTAAACTTTGAGCTGTTGAAGTTACTAGTCATTGCCTTTCTTGCCTGCCAGAGCAGTCTCTCATGGCTACTCACTCCCATGTCCTCCAGCCTGTCCCAGGTCCCTTCTTATCCCCTTTTCTTCAGGAGTGCCCTCATACCAGGCTTCTTTCTAGACCCTGCTTTCAGGCCTCAGGCACCCTGGACCACAGCAGGCTCTAGGAGGTTGAACAGGAAAGTTGGGTAAGGCTCCAGACCCCTTTCTCAGTGAATGTCCGTTCTCTTTCCTCTTCTCTGGTGGCAGGATGGGCAACACTCCAGATTCAGCCTCAGACAACCTAGGCTTCCGCTGTGCTTCCAGTGCAGGCCGACTGCCTGGAGAGTTGTGAACGGCCACGCAAAGCCAAGAAGAGCCCGGTGGTACCCGTGTCACTCCCTGGCCGCATTCCACACAGCCAAACTCCAGGCTCTTCAGCTTTAGCCTCAGGAATGAGTTCCTCCCCTTCCCCCATCCCTCTGTGGCAGGCATCTCTCATCAGGCCAGGAGAGAACTCAGACCTCAGAGGAGGGATACTGCTATCTCTTGAAGGGGCCTGACTTACGGATGGTGGCCGGGGAGCTGGGCATTTTCTCTTAGAGGTCGGATATTAACCATATAGGGGCCAGTCCTCAAACAGCTGGGGTAGAGTGCTCTGAAAGGCACTTTGTTAGAATTTTTAAATCTATTCCCTCCTCCTTTCTCAGTGCCTGATGGAGGGATCTGACATTGTTTTCTCAAGACACAATTTCCCCATTTTTCTTTGTTTTCCCAGCAAATTGCTGTAGAAGGAAAGTACTTCTGTCATTAGCCTCATTTGTAGTGTTTCATATGCCTTTGAGAGAACCTGATTTCCGCTATTGGTCTGTAGAATGTGGTAGCTGGGCTCTTTAAAGCACAGTGTGAGTCTTAAAAAGGTCTAGGAGAACCGAATTATGTACCAGACAAAACTACATTGTGGGAGTCACAAAGTAAATAATACTCCAGAGAGACAAATACCAGAACCTTCCCTTTCTATTGTTAATTATATGAGGGATTCCATATGCCTGTAAACACATGTCCCTGGAAAAGAACCTGCTCCCGTGGTGTCACTGGATGTTGTGCGGTCAATAAAACTTCCACAACTGTGTATCTCAAACTGTCCTCGCTTTTATCCTCCCCCTGGGACCCTAAGGGAAGTATGCGTGAGTTTCAGGAACTCTGGACCTCCCGTGGGAAGGACCTGAGCTGGTGGTACAGCTGGGATGTAAAGAAGCAGGAAGGCTCTCAAACCACCGCTAGTTCCCCCTCCTCAGGGCCTGACCCTGACCACACTTACCAACATGTGATGGGAGCACCCTGCTCTTCTCGTGCAGAGCCTCTGAGAGAGGATAGTGGCTCTAGTTCCAGGGGTCCTGGCCAGGGCCAAGGCCTCTGGATAGAGACCTGGACATGATCTCACTCAGCTTACATTTCTGTGGCTTTCCCTCCTTGCCTGCCCCCCACCCTACCTACCCCACCTGCCAGCCCCTCAGTAGTCTTCCTCAGCCAGGGAGAGGAGCACAGCCTTGGGTGTGTTCTCGAAGAGGGCAGCCCGGTTCTGCTGCTGTCCCTTCTTCACCCAGTGGCCATAGATTCGGAAAGCATAGGCATCGATGAGTCGGCGCAGAGGCCGGAGGGCGTAGGGGTCACGGATGACGATCTCCCGGGTCACAGGCTTCACCCGGCGGTACTGGTAATAGATCCGCACTGAAGCCAGTACTGTTAGAGCGATCACCTGTGGAGAGCCGGAACTGAGAAGTTGGACCCAGCCCCTGCCGGCCTTCCCCCTCTGGAACAGAGTCCCTGAGCTTGTTTGCCATGAAGCCTTGTGTGCCTACTGCTGGGCGCTTCCTCCTGTTACCTCTATCATCCCAATCCCTCCAGCATCTACAGAGATATAGGCTGTAGGAGCCAGATGGGTGACATCTGCCTTCTCTGCAGCCAGACGTTGAGCTGGAACCATCACAGGGATGGGTGGGGAGGGGAAAGGCAGTTGCTCTGGAAGCCCTGTGGGTGAAACGAGTCCCTAGGGGAAGGAAGGGGACTTGAGGGCTTAGACTTGAGGAGTCCTGCCCCAGGGCCCTGGGTGGGAGGGGAGCTTCAGTACCTTGAACTTGCCCCGGGGGCTGAAGTGACGCACTTCTTCTACCACATACTGCTGGAAGAAGGGATGTGCTAAGGCCTCTTCTGCTGAACAGCGGCCCTGGGGGTTCACCACCAAGAAGCGAGAAACCTGAGAGAATAAGGAAGGGGAGCTGAAGACAGCAAGGCACTGTCCCCTCCAGCACTTGACAAGACAGAGGGTCTTCCCAGCAGGGTCCTCCATTCTGTAGCATGATATGCCCCCACCCTCAGCAGGCCTGGCCTCTCACCAAGTCCTTCACAGTGTCTGAATAATCATCCCATTCAGGTGAGCCAAACTGGTAGTTGCCACTCATGATCATCCTCAGCATCAACATCTGTTTCCGGTGCCAGAAGGGCGGGGAGCCCGCTAGCAGGGTGTACATGATGACTCCTGTGCTCCACCTGGCACCAGGTGGAGAGGGAGGAAGGCAGGAGGGCTGGCTGTAGCTCCTGACATTTCTTCCCCTCCCCAGCCAGGTGCTCCCAGCCATGGGGACCCTGCTATCACTGTGGGTCACTGCCTTCCCCAACATACTCACATGTCCACCTCCTTCCCATAGCCTGGGTGGTCATCGTTCATGGAGCATTCAATGATCTCAGGGGCCAGATAACTGGGGGTCCCACAGACCTCTGCAGGAATAGTTACCATCAGGATAGGTCAGCAGGGGGCACTTGGAAGAGGAAGGTCCAAAGAACAATAGAGATGAAAGTGACACAGTACTTGGGCTGGGAACACTGACCAACTTCAGGACCAAGGGCAGGGGTTGGGTGCAGGCTCCTAGGACCGCCTGCCTGGGCCTGTGGTTTCCTGGCCTGGAACTCTGGCAGTGGATACCTAGCCCAGCCCTGGGAAGAGACACCTAGCCTGAAACAGTAGGATTTTTATTTGGGGGGGAGGATTGGGGGAGAAATGCAGGCATTTTCTGTTCCTGGAAGTGTGGATGAGAGAGCCTGAGCCCCTGATATGGGCCAAGCCTATGTTACCAGACCTCGCAGCTTTTCTCCTGGCTCCAGCTGGCAGGAGAAACCAAAGTCTGTGAGCTTGATGTTCATGTCATCATCCAAGAGGATGTTCTCAGGCTTCAGATCCCGATGCACAATGTTGAGTTTGTGCAAGTTGCAGATAACCTCCAGCAGGGCTCTCATGATCTTCCTGGGGTGGGACAGGCACATGTTACTCTTAACTCCTCCACAGGGCCAGGTCTCCCAGCAGGGAGACCAAAGCCCAAATACCTGCCAGACTGCCAGTGAGGGAGGGCTCAGGACTGGCTGGGGGAAGGCTACACAAGCCTGCAGGGCACACCCCCAGCCCAGACAAATGCATGCTGTGCCCCCTCCCGACCTTGGTGGTGGGACCACTCGGGCCCTGGGGCAGGGAGTGGTGATGGGGGCAGATGGATCCTTACCTGGTTTCCTTCTCACTCAGAGTGACCTTCTCAGTGAGGTAATCAAAGAGCTCGCCTCTCTTCATCCTGTGGGGACAGAGTGTTTGTAGCCGGATTGGTTCCAAGACCACCCCCTTCTTATCCTGCTCCCAGAGACTTATTTCCTACCCTCATATTTCCAGAAACAAAGTGGGCCACAACGAAGGACCAAGGGGAAGTGAGTGGAGAGGTTTTCTAGGAAGATTAGAAGAGCAGGGGAGGCTAAAAGAGTGGGATGGCACCAGTGTCAGGGTCCCCCCCTCTGTGGAAGTGACAGCACAGACTGGGTACTGTCAGCGTCAAAATCAGGACTGGGAGGTGAAAGAGGGACCCAGAACCACTGGCTCAAGGCCCCAGATCCAGAGCAGAAGGACAGGAGTATCCTGATTTTTACCAGGAACAAATGGTAGAAGCAATAATGCCAGTGCTGGGGGAGCAAAGTTTGCTTATTTTAGGATTAAGAATTCCGTTTCAATCTTCTCACTTCTTGGGATGAACAATCTAGTTACACTCTGGAGGGCAACTCAGGACAGCATTAAAAATAGCTTCCCCAAGCAACTTCTTCAAAGGTTAGGGATATTTGAGCTGCCCTCAAGGGCTCTAAAGGATCATGCCATTGAGCAGAGTTGGGACAGCTGCAGCTGGTTAAGTCTTGGGGGTCCTGGGAAAATCTCCCAAGTTAAATAGGAAAGGTGCGTCCTGTCCCCTCCCAGCCACCCCTCCAGGGAAATCGGTAGGATTCCTAAGGCACAAGAGATTTGGCCGGTGCCACAGAGAAAACACTTGAGCTTAGCTGGTGGGGTGGAAAGGGGTTCTGTTTGAGGAGATAACCTTGAATTTACAGAGGTGAGCCTTACACAATATCTGTACTGTGTTCCTAAAAGACAATGTGTGAATCCAGTTTTTATCACTCTAATTCCATTTTAAAAACATTAGGAGAATTCACTGGTAGCAGCTGCAGAAAGATTTACCAGTAAAAACTGGGTACTGTGCAAGGTGTAACCGGATGCTGCCTTCCTGGAGGTGGCATTGTAATTGTACACACAGACCAGGCTACATTGTGTCTCCAAGTAAAATAACCCTGCACATATTACAGTATGGCTACAGTATGAAACATTCTAACAAGACAAAATCTTGAATAATTTCCTCAAGTAAATCCAGTCCCTAAACTAGCTGTTACATATGGAGAAATCTAGACGCCCCCTCAACAATGATTCATGCAGCAGAGATTTGCATTCTTTAGTGAGGACTCAGTGGAGTGGGGGAACAAGGATCTAGAGAGCTCCCTTCTCTGGGAAGCTTTTCTAATAAAAATGATAATAGGTCTGAATGCCTTGTTCACAGAGCACTTTGGGTTGTTGGAATTTAATGCTGAGAGCCTGGGGAGATAGATGGAGTGGTTGGTGTCATTTTTCCTTTCTTGAGAAAACAGAGGCTCTCAGAGCTCAAAGACCCACTGTGGGCAGTGGGCCCTGTGACAAGGAGCTCATCTTGTGAGCCCTAGTGATGCAGAAGCAGGGGAATAGTGACATTGATGATGACAATGATGATGATCTTTGAGCCACACCCCAAATATAACCTTTACCACCTGCTTTCCTGGGTCTCTTGCCCCAGTACTGAGGGCCTCCTCCTTTCTGCTCTTGCCTCCTCACAGTCGGATGCTTTTCAGAAGTAAATCAGATCCCATCACCTTCCTGCTCTCATCCTCCAAAGTCCCAACCCTGGCTAACATGTCTGCAAAAATCTGGTCTTCGGTACCGACTGACCTCACATTCTGCCAAGGCCTCAGGCTTGCTCCCCTCCCCCACCCTGGCTTCCTTGCTGATCCCAGACTATGTGAACCCCAGCCAGCAGGGCCCTTGCTCTGGCTCCTCCTTCTGCCCTTCTGCCGAGCCTTCTCCTAGTCTTGGCTCTGATCCCTCCCTCACTTCATCTGGGTCTCCACTTAGGTCACCTTCTGGAGAGCATTCCCTGACCTCTCTCAGCCCTGTTCTGCTTCATGTATCTGTATGTATACATAACTGTGTGCAGGTATTGTGGCTTATTTTATTGTTTTCTGTTCACTCTGTGAAAATCGTTACATGAAGTCAGGGACCTTATGTGTCTTGTTCATTGCTGTATCCTCCATGTCTAGAATGAGTGTTGAAGGACCACCTTTGTCATCATCATTGTAGTTAATAATTGCACTTACATCTTGCAACTTGCTGTGCTATTATTACTTCTGTAACACCCATGAGAAAATAGATACTTAAAGAAGTCATCTGGCTTCTAAATGGTGGACCCAGAATTCAAGACATGGGAGCCTGACCCCCGGGGCTGATCTCCCTAAGGCACTGGTGATCCTATTTGGCCTCCACAATGTAGGGAGCTGGCTGGTGGTCTCCAGGAAGCACTGGATGGGGGACTACAACAGGAGGTTCTCCGACAGGCCCCAGGATGTGACTGACTCCAGGGCTGGGTACTTACAGATCAAACACCAAGAAGAAGAAAGTGTTGGTCTCATAAGTGTCCTTCAGCTGTACTGAAATGGAAATGACTAACTCGTGTCAGGTAGCAGAGGAGCCTGGGCAGAAAGGCAGCAGGGGTAGAGGAGCAACAGGATTAAAGCTGCTTAGACTGGCCTCAAAAGCCAGAAGGGGTATTGGAATGGTGTTCAAAGGAGGACCGCTAAGGGAGGGACCCACCCAGGGACTTCACGTTCCCATTCCCCGACCTACAACCAGCCCCAGCCCTGCCTGCAACCCCTTCTGTCTGGCTGGAAGAGGAGGCCTAGAGCGGAATCTCCGTAGTGGTGAGCATGGAGCTGGGAACCTCAAGCCTCAGGGCACTGAGCTGGCGGGGTTTCGGGGGGCAGGAGACACACTGGTGGCTTTGGCTAGCTGCACAGGGGGGCCACACTCCTGGACTTGGGTTATTAGAGCAGAACCATGGTGGAGCACCCCGCTGGGGCCCAGGGCCATTACTCACCAATGTTGGGGAGCCCTGAGACCTTGCGCAGGATGTCCACCTCCTTCAGCGTGGCCTCCCGCAGCTCCTGCACCTCCGCAGAGCTGAAGCTGCCTCCGCCAGTGATGTCAATGATCTTCACGGCGTACTCCTGGCATGTGGGCTTGTGGATGCAGCGCCTTACGACACTGCTAACTCCTCTGAGGGTGCAGAAGACAGGTGGTCCCAGGGGCCCCTCACCCCAGGGAGAATCCCAGGTCCAAGCCACCCCAGAGATGTCCTGCCTTACCCACGAGCTCCCTGTGAGCTTGCAGGGAGGGTAGGATGAAGAAGGCAGATGGAGGGTGGTTTGTCTGGACTGCTGAGTCATAAGCCTGGTCTTAGGACTCCTGACTCCTAGTTCAGTGCTCTTTCTCAGCAGCTAAGGCCATATTCTTCCCTCTGACCTCTGATCTCCGACACTGGCACAAAGCTGGATTTGGATGTGCTTGTCGACAGCACCGGGAGAGCTCTGCTGGGAGGGGTCTCTTACCTGGGTGCTTCTATACCCTTCTCATCTGTCCTGATTCAAGAGGGCAGGACCCCAAACTAAGGGTTTCTCCAAGGGAACAGTGCTTTCGGAATGGAAAAGGGTCAGTGCTCAGGGCCCATGGAACTGGCTGGAGCCTAAGACAGCACTTCCTGGGGAAGGTCTGGATCTTACCTGCCTAGGATCTCCTTGGGCTCATAGTTCTCATAGAAACCCTGTGCTGAGTGTGAGTCTGGCAGTGCCTCGTCCCGGGTCATGCTCAGCAACTCGGGGGTGATTCTGAGGAGCTCTGAGAGAGAAATAGAAAGACGCTATCAACAGAATTCTACCCCTGAAACTAATAATACACCAGGAGTTAACGAAATTGAGTTTAACTAAAAAATTTTTAAACAAAGAGAAGAAGCTGTTAGCCATCCTGATCTAGGTGATGTGCTCTTTGAGGGCTGAACCCTTTCTCACTCATCTGTATCTCCTGGCACAGAGCAGGCCTATTGTGAATGTTCAGAACCCTTTGGAAAGAGTCCCCCTGCATTTTCCCACTGGCTATAAACTTCTGTGAACCCCAGACAAGCCCGGGGCTCCCTGAATGTTCTGGCTATAAGCTGCCGTACCCCTAGCAGCAGCAGCAGGTGGTCGGCCAGGCCTAAGCCCAGGCTGGAGGCGGGAGGCTGGGCCCTCAGCCCTCAAGGGCAGCTCTCACGAGACTGGCACATCCTTGATTCTAGAAAGAACTCCAGAGAAACCTTGCAGGGGACAAATTAAAGGGCTATTTCCTCTCTTTGAGGAGATGAGGATGGTCCTGCTTTTCCTCTGCTTGTTCTCTGCACTTACAAAAAAGATGAGAAGCTTCATAATTTTATCTTCTTAAAATGGCCTCTCCAGGCCACCTGCAGTCATAATGGTCCTCCCCTGAAAACTCCCCTCCTTCCAGGACACACTCCCAGAGCTTCCTACTGTTCCTTACTCACTCTGCCCTTATCCAGGACTTTCCTAATCTTCCTTCCTCCCTCCCTTCCTCCTCTGCCTCCATCCCTCTGGCCCTCCCTCTCTCTCACTCTCTTTCTTTCTCTCGTCTCTTTCATACTCCTCGAGAAGCCCTCCGCCTAGTGCTCAGAGGGATGCAGAGCTTAATAGTCCCCGGCTCTGGTATCACTTGTCAGTGTGTGGTGTCACCTCCTCCATTAGACTGATCTTCTCTGGGATGTCCCAGCCATTCCTCCCTGCCTGTGCCCAGTGCTGCTCCCGGGATGTGGGTCAATGGTTGGAGGTATCCCTTTGGCTCAGGGTCCTGACAGCAGGATGGGCCTGTCCTCAGAATGCCCCATGTTCTACCAAAATATTGGCCAGTGAGCCTTGAGTGATCCTGCCACCGTGTGGGGCAGTAGAAAGCCAGGATACACAGTTCCAGACACATAGCTGCTGAGCTAGCCGGCTTTGCCGCAGGAATATGGAGGCCACCTACCCACAACGAGGCCACCTATAGGATTTGATCGACGGAGAAAATCATCTACCAACAGGAGGAAGGGCAGACAGAAAAGGGGCACAAGTTGATGCTCGGCAGGACCATAGTGGCTTCTAGTCCCACTTCTACTACCCTCTTTGGGCCCAGGAAGGCCTGGCCTATCAAAGAGGCCAATTTGCTGACCGGCCAAGTGGGCCTAGCTGTTCCAAGAAGCCTGGCATCCCCACTGCTGGGTGCCTGGTTACCAGAGGAAGAATTAGAATAACAACAGTCTCCTCTGCCAACAGCAGGCCCCTGGGCTCCTCACAAGTCTTCGCAGTCAGCAACCCCAGCTGAGCACAGAAATATCTGTTCCTATAAAAACAAGCCCCTTTCTTTGCAAGTTCTTTTAAGTTCCCAAGATGGATATCTCCCCCCCCCCCCCACAACTGGGTAACACACAGTCTCTCCCTTTCCCTAGCCCTCTACAGGGTTGAGGGTTGATCTATCTGGACCCCCTGAGGAAGCCATCCAGGCTGGGGGCTCCATTCCCTGGCATGACGAGCTTCACAGACTTCTGGCTGCACTCACCTCTCCTGGGGCGGGCAGGAGGGCCAGCCCCTTGCTCTAGGCCTAACTTGGGGCCATCTTTGGGCCTCTGTCCATGGCCTCCACCCACACCTCCCACACTTTTCCCAAGACTTCTTTGGAAAGGGTCCCCAGATGGGAGTAGGTAACCTGGTTCTTTTTGGAACAAAACATCCCTCCCCCAGTCTCAGAGAGTCTGATAATACAGGGAACCCACTTTCTGTAGGCAAATACCCCGAGGGGAGGTTCAAGAGTCAGTGATGTCACTCTGCATCCATCTGCCCTCAAAATGGAAGATTGGGTCTAACAGCTCTTGGGGGTTTCTGTCTTCTCTGCCGCAGAGCCTCTCCCTCTCCCTGCCTGTCGCCTGGCTTTTGTCCCATCACTGGCCCAGCTACTCACTGTTAGGTCCTCGCGGGCCCTGGAGTGAATGTGACAGGAATCCCAGAGGTCTCAGAGCCTCTTGGGGAGTGGGGACAGTTGAAGGCTGAAGGAGCTCCCCTGCAGACACTCGTAGCCACACTAGGATATCTTGCTGCTCGTCCTTCGGGCTTTGCTACTTGGTGACGGAAGGCTGACGTACCAAAAATAAATCACAACTGCAAACCTGGGATGCAGGCCAAGGCCCGGCAGGGGCCAAGTCTCCCCAGGGGGCGACCTCTGCTGGAGAGTGAGAGAAGCTCAGGCGGCCTGGGAGCAGTTAGGACAGCAGAGGTGACCAGTCTCCCCTTTGGAGCTCCCTCGGCCTCCAGGCCTAGAGGAGACAAAGCCAGCCTTGATGGGAATGCAATCACTTTTCTGGGAGCCATTTCTGTATATGCTGAGAGCAGGGCCCTGGACAACCCCAGCACTGGCACAACCACAGAGCAGTCCTGGCTGCCACAGGGACCCAGACATTGGGGTCCACTCAGGAACGAGTGTGGCTGACCTGCAAAATGCAGACCTTAGAGGTTAGGGAACATCCCCATTAGGAATCTATTTCTGATCTACCTCCATGATTTCATCCTAAACCTGTTTGGTTTTCAGCCTGAGGGCTATTGGACGGAGCTCCAGGTGCCAGGGAAAGCATATGGGCTCTGACAGTGTGTACCTTTGGGCTCTTTGGGTGAGGGTCCTCATCAGTATGATTAAGAGGTTGACAGAATTGGAAATAATGTATGTAACATGCTGGCACACAGTGGACAGTGCTCTCTCGTTCTAAAGCTACCTTTTTTTTTTCTTTTTTTAAGATTTTATTTGCCAGAGAGAGAGAAAGAGAGCACAAGCAGGGTGAGCAGTAGGCAGGAGAAGCAGATTCCCTGCTGAGCAAGGAGCCCAATGTGGGACTCGATCCAGGACCCTGAGATCATGACCTGAGCTGAAGGCAGACACTGAACCGACTGAGCCGCCCAGGTGTCCCTAAAGATACCTTTTTCCAAACCCCTAATTCTAATATAACAAACGAAGGGGGAGTAATACAGTGCTTCCCACAGAAGCTGAGCCCACGAGCACCCACTTGATTAGCATTTCACAAAGCACTTGCTTATTTTCACTTGCACCCCAAAACTCTGGTATTGAGCCCATGGTAAAGAGAATGTGACTTGCTGAAAGTCACTAAACAGGTAAGAGGGCCTACACTAACCCCAGCTGTGGACCCAAGTACTATGTCTGTTATTCATGCTGACCATCTATTTCCTCCAGTGGGGGAGATACTTGCTAGATTGCTACATAGACAGAGGCAGGAATGACTTGGGGTCTGTGCATAAAGGCTTCTGCTTGCTGAGATGCAGCATCTGGCTTCAATGATGAAAACACTTCACTTACTGTCACTAAGCTTCTCGATCCCTTTTGTTGTCCTGATGCTCAACTATAGACTTGATTTCTGCTTTATACTTTCAATGTTTAACAAAATCCCTTCTAACCTCAGTGCAAAAGGCCAATGTATCTTGTGGATAATTCCTGTGCCTGTCTCTGTGTAGCCATGGCTCAGAGAGGCCAGGCCAGCCACACATTTGCATTTTATTGATGTCAATGGTTTTCCTTTTATTTTTACTTTACTTATCATGTATTTGTTTCAAAGGTAGAATTCAGTGACTCAGCAGTTGCATACAACACCCAGTGCTCATTACTTCAAGTGCCCTCCTTAATGCCCATCACCCAGTTACCCCAACCTCCCACCCACCTCCCCTCCAGCAACCATTTGTTCCCCAGTTAAGTGTCTCTTATGATTTGCCTTTTTCATCTTTTTCCTTCCCTTCCCCTACGTTCATCTGTTTTCTTAAATCCCACATATGAATGAAATCATGTTATCTTTCTTTCACTAGCATAATACCCTCTAGATCCATGTCATTGCAAATGGCAAGATTTCATTCTTCTTGACAGCTGTTTACTTTTTTTTTTTAATGTAAACTCTACACTCAATGTGAATGAAGCTTGAACTCATGACCCCAAGATCTAGTGACATGCTCTACCCACGAGCCAGCCAGGTGCCCCATTTTTCCCTTGATTCATTGATTCAACAATATACCATTAGGGTACCCGCTATACACTATCACACCTTGGACATAAGGCACAATAGTATGAATATTTAAGTCCTGAGCTTTCACAGAAATAGGCTTTGGGGGATTTGCCAGGAGTGAACTGTCCGTGGTGATTCAGGCAAGGTGGTCTTGGCCCCTTTCCGGAACTCAGTTAAGACTGGGACACTCTATGGGCACCTGGGTGGCTCAGCTGGTTAAGCATCTGCCTTTGGCTCAGGTCATGATCTAGGGTCCTGGGATGAAGCCCCGCATTGGGACCTCTGCTCAGTGGGGAACCTGCTTCTCCCGCTCCCTCTGCCTGCTTGCTCCCCTGCTTGTGCTGTCAAATAAATCTAAAAAAAAAAAAAAAAAAAAATTTAAAGAGTGGGGCACTCTAAGAACACAGTTGAGAATAGGAGGCAGCAACTGAAAAATCTACTCACTCACCTTGCAGTAACACAGGTCTCTGAAACTTAGATTGGAAAAGGAATCAGGTAGCTTCAGAAAGGTCCATCGGAAAGTAGCAAAAGAGCAGAGCACAATGTAGGCTAGAGATAACTCCCAGAATGAAATTTTGAGTTGGAGAATGGAGCTGGGTTCATTTTTTAAAAACGATGCACCCCAAATTGAGTCCATCTAAAGACAACATGGAGTGGGCAGCTGCAGTTAAGCTTGAGTCTTTCAGCAAAGGGAAGCTACAAGACCCTACATAGATTTGCAGGGGAACTGCCTATATTAAGAGACTGGTTCTCATCTCTGACCAATTAATTGGTTATAGTAGGGGAAGCGACATGAAGTGCTGACCTGGCCACAGGAACCCACATGGGTCTATGCTCACATTTCCTTTATCACTCACTTTAAAGTTTCCTGCTACTGCTCAGTTTACCAAATACTGGCCTTCTGTCTGGAACCTTTTTTTTTTTTTTAAAGATTTTATTTATTTATTTGACAGAGAGAGAGAGAGAGATCACAAGCAGGCAGAGAGAGAGGGGGAAGCAGGCTCCCCGCTGAGCAGAGAGCCCGATGTGGGGCTCGATCCCAGGACCCTGAGACCATGACCTGAGCCGAAGGCAGAGGCTTTAACCCACTGAGCCACCCAGGCGCCCCCCGTCTGGAACCTTTTTAATTAGCACTATTTGCTAGTGAACTACTCCTTACAGAACTACTTTTCTACAAAGCTCCTCAGAGAGCTCGGCCAGATGATCCAGATGGATGCTAATTTAATACTGAGATTATAAAACAGATACACTTAAAGACTTGTTGAGACACTTGGGTTTTTTTTGCAAAATGCCTATGTTCAGTGTGCATATACCACATCTAATTTATAATCTCATACTTCAAAGACACCACATTTTGAGAGAAAATCACTTTATTCTAATTAGTTCACAAATGAGAACATCACAAAAGGTGATTCAAGGAGGCAGACAAACATCTGCTCAATCCCAAACTCAAAGCATCTCAATAAACTTCTATTTAGTAAGAACACCCCTTTTCATTCCAATTCTGAAGAAAGCTGTATTTGATGATGAAGGAGAGGCTTAACTGGTGGTTTTACACTTTGTACATTAACTATTAGTTATATTTTTATGCTAAATTAACTTGGTCATGAGAGATGATTTTCCATATCTTCAATCTGAACTTCTTGATTAGGCTAATCCTGCAAACAGAAAAGGTAAGTTAGAAGAGTGACAGCTGAATATTCTTAGCAAAGCAGAGACCCTCCAAATGATAAAAGAAGGGACGAAAGCCCAAGGTTATCAGTTTCTTGCCTAAATGAAAACAGGAAAATGAAAATGAGCACTTTAATGGACAGTGAATTCTTAAGATCAATAGGAGGAAATTACATAAAAACAAGTTCACTGCCAACAGTCCAGATAGCCCAAACCTCAGAGTTCCACTGAAGGAATGAATAAACTCTTCTCTCAACTAAGGTGTGAAGAACGCCAGTAACTCATTAACTAATCAATCTTTATACCTAATCTTGGACATTGGTGAAATGTCCAAGGGAATGTAATTTTTTATTCACAGCTGTATGGCTACATTACCCATATCCTATAACCAGAATAAGACTTGACACACTAATCTACACCCACTTAAGGAAGAATCAGAGTCATAACATTAACTGGTAAAAGCTTAAGATAATGACTAGAAACCTCTGGACCAGCTCTTTGTTAGAAGAACCAGATTATTTTTAGAATGTAAACAAAATCTCCTCCAACTTGTCAGTTTAATTTATTACACAGAATTCCAAAATTCCATAGGGCCCAGGAGTATCATGCTGTGATTTGAGCTGATGCAGGTTCAATCAGGGATTGATAGATCACCTACCATTTGCAAATCTGCACTGTTTCAGCACCTCGCTGAAACCTTCACAAAGCTTAAGGTCACCCTGGTTCTGGGCACACTCCAGAAACTGCTTCATCTCATAGTGGCATGGGCCAAACTGCTGCTGTGGCTGCTGGTATGCTGGCTGGGCTCCTTGAGGCTCCTGCAAAGGTACAACATTCAAGACCACTGAGAAAGTGAATCAGATTTACACCTGAACAAAGAACAGCATCCAGTGTCTTTGAGGCCAAATGGGGAAATATAACTAGAACTTGATGCAAATTAAAGTTTCCATCTAATAACATGGAAAGTGAAGAAATTTTAAGGCAGAAAACAAAGGTGCTTTAACAAAATTCCAGTTATAATCAGAAAGATTCAAGAACAAAGATGCAAAACACCAGTGGGGTCCAGTGAAGTTTCATGGAGGAGAAAGTGGGACTATTACAGAAAAATAGACGGATGAGAGTATCAAATACACCAAAAATACAACAGGGTATACACTATACACTCATGCTCAGCAGAGAAGAAAATTCACATATTTCAGAAGGAGGGGTGGCGGCAAATGTCAGAGAAGAGGTCAGAGTACAGAGAAGAGGTTCAGAGCTAGAAAAGAGATTTTTAAATACTTAACTAAGATTGAGACCAATTTAAAATAAGGGGAAAATGGCTGTTTACAGTGAAATCAGGTTGCTCTGCTCTTCTACTCCTAGGAAACAATTACAATTTGTACAGTACTTGACGATGCTGGTCTAAGGCACTAACTCAACTGCCAAACATGGCTCTTAATAAACCATTTTCTGTTTAAAGCACTGTGGATTCTAAAATTACAGACAGTTCCTATACATAAGGAACTTACAAATAACTCTGTTTTCTCATAATGCCCCACTGAAAGAAAACACTGCCCAAAATCTTACCTGGTAAGTGATGTCAGGCCTTGAAGGCTCAGCACTACTTCCTCCACTGAAGCCCCCAGTGATGGCATGACCTATTGTGTGCCCAACAGCAGAGCCCACAGCCACACCAGCTGCAGTGGTTGCCATCTGGGCCATCAGACCGGGCTGCCGGGGTGCGGCAGCAGGTGAGCCAACAGCAGATGGCGGAGCCGCTGCCGGCGGCTGAGCTGCAGGCGCTGGTCTAGGTGCAGCTCTCATCTGAGGTGCCCGGCTAAGAAAGAATAGAACAGAAAGTATGAAGTGCCCACCTACTACCAGGTTTGGACATTGTCAACCTAAAGAAACTGTACTATTGACCATTTAACACAGGTTTGAATTCCATGGGTCCATTTATGTGGTTTTCGATGAATACAGGAAGGTATAGCACCGTATGTATTTTCCTTATGATTTCTTAGTAACGTTTCTCCTTTAGCTTACTTTATTGTAAGAATACAGTATCAATAATAATATAACATACAAAAATACATGTTGACTGTTTATGTTATTGCTAAGGCTTCTGGTCAACAGTAGATTTTCACTAAGATATCCAGCACTGCTTTAAAAATCTTCACATATGGGGATGCCGGGGTCCTAAGATCGAGCGGGGCATTGGGCTCCTTGCTCACCGGACAACCTGCTTCTCCCTCTCCCTGCTGCTCACCGTGCTTGTGTTCTGTCAAGTAGATAAAATCTTAAAAAAATAAAATAAAAATCTTCACATATTTTATGTTTCCTCTGGCCATTTTTAGATTGTTTCCTTGTGTGCTCTTGCCCCAAATAAGGATAGGTCAGAAGTTTATGACTTTGCTTCCATCAGGAAGGCATCTGGCATCACTTTACAAAAATGTAATTTTCTGTTCTTTGGAGAGAAGCTTTTTTCCGTTAAGTGAACCACTTCCCTACACTCCTAGCATATTGTTTGAACCCAGTCCACTTTACTCCAATGTGCTAAACGTCTTAATTTGGTCATTGGAAAACTCGGGTCAGACCTGGCTTTCCTACCAACGGATAGTGTGACCCTGAGCAAGTCACTTATTCTGAGTCTTCAATTTCCTCATTTCTGGAAAAGAGGAGTAAGAGCTATCCCCAAGGTTATTGGTGTTAAGGTTAAAGCGTAATTAGCAGTATATTTTTCAAGTATCTTAAGAACTAGAAAACAGGGAGGCTCAGCTGGTTAAGCGTCTGCCTTCTGCTCAGGTAATGATTCCAGGGTCCTGGGATCGAGTCTGGATAGGGCTCCCTGCTCAGCGGGAGCTTGCTTCACCCTCTGCTTGTGCTCTCTGACAAATAAATATTAAAAACAAACAAACAACAACAACAAACACTAGAAAACGTCATGTACACGTGAGATTTATTAACTGCGTTCTGAGCCCCTGAAACTCTCATTGCTGGTGCTAAGATTATCCAATTTATTGAAATGCGATCATTTCCCCGATTATACTACCTTTCTACCACACTTATCCCCCCCCTCTTTTTTTTGGGCAACTTTTGAAGTTTCCGCCGGCTTATACTTAAAAATACCACTACTTTATAGGATACGACCGTTTTAACTTAAAATGCGCACTAGGAGCGCCAGGCTGAGTCGGAGGAGAAGCGTGGGAGTCTCGATCTTGGGGTCGTTGAGTTCCAGCCCCATGTTGGGTGTAGAGATCACTTAAATAAACTTAAAAACATTTTTAAATGAACTTTAAGGTATTATAAGTAGTCATGGGCATTCGAAATTAGAAAGTCTGCCACTAACGGGAAATCTAGCTAAAGCCCGTTTGCAACCAGCCAGCAGCGGGCGGAGGCTGGCCGGGGCCACACCGGCCTTCGGACGCCCCCGGCCTCGGCGAGGCCTAGTGCGGCCTCCGTCTGCGTCACGGCGCCGGCAAGGCCCCAAACCCCCACGGTGGCCTCACCTGGCCGGAGGGGCCATGCGGGAGGTGCGACTCCGGCTTCCACGCGGCATAGTTACTTGCAGAACAGCGTAGCGTCTAGAAGTCCGAGATTGGGCTGAGACCCCAGCAGCTTCGGCGGAGCTAGAGAACGGAAAATAGGGGGCGGGGTTATCCTCCGCTTGCAACCAATCAGCGCACACGCAGATGCCCCTCGCTCGCCCACGTCGGCGCGGGCCCTGAAGGTCACTGGAAGAGCAGGACGTCAACGGCGGCGTCTGGTCGCATGCGGTTTGCGTCATGAGCTCCGCGCCAGGCTCCTGCCGGAGACCGGAAGTGCCTGAAGTTAACCACGCGAGCGTTTTTCTCCCAGGTTAGTGTGAGTTGGAACGGCTTGCTGTTTGCTTCCCGGAGCACCAGGACCATCTCTGTTTCCTTCCGAACGTTTGTATTATTAATTTGGTAGGCAAATCCAACCTTGAGAGTGAGGCAGATCTCTGGCGTGACTGCCACTGGACCTTAGACAAATTAACTTTTCTCAGCATTAAGTTACTTGTTTGGGTAAGTATATTTTGAGTCACTGTGTGGGCACATGATATGAAGTGAACGAAGGAGCCCGAATACTTTAGGCAGGAACGATAGACCGGAGTTGATTTTGTATTTCTTTATCTGGGTGCAGGCAACAAAAGTTAAGATTGTAGTAATGCCTTACATTTATTACTATACATTTTCAGACCCTTTTCGTTTATATTATAGAACTTGTACCCGTAATTGGAATAGTATTCATTAACTGATAATTTGAAATTTACTGAATGATTTTCAAGTGCTGGCTAGGTTCTGGAGATAGATACAGCACCAAATAAAACAAGACTCTACCTTTGTGGAATTTAAATTCAGGGAGAGACAGACAGAAACGCCTACATAAATTAAGTGGTGGCGAAATGAAGCAAAAACAGGGTAAGTGAGATGGGGAGTTAGAGGCTGGAGAGGGCAGGACTCTTTGAAGAGGGAGCATTTCATAGACTCCTTGAGGAAGCACTGGAAGAAACCAAATGTTGATCAAATATATGAGCGTCCCAGGCAGAGGAACAGCAATTGCGAAGGCCCCAAGGGTGTGCGTTTTAGTCATTGTTAGTGTGACAAGTTTGTAATGGTAACGTTTTAAAACCTACAGTAAGGGAGAAGGTTGGCTAGTGGCATTTTATGGAGGGTTTCATGGGAAGGTCCTTGGGGTGGGGTGGGATTTATGGAGGAGAAAAAGCGGAGGTGTTCCCTCCATATCTGCTTGGATGTCAAAGAGAAATTTTCCCCTTCTACCAGAGGTAACAGAGTTTCACACATTCCCGTTAACAGCGGAATGTTTGTGGAACCAAAGGGTAAATAATGCAAAAACCTTTCATGGAAAAGTTTTATTTTCACAGAACTCAATAAAAGCTTTAGAAATGATATGACATTGTACTTGCTTTTGGAGAATTCATACGCAGAGACGAGTAAAGGAGCCGTATAAAGGACATCCTGGCACAAGAAGAGCATAACTTCGCATAGTTCAGACAAGCATCCAGAACAAAGACAATTTTAATCATACCTGGCTAAGTCATTAATTCCTACACTGAGGAGAGGATATTAGATATTTGTACAAGGTTATTTTGTAATAGTATAAGACTGGAAGCAACCTAAATTCCTGTCACTAGAATACTGATTTTTTTTTTAATCACATCACATACTATGCAAATATAAAAAAGAATAAAAAAATCAGCTCCATGCAGCAGCTCTATCTGCCCATGCTTTAATAAAATCACCCTTTTGCACCAAAGATGTCTCAAGAATTCTTTCTTGGTCGTCAGCTCCATACCCCACTCCACCAAACCTCAACTGTATTCCAAAACCACATCATTTGGCGCCCAAATGTGGAGCTTCGAGTCTTTTCATCTGGACTCTGAGCTTCCATGCAAACTTGTTGAGTACTTTCTCTCCTCTTCCTTTACTTTCATTCTAGGTGCTCTTTGAGGAGTACGGTCTTATTGGAACACTTGCATGCCTATTGCTCAGTGTGCAGTCCTCTAGCCTTTGGCTACTCTACGGGGAGGAGAAAGCCTGCCTTTTGGCTGAAAGTTAGTACCCTGGCCAGGATGGTAATAAGATCCAGAAACTTGACACCTTCTCTGTACTGCTGTACTTATACAAAGTTGTCTGTCTTGGGCATGGGACAGCCCTAAGTCACCAGGATGGCTGCTGATCTTAAGACTCCCATGTGAGGTTTCCTCTTGATTGATCTAATGTGATCCCCTTCACACCCCTGGTCTAGCTACTTCTGGCCACAGGACCTCCAGTGGGGAGCTGGCTGAAACCAGGGCCCGATTGAACTATATAAGCCCAACCGCTGACCATTTCCTAGGAAACTTGGCTGTAAAAACTACATGTGTTGGAATGTCACTTAGATCATGATGAATTTCTATCTTTACTGTTTTCCATCAATGTCCTCTACTAACTACTTAAGCTACAAAATTGGGTAATTTTCCCTTGTAAAACTTTTGTAGTGTTCTCCATGGGCTAAAAACAGCAGGTTCTTCAAAGCAAGGTAAAATAAGGCATGACTTTCACGGCGCCCATCTGTAGCCTCGGATGCAATGGGGAAGCAGGGGGACACTATGGTCCCTCCTATAGGGGCCTTTATTGGCAGCAGTGGTTATAGCAATTTTGTTTGGCAAATGCCTCTGGTTGCTTTGACACCATGAACCTCTGACACATCCTGGAATACCACCTGGTAGTATTGTTGGTAGTAAAGTTGGGAAGGGGCAGGGATTTTCTAGGTAATGGACCTTCTCTTTTCTTTAGTTCCAAAGGACTCTACCTTGGGGTGCCTTTTAACCTGGAAACAATTCGGATTGCAAAACTTAGGAAAGGACTGAGCTCTTGTAACACTTCATGGCCTCAGTGGGATCTAGCAGATCTCTGCAGGAAATAGGGCAAATGGATCTAGAGTATCTTCATTGCTAATACCTAGGTTCATTGCTCTACACCAGGACCTCAACCTAAGGGCTCTTGCAGAATGTTTGCCTGAACCTTCTGGCTAGTAATCCCCACCCCCAAATATTGGATAATTATCTAAATAGGCCTCTAGATAAACCCAGGTTCCTGGAGGAAACATGCCCTCCCTAGCAAAGAGGACTCTGACTCAGTCACTGTTCCTCCTCCTAATAGATGTCAGGGCTTCTCCCTCACTCATTTTGTGGATTAATGGCTATAATTGGAGTCAACAGTGGTTAGTTTACCTTGGGCACATGGGGACTTTAAAGGGATATCCCCAAGCACCTGCTGAAACTCCCTTTGTTTCGGGGAAATTCCATGTCTTCTCTGGCCTGACTGGACTGCCTATTCCCTCTTGGCAGGAAATATGGCATCTGCTCCTCTGTGGGAGTTGATGAGCTCTAGAACTGGGAACCTCTACCTTCTGGCAGCACTTCGCCTCTTCTGCCTCCCCCCTCCCTCCTGTTTTTGCACCACCTTGGGTGTGGCCTGCATAACTGGCTTCTAGACCATCCTTAGTGCCTCAGGCACCATGGCTCCTCCCCTCACTGTAAAGGGGCAAGAAGAGCACCCCCTGGACTTAACACCACCCACTCCAGATTCCCCCCCAGTGTCTCAGGTAAAAATTGACAATGGGGAGGTTCCAGGTGGAACATAATTCAGTATTTAAACTAAGTTTGTTGGTTTAAGATAGACATGTCTTTAAAGTTAGCACTAAATGTGACACTTTTATTCTGTAGAGGTTTGCTGGGGGTCAAATAACTTCGTGTTATCTCTGTGGCAATTTGTTAGTAAAAAGATGACTAAAATGATGGTTAATTGTCTCAGCAAAGTTTTCATGAGTAATTGCTTTCAAAGTCTTTGGTAACCTGAAACTAAAGTTTTCTTGATGATAAGTGGGATTAAGTTCATTGGACATCTAGGTCTTTTCCAAATAGGATAAAGTGCTAAATCATTGATTACTGAATGTAGGTTTGCACTTTTGACTTCTTATTGCTAAGAAACTAAGGATGTTTGAGTCTCTTGGTAAACATGCTTTGTGCTTAATAGATTCTTGAAAGTGCCATCTAAAAAGTTTTGTTGAAACAAAACTTTTTAAACAATCATGAAACAGTTCATGATTGGTTAGTACTTAGTTTTCACTGGAGACTAAGGTTTCTAAAGTGAAAAAATTCTATTAACTGTAATTGAGACTGATGGAAATAAGAAAAGCAACTCTATGTGTAAGAAAGATATAAATGATGTAAGAGGAAGAATTCTTGAGATGTCTTTGGTGCAAAAAGATGATTTTATTAAAGCATGGGGACACAACCCATGCGCAGAAAGAACTGCCATGAGGTCTTGATGGGTGGGCCCATTATATACTTTCAAGTTGGGAGAGGGGTAGGAATAGCATGTCTAAGGAATTTTGAAGCAAAGCTTCCAGGACCTGGAGGGGGCTAGCTATCGTTTGGGAAAAGGTCATTTATTACCATCTAATAAAACCTTAGTCATGAGACCTTTCAGATATATATATCGGTGGGCCATGTGCTTGGGGGTTTAGTGATAAAGGAAATTTCTAAAGGAATTCTTATATGTTAAAATAGACTTACGGGATCCTGGGGGGTGGGTCAGGTTAGGATTGTCTTTTACTGTTAGCAAAGTGTCAGTATCAAGGCAGTTGAGGGGTGTCTGGGTGGCTTAGTGGGTTAATGCCTCTGCCTTCGGCTCAGGTCATGATCTCTGGGTCCTGGGACCGAGGCCCTCATTGGGCTCTCTGCTCAGCAGGGAGCCTGCTTCCCCCACTCTCTCAGCCTGCCTCTCTGCCTACCTGTGATCTCTCTCTCCCTGTCAAATGAATGAATAAATAAAATCTTAAAAAAAAAAAAAAAGGCAGTTGAGTCCCTAGAGAAATGTCACTCTGCCTGTTTCAAGGACTTGTCAGTGGCTAGTAAGGAAATGTAATAATTTTTCTTCTGCTTTTGTTTCCCACATCATAAGGAATGGATATGCATTTTTGTTGAAGGTAAAACAAAGTAATTTTGTCCTAAATGTTACTGGTTGGAAAGAAATGTCTGGAACGAAATCTGCATGCAAAGTAAAGTTGTAGGTTTGTGATGGGAAATCTTTGGAAAGTAAGTTTAGGTGTAGTCAGGATGGACTAAGATTGAAATGAATGGATTTTAAAAGTACATTGGTTTAAAAAAAAAAAGTACATTGGTTTAAGACTGAAAGTCAGCTTTCTGTTAAAAGGACAATGTTTTCACGAATTGTTCATCTGCTCTTTTTTTTTTTTTAATTTTATTTATTTATTTGACAGAGAGGAGAGAGATCACAAGCAGGCAGAGAGGCAGGCAGAGAGAGAGGAGGAAGCAGGGTTCCTGCTGAGCAGAGAGCCCAATATGGGGCTTGATCCCAGGACCCTGAGATCATGACTTGAGCCAGCCGAAGGCAGAGGCTTTAACCCACTGAGCCACCCAGGCGCCCCTCATCTGCTCTTGATAAGAAAATGTAAATAGTTGTTTTCTCTTTGCTTGCCCAGAAAAAACTGTGTTTCTGTGTTTTGCCTTTATCAGGTCTTTGACTATCCTTAATCCTACTTAGGCATGTGCTTTAAAACTTTCTAAGGTTTTAACAAACTTCCCCAAGATTTAAATCATGACCAAAGTCTCCTTGACTAATTAGGCTTGTTTGTTGGGTATGTTATGTTCTGGTATGAGGTCATTATCACTCGATGTTCTGATGTTCTAGCTATTGAAGTGTTACATGTCAGAAATAACTGAGTTTCCTTATCAATTGCATCATAATGAATTCTCATATCAGATCATTAACAATGTCCACTTCTGAGTTTTTGTCATTTATAATTGTTCTAATTCTCTTGCAAAATCAGTTTCATCTTCAAGGGAGTTCATAAAAAAGGCTTTTAGGATAAATACAAGTATTTCAGTATCTTTAAGATCAAGACTGGAAAAAAAAACTGAAATGAGTAAGAATTTCCAGAACTAACTAAAAAGCTACGTTCAAATTAAACAAGAATTAGTAACATGGGACTAAATGAACTAGAAAAATGATTATAGTTTTTTGACTCTGAAATATTGCTGATTCGCTAATGTTTACTCTTTCAGATTAAGATAACTTCCTCTTAAGATATCTATGACTAACAGAAACATGATAAAGTATTCATTTGTGAACACATTGAAGCATTTAACTTTTCTCTATACCTGAACCCTCTAAAATTCAAAAGCTCTCAGTATTCCTTCTTCCATGGCAATCATGGTCATTTGCATAAGTTCAATAAGAATCTGTTCTTGTAACGGGTCACCGTTGGAAACATTGGTTATTTTACCAAGGCTTTGACTGGAATGTCATATTTGAGAGAGACATGCGTAGACTCAGATATGACCAGATAGCTTTGAGGAACTAAGGCTGACTTTATGAAACCTGGAGCCATAAAGCCCCTTGGAAATTTTGGCCTGATACCTTGCTAACGAGTTCCCAGCAGCCTCACCAGGTGAGTAAAGAATATCACCCCCCGGCAGGTGCAGGAGCCTCATGATACTTTGGGGACCTCATGAAGAGGGATTCCCCCCACAGGTATTGCAGGCATGTCTGATGGCAAGTACTGGGCTTGGCTTCTGGCCTGGAGAGGCTACTAAAAGTTCAACCTAGAGATTCCTTATAAAAGTTCCAGTAAAGCAAATTCTAAAAGATCTATATGATCATTATTCTTGCTGAGCTTATGTAAATAATTAGGCCAAGTTTGTTAAAATTGGACTTGTTTTACAAATTAGTCTTGATTTGGCTATCTTTAGAAATGAGGGTTAATTTAGAGAGAAAAATTATGTTTCAATAACCCAAGTTCGTGGATGCTAAATCCTAGTTTTGTTTGTCCTTAAATGTTGTTTGCTTTAGCTAGACAACTTGAGGTATACTTCAGAAAAATTGCCACAATAGCCCAGGTATAGGCAGTCTTCTTGCTTGTTGTTCTGTGGGGATAATAACAGGACCCTGTGGGCATACGATTATATAAGCAAGTGAGAAATGGGATAGATTCCCCAACAATTATATAACTCAGCTATCACCTTGACAAATTCTATGTGGCTGGGATGACAAAATCGCCTCCTTAAAAGCCAGAGCATACCCCACTCTATGGGGTTAACTATGGGCTTGTGGAGATAATGGATGACCCCACTTTCTTTATGATTAGATTGGATGATGCACCCTGGGATGCCCTTATCTCTTGAGACAAGTCTTCTACTTGACAGAGGTCTTCTTAATGGTATTACCCTTTATTCATATTTATCCTAAAAGCTACCTCTGTTGAGGTACAATGGCAAACAAAGGCTTTAGCCAAACATACAACAGTCCTCCTGGTAGGAGCCTCAAAGCTCACTACAGGACAGTCCCAGACTGTAAGGACTTCACGTCAGGTCCAGAGTGTCTTAGAGACCGAACGCCACCAATGGATGATGGGAGGCACACTTTTTAAATACCAGGCTATGCTTGGAGCTATGCCTGAAATAATACTTAAAATCTGTCAGACTTTAGACCCAGCTACCCTTATGCTGGACCTGACAATCATACCTCTATAGAGCATAACTGTTCAGAGGTTATTGATCTTGTTTATTCTTATCAACCAGATTTAAAAGATTCTCCTATTGAAAATATAGATGACAGTTGGTTTTACTGATGGCAACAGTTTCGTGGAAAAGGGAAAAAGAAAAGCTGGGTGTGCTACAGTGCTCACTTATGCTTTGCAATTGCCAAAGCCTTAAAAATTAATATTTATACTGACTCCAAATATGCTTTCCTAGTTCTACATGCCCACAGAGCAATTTTTTAAAAAGATTTTATTTATTTGTCAGGGAGAGAGAGATCAAGAGAGGACACAAGCGGGGGAGCTGCAGAGAGAGAGGGAGAAGCAGGCTCCCCGCTGAGCAGAGAGCCTGATGTGGGACTCGATCCCAGGACTCTGGGATGGTGACCTGAGCCCAAGGCAGACCCTTAACTGACTGTGCCGCCCAGGCGCCCCCCCCCCGGGGCAATTTGAAAGACAAGGGGATTTTTATCAAGCCATAACACCCCAATCAAATATGGGCCCGAAATTATTACTCTTCTTAAGGCTGCTAAACACCTACCTAAGGAGGTGGCTGTAATTCACCTCAAAGGACATCAAAGGATATGAACTTAGAATCTAAAAGAAACAGTTCACTAGACAGTGCAGCCAAGCAGACAGCACAAAATAAACAAGTATTAAGTCTTTTACCAGTCCAATAAAGTCCGTAAGTCCAGTCTATTCAGATGAAGAAATGCACAGGACTGGCTTGTTAATAATGAGGGAAATATCTTTATACCCAAAAATAACCAATGGAAGGTAATACAGGGTTTATATCAGGCTCTTGATTTGGGTAAAAAGGCCATGGAGGTGGCAAAAACTTTGCTAAGATAAACTGAAAATTCAAAATTGCAGATTTGAACTCCTTTCATCCCTACAAGGTGACAATGGACTGTCTTTTATTACACAAATTCAAAATATGGCCCTCTGAGGCTGAATAGCCCTCAATATCTTGACTGCAGTTAAAGGCGCCCAGAATTATAGGACTGTCTTCTAAGGGGACCCAGTGGCTATGTGGCTCTAACTTGTGGCCATGGCTTTCCCCCAGCTAGATATAACAACTACTTATTCCATAGTGATCTGAATCATTCTCAACAAATTCACATATGGTGATCAAAATTTGAACAAATAACTCTTGGAGGCATTGTTACATATATGTGATACCAACGTTTGGATGACTAGATCCCTGATGATTGCAATAAAATTCTACTCAGGTGGTAGGTACCAGAAGTTTTAAAATGGTGCAAAACTGTTCCAGAAATTCCAAATCTAGGAATTCAAGAAACAGTCATGAATGTGGAAAGAAATTAGCTCTAAAGATGCTCATTTAACAAGTTGTATAAAATAAGGAAAACCAATAAAAAACTTTTTTTAAGTGTCCTACAATACAGAATTATGAAGTTATGATTTATACACATGATGAAATGTTATGCAGCCATTTAAAGTATTATGAAAGAATACCTGACATGAAAAGTATATTCACAATATATTAAGTAAAAGAGATTACAAGTAGTATACACAGTATGTTTATATTCTGAGAAAGTTCTTACATATTTTAAAGATTTGAGTTATTCCTTTTTTGTTTTTGCTTGTTTATATTTTCCAATTTGTCTAAAATGAGCACACTTACACTAATTAAACATACCATGGTGGCTTAAAATAGGTCCACAGATTTCTTTTGAAAAAGTGGAGCTTAGGGGCGCCTGGGTGGCTTAGTCCATTAAGTATCTGCCTTAGGCTCAGATCATGGTCCCAGGGTCATGGGATCGAGTCCTGCATTGAGCTCCTTGCTCGACGGGGAGCCTGCTTCTCCCTCTGCCTGCTGCTCTCCCTGCTTATGTGATTTAAAAAAAAGGGGGGGGGGAGCCTAATCCCACACCAACATCATGACCCTAAGGTAAAACCACCCTGTTAGCCACCTGAGTTCTTCACCTCTGGAAACTAAGATAATAAGTACTTGTTGCTTTAAGCCTCTAGGCTTTGGAGTAATTTATTACACAGCAATAGGTAACTAATAACACAATTTCTACAGTTACTATATCTAAACTGTAAAGTTTTAGTATCTCAGTTAGCAAAATCACATTACAGAGTTCTGCTTTAACGTGGCTTATGTCTGTCTGGGATTGTGATGAATTGGGAATTGTGTATGAACTGAGATGTTTAAGAAAGTAAGATCTTTACACTCTAAATGTCATTTTTTCCATTGGATAACTAAGGCATATTTATATGAATGCAGTGCCTTGCACATACCAAACAAAAAAGAATGAACCAATGAATGCATTTTTAACTGTTGATCCAAAAATACAAAATACTATATACCCAAGTGGTTACGTGGTGTCTAAATGAAGTTCTGTGGATTTCAAAGGGATAGATATTCACTGTGGATGAAAGATTTGGAGAGAAAGTGGCACTTAAAATAAGTACAGGTGGAATTTGTTTTAGAAAGATTAAAATGATAAAGGGGAGAAGGGCACACTAAGTAGGACAGCACAGATTCACATGAAGAAGCAGAATCGAATACGGTGAGGACAGAAGATCTGTGTCAAGAACCGGAGTGTTTTTGGAAGTGGTGGAACAAAATTTAAGAAAATTTAATAGATGATTTCCAGCACAATATAAGGAATCTAGGCTTTTTATCCTATAGGGTTAGAGCAGTCCTTGAGGGTTTTTATATGCTTAAAATGGCCTTCAGGAAGATTAATCTGGGCATGGTGTCTCTGAGACCCAGCAGGACAGTGGGGATAAAGAAAAACCCTGAAGGCCAAGTAAGTGGCAATGGGAACATTACTAACGATATCAGTGCTCTGTTTGCTTCAGCTGCATGTATACTAATCATGTGAGGGCCTATTACACACCAGGCACCGGGAGCTTTACAGGTATTATTTTATTTACACCTCACGAGAACTCTTGAAATAGGTACAGTATTATATCCATGTTATAGATAAGCAGCTTGCCCGAGTTCATACAGGTGTTTGATTCCTCGAAGCCAGGAATCCTACTGTAGCACACCGCCTGGAGAAGTTTTAAAAGAATGAATATAGTAAATGAAAAATGTAAGACTTCGACTAGAGAGGAAGGAGAGGGGATTGTGTTCTGTAAACTTAAAAATCATTACTATATATTGGGTACCTCTTTATGCCAGGCCCTTAACTGTGTGAGATGTTTTATTTTTTATTTATTTATTTTTAAAAAAGACTTTTATTTATTTTGACAGAGAAAGAGATTGCAAGTAGGCAGAGAGTCAGGTCGGTGGGGGGGGGGGGCGGGGGGGGAGCAGGCTCTCTGCCGAACAGGGAGCACGATGCGGGGCTCAATCTCAGGACCCTGAGATCATGACCTGAGCCGAAGCCTCAAGAGGCTTCAACCCACTGAGCCACCCAGGTGCCCCTGTGTGAGATGTTTTATATATTTAATCTGTAATCCACAGTTTGGTAAAGTAATCCAGTATCATTCCCATTTTACAAATGAGAAACCAGAGGCTTGGTATAACTTGGAAGTAGTTACGTCAGAAATTTGCTGAATGCCACAGCAATGAAGTGTCATAGTGATGATTAAAATTCAGGTTGCAGGGCCCCCGGGTGGCTCAGTCAGTTAAGCATCTGCCTTTGGCTCTGGTCCTGGTCCTGGGATGGTGAGATAGAGCCTTACATCAGGCTCCCTGCTCAAGGGGAAGCCTGCTTCTCCCTCTCCCACTCCCCCTGCTTGTGTTCCCTCTCTCACTCTCTCTCTCTGTCAAATAAGATCTTTAAAGAAATAAAAAATAAAATTCAGGTTCCTCCTTCCAGTACACACCACTCTTCTAACCAAGGACTCACCACTGGACATAGAGGCCTAACAATGCAGGCTGAAGAAAGAGAGGGCAGCCTTCTGGTATGTTGTGTATAATATTTAAGTCACAACTCAACGCTTGTCGTTGGATGTGGAGTGATTCTGAACAGCAGAATATTGCCTATGGTAGAGGAAAACTGTAATGCTGGAAGGAGTGAATGCTTTTGAGTATCTGTTATATCTGATCTTCTTTGTAACTAGCTGTATGACTTTTGAAAAGTGACTTGAACTCCTGTGACTCAGAATCCCCTCTATAAAATGGGAGATAGCAGCATTCACCTGATTGTTGTGACATCAACAGTCTTAGCAAATGTTCAATATATACTATTACAACGGAATATATTCCTATTCTGGCAAACGAATTTTAAACTTGCACACTACATCTATGAAATCTTGTAGATTCCTATCTCTGTTTTCCCCCATTCATCTTCATTAGGTATAAGATGAACTTCATTTGTGGACTTGAGTTACCATAGCAACGGGGGGGAAAAAAGCCACCAAAAGAGTTAAAATGCCGTTCTTACTGCTTTTAATTAAAAACCCTAAAAAGGCATACCCACTTGGACACTTGGATGTTACTTAGTTAACAATCAGTAAGGAAAAGATACTGAGGCGGTAAACTTAAGCGATGTCGAAAAGAAGTTATGTTGACCAACATGGATTCTCCCCCTTACGACCACAGTTACAGCTGGAATCAGAGAAAATACTTTTATCAGGGCCTTCGGGTATCCTGCAGAAAACTGACAAAAAGATAAATTATTCTCTTTAGCCCATGCATAGGCACTGGAAGTAAATTCTTCACTTACATTTTTAAAAAGATGTTTCTGCATTTCCTAGCCTCTTCTCCCAACTATAAAATCCAAGAGGTCGAGTTTTACACTATTCTAACTGCAGCCTAGAGATGAGCTGGGCGTTTAGGGGGCCCAGCTATGACTCGCCAACGCGGAGCCGCCTCGGAAGGGGGCGACACTGCCCGGTGCAATCGCAGAGGGCCGAAGAGACAGGGCCCCGGGCGGCCGGGGTGCTGGCGGGGATTCCCAGGACTGGAGTGGGCTGCAGCCCGCACGCACCTGCGCTCAGACGAGCCGAGTGCGCGCCCGGGGCTGCAGCTGGCGCTGGCGACGCTTGCGCTGGCCGTTGAGGAGCTTCTGCGCGATCTTGCGCTCGTGGCCGCCGGGCACTGGCCAGTTGGTGCGCAGTTCCCGCTCGCGCCGCGTCCGACCCTTGCTGCGCCCGGCCCCGCAGGCCGGGAAGTCGCGCAGGTAGTAGTAATCCAGGCAGTCGTAGAGCTCTTCTTCGGAGCTCATGGGCGGCCACCCCTCGGGTGGCTGCGGCGGGACCTGAGCCTGGGCGCTGAGAAGGAGTGGGTCCATCGCGTCGTGCCCCAGGGCCGCCCGCCCGCGCGCGCGCTTCTGGACCGACCTGCCCGCCTTTCGATTGGCTCTGCCCGGGGGGGCGGGGCCTGGGTGACGTCACAGAGCCAGAAAGGAGTCGCACGCGAGGCTTCGGCTCTCCAGTCCCAGGAACCGCGACCCTTTTCCTCCGCCACGGCCTGTGCACCGTCTGCGCGAGAGGGGCGTTTGGCAAAATCCGACTGAGCACTTGGTTTATGTTGGCCCAAACTGGGAAACTACCCAAAGGTCAGCAGTGAGGGACTGCTCAAAGAAAACGAGCTATGCATTCCCCCGGAGACTTTTTATCAAAAGTAAACTTTTTGTTAGGCAGTTTGATGACAGGAGAAAGTGCTCAATGGTGATGGAAGGTGAAAAATTCGCTTTCGAAGAAATACCTCTGGTATCCCAGTAGCGTTTTTTTTGTTTGTTTGTTTGTTTTTTTTTTTAAGATTTTGTTTATTTATTTGACAGAGAGAGATCACAAGTAGGCAGAGAGGCAGGCAGAGAGAGTGGGGGAAGCAGGCTCCCCGCTGAACGGAGAGCCCAATGCGGGGCTCGATCCCAGGACCCTGAGATCATGACCTGAGCTGAAGGCAGAGGCTTTAACCCACTGAGCCACCCAGGCGCCCCCCAGTAGCGTATTTTTAAAACGTCTATCTATATAAAAGATTGAAAGGAAGTCCATCAAAATACTAAAAGTATTTCTGGCTGGAAAGGCCATACAAAAATGAGCTCTTTTCCCTTTCCGCCATCCCCGTTTTTGAAAAGGAGTATGAATGAATTATATTAAGCGAGAGATTATAAAGGAAAAGGATTATAAAAGGAAAAGCGAGAGATTATTATAGAGGCCTGCTACAAAGCTTGGAACTGCGCGCAATTTCGGATAATTCGTGGTTGCCCAAGACCTGCCCGGTCAGGAGACACTAAACTTGTTAACTTGACGCGCCGCCAATTTGGGATGAGGGCCCGAAGTAGGGGGAGACGGTGCAGGGAATTAGCGCGAGCCGAGCGCGGGGCCAGCCAGTCCACCCTGCGTCCCGCGCCCGCGGGCTGGCCCGGGGAGGGGGCAAGAGGACTCAGGCCGAGTGACTGCGCCCGGAAAGACCAGGTCTCCTCCATCCCCGAGGGATGCGGCTGCACCGCAGGGCGGGAGTATTCACGCTCCGCGGCACCCGAGGCTCCGCGGCGACTCCCAGGTCTAATTACCTAATTACTGGCTCTCTAAACGCTACTCTCAGGGAGTTACTGCGAAGAACGCCTTTGTTTTGGTGAGGTTTGACTAGCCCAGATAACTCTCTTCCCACAAAAATTGCAGCTATCCTCTTGGGGATTTTCTTTTTAATAGATCAGGGGCACCTGGGTGGCTCAGTGGGTTAAGCCTCTGCCTTCGGCTCAGGTCATGATCTTGGGGTCCTGAGATCAAGCCCCGCATCAGGCTCTCCGCTCAGCGGGGAGCCTGCTTCCCCCTCTCTCTCTGTCTGCCTCTCTGTCTGCCTCTCTGCCTACTTGTGATCTCTCTCTCTCTCTGTCAAATAAATAAAATAAATATCTTTTTAATAGATCAAAAATAATTCCCTACTTAAAAAAAAAAAAAAAAAAAGCCTTCCCTGATGTTTGATCTTGCTCCGTTTGGTGCCGATTTGAGTTTTTTCTTGCGCACTCTGAAGCCGTTTCCCTGGTGGGGCGTGGCCTACATACACGCTTTGAGGGCGATTTTGGTGGTTCCTTAAATGAACAAGTCCCAGGAGAGTGTTTTTAATAAAACATCTAGAGGATTTTCTCTTCCACCCACGTCTTACATTTGCTATTGCGAAAAAGAGAAACTAATATTTATCCTTTCATTACTCTCCCACGCATGAGCTTTTAAAAATATCTTCAGAGTTTGTTATGAAAATATTCAGATATCTTTTTTTTTTTTTTTAGATTTTATTTATTTGACAGAAACACAGCGAGAGAGGGAACACAAGCAGAGGGAATGGTAGCGGGAGAAGCAGGCTTCCTGCCGAGCAGACGGCCCGATGCGGGGCTCCATCCCAGTACTCTGGGATCATGACCTGGGCCGAAAGCAGACGCTTCACGACTGAGCTACCCAGGCGCCCCCAGATATCTTAAGAGTGCAAAGAATAAACAATGAACTCCCATATCCCATCACACGGATTTAACAATTACCAAGATCCTGTCACATTTGTTTTATATATCCCTTTCTGTTTTCCTCTGCTGCAAACCTAGTGTCATTTCACCCCTATATTTCTCAATATACAGTTTTAAAAAACTAGACTTACGGCAGTATTATTTTCACACCTGATAAAACCAACCAGTCTTATTAGCTAATACCCAGTCCAGAATCACATTTCTCTGTCTAAAAGACACCAGAATACAATTCAGAATATATATGAAATCTATACATGAAGCTTACTTAGAAGTCTCTCATATTCTAGGGCAGTCTCCCTGTCTTTTTCATTTTCTCCTGACACTGACTTGTTGCAGAAACTGGGTCAGTTGTCCTGTAAAATGTCTCACTTTGCAGATTTGTCTGCTGCTTTGTGGTGTCATTTAACTTGTTCCTCTCTCTTCCACATTTCCTGTAAATTGAGGTTGGATCTAGAGGCTCATTTATACTCAGATTCAATTTTAGGGGCAAGAAAACTTCCTAGGAAGTAATGTGTTGGTATCACATCAGGATAGCCACAGAGTTCATTGTCTCAGTTTTAGTGATGCTATGACTAGTGAGTGAGCTCAGGTGGTAACAGTCTTTCCTTGAAATTGTGAAGATCCACATAAACTTTTATCTAATGATTTCATCTATAGGTCATTGCTTTATTTGCTATTATGTTCATTTGCAATTCATTATGGGCCGTGAAACGTAACTTTTCTAATTCAATCATTCCTTCCACATTTATTTGCTAGAATTCTTTCTCTCGTGAACCTCATCTAATGAACCCTGAAATGCATTTTGATAAGAAAGGCAAACCAAATGTTTAATTCCTTTTCATTTTTAAAGTTTATTTAATGGGACGCCTGGGTGACCCAGTCGTTTAACCCTCTGCCTTCGGCTCAGGTCATGATCCCTGGGTCGTGGGATAGAGTCCCACATTGCTGAGCAAGGAGCCTGCTTCTTCCTCTGCCTGCTCTGCCTGCTGCTTTCCCTGTTTGTGCGCTCTCTCTCATTGACAAATGAATAAATAAAATATTTTAAAAAATAAAGTTTATTTATTTATGTTATTTATTTATGTAAGTAATCTCTACACCCAATGTGGGGCTCAAACCCATGACCCAGAGATCAAGAGTCACATGCTCGTCTAACTGAGCCAGCCAGGTGCCCCTACTTCCCTTTTTTTTTTTTTTTTTTTAAAACAAGAACTCCAGAAAGAAACCTTTATTTGATAACAGAGACATATGAAATACCTTAGATTCAGAAATTTCTTATCCATGAAGCTTACTAAATTTAATATGTTATCTTAGTATTTAATTATAAAATATATTGATTTCATCATTTATCATTAAAGGGATTAAAATATATGTTTTATAAACCAATAAGTGTTTCAGCACAAATCCTGCCTATTACAATCAATCTATACACTGGGTTATGTATAACCACTCTATGAATTACAAAATGAGAAAAAATGCAAGAGTAGAGGCCTTCTAAAATTATCTAGAAATAAAATGATGAGATAGGAGTCATAAATGTCAGAAAGGAAAAGGAAAACATAATTACTATTTTCTGTGGATACAATTATATATCAAAACACTAAAAAATCAATTGAAAATTATTACAAATAGGATAGCTTATATTAAAAAATGCTTATTATTGTAAGCCACTGAGTTCCAAGGTGATTTGTTACAAAGCATTATT